>JAZHRO010000033.1:6147727-6762500 GCA_037157565.1 Thalassia testudinum | reverse complement strand
GTAGAGAAGACTACCAGTACTTTAAGTCTTACGTGACAAAGATCATCTCTTGACTAACCAGGACTCTTGATATTTAAACCTTAAGTACGATTTCCAGGACCCAGGAGGTTTTTGCCGTACTCGAGAGCTCAAGAGATTATGGCTTGTGCTTAGTGAAGGGTCAAGACTGACCAGATGAACATTAAGACTCAAGCCCAGGGTTTCACGAATCTTTAAGTACAGGTTGGTCCCAGTTTCAGCTCGTGTTTTCGGATTGACCCTTAAGAAGATGACGGAAAACTCAACTCCCATTTTCTGGCATTTGTGGCTCACAGGGTATTTGCGACTTGCCCTGAAGAACTTTTTTAGGGTAGAGACTTTACAGACATTTGTGAGATATACTGACTTATTTGCATCTCTCTTTTTTTTTTTTTTGAAACACGTGTCAATATATCTCTTACAACATTATTTGGAGGAGCACACTTTTCTTTTTGGTGGGAGAGTTTCTTTTTGGTGGAAAGAGTTTCTCCTAAACACAAGACTAAAACCTGGGATAAAAAGTCTACCTGCGCGCACAGGTAAGGACTCCACCTTCCCTATTGAACACTAGGGTTGGATCTTATGTTCACTTGATCTTTCTTGATATGTGTAGTGTGAACCAAGTTTACTTAAGCTCTCAAGTAAAAGCAAACCAACGGATCCTGTACTGGTGTCTTAAGTACAAGAATACATCCTTAGTTAGGAGAGATTCCGATCTATTTTGTCAATGCTCAAGTGAATTAAGCCGAGCCTGAGCGAATCAAGCTTCTGTAGCCTAGAAAGTCTTCAAAACAGAGGTTGAATATCCATAAACACTTATTGTATTTTTGTTTCAGCCTTTAGATCATTACTAAACACCATATATATATATATATATATATATAGATAGATAGAAACTGCATGATACCATAAAATACTCAGATCCTATGGATGCCTATCCACCCCCCAATGCCAAACGATGCTATGTCCTCATATGCATGCAGGGAAGGGTAGAGAAAGGACGAAAGATCGAGTAACGAGAGCTGAAGTGCAGGGTATACAGCAGGGTGGTAGGGTGGGTGGATGGTGGGTGGTGAAGTGAAAAGTGAAGTGATCGTGACAGTGAAGTGAAAAGTGATGGTGGATGGTGAGTGTTGTTGGGTGCCTCCCAACGAGCACTGAATTTAACGTCCCCAGCTGGACTCAGAATGAGGTAAAGAATTAGTTACCCTCCAGTAGGGAAATGGTTTCTCCAACGGGGGCAGGGTCATGAGTCAGATAGGGTTTCAAACGCTGCCTATTGACCGTAAATTTATGCCCAGATTTGGGATCTTCGATCTTGACGGCCCCGTTGGGGAACGGTCTTTAGACCAGGAAAGGACCAGTCCATTTGGACTTCAATTTCCCAGGAAAGAATTTGAGTCGGGCATTATAGAGCCAAACTTGCTGAGATGGCTCAAATTCTTTTCGCCGAATGTGGCTGTTGTGAAAAGCCTTAGTGCGTTGTTTGAAAGTTAAAGCAGAATCATAGGCTTCATGACAGAGCTCTTCCAGCTCCTGGAGTTTGAGTTTCCTTTCTCGAACACATAGGTCTGGGTCGAGGTTACATTGGCGAACTGCCCAATAAGCGTGGTGCTCCAACTCCACGGGCAAATGACAAGGCTTCCCGTAAACGATTCTATACGGAGACATACCAAGGGGAGCCTTGAAGGCGGTCCGATACGTCCAAAGTGCGTCAATTAGCTTGTCGGACCAATCCTTACGGTCAAGCCGAACCATTTTCTAGAGAATCTGCTTGATTTGCCGGTTCGACACCTCTGCCTGGCCATTCGTCTGAGGATGATATGGGGATGCGATACGATGGTGGACTCCATATTTCCTCATAAGTGCCCGAAAAGAAGCATGGGTAAAGTGGCTTCCTCCATCCGAGATAATGGCTCGAGGGATCCCAAAGCGGGCAAAGATGTGGTCTTTGACAAAGCGAGTGGATATAATATGGTCAGCACGGCGCGCGAGAATAGCCTCGATCCATTTCGAAACATAGTCAATGGCCACGAGGATGAATTCGAAGCCGTTGGAAGGAGGAAAGGGACCCATGAAATTGATTCCCTAGATGTCGAAGATTTCTACAGCTAGGATGGGTTGTAAGGGCATCATGTCATGACGTGACATTGACCCTAACGACTGGCACCTAGTGCAATGCTTGGCATAATTGTGTGCATCCTGGTGAAGGGAGGGCCAAAAGAAACTTGGTGGGCTACCTTCCTCTATAGTTTTATTATTTCGTCGTAGTATAGTATAGAGAGGTGATTACCAGTTTAATACAATTTGTTACTCGGAAATAAAAGAGTTCCCGAGGTCGAACTCAGGGAGCAAGTTGTATTCTAGAGATACAAGTTTCTTGTACAAAAAAAATAAAGAGAGAGAGAGAGAATTTGTTGGCTTCTTTCTTCTTCTCTTCTTTTCTCTTTGCCTATCTTCTTCTGCTTAGCTCTTCTGCTTTATCTGCAGCAGTAGTGATGCTTTTCTTCTTCTTTCAGTTCTTGTTTCTGCTCGTCTCTTTCTTTTTCTTCTCCCTTGCGGTCCTGTTCTTCTCCTTCTTCTTTCTTTCTTCTTTTCCTTTCTTCAGACCTTCTTCTCGTGCTCTTCTTCTTCTTTCAGTTCTTTCTGCTTGTCTCTCTGTGTTCTCCTCTGCCTCGCCTTCCTTCTCCTTCTTTGCCTTCAGGACGTCATCTGATTTTTCAATCAGACGACTTAAACCGTCGCTGCTACAGTGCCGCTCGGTGATCCTCCTTCCTTCAGCCTTCGTCTTCTTCCATGGTTCTTCTTCACCTGTGCCTGCACACTTACACAGCTTGATCAGAGGGCAAAACCTATCTCTACCCTCCCCCGCGTCTCTCTCTCACAGAATCCGCTCATAGGATAGCTCTCCCAGAGCTGCCGGGTAGCCGGGTACGGGTCGCGCCCGGGTCCAGGCCCACCGGCATGCGTGGTGGGCGAGGAGTGCAGGTCAGTCTAAGTCGGGTCGGGCCAGGTCCGCGGGGCGTGGTCGCGGACGAGACCGGGTCGAGAGAGCGAGTGAGTGAGAGGGACCTCACCCCGTGCTCAGGAGGCAACGAGCATAAGGCACTTTTTGCCTTTATGCGGGCGCTCTCCTTTGAAAGGTTACGAGGTGGGACTAAATGTCCCACCCCAATTTCGGTGCCTGCGCGGAGGAAGCAGCGGCCGTCGAGGCGAAGCGCGGGGGCTTTGCGCGAGAGCTTCGACTCGACTGCAGCCTGGTACTTCGCGAAGGCGCCTCGCGCTGTCTGGGAGCGTAACCTGGGCGTGGCGCACCTGGGGCAGCAGGTGAAGAAGCTGCTTCGCTTCAACAATGGCGGCGACGAGCGCAGGTACCTGCCCATAGAAAAACAGCCTCTCGGCCCAATCAGAAACGCGGAGGACCTTCTCCGTGGCACGGCGAAGGTGGTCGGGGGGTGTGCAGGCGGCGGGGCGGAGCCTAAGGGCTGCCCTAGGTCGGACTGTGGGTCGGGAGATGGGTTTGTTCGGTGGAGTTGCAGAGGGTGATTTGGGGGAAGTGGAGGGGCGGAAATGGATCAGGGTGAGGAGGCGGAGATTATGTGCTGGTTGGCGAGCCGTGTGGGATGCTGGAGTGATGGGAGCGGCTCGCCGGAGGATGGCCGGAGGCGGAGAAGGTGAGGGTGATTGGTCGGAATTGAGGGCGACAGTAGATGTTTAAAGTGAGGAAAAGGAAGAGGGGAGGAAGAGGAGGAGTTCTACCTACTTAGCAGGACGAGGAGGGGCCGGAGCGGGCGACAGTCGTATCGACTGTCGCCGGAGAAGAAGATGCCCGGGGGAAGGGGCGGCGGCGAGCAGAGGGCCGGAGAGGCGCCAGCTGGGTGCGGCGTGGCGCGGGAAGAGCGAGGGAGGCAACCCTGCAGCTGGTAGTGCGGCAGAGCGACGAGGAGGAAGAGGGGAGGCCGCCGGAGCTGGAGGGCTTCCTGTCGGAGTGGGAAGAGAGGAAGTGGGGGTCTTTCTCCGTCAGGACCGAGCTCCGAAGAACGGTGGAGCGACGGGGGTATTTATAGGGACCGAATCAGAGAGGAAGGCGGAGGGAGACGACGTGTCTCCCTCGCCGGAGGACGCCGGAGATGGAAACCCATACCGTCCGTGCGTTCGCACGGTCGGTATGGTGGGTTACAGCGACCAGGGGGTGTCCCTGCGACGGCTGACGACGCAGGGCACGCCCGGTTTACTTGCCAGACCCTCCCCCTCACCCTACGCGGTGCCATGCTCCGCGCAAGGTCGCTGGAGCATGGTGCTGGCAGGTTTTGCAGGGAGGACCTGAACGCAAAGAACGAAGGAGAGTTAGGGGCCAAAATGCGAGGGTTCAAAAGTTGAGGGCCAAAAAGTAAATATATGAGGACCAAAGTGTAAAGTTAGTCAAGAAGGTTTCTTCTTAGGCTCAAGTTTTTATACATGACTAATTAGGACCTAAGGAATCTGATGGTGAATTTTATTTCTAGATTAAACCTTGTTTGACTGGTCAATTTATGCAAAAACCCAAATTAAGTTATTAATTGGGTATGGTTCTCAATGTAGGTCAAGATGGGTTCCTAAGGTCAAATTGAAGGTTCTAAACCCTACAGATTATTTTTCTATGAATTTTAGAGGGTTTATTCCATTTTTGCTTTGCCTTGAACCTCGTGAATTGAAGTGGGTTTGTTTTAGGGTTACAGATTATCATTTATTTCCTTGGAATTGCTGTTGCCCTTGCTAGATCATCTCATCCCACTTTTATTCTTATTAGGTTGCTTTGACCTATGTTTGGACCCTGAATTACCCTGTATGCAGATTATACTGGTAAAATTGCATTTTTACCCCTTATGACTTATTTTCTCCTTAAACTCAGAATTCTCTGAGTTAAGCCTTTCCTTGAGTTATATAGGAGCTTTTATCCTTTGTATTAGGTCAAAATGAGCTAGTTATGGCTCATGATGAGGTTCTCATCATACCCCCATGCCTAGCTTTTGCTAGTCCCTTAGCAAAAACTTAAGGTTTCAACCCTTGTTCTAGACCATGAAGTTCTTAATAGCTTTAGATAAGTGCTTTTTCATTTGAGCTCCGATTAGGTTAGAATGCTGACCATAGGCCTAAAAGGTACTCTAGTACCAATCAAGATCCAAATCTGTCTAGCCTCAGTCCTTAGCAAAGGTTTTTAAGGCCCACAAGAACTAACCTAAGGTTTATTGGACTTTGTGGTTAAAGCACCCGTGCTTGAAATGATTTTAGCCCTGGCTTAGTTCGCAGTGCGTTTTGTAAGAGAGAGATAGAAAGTTATTTTGTTTGGAGAGTTTTCTCTCTCTTTTTGTTTTTAGTTCTAGCCTAGGATTGGCTTTTCAACACGGTCTGTATCAGATTCCTTGCTCTCATCATCAATCCTCAAGGGTTCCTGGCGATCGATGCTTTTAGATAGCACCGCCCATGACAACCCCCGGAACCTTGGCTATTGAGATTTCGAGATAATCCCATCCATGGTGTTCCGTGGCTGAATTCAGACCCTGGCAATTGACACTTCGAGATAATGCCATCCATGGAATCTGAACCAGCAGAGTGCTTACATGCCCCCAGTAGGATATGTAAATATCCTAAGAGACAAGCACCGAGGAGATGATATTTTGTTACGCATCTTCGAGGGGATTTCCCGTCTCTCCGCGCTGGGAACTCGTCCAAATCAACTTGTGTTGATCTGCCGCTCCTATTCTAGGTGTTCTTTTCAGAATTTTGCGACGCTTCTGCGTGATTCTGATTTTTACGCTTACTGAACCAAACTGTGTGTGAGGTTAGGGTGCTTAGGTTACTGAGTCCCGTAAACCAAAAATTAGTTAACGAGGCCAAATACTCCCTAAGCCTTAGACTTAATACTTCATCTTTTCATTTTCCTCAACCTCTTGAGGAGTGTCCAGATCTTAATGGGTACTAAGAGTCTATCCAAGAATGCCTAAGGTTTGCGCTCTTACTAATCTCATTATGCACTTTTAGTTATTTTCTTGAATGAGGTCTAGAACTTAGGTTAATTCCTTAGTTCCTTACTAATGACTATCACTTTTTTCTCATAATTTTGTGCTCCTTTTTTCCTTTTGTTTCTTTTTTGTTTTTTTTTTTTTCACAAAATTTCCTTCTCCTCTTTTCCTCTTATTCTTTTTCGAAATTTTTTTTTTAAATTTTTATGGTGTTTTTGGCATATGTGAATTTTTTGTTTGAAACCTTTTCTTACAAGTTTTGCACTTACATACCCCCCCATGCCTAAGATTTGCAATGTCCTCATTGTAACCTAGGGGGTTTTTATTTAGCTTAGTTCATTCCTTAAGAGAGAAATTTGGATGCGTGAATGGGTCGGGTTGAATTTTTGCGGACGATTTCTAATTCCAGATGCAAGCATCTGAGGTGGGGTCGGCTGTCTACAAGGGTGAACCTTAAGTGCAAAAAGGTGTCAGAAAAAGTTTTGGATTTTTAGGAAAATGACGGGTTGCCTCCCGTTAAGCGCTGAGTTTTACGCCATATGCTGGGCGCAATAAGCTCAAGGGGAATGGAGGATATAAGATGCTTCAGCCAAATCAGTAGAAGTTACATCAATGAACGGCTTGAGTCTCTGACCGTTCACGATGAAAGGTTCAGAATCGTGGCTGAGTGGATTGATTTCGATTGCTCCATTTCCAAAAACCTGTCGGACCAAATATGGTCCGACCCACTTGGATCTCAGTTTTCCTGGGAAGAGTTTTAGTTGGGCATCAAAGAGTAGGACCTTCTGACCAGGATGAAAGATCTTTCTCGAGATGTGTTTGTCGTGGAAGGCTTTAACCCGCTCCTTGTAGATTTGCGAGTTCTCGTACGCGTCTAGGCGTAATTCATCGATCTCGCTGATTTGGAGTTTTCTGTGGGTTCCAGCCTTGGAATGATCTAGATTATAGTTCCGTACTGCCCAATAGGCTTTATGCTCCAGTTCTATGGGAAGGTGGCATGCCTTTCCGTACACCAGTCTAAAGGGAGACATGCCCAATTGGGTCTTGTGGGCGGTCCTATAGGCCCACAATGCTTCCAGAAGTCGGGACGACCAGTCCTTCCTGTCAGGTCGAACAGTGACTTGCAGGATTTTCTTGATCTCCCGATTAGACAGCTCAGCTAGACCATTAGTTTGGGGGTGGTAAGGAGTAGAGATTCGGTGAGACACCCCGTATTTGGTCATCAGTGACCTAAAATGAGCATTTGTGAAATGCGTCCCCCCATCAGAGATTATTGCACGAGGAATCCCGAACCTTGAGAAAATGTTTTGATGAATGAATTTGAGAACGATTTTGTGATCACAGGTTCGGGTCGGTATGGCTTCGATCCATTTGGACACGTAGTCCACAGCCAACAGAATGTATTCGAAACCATCCGAAATAGGAAAGGGGCCCATAAAATCAATCCCCCAAACATCAAAGATTTCGCATACTAGAATCGGTTGCATAGGCATCATGTCGCGATGGCTCATGTTGCCCAAAGTCTGGCAACGACTGCATGCCTTGTAGTGATTGTATGCGTCTTTGAACAGTGTGGGCCAGTAAAAGCCGCACTGGAGGACTTTTGATGCGGTTTTATGCCCGGCGAAATGTCCACCGCATGCCTGGTCATGGCAGAAAGAGAGGATATTGTTGAATTCCTCTTCTGGGACACATCTCCGGATGATCTGATCGGCACCTATGCGGAAGAGGTACGTGTCTTCCCAAATGTAATACTTGGCATCGGAGCGTAATTTGTCCTTCTTGGCCTTCGGCCAATCGGACGGGATCTGATGAGATGCCAAGTAATTTACTACATTAGCAAACCATGGAAGGCTAGTACCAATAGTCAGTAGGTGCTCATCGGGAAAATGTTCAGTGATGGGTCTGGAAGGGTCAATTATTTCAGAAGGAAGACAGGACAAGTGATCAGCTACCGCATTTTGCTTTCCCGCTTTGTCGCGAATCTCAAGGTCAAATTCTTGCAACAGCAAGATCCATCGGATTAATCGAGGTTTTGCGTCCTTCTTTGCAAGGAGATGCCTCACAACTGTGTGATCCGAGTATATGGTGACACGGGAACCCAAAAGGTACGATCTGAATTTTTCTAGGGCAAATACTATAGCTAGCAGCTCTTTCTCAGTAACCGTATAGTTACGCTGAGCCTCATCGAGTGTTTTGCTGGCGTAGTAAATGACCACAGGTTTCCCGTCAATTTTCTGCCCCAAAACCGCTCCTACAGCGAAGTCGGATGCATCGCACATGATCTCAAAGGGTTGAGACCAATCAGGGGACTGTAGGATCGGGGCTTGGGTGACTCGGTCACGCAGGATTTCAAATGCTTGAATGCATTCCTTGGAAATTTCGAAAGGAACATCCTTGGAGAGAAGAGTGGTCAGGGGGCGCGCGATTTTTGAAAAATCAGGGATAAATCGTCGATAAAAACCGACATGCCCTAAAAAGGAACGGATGTCCCTGATCGAGCTAGGCATAGGAAGGTGAGAAATCAGATCAACCTTAGCTCGATCCACTTGGATACCTTTTTCCAAAATTGAGTGTCCCAGGACAATTCCCTCAGGCACCATGAAATGGCTCTTTTCTCAGGAAAGAACCAAATTTACATCGATGCACCGCCTGAGTATCTGGACCAAGTGTCGGAGGCAATCGTCGAATGATGCTCCGAAAACTGAAAAGTCATCCATGAAGACTTCCAGATAATCACCTACCATATCTGAGAATATGGCAAGCATGCATCGCTGAAAAGTAGCGGGTGCATTGCAAAGACCGAAAGGCATCCTTCGGAAAGCGTATGTTCCGAAGGGGCAGGTGAACGTGGTCTTTTCTTGGTCCTCAGGATGGATTGCCACCTGGTTATGACCGGAGTACCCGTCAAGAAAGCAGAAGAACCTATTTCCCGCAAGTTTTTTGAGAATTTGATCAATGAAGGGTAGTGGGAAATGATCCTTCTTTGTGGAGGAATTGAGTCGGCGGTAATCTATACAGACTCTCCACGAGTTGGCTAATCGGGTAGGAATGATTTCTCTGGTCTCAGTCGTTATAGTGGTGAGTCCTGCCTTCTTGGGCACAACCTGAATTGGGCTCACCCAACGACTATCGGAGATCGGGTAGATGATTCCGGCATTTAACCACTTGATGATCTCCTTTTTCACGACCTCCTGCAGATTGGGGTTTAAGCGTCTCTGCATTTCACGAGAAGGTCGTGTGCCCTCTTCTGAATAGATATGGTGAGTACAATAAGAGGGACTTATTCCAGTCAAATCATCGAGAGTCCACCCGATGGCTCTGCGATGTTGCTGGAGGACAACAATCAGACAGGATTCCTGTTCAGGACTGAGGTTGGAATTGATAATCACAGGAAGGGTCTGATTAGAACCCAAAAAGATGTATTTCAAGTGAGCAGGAAGGGGTTTCAGTTCGAGGATGGGGTTATCAGCAGCAGCGGGTGGTTTAGTATAGATGTGAGGTTCAAGGGTGGGAGTTACTGGGTTATTCATATCTGGATTCGACTCCTCTGTTTGCGGGTCAAGATCCTTCTGTGGTTGATGAGGCATAATCGAGTCATTCTGGAAGTGTGATTCATCAACCAAAGTCCTGATGTCACAAATTTGTTCGATGACACCGCAATTAATTCCTTGTTGGGCCTTAAATATATCAATTTTCAGTGTTAGATCTCCAAACTTAAGCTCTATTTGGCCCTCCTAATAGCTGATGTTGGCTCTAGCAGTAGCCAAGAAAGGTCTCCCTAGAATGATTGGTGTATCCCTAGGGTTCTCAGGTGCGTCCATATCTAAGACTATAAAGTCCACTGGGAAATAGAAATCTCGCACTCTTACGATAACATCCTCGAGAATCCCTTTTGGTGACTTTATAGATCGATCTGCTAATTGTAATGTCACCTCGGTTGGTTTTAGCTCAGATTCTTCTAGATGGTCAAGTAAGGATGTGGGTATCAGGTTTATGGATGCACCCAAGTCTAACAATGCTCTATCAAATTGGGTACCACCTATCTTGCAGGAAATCAGGGGAGTACCAGGATCTTTTGCCTTGGGTGGGAGTCTACTGAGGATTACAGAGCTGGCTTGCTCTGACAGAACAATTGGGCTTCCTCCCTTGGTTCGCGGCTTACGCTGGGGTGTACATATATTCTTTAGAAATCGTGTGTAAGCTGGTACGTGGCGGATTGCATCCATCAAGGGGATGTTTATGTGGACCTGCTCAAAGAGCTTGACCAGGTCCTCCTCAGGGGCCACGAATTTGGTGGTCTTCTTTCCCTTGGTCAAGGCCTCGGGAAACGGGATCTTGGTTGGTTCTTCTAGGATAGGTCCAGGTTGTGGATCCGGGACAGTGGTATCTTGGATAACTATCCTAGGGTCATGGTTATCAGGCTTGGAGTGGTTTGGATAATGCGGGTCTTGAGTTGTTTTACCACTACGTGTTGTTACAGAATTTAATCCGGCCTAATTTTGGTTTGGGTTTGGTAAGAGGGGTGGCTGCTGCTGAAATCCCGCATAAGAAGTTGAAGCTTCCATCTCGTCTGGAGATGGAGCAGTAGGGGCCTGATAAATCCATTGTGCATGGCCTAAATTTGGATTCATAACGCGCTTCTGGGTTGGCACGTTATTCGGGTTAGGAAGAGGTTGGGAAGGGAGTGTGCCTGGCTGGCGAGAATTTGCCAACTGGGCCAGTTGAGTTTTAACCTCTGTAAGTTCGTCCTTGTGCTGTTTTTGAATAGCCGCATTCGTTCTTTGAATGTCAGCTAGAGTCTGAAGGATTAGGGACATTTGATCCTGATTTGGCCCTGATGGATAAGTAGGGTTGGGCCGAGGCTGAGGCGGCTGGTAATGACGAGAGGGCTGTGGGCGGGACTGAAAAGGTGGTCTTTGGGTTTGGGAATTTCCCGCCCACTGAAAATTGGGATGGTTTCGCCATCCAGGGTTGTAAGTGTTGGAGAATGGGTCATTCTGGATGGCGTTGAGGTCCTCGCAGGTCTGAGGAACCTCTTGAGAATCAGGGAAAGGGGGAATGGAGTTCCCCGGGCTGGTGTAGAAAGGATCGGGTGATCCTCCAATCCGAGAATCAGATGGGGATGGATATGGATCCATCCTAGGGGAAGATCGGTGAAGGATGTTTTGCATAGTCTCCTGTGTGGAAGGAGGTTGTGCAAAGGAGTTACGCGCAGAGGTGGCTCGCTGCAAGTGCTGAGTCAGCTCATCCACCTTCTTCTCAATGATTGAGACCTTGTCCAATCGACTGGCCATTAATTCCAGGTCGACTGATGCGGACAGGCCCTGTGCCTCATGTGCTCCCTTAAGATTCGTCGCTGCGTGGGTATTCGCCCTGTCGAATAATCCCATGGAGTCATTGTTGATGGAGTTCTCGCACATGTTTTCGAGAATCTCCCATACGGTGTCTTCATGTTGACCCATGATGTTCCCTCCGCAAGTTGCATTGACGAAAAGGCGGATGTCCTCACGGAGTCCCTGGTAAAAAGATTGGACTTGTTCCCATTTAGGAACTCCGTGATGGGGGCACTTTCTCATGAGATCCTGAAAACGATCCCATGCCTCATGGAGAGGTTCTCCTGATTGTTGAGTGAAGTGTGTAATCTGATGGCGCAAGGCGTTGGTCTGACCAACGGGAAAAAACTTTTTCAAAAACTCGGATTGAAGTTCTTCCCAAGTGTTGATCGGCCGGGTCTGAGTTTGATACCAATGGGCGGCCTTGTCCATAAGAGAAAAGGAGAACATCTTCATGAGAAGAATATCCCGATTTTGCGCATCTGATCCAAAAGTGTGGGCCAGATGCTTTAGCTGTTTGATGTGCTGGAAGGGATCTTCAGAATTAAGCCCATGGAATTTAGGTATAGCATGAATCATGTTGGGCTTTAATTCGGAATCAGGTCCTCCAGTCGGGATTCTGACTCGAGGCTCAATGGCCACCGCAGCAGGATTGTAGTGGTCCCGCATCATAGGACGCTGTGGTGGGTGCACGAAGTTTTGGAAGAGGTCATTGAGTCGCTGGAGCTGGTGCTCCAGATTATTTTCTTCCTCAACTGGCTGAGCCATGATGGGGGAAGAAGAAGAACTTGGTTCTGAATCAGAAGAGAGAATAATGTGAGGGTGTTGCTGCACAAACACGGGCGTCGAGGCTTGGCCTTGACGAGAGCGAATTTCTAAAGGAGGTCTTAAGGGTGGTCTTAAGGACCTCCTTCCGTACATGCACTGTTGGAAGAGGTAAGTTTAGAAGGTGCTGGACCCTAATCAAGGCACCCACAAATGTGTTGGGTGACTATAGAGGTGCGGGGCAGATGGACCCCTTGATCAGAAAGATCGTCCACCTGAGAATTACCTGGGCAGCCAGAGAGGGAGAGTCCCGCGAAGACCCCTACACGGTAGAGCGTCCCCACGGGTTACAGGGTTTCCCCCACCCGACCTCTCTTGTCACTGCGGTTCCAGGTAGACCAGAATGGGGATCTTGACCTCTTAAGTCTACCAATTTTTACTTTAAGATCAGGGTGCTTAAGGTTTCACTTGAACTCTAGTCTTTTAAGTGCAAAGGGTGACCTAATTTAAGGTTGGTTGACCCAAGGGGTCAACTTTACCTCTTGTTTCCTTTGAGAGCTTTTAGGTCTTGTCTTTTAGGGTTCAAGTGTTTAGAGAGCCAATTGTTTTAGGTTTTCTTTGGATAGGTATTTTCAGACAAGGGCTTGGGCACACTTCATTTGGTTTTCTCAATTCTTGCTTAAGGAGTGTGTCTCTAAATCCCTAGTGTTGGATCCTAGGTTGGCTTTACTTGGTCCAGTTAGCTCTTTGTTGGGTAATTAGGGCTCAAGCAAGAATGTGTTAGCCCTTAAATACCCTTAATAGTGTGCAGGAGTAATGAGTTGAAAACATGCAACTTTTTATGGTTACTAAGTATGGAAGACAGGTTAGCCCTATATTGCTTGTTCTTTTCTTTTCTTCCTCTTTAGAGTTTAGGGGTTAATAACGAGAGGAAAAAAACAAATACCTGTCCTTGGAGTGGTTGTCGTGCGGTTGCTTGTCTTCTTGATTTCCTGTAGCTGCACAAAAGAGAGGAGATTATCAGAAATTAAAAAGAAACAGGAATGTTTACCTCTAGAATAGCCGTTGCTCCCCGGCAACGGCGCCAAAAACTGGTGGCCTACCTTCCTCTATAGTTTTATTATTTCGTCATAGTATAGTATAGAGAGGTGATTACCAGTTTAATACAATTTGTTACTCGGAAATAAAAGAGTTCCCGAGGTCGAACTCAGGGAGCAAGTTGTATTCTAGAGATACAAGTTTCTTGTACAAAAAAAATAAAGAGAGAGAGAGAATTTGTTGGCTTCTTTCTTCTTCTCTTCTTTTCTCTTTGCCTATCTTCTTCTGCTTGGCTCTTCTGCTTTATCTGCAGCAGTAGTGATGCTTTTCTTCTTCTTTCAGTTCTTGTTTCTGCTCGTCTCTTTCTTTTTCTTCTCCCTTGCGGTCCTGTTCTTCTCCTTCTTCTTTCTTTCTTCTTTTCCTTTCTTCAGACCTTCTTCTTCTCGTGCTCTTCTTCTTCTTTCAGTTCTTTCTGCTTGTCTCTTTGTGTTCTCCTCTGCCTCGCCTTCCTTCTCCTTCTTTGCCTTCAGGACGTCGTCTGATTTTTCAATCAGACGACTTAAACCGCCGCTGCTACAGTGCCGCTCGGTGATCCTCCTTCCTTCAGCCTTCGTCTTCTTCCACGGTTCTTCTTCACCTGTGCCTGCACACTTACACAGCTTGATCAGAGGGCAAAACCTATCTCTACCCTCCCCCGCGTCTCTCTCTCACAGAATCCGCTCATAGGATAGCTCTCCCAGAGCTACCGTGTAGCCGGGTACGGGTCGCGCCCGGGTCCAGGCCCATCGGCGTGCGTGGTGGGCGAGGAGTGCAGGTCAGTCTAAGTCGGGTCGGGCCAGGTCCGCGGGGCGTGGTCGCGGACGAGACCGGGTCGAGAGAGCAAGTGAGTGAGAGGGACCTCACCCCGTGCTCAGGAGGCAACGAGCATAAGGCACTTTTTGCCTTTATGCGGGTGCTCTAATTTGAAAGGTTACGAGGTGGGACTAAATGTCCCACCCCAATTTCGGTGCCTGCGCGGAGGAAGCAGCGGCCGTCGAGGCGAAGCGCGGGGGCTTCGCGCGAGAGCTTCGACTCGACTGCAGCCTGGTACTTCGCGAAGGCGCCTCGCGCTGTCTGGGAGCGTAACCTGGGCGTGGCGCACCTGGGGCAGCAGGTGAAGAAGCTGCTTCGCTTCAACAATGGCGGCGACGAGTGCAGGTACCTGCCCACAGAAAAATGGCCTCTCGGCCCAATCAGAAATGCGGAGGACCTTCGCCGTGGCACGGCGAAGGTGGTCGGGGGGTGTGCAGGCGGCGGGGCGGAGCCTAAGGGCTGCCCTAGGTCGGACTGTGGGTCGGGAGATGGGTTTGTTCGGTGGAGTTGCAGAGGGTGATTTGGGGGAAGTGGAGGGGCGGAAATGGATCAGGGTGAGGAGGCGGAGATTATGTGATGGTCGGCGAGCCATGTGGGATGCTGGAGTGGTGGGAGCGGCTCGCCGGAGGATGGCCGGAGGCGAAGAAGGTGAGGGTGATTGGTCGGAATCGAGGGCGACAGTAGATGTTTAAGGTGAGGAAAAGGAAGAGGGGAGGAAGAGGAGGAGTTCTACCTACTTAGCAGGACGAGGAGGGGCCGGAGCGGGCGACAGTCGTATCGACTGTCGCCGGAGAAGAAGATGCCCGGGGGAAGGGGTGGCGGCGAGCAGAGGGCCGGAGAGGCGCCAGCTGGGTGCGGCGTGGCGCGGGAAGAGCGAGGGAGAGCAACCCTGCAGCTGGTAGTGCGGCAGAGCGACGAGGAGGAAGAGGGGAGGCCGCCGGAGCTAGAGGGCTTCCTGTCGGAGTGGGAAGAGAGGAAGTGGGGGTCTTTCTCCGTCAGGATCAAGATCCGAAGAACGGTGGAGCGACGGGGGTATTTATAGGGACCGAATCAGAGAGGAAGGCGGAGGGAGACAACGTGTCTCCCTCGCCGGAGGACCCCGGAGATGGAAACCCATACCGTCCGTGCGTTCGCACGGTCGGTATGGTGGGTCACAGCGACCAGGGGGTGTCCCTGCGACGGCTGACGACGCAGGGCACCCCCGGTTTACTTGCCAGACCCTCCCCCTCACCCTGCGCGGCGCCATGCTCCGCGCAAGGTCGCTGGAGCATGGTGCTGGCAGGTTTTGCAGGGAGGACCTGAACGCAAAGAACGAAGGAGAGTTAGGGGCCAAAATGCGAGGGTTCAAAAGTTGAGGGCCAAAAAGTAAATATATGAGGACCAAAGTGTAAAGTTGGTCAAGAAGGTTTCTTCTTAGGCTCAAGTTTTTATACATGACTAATTAGGACCTAAGGAATCTGATGGTGAATTTTATTTCTAGATTAAACCTTGTTTGACTGGTCAATTTACGCAAAAACCCAAATTAAGTTATTAATTGGGTATGGTTCTCAATGTAGGTCAAGATGGGTTCCTAAGGTCAAATTGAAGGTTCTAAACCCTACAGATTATTTTTCTATGAATTTTAGAGGGTTTATTCCATTTTGCTTTGCCTTGAACCTCGTGAATTGAAGTGGGTTTGTTTTAGGGTTACAGATTATCATTTATTTCCTTGGAATTGCTGTAGCCCTTGCCAGATCATCTCATCCCACTTTTATTCTTATTAGGTTGCTTTGACCTATGTTTGGACCCTGAATTACCCTGTATGCAGATTATACTGGTAAAATTGCATTTTTACCCCTTATGACTTGTTTTCTCCTTAAACTCAGAATTCTCTGAGTTAAGCCTTTCCTTGAGTTATATAGGAGCTTTTATCCTTTGTATTAGGTCAAAATGAGGTAGTTATGGCTCATGATGAGGTTCTCATCAAAACTGCACTGCAACACCTTGGCTGCAGTTTTCCTCCTAGAGAAATGGCCTCCGTAGGCCTGATCGTGGAAGAAGGATAGCACACTAGGGAATTTGCTGTCAGGAACACAGCGACGGATGATTTGATCAGCACCTATCCGAAAAAGAAGTGGATTGTCCCAGAAATAATACTTTGCTTCTTCCATGAGACGCTCGCGCTAGTTTTTAGGCTAGCCATGTGGAAGTGATCCAGAGGCAAGGTAATTGGCAATGTTGGCATACCACGGTCCACTTGCCACATTTATTGCCAATAGGTGCTCATCAGGAAAAATTTCATTGATTCGCAGAGTAAGTCCAATATGGTCAGGGTCCAGCTTGGAAAGGTGATCAGCCACAACATTTTGGGCTCTGGCCTTATCGCGGATCTCAATGTCAAATTCTTGGAGCAGAAGGATCCAACGAATCGGTATAGGCTTGGCATCCTTCTTGTGCATGAGATGGCGAATGGCTGCGTGATCAGTGAAAACAATGACGTGAGAGCCCAGAAGGTAAGAGCAGAATTTCTCCAGCCCAAAGACGACCGCCAGTAGTTCTTTTTCAGTGGTAGTATAATTACGCTGGGCCTCGTCCAACATCTTACTGGCGTAGTACACCACGAAGGGGTGTTTGTCGCATCTTTGTCCCACGATGGCTCTGATTGCAAGGTTGGAAGCGTCACACATGAGTTCAAAGTCGAGGGGCTTGTCAGGCGGCTGGAGAACAGGGGCCTTGGTGACAGCATTACGCAGCTACGTGAATGCTTGTATGCAGTCGGGGCCCATATCGAAGGGTACGTCGGTTGACAGGAGATGAGTTAAGGGTCGAGAAATTTTGGAGAAGTCTTTGATGAATCTCCTATAGAAACTGACGTGTCCCAGGAAGGAGCGGATTTGTTTGACAGAGCCAGGCATAGGTAAATCAGCAATGACATCAAGCTTAGCTCTGTCAACTGCGTTACCCCTATCGGAGATGATATGTCCGAGAATAATTCCCTGATGCACCATAAAATGACTTTTTTCCTAGGAAAGCACGAGGTTTACATCAATACATCTCCCAAGGATACGAGTCAGGTTGGCAAGACATTCGTCAAAAGATGGTCCAAAGACCGAAAAGTCATCCATGAAGACCTCGAGAAAGTCACCCACCATGTCATGGAATATCGCCAGCATACATCTCTGGAAAGTTGCTGGCACGTTGCAAAGTCCGAACAGCATCCTTCTAAATGCGAAGGTGCCGAAAGGGCAGGTAAAAGTGGTTTTCTCTTGGTCTCGAGGGTCAATTGCCACCTGGTTATATCCTGAGAATCCATCCAGGAAACAGAAAAATTTATTTCCCGCTAACCGCTCCAGGATTTGGTCAATGAAAGGTAGCAGAAAGTGATCTTTCTTGGTTGCAGTATTGAGTTTCCTATAATCTACACACACTCTCCAAGATGTAGGAGTGCGTGTAGGGATGGATTCACCCCTGTCATTGACACGGATGGTGAGTCCTGCCTTTTTGGGCACAATGTGAATCAGACTCACCCAGGGGCTATCGCTGATCGGGTAGATTATACCCGCATCCAGCCACTTAATGATTTCTTTCTTAACGACCTCCCGCATGTTAGGGTTGAGACATCGCTGCATCTCGCGGGAAGGTCGAGCCTCCTCCTCCGTATATATACGGTGAGTGCAGTAAGAGGGGCTAATGCTAGATAAGTCTGATAAAGACCATCCAATGGCTGCCTTGTGTTCTATGAGGACCTTTATTAGTTTGCACTCTTGCTCCCTAGTCAATTTTGAACTGATGATTACAGGGAGCATTTCATTTGGCCCTAGGAAAACATACTTAAGTGTACTAGGCAGCTCTTTCAGCTCGGGAGTGGATGGTGAAAGATCTGGCATTTCTTGGGATGATAGTGTCCCAGGCGGGTTGGAGAACAAGTCAGGAGGAAGAAATTGGCCTTCAGATTGGCCAAGAAGAGGGGCTTCTTGGATAGATGGATCCAAAAAGGAATAGCCCCAGTGAGAAGTATATGGGCTCAAGGTCCCAGTGTGGATTTGCAAATCTGCCTGATTTGGCGGGAAAGAAAGGGAAATCCGGTCTTCGAGAGTGTGGACCAGCGGTGAGTAGCCCGGATATGACTTAGACCACGAGGTATGGGAAGCGGAGAAAACCTCGTCAGAAGTCTGGCCAGGAGAAGGTACGGGACAAGGGAGGGATGGGGGAACGTCACAATTTGTGTTGGTCAGGCAGTCATCAATGTTTACAGGTAATCCGCAGCAGTCTGAATAGGTCCCAATTAGTCCGATACACGCGCTGATGGCCATGTCCTCGTCAGACATGTCATCCTCGATACAATCGCAATCAAAGTTCTTGGTTGCCTTGAAGATGTTAAGCTTGAGCTTTTCAGATCCAATGGCAATCTCAATACGTCCCAACTCGCAGTCGATATGGGCGCGGGCTGTGGCCAAGAAAGGTCGACCAAGGATGATCGAACAATCAGAAAGTGAGCTAGGAACTTCCATATCTAAAACAAGAAAGTCAACAGGAAAATAGAGACTGTTGACCCTAACCACCACGTCTTCCATCACACCCTTCGGGGTTTTGACAGAACGATCTGCCAACTGTAACGTGACAGGGGTGGGTTTCAGATTTCCCAAGGAAAATTTTTCGAGCATGATGGTTGGAATGAGATTGATGGAAGATCCTAGATCAAGCAGGGCACGGTTAAACTTGCAGCCTTGGATGCTACAGGAAATAAGCGGTGTGCCCGGATCTTTCTGCTTCAGTGGTAGATTTGATAGTATAGCACAACTCGCATGAGGCGAGAGAACCACCGGATTCTTGGTTTTCTTTGACTGTCGCCTAGGTGTTGTGTAGTCTTTGAAAAATCGGGCGACAGTAGGTATGTGGTCGATAGCCTCGAGTAGGGGTACCTTGATTTCTACATCCCTGAACAAATTACGCTGGTTATCAAAGGCCTATGTATCTTTCTTTTTGCCTTTTGGCTCCCTCAGTAGAGCCTCAGGGAATGGAACTGATTCTAGCACCAATTTGGGTGTATCGTCCTCTCGCAAATGCGGTGCACATCCCGAATGAGAGGGCGATGAAGAAGACGGGCTAGGATCAGGTAGAGGCAGATCGACGGTCTGCTTACCTCTCCTCGTAGTGATATCATTGGATGATGTTGGTCCGGTAGGATCATACGGCGGAGGAGGGTTTGCTATAGGGACATAAGAGTGCGGTGCTGCAGCGGGATTAGCCTGAAATCCCAGTGGAATGCTCGGAGCTTGCAGAATTTGATTAACCTGCCCCTGAGAAGGTCATACCTGTGGTTGAGGACCACGGGGTACGAAGTTTCACGGGTTTGGAATAGGTTGGGCGGGAAGAGTGCCCTGAGATGGAGTCGCCATGCGTAGTTGACAGATCTCAGTATTCTGCTGCGCCAATTGGTGCTGAAGAGAGGTCATGTTCTCTTCATGGTGCTTTGACATTTCTGTCATCATTTGCATCAATTTGTCAAGAGGACTTAATGCATCTTCGGTTTACGGTACGCAAGGGCCTGATGGGGGATTCGCCATAGGATTAGACTGGGCCCTTGGGATGACAGGTGCGGACGGTCGCATTGGTCCACCCGCGGGGTTTTGGCATTGCGGGTTGTTGGACCATGCAAAGTTTGGATGATTGCGCCACCCTGGGTTATACGTGGCAGAGAACGGGTTGTTCCCCAGGGCGCAAGAGTCTTCTATGCCAGAAGACGTCTCCTCATGTAAATATGCATCCGAGTACACGGAGGCTTAGTCCTCCGTGTTGAAATACTAGCGCGCAGAAGCCAGATCCACTTGACTTACCGAGTCGCTCAACGCGACACTCGGTAAGGAAGGTCTTACGGGGTTTCTCGGGATAAGCCTGGTGTTGGAAGAATTGGGATTGTGACGAAGTGGTGAGGTAGGGGTGTTTGCCATAGAATGGGCAGGGTTGGCCAGAAGCTCGTCCAGCTTCTTGTGCACGATGGAGACTTCATCCAATTTTTGTGCAATAAGGCTAAGATCAGTAGATGAATGGGAGGGTCCCGTGTCAACTTCGTGGACATTTCAGGGCTGGCTGGTATGATTAAAGGCAACAATGGAAGCATTGTTCATCGAGTTTTCACTCATATTTTCAAATAATTCAAATGCTCCATTCTCATCTTTATTCATAAAGTTCCCTCCACAGGAAGCGTCTGCAATCTGCTTCAAAGTCTCATTTAGCCTGTAGTAGAAGATCTGGGCTATATGCCACTTAGGCAGATCGTGGTGCAGACACTTCTTGAGGAGGTCATTATACCTCTCCCATGCCTCATGAAATTGTTTGTCGTTTTGTTGTGTAAATGAAGTGATAGCATGGCGAAGTGCATTGGTGTGCCCGATTGGGAAGAACTTCTTGAGAAACGCTGTTCGCATCTCTTCCTAAGAGTGGATGGTTCTCCCAAGGGTGCGTAACCACTGCGATGCTTTATCCTGCAATGAAAACGGGAACATTTTCATGAGGACTATAGGTAACCCGATATTTCTTGGTTTAACAGTTTCAGCTAATCGGGTTAGGTCTTCCAAGTGGAGAAAAGGATCTTCACTTGCAAGACCATGGAAGTGAAAATTTATTAGGCCAATTATGTTCGATTTCAATTCAAAGTCGTCCCCGCCCATGGGGAACCGAATTTATCCTATGGTCTCTGTAGTAGCGGGATTCTGATAGGAGCTAAGAGACTTAGGCTCCTCCCGTTCGGGAGGGTTCTGCATTTCCTCCAATGTTTCCCGAATGGCTTCAATTTGTTCATTATACATTTCCATTTGGGCTTGGAGGCGGGTTATAGGATCTAAGGCTCCATCACCTGGTGGGTTCTGAGGGCGGTTTCCTCCCTCGGGATTTGGGGGTGGGCATGCAGCCATGTTTGTGGAGGAGGACGATTCGACTCCTTTTTTAAATTTATCAGGCAATTCAAACAGTTCAGGGTTTTGTGACCTCCTCCCAAACATGCACTACCGCAGGAAGAATTGGGGAGATATGAAGGGAAAAGAGATGAGAGAAATGATGTCGCAAAGGTACACTTGATGAAAAATCAATTCAATCAAATTCCTAACCTCTACAGTGTGCCCTTAAACCTAAAGATCTAAGTTACCTACTATCACGAACTACGGAACTGAATGCGAGCACCGCGGAACCACCGGGCTAGATTGAAAGGCCGTTTGCCCTAGTCTTAGACACCCGATAGCACGTGGGAACCCTCACCAACACGTAGACACTACATGCAGGTAGTTAACCTCCAATCCTTACGAAGGGTCAAGTTACTACCAATTTTAGTTAGAGGCTTAGGGTCAAGTGCTTTTGGAATGTGAAGGGCGTTGTTTACGGGTAATGCCCAAGTGATTGATTTTTCAACTGTAAAACAAGCATGCAATGGGGAAATCTCCCCGAATTGAAGTTTTTATTGGTGAATGGTTTTTAGAGTTCAGCCTTAAGTAGTATGGATTTTAGGATTTCACTGAAATACCAATTCAACCAATCTCCGGGTTTTTCATAGAATACAGGTTTTCTTCTAAGCCGAACAAACCCTTCTACAATATCAGTTATTTAATGCATGCTAAAATGCAATGGGCTTCCCTAGATGGAGATTTCTATGTGTGGATGCACGAATCAGTTTTAGATTAGTGTGAAAGGGAGCCAAAGCACTTCAATTCAAGTGCTCCCAATCACCAGAAAGATTTCCACGCAAGGCTCAACCAAAAGACAAAGAAAATCAATTTGTTGGGGTTGAAATATTCTGGATCGAATCTTAGGCAAGTTGAAAAGTCGTGGTGGGGTTGGAATTAACTCAATTCCAAGTCTCCCCACCAAAAAGGTGATCCCGAATTGCAGGTAAATGAGGCAAAGAGGGGTGCAATCAATCTTTTTATGTTTGCCTCAAAGAATACTTCACACGACGAAAAATTCAAGAATCAAGATTCTTGGATTTTCGCTATGCGAAGTAAGGCGGGAAATCCCGGGGCGGTGGGAGTAAAGGCAATCAATCAAACCAGTGAATTTTAATCCACTTGCCCCAAGAGATCCTAAGAAGTTTTTCTAGTTTTTAGTTTTTTTTTTTTTAATGTGACAAGTTAACCTAAGTTGCTAAGAAAAGAAGACCTACTTGTTCGGCAACGTGTGTGAAGCACCAATGCGGTGTTGGCGTCTTCACGCTCTCGTTCCTGCCTTGGATTTGCTCACGTCTTCAACTTCGTCTGCTTGCCTTCTCCTTGCAACAGGTTCACCTGCACAGCAATAAACAAAAAAACCCGTGAAGAGAGAAGAGAAAAATGAAAGGAATGGAATAGAAACTTACTTGAAGGCGCACTTCCCTGGCAATGGCGCCAGAAAAGGATGATGGTCGGACCTGGTTAGGTTGTTAATATGATGATTTTATCGTTGAAGTGTGTATAGTGGTTAACTTAAATCGGACCTAACCATCTCTTTACAAAATTTTTAACTTGGCCTACTTGATTTTATCTTGGTTACTTTTAGGCCTAAGGTCGAACTCAGGGAAGTGGGGTTACAAGTCAAGTTTCTACGCCTTTCCTACAACGAGTCTCTTCCATTCGTTTATTGTGTTTTTGGTGTTTTTCTATTTAGATTTTTTTCTGATAATCTTGGTCCTTGAGGCACACCCTCAAAATTAGGTTCTTGGCTTTGAGCCAAAATAGGGTTCCAAAATGGGTCTTGCTATTCGCAAGACGGAATACCTGCAAGTCAAAGATTATCTTTTATCTTTTATATATTTTTTTATCTTTTTACTAACAGAAAAGCGAAACAGAAATAAAGTAAATATAGTATATATATATAGGTATATATTATATATATATATAAAGGGGTGGCGGTGGAGGCGGAGATGGAGTGTAGCACGGTGTCGAGTCGGTCGTTGTCTAGAAAGACTCAACTGATAGGACGGGGTGCTGCGTGGAGTGTAAGGTGGATGGCAGAAGATGAGTGTGACCACGCCTTTTGTACGTGTGTATCGGGGAATATCAGCAACTGGTGCAGATATTCCCACGATACCACGTATGGTAAATAATGTGAATATATATATATATATATCTGTATATATGTAAATATATATATATATATATATATATATATGTATAGATAGATATATGTATAGATCTATATATTTATATGTATATGTATGTATATGATACTATATAGAGGTATATATATATGTGTGTATGTATATAGTAATATATGTATATATAGATATATGTAGATAAATATATATATATATATATATATATATATATGTATGTATGTATGTATGTATGTATGTATATAGACTAATACATAGTTATATAAGTACTAATATTTATATATTGATATATGTATATATATATATATATATGTATACTAATACTTAGTTATATAAATACTACTATATATATATATGTTTGTATGTATATGTATATAAATATATGTCTATATATCAATATATATATGTATACGTATATATATATATATATATATGTATATAATAGTGTATAGGTGTGTGTGTGTGTGTGTGAAAGTGTGAGTGTATGTGTGTAAGTGTCGGTAAAGAGAGTGAGAGAGTGCTGTGAGAGAGAGAGAGAGAGAGGGCGCTGCTGTGAAGAAGAGGCGGGTTAAGCCGTCTGAGGCTGTGGAGCATCGTCTGAAGGTTTCCACGCGCGCGCGCAGGTACGTATGCACGTAGAGAAGCGCACGCTGGAGGGCGATGGGCGTAGAGAGAAGAATGAAGTGCACAGCGCTACGTGGAGAGGTGTAGTGCATCGCTACCTGGCGATGCGGGCGGGTGCGGGCGACGCGGGCACACGCAGACGTGTGGGCGGGCACTGGAGCGGGCGTGGAGCTGAACACGTGCGTGGGCAGTGGCCGGTAGCGGTGCGCCGGGTGACCGGTTAAGTGAGAAACCCACCGGTCACCCCACTGTAGCCACAGTGTTCCGCAGACTGGCGTGAACAGTGGCTACAGTGTAAGGCCGAGCCACGCGATCGCTTGCTGCAGGTGCTGTGAGTGCGGGCGGCGTGGACATGGCTCGGCGCACGCAGAAGAAGGTCTGCGCCGTCTAGGCTGTGGGGAGAAGCGGGTGTTTGCAGGAAGAAGCTGGAGGCGAGGGCTCCTGTAGGCGCGCGCGGAAGCCTACGTACGGGCGTGCGGTGGCCTACGCGCCTGCTGCCACCTTGCTGCCGCGGAGCTTTAGACCTTGAAGCCTGCGGCAATGGCAGAGGTGCTGGAAATGAAGAAGTCAGGGAAGAGAAGACCACCATGCTGCTGGCGTGCGTGGTGGAGCTGCTGCTGCTGTGCGGAGCTTGAGAGCTTCAAAGCTTGAGTCTCCCGCTCCAATGGCTGCAATGGCTTGAACTTGAAAAAGGGAACGAAGGCCACCACGCCCACTGGCTCTTTGAAGAGCTAGGTGGTGGTGGTTTCACGGTGGTGGGTGTGCACCACAATGAAGACTCCAGCCTGCAGAGTGTCTCCTCTGAGGAGGAGGTCCTGCGTATGGAGGGAGAGGGGGAGGGGACGGTGGCCGGGAGGGAGAAGCTGCTGGGTTTTTTCGTGGAGGACCAGGCTGCCTGCAAAGAAGGAGCCGTTGTCTTTTTAAAGAAGAGGAAGCCATGCACGGCCATGCCTTGGCTGTGCATGGCTCATGCATGGCTTGGCAGGGAGTGGCGAGTAGGGAATGGTGTTGCAGAGCATGGCATGAGGTGGAAGGTGTTGCCATGCATTGCAGCCACAAGAAGAAAGTCAAAAAACCAAAAAGAAATAAAAAATTTGCGAAGTAGCACTTGAGGAAAACATGAATTGCGAGGCCATTTTATTCACTCTCCTCCCCTCTCAATTAAATGCATGCATGCATGTATTTTTACAATGCGACTATGTCTACCTAATATGCACTGATAATGCTAGGAAATAGCACAAGACGACACAATTGCAGGTGTATTTTTGCGGTGCAATCACTCTACCACTAGTATTGTGGCAGAGCGACGAGAGGAAGGAGGAGATGTCGCCGGAGCTCGTTGGACGCTTGGCCAGAGGAAAAGAGAAGAAATTGGAGGTTTCTCTCCGGCCAAACCATGCTAAATCTGAGCACCAGGGACAGGGGGCCTTTTATATCTACTGGCAGAGGTCCTTGTGCTTGGAAGACAAGCTTCCAAGAGCAAGAATCTTTGCCGGAGTAGGAATGTGCGAGAAACCCAAATCTCTCGAGTGTTCGCATGAGAGATTGGGTGCGAATCAAGGCTTGAGATTACGTTCAGATGATAGGGAATTCCTCAGAGAATCTCCCTTTCAAATTTGAGAGGGAGTCTCTAAGGGATTTGGGAGAAATCCTCCTTGGAATCCTCACCAAAGTAGGACTCCTCCACTGTAATGGAGGAGGGACCTAATTGCGAAGAGTGGCAAGGAAGATAGGGGGGCTTCGCAATGGTTTTCAAAAGCTAGGGGTTAAAATGTAATTGGGTGGACTATTTTGGAAAGTTGGTCAAGGTGACCTCCCCTTAGGTCCAAATTTTGGTAAAAACCTAATTTGGATCTAAGAAATCCAATGGTGAAGTTGGATTTTAGGTTTGACCACGTTTGACTGGGAATTTTACATAACAACCCAAATCAGGGTAAATAATTAGCTAGGACCCCTATTTAGGTCAAAATAGGTTCCAAAGGCAAAATTGAAGGTTATAAATCCTAGGGGATATTTTTCCATGAATTTTAGAGGGTTTAGTTGATTTTTATCCTGACCAGAACCTTGTTGAATTAAGTGAGTCTGTTTTAGGGTTACAAGAAGTCATTTAATTCTTAGATTGCACGTGAACCCATTTTTATTGAACCAACTCACTTTTTATTTTTTTAAGACCATTTGACCTATGTTTAGCCCCTGAGAAATCCCGTCGATGTACTGCAATGGTAAAATGGTAAAATTGCAGTTTTACCTTTTGTTTCTTGTTCTCTTCTCAGAACAGTTATTCCTTGAATTAGGCCCTTTTCTAGGTTATGTAGGAGCTTTTGTTATCTTTTATAGGTCAAAATGAGCTAGTTAGGGCTCATGATGGTGTTCCCATCACCGTCCACCTGAGAAATACCTGGGTAGCTAGAGAGGGAGAGTCCCGCAAAGACCCTTACACGGTAGAGCATCCCCACGAGTTACAGGGTTTCCCCCACCCGACCTCTCTTGTCACTGATGTTCCAGGTAGACCATATTGGGGACTTTGACCTCTTAAGTCTACCACTTTTATTTAAGAGCAAAGGTGCTTAAGATTTCACTTGAACTTTAGATGTATTGAGTGCAAAAGTGACCTAATTTCAAGGTTGGTTGACCCAACAAGGGAGTCAACTTCACCTATTTGTCCTTTGAGAAGTTTTAGGTGCTTTCTTTTAGGATTCAAGCGAGATTAAGAGCTTGCATTTTTTAGGATTTTCTTGAATAAGTCTCTTCAACCAAGGCTTAGACACACCTCTTTTTGGAGAGTTGATTCTTGCTTATGAAGGTGTGTCTCTAAAACCCTAAATTGAAATCCTTAATTTGGCTCTAATTTTGGTCCAATTTAGTTGCCAAAATATGGTATCTCAGGCTCAATCACGAAGGTGATAGCCCTAGTTACCTTGAATGGGTGCACAGATCAGTACTTGAAATCAAATTAGGAAACTTTGGTGAATTAACTAGAGATGGAAAGCAGGTAGTCCTAATTGATTTTATCTTGTTTTTTCCTTTTCAGAATGAGGGGCTTGAGAGAGAGATTAATCAAAAATTTCTTGCCCCGGGCTTGTTTGTTGTGTAGCTGTCTCCCTTTAAACCTTCTCCCTTGAAACAATCACAGCAAAATAAATATATCAAGTTAGTACCAAATCAACAATTGTAATCAAGGTTTCTAAATCACCCGTTGCTCCCTGGCAACGGCGCCAAAATGTTAGGTGTGCTTGATCGAGTTTTAAAAAGTGGCATTGTAGTACAGTCGAAAAAGCGTTCAAAACAAATACAATTTATTACTCGAATTTTAAAGTCTGAGGTCGAACACAGGGAGAAAATTAGGGTTTAGAAATCAAGATTACAACTTGAGAATTTGAATATAATATGCAATAAAAACCAATGTTATAGTGCAAAAAGATAAATGTAAGCACATTATATTAAAGAAATCAATGAATGTGAATAAGCACAAAATTGGACGTCTAATTTGTGAATCAGACGCCTTAAAATGTGGATGCTACAGTGCTTGATCTTCTTTCTTCTCCTTCTCTTCTCTGGCAACTGCTTTCAAGCTTCTTCTTCTTCTTTCTTTCTCTTCTTCTGATTCCTTGCCTTAGCCTTTCTCTTCTCCTCTTTTTCCTTAGCTTTTGACTTCGGCTTCCTCCTTCTTTTTCTTTGGCTTCAGCCCTTAGCTTCCTCTTCAGCCTTGTCTTCTTCCTCTGCAAAGCAAAATCTACCCCTACCCACGCGAGCTCTCTTCTCTTCTTTCTCTCTTAGGTTCACTCTCTCAGAGCAACTTTCTCGGGTAATCGGGTTGGGTATGTGCCTGGGACTAGGCCCACCAGCGTGCGGTGGTGGGCGAGGTGTGCTAGGTCGGGTCGAATCACCAGGTGCATGGGGGGTGGTCGCGAACGAGGCGTCTGGTCGGGTGAGAGGGGACCTTACCCTATGAGTAGGAGGTGAAGAGCTTAATGCAAAAAAGTAATTTATGCGGGCACGACGCTTCGTCCGGTTCTGAGGTGGGACTATCTTCCCACTTTCCTCACGCATGCCTGCAGTAGGGATGCTTCGTTCGACTGCAGCTACAGTAATGGTGCTGGGCTTCAAGTAGATGCCTGGAAGTGTTCGCGAGAGTGCCCCGCGTAGCCTGGGACACATGCCTGGAGCGGGTGAACCTGGAGCGGGTTGCAAGCTTACTTTGAGCTTCGCTTCAATGGCAGCGAGCCCTTAGACCTGCAATCATGCAAACGGCCTTGTGGCCACGTCAGAATGTTCAGGAGGCTTTGTCGAGGCACGGCAAGTATGCTGTGGGGGTCGGCGTGGCGTGGGATCGTCTGTAGGGGCGTGCCTAGGGTTCTCTGTGGCCGTGGGAATGGGTGTGTTCAGGGGTGTGTTTGGGTGAGTGGCGGAGTGTTGCGCGTCGGGAGTTACGTTCAGTGAGTTGGGGCAGAGCTTATGGACCGGTAGACGACGAGGGAGTTGGTCTGTGGAGATGGAGCAAATTCACCGGAGTGGTGGCCGGAGGTGAAGGGGATGATGGTGGTGGAGTGCGGTAGTGGTTGTTCAAGGGAAATAAAGAGGGGAAAATAGGGTAGAGGGTGAGAGGACTTAACTGAGAGTGAAGAGATGAAGGGAGAGGCAGGGTGGCGGCCGTCTAGTATAGCCTATGCCGGAGACGATGGTGCTCAGAGAAGGTGGTCGGCGAGGACGAAGGGGATGAAGAGGCGTTGGTGGGTACTATGCGACGTGGACGAACGTGAGGGAGAGGAACCTGCCACCAGTATTGTGGGTAGGCAACGAGGGAAATCAGGGAAGGTCACCGGAGCTTGATGAGCGAACTGGCCGAAGGAGGAGAGACGAATTTGAGGGGTTTTCCAGTCAATTTCAAGCTTAGGAGATGTGGGGTGATTTGGGATCTCTTAAATAGGCCCTGGAGGTCGATTTTGTGCTTGGAAGCCAAGCTTCCAAGCAAAGCAAGTTCGTTAGAGATGGCAACTCGAAAGAGACTCGAATCTCTCACGCATTCGCATGAGAGATTTGGTACCAACTAGGGCCTCAAATTAGGTTCACATTGGAGGAGATTTCTCAGAGAATCTCCCTTTCAATTTTGAAGGGGATTCTCTGAGAGATCAGGGAGAAATCGCCCTTGAAATCACGCTGGAGTAGGATTCCCTCTGCTATAATGGCAAAGGGACCTAATTGCAAAGAATCAAGAAGAAGATAGGGGATCTATTATAAGGGTTTTGGAAATCTAGGGGTAGAAATGTAATTGGGTTGGACCTATTTGCAAAGTGGGTCAAGATGAACTTCTCCTTAGTCCAAATTTTGGTACAAACCTAATTTTTACCTAAGGTATCCAATGGTGAAGTTGGATTTTGGGTTTGACCATGTTTGCCTAGGTAATTTATGCAAAAACCTAATTTAGGGTAAATATTTGTCCGAGACCCTATTTTAGGTCAAAATAGGTTCCAATGGCCAAATTGAAGGTTCTAAACCATAGAGAATATTTTTATATGATTTTTAGAGGGTTTAGGTGAATTTTATTCTTACCAAAACCTTGTTAAATCAAGTGGGTCTATTTTAGGGTTACAAGAAGTCATTTAATTCCCAGCATTTGCACGAACCCTTTTCTGTCTGATTCAACCCACTTATTATCCTGTTAAGACCATTGGACCTATGTTTAGCTCATGAGAAAACCTGTTGTTGCACTGCAATGATAAAATTATAGTTTTACCCCTTGTTTCTTGCTTTTATCTTAGAATGGTTATTCAGTGAATTAGGACCTCCAGTTGGTTATGTAGGAGCTTTTGTTCTCTTTTATGGGTCAAAATGAGCTAGTTAGGGCTCATGATGGTGTTCCCATCAATGAGTCATGGGTTGTAGCTATGTAGGAGGAGCTACTCTAATTTACAAGGAACAATGTATGGAACTTGGTACCCGCTCCTGAGGGTAATTCTATCATTGGAACCAAGTGAGTGTTCCGAAATAAATTGGATGAATCTGGTTCAGTGATCTGGAATAAAGCCAGACTTGTAGCTTAAGGCTATAACCAACAGGAGGGTATTGACTTTGATGAGACATATGCTCCTATTGCTTGCTTGGAGTCCATACGGATGCTACTTGCCTTTGCAAGTGCAGAGGACTTCAAGCTATATCAAATGGATGTCAAGAGCGCCTTTCTTAATGGTTATATTAAGGAAGAAGTTTATGTTCATCAATCTCCCAGGTTTGAGGACCCAGCACACCCAGAGCATGTATACAAGCTCAATAAGGCATTATATGGACTTAAACAAGCTCTTAGGGCTTAGTATGATAGGCTTTGGACCTTTCTTCTTCAGCACGGATTTAGAATTGGAGTTGTTGATTCAACTCTTTTTGTAAAAGAAGGAAATGACGTCCTTCTGGTTCAAATATATGTTGACGATATTATATTTGGATCAACTAAGGAGTCCCTGTGTCAACATTTTTGTGAGGCTATGAAGGCTGGATTTGAAATGAGTATGATGGGTGAACTCATATTCTTTTTTGGACTCCAAATTCAACAATTAGACATAGGAATTTACATTAGTCAAACAAAATATGTTCTTGAAATTCTCAAGAAATTTGACTTTGAAAATGTAAATGGCAAAGAGACTCTGATTGCTCTATCTGCTTCTCTTGGTGAAGATTTATTCGATAAGAGGGTAGATGAAAAGGAATACTGGGGCATGATAGGTTCACTACTATATCTTACAGCTTCTAGACCTGATATTCTTTTTGCTACATATTTATGTGCGAGATTCCAATACGAACCCAAGGAATCTCATTTTAATGTAGTAAAAAGAATATTTAGATACCTAAACAGCACAAAAGATCTTGGTCTTTTCTATCCTAAAGCACAATCCTTAGATCTGTTATCTTATAGTGATGTAGACTATGCAGGAAGTTGAACAGACCGAAAGAGCACTAACGGCACATGTCATTTTATTGGAGAATCTCGTCTCATGGTTCTCTAAGAAACAGACTTGTGTTTCACTTTCTACGATTGAAGTAGAGTATATTGCTGCTTCACTTGCTCGCTCTCAGGTCATTTGGATGAGATAGACTTTGTCCGACTTTGGATTGATTTTTGCGTAATCCAAAATTTTATGTGATAATACAAGTGCAATAAATTTATCCAAAAATCCGGTACATCATTCACGTACCAAGCACATAGATGTTAGACATCATTTCCTTAGAGATAATGTGATTCAAGGATCAATTCAATTAGAATTCATTGGCACACAAAACCAATTGGCAGATATCTTTATAAAACCTCTTGTAGCAGAGAGATTCTGCTTTATAAGAAGAAAATTAAAACTTTGTACAATAAAAGAGATTTAAAACTAACAATTTGATTGATATGGAATTTGTTTGTATTTATAAAAATCTTTGAGGGCCTCACTGCAATTTACCCATGCTTGCTTAAAAAAAGGGGGTAAACTGTAATATTTCCATATGTCTGGAAATATCTGGGTGTTGTTTGCAATATGGTTTCTCAACTTAGGTTGTTGACTACATTATTTATTCAACACCTAAGTTGTAATTGTCATTTCTCTCAACCATTTAAGTGGTCATGTGACTAGCACATGACCCATTCCATATAAAAGAGGCTAAGTGCAAACACTTGCCTCATTTTGTCTCAAGAAAACCCTAGTTCTCTTCATAAAAGCCTCTCCAAGCCCTAGCCAAGAAGAGAAGGATCATCTCCAAGCCTCAACTCTAGGTACAAACTTATTCTCTTGTCATTTCGTGTTTCTTTGAGTCATCTTGTACTTTGTTGTCTTTCTCTCAAAACCTTTCCTGTTGCTGCACTCTATTCATGTCGGGTACCAGGTGGTACCGGTACCCATCACTGGTATCGACACTAACTAGGCGCAGCAGTGCCTGCTTTAGTGAGCAAGTATCGGTACTGAATATGAATACCGGTACTAGCTCGAATTTCTAGTTGAAATAGAAACCAACCAGTACTAGTATCAATCACCAGTATCAGTACATGCAGGCTTAAATGTGTTTTTTTTTGTACAAACACATGAAAGGAACTTTTCTATATTTCTAATCATATTCCTATTCCTTGTTATTGCATGTTTACAGGTGGCACCTAAATCAAAAAGTAAGGGAAAATCACCTCAAGATGCTTTTCACAAGTTTTGCATCAATGAGGATGCTAGGTCAAAGTTTGATTGGTATAAAGGCCTAAAACTCTATCATTGTAAGCCAGTTGAGTGGAAAGATTTCTCTCTTCAACTCTTTAGTTTTACCACTCATTTTTTTGAACAAAAACTCAGGGATTTCTTTGATGAATCATTCGTTGCCGATGTTTTTGGAGTATACCCTGATGTCAATTGTCTATTCTTTGCTAAAAACCGAGGTTACCTTGTCTTAACAACAAATATTTTTGGTCAGAAAATCACTATCACACCTAAATTCTTGCCAACCATTACTGAATGTCCTAATGAAGGTCATTCATTTAACACACTTAAGGAGCAATTTCCTACTCATAAAATCCATAAAACTCTCTTGCTCCCTAACTGCTAGTGTAAAGCATTGGTTGCCCCAAATATGACCCTATTTGCTCATGTCCTTTTTCATATCTTAGCATGGAACTTAAGGGCTAAAAATTCAGGATTTCACAAAATACCTGTTGATATTTTAGCCTTAATTTATGATATCATTACGAGCTTCTCGGTCAATTGGAATACAGTTTTCATTCACTTTGTTAGACCCCATTACCGTGCATCAGCTTTACCATTGGATATTTTGGTGTCTCACATTCTTCATAAAAATAAAATTGACCGCTTTAATTTTACTCCTCCTAGAAAAGTGGTCTATTTCAAATGGTCCACTCTCCGAAAAATGGGAGTAAAACCTGCTAGAGAGGAATCATCTAGTGATGATGATGAAGAAGAAGTTGATCCAAATGCTCAATCTTCTTCTCATCCACCTCCTGAATCATCCTCCACTTTCGTTCCTATAACCTACCCATATCTAGAAGCTGAAACACCTTGGGTAAATCTATCTAATGTGTTTGAAACTGATCCCAATTTGATAAATACTTTCAATTACATTGGTCAAAATTTAACCAATCTAAATTTTGCATTTCATCACATGGAACACAAATTCCATGACCTTTCTCTTTCTATTGAGTCCTCCCATGTCACTTCTTCCACTCAACAACCTAAACAAAAGAAGCAGACTCAACCGAAAGCACCTTAAGAATATAGTGAAAGAAGGCAAAAGCACTTTCAAGATTCATCTCCTGTTTCATCTTTAATGGCGGAAGAAGAACCTATTCTTCATTATGATGATGAAGAAGAAGACACTGAAGATACGAAGAAGTTTCATATGAAGATAGTGATGATGGAGATGAAGATGATGACGACAACAACAATGATGATGATGATGATGATGGTGGTGGTGGTGGTGGACATGTACAAAAGCTTATTAGAAAATGTCCTAGAAATTAGTTTAGTTTTCATTTTGTTGCTTGTTAAACTTGTATGACTTTTCAGACAATTATGTGCTAAAATTGTCTCAAGCTTTATCTTTATGAACTTTATCATGTTATGAAGGTTGAATAGAGTTGGTTATTCATGTATCATTCTTTGTTTGCTTATGTGAAATATATCATGTTTTACTTTTAAAATTGTATTATTTGCTCATCTTTTTGTTTGCTTGACAAAAAGGGGGAGAAATGATTGGATACTTCATATTTAAAATAGGGAGAGCTTAGTTTGAGGGGGAGGTTTTCCACTCCTTGTGGAGTTTTTTATTCTTCTCTTATTAAGTCTCTGTTTATTTTTAAATATGAGTATCTTGTTTGTTTTGTCAACACCAAAAAGGGGGAGATTGTTGGAACCTAGTTCCATCTCTCTTCTGTGTTTTGGTGTTAACAAAACTATTTTAAAATCTAATGTATTTATGAAGTATTACAAGTCAAAAGAATTTGTGGATGCAAGCAACAAGATAGTATATGAAGGAAGAAGACTAGAAGACTATAGTTTTGGTTGTATTCATTGTATTTTAGAATCTTTGTATGTCTCCTAACAAGTAAAACATAATCTAGGAGTTAAAATCAAAGTAGAGATAATTAGGGTTCATAATATCGTTCATTCATTCGTTTCAAAACTCAAAATCAATTCTTTCAAAATAAAGTCGTATAGAGTAGATGGGATAACTCTAAAAATTGACTTACAGTTATAATATTTGGTACTTGTAGCAAGTACCAGTATTGGTCATAAGTACCGATACATGCTAGACACAGGTTTGGGCCTAAGTCCCAAACTGTGGACAACAAGTACCGGTACTCATTGTTTGTACCGGTATCAAGTGGTCACAGTTTGTGCACTTGGTTTTGCCTGGATCTTACAAGTACCGGTACTAATCACTAGTACCGGTACATGTAGGTCACTGGACCCAAATCTGTGAGTCACAAGTACCTGTACTCATCATGAGTACCAGTACCTAGTGACCTAGTTGGGCTAACTATAGGCAGTCAGTACCGGTACCAAAAGTTTAGTATCGGTATCAACTAACCGTTGTGACCAATCTGAACGGCTATTTTGCAATTAAACCTATTTCTAATCTTACCAAATTGCCCCTAACGGCTAGTAATCATAGGGAAGGTGTTTAGTGGCTTATATAAGCACTCTTTGAGAGTCTTTTGCACACAACTAAGAAGCCAAAAATAGTATCCTTACCTACACCTCAAATTCTCAATTATTCTAGCTAAAAAGGAGCTTGATTTGTTGCATTCCTCTCAAGGCCTCTCTTTATTTGCAACAAGTCATCAAAGGCGATCGTGTTCTTCATTGTTTAATCGTTCGTTTACGCCTTAGTATTCTCGTTAGATTAATTTATATACTTTTATTAAGCAATATACTTGTTGGAGACTTAGGAATTTGTTGCAAGCTTTTATTTGCATCTTGCTTAAACCTGTATCTTTGTTTCTTTTTAATATCTTGTAATTGGGTTGAGGTAACCTATTAATTACCTCAGGTTTTAGTAAATTGATTCCCTCTGGATTGAGGGAATTGAGTTAAAAATCCTAAGTCGAGAGACTTAGGTAGTGGAGTACCCAAGTGAGGGGAACCATTATATATCTTGTATCTTCTGTGTTTTTGTGGTTAGCTTTATCTTGTAATTTTTTTATCTACCACACTATTCATCCCCCCTTCTAGTGTACTTGTGATTTATAGATCCTACATCAGGAAGATGAAGAAGCTTTTGAGCTTCACATAGGAGCTTCAGAGCTTCATTTTGAACTTTGAAAGGCTCGATAGAGAGAGAAAGATCTCTGGAACAGAATCAAACAATCTATGTAGGATGTTATGATTCAATTTAGCCGGTTTTGGTGTTCAAATCTCACCAAAAACTCAGAGAACACAGTAATGGGTTCAAATGAACCCATATTGATAGTAACTTGAATCTCACAAATTCCTTAATTAAACTTAATGAAATCAACTCTATTACTCTCCAAGTCATTTCAGAAAACATTTCAACCAATTAAACCACATAATTGATCATTCCGTCATCACTTTAGACTTGGAGTTTGGCCAATATAGCCATATAGTTGACTTTCCAAATCAGGCTCAATCAGATCAAATTAAAACTTTAGATCAAGTCTATTTTTCCTCAGAAATTGATTCAGGTCATCAAAACCTAGTTTTGATCAGGTTCGTTATGGACCTAGACTTCATTGCCTGAACACAAAATGAGACTCTCGAAGGAATCAGAGATCACAGATGAAGTATAAAGGCTCTGCTCTTGCTTCTAAACCTAAAATTCAGGCCTGAAGCATAGTAGAGAGATCTCTCCAACTCTGCTAGAGTTGGAGAAGATAGAGGTCCTTACTGAGCTCCAGGCAATAAATCAACAAAATAATCACTAAATCAGAATCCATAAACCTCAGTTGTGCATTGTGGAGCTCCTTAAGATCTATCAAGGGCTGAAACTCAAAAATGACTCACCAGAGCTCGTTGGAGCTCCGGTGAGTCTAGAAAGTGACTGACAGAGTGTAGATCTTCATGAATTTGACCGTTAAGGGTCTTAAGAGCTTCCTGAGATCACAAGGAACCTCAGGAACTCATTAATTAAAGCAATTAGAGATCAATTCACAAGTTAAGCATCAAAGTCAGAAAAGTTGTAATCTGAGTTCGCTAGAACTCAGATACATCCTCTCACTCAAATGAGTGAGAAGTGTTCTGTAGTGTTTAGAGATGGTCTGTAGGTGATCAATTAAGTGTTTTAACTCTCTTGAGCTCACCATGGACAGTGAGCTCAAGAGTTGAGATGTAATTAGGCATTTTTCATATAAATGATTATTTATTTAATTAGCAAGTTGAACAGGGCCCTTAAGAAGTGTATAGGTGATGTAGGGCCCCAATTAGGTGTGGTCTACGCTTGGTAACCTCTACTGTGAACAACGGAGGTCGCCGGTGAAGGTGAGATGTATTAGACGGCATAGGTGGTAACAGTGAGTGGAAGAAAGTGAAAATGAAATCATGATAAGGAAAGGAAGTGATCATTGCGTAAAAATGGCAAAAGAGTGGCCCAGACGAGCTCAAAGAGCTCGCTGGAGCTAAGGAAGACGGCATACAAATTGAGCATTTAATCCTAACTAACTACCTAATCTACTATATTAAGTTGCACTACACTTACCTAAGCTTAATCCTACTATTACCTGGACGAAGGAGGTGAGGGATCTCGCCATTGGCAGGGTGAGAACGAGATCAAAATCTAGACTGGGTGAGAAGAGAGGCTCCGGCTGATCGAAGCAGATATCAGAGGGAGAGTAGGGCGCTCAGTCGCCGTTGGCAGGGCGATAGAGAGGAAGAGGTGGTGAGAGAGGCAGCGAGTCCTCGACGGCCGTGCTCGAGAAGGAGAATGAAGATGCTGGAGTTGTGGGTGAACATACTGACCAGCTAGGTGAGATGGAGAGGGGAAGGGAGCTGATCAAAGCTCAAATTGTAGGGGTTGGTGGGTATTTATAGGTTGTGGTAGCTGAGAAGAGAGCTGTATCTGGACGGAAATGCATCTAGGTGCAAGGTAACCATTGGCATCTTCTCCGACACCGGTGAAATTATCGCCAAGCCCTAATTAGGATTTGAAGATCATCCAGACTGTGGGATGAAATGAGGAGGGTGAGTTCAAGCTCCAGGAGCTTGGCGAGGAAGGAAGAATGCCAGATGGACGGTGATCGTGAGGTGTCTTCACCGTCGGTTGTTAGCTGTTAAAGTGGCTGAAGAAGAAACGAAGAAGAAGAAAGGTATACACAGGGACCTGAATGCAATGAATGCTAAGGACCTAGGTGAAAGGAAATGACTCAAATGCAATGAATTCCAAGGATCGAAATGCAAACAGAGGCTTTTAAGGTTAATTTAAATTATTTTCTTTTCTAACTTTTTATATATATTTATGACTTAGATAAATATTATATTAAAGCCTTGTATTCACATTTTTGGCCCATTTATTTATATTTATTTACTTATTAACTTACTTAAGTTATTTAAGACTTAGGTCTTAAGTTATACTTAAGTTAAATAAGATATTAATTAGGTAGCTAATTAATATCTTATTTAACTTAAGTATAACTTAAGTAGCTAATTAATGGTATTTCGAGCTTATTTATTAATTAAATTTTTAATAATATAATTGGCTAATAATTTAGCATTTTAAACTTATTTTAAGGTTCTTTAATGGTTTGTCCCTTATTTTATAATTAACACATATTGTGCATATTCTCAGCTAATTAATTAGGGAAACTAATTAATTAGGGGCAATTAGAAGCCATGATGAGCCTCTCATCATACCCCTAAGCCAAAGTTTTGCTAGTCCCTAGCAAAATTAATCAGAAATATGATGATTTAAACACTTAGGTTTAAATTATTATAAATAAAAACTAAGTAGAGGAATGCTCAGGTCAGAATTTTGGATATTCAATTTTTTTTAGATTTTGGTGAATATATAAATAGGTATCCATAAATACATAGAGCATTCTGCGAGAATCTCTTTACTTAGACTTAAAAACTTAAATACCCTTCTCAAAACACACTCTATTAACAACAGAGTTTTTTTTTTTTGAAAGAAATTTTATAAAAAAAAGATCAGAATACCAAAAACCCATTTATTCTTTGTAATCACTCTAAATCCTAGAAACTCAAAATTCAAAGTGTTTTAAGAAAACAAAACTCAAGAGTTGGAAATTAAATTTTAATTCAAAAACTCAATAGACTTAAGTTAATCCTTAAGTTTATGAAATTTGATTTTTATTAACCTAAATTTTAGCAAATTAGCTAGACACTCATTATTAATCAAACTTAGAGTGGTAAAACCCTAATATGCTAGCCTACAGCACCTAGGACAGACTTCTAGACCTAGGGTTTTGTTAATCTTTCTCCTTTAGGCCTCAACTACAAGTCCTCCAAAATGCGATTTCTTAGGCTTCACTGCCCAATACAAAGGTTCAGTAGCTATGATTTTAAAGCATCCATGCTTTGTGAAGAGAATTGTCCTAGATGCATCCAAAGTTGTAAAAATCCAGATCTTAAGACATCAATTTCCAATCCAGGTTATTCCAATTCAAGCCTTTGGCTTGGCCTTAGATTTGGTTGCTTTCTTCTCACCATTTTTTTATCCCTAGGTCAACACTTTTTGTGTATATCTCCCCGATGGACCATTGGGTCTCTTATTCCTAATTTTTATCTCCATATTTTTTTTCAACTCTTTTCTATAGGATAGAACACCCATATGTAGCAAGGTGTTCTTTTATTTGATGGAAGGAAGGATAGCATCCTTTTGTATCGAGATGCTTTATTTGGTGGATAAAACTGCATAAGCACCCATTTGTACCAAGGTGCTTAACTGTAGGGTGTTTTATTCTTTTTTTTTAATTTTTTCTACTCCTCATTTTTCTTACTAACATAATACTCCAATTCATTTTTCTAGGTGAGTGGCACATCCTTCACCCTCTCAAGAGTCGCCCCATGGAAATCCTTGGACTAAAGAGGATTTAGAATCGATCTCTTAACCTCTGTGTTTTTGCGGTCTCAGATGCCAACAAGACAACTCTATGTGCGTGAATTTTGGACACTTAGGTTACTTAGCTCTCAAACCAGAGCTTGGACAGCAAAACCATTAACTCTTAGGTTCTTTAAACTCTTAGTCTCCTCCCGCAAGATCTGTCAAGACACAGCTCGCCAAGTCTAGACGAATGTCCTTAGTTGATTAAGCTAACTATAGCCTGATAGACCTTAAGACTAAGATTCTACCAACTCTTTACTTAATTAACTTTGAATATCTAGCCTTTTCACTCAACTTGGTGGTAAAAATAGAAGTTCAAAAAGCAAAAGGACTAACTTAGTCTAATTGACCAAGAAAGTTACAATTTAATTCCAAAACTCAAGTTTTAAACTTAATACACCTTAGCTACTTTATTTTAAGGCAAAGAGTGGAAAAACAGATCCTTAGGATTTCAGATTCTAACTTAAACAAAATCCCGTTCAAAATTTCGCAAGCAAATGTGTGTTTTGAAAAGATTATTTAAGTAAAAATCTAAATAAGGATTTAATGCTCTTATAAAATATTACAATATATATATATATATATTTTGGCTTCTGACCTGAAAATAAAATTAAGCTCTTAATTACTAATATAATTAAGCATAAATATATTTTTTCGTATCTTCTCCTTTTTCTTCTTTATTATAAATGTAAAACCCCTTTATTATTTTTATGATTTTTTAAATTTTCAATTTTTATATTTTTATTTTTATGCTTTATAAAATTTTCAAATTTTTATGAATTTTTGAAAATTTTTCAAAATTTTTAAGGTATTTTTGACTTTTCTAAATTTTTTTAAATTTTTGTGTATTTCTATTTTTTTAAAATTTCGTGGGTATTTAATTTTTTTATTTTTTTGTATTTTTACTTTTATCTACAAATACACTTGAAGTGTAAATGTCACTTCACACCCCCAGGCCAAAATATTATATTATCCTCATTGTAAGAAGGGTGGAAAAGAATATTACACTTCACTTAGTGTAGGGTGACGGAAGGAGTCAAAAAGTGGAGATCAAAGATATCTGTGTAGACGATTTCTATTCTGACCAAAGGTCAGAGTGGTTAGTTAGACTAAGTGAAGGTAATCAGTGTAAAATAAGTGACAATTCATGTACAGATTCGAGTGTATGTGTAGAGAAAAGTGTGGAAAACAAGAAACAACTATATACAGGGTGAGTTGTGGAATGATGGGTGTAAACCCTAGTGGAGCATGTAACAGTCTCCAACAAGACCCAAAACATGTGGTTCCAAAAAAAATTTTAAACGTTGACCATTAACTTTGAAGGGTTGATCCCTGTTGGGTTCGGTGATTTCGACAGCTCCATTGTCGAAGACTCTAACTACAATAAATGAACATTTTCATTTAGACCTAAGTTTCCTAGGGAAGAGCTTCAGACGGGCATCAAAGAGTAACACCTTCTGACCAGGTGCGAAGGATTTGCGGGAAATATGTTTATCATGGAAGGCTTTAAGTTTTTCCTTATACAGCTTTGAACTCTCATAGGAATCATGATGTAATTCCTCAAGTTCACTAAGCTGCAACCTACGGTGATCACCAGCCTTCGCAAGGTCCAAATTACAGGCTTTAATTGCCCAATAGGCCTTGTGTTTGATTTCTACGGGAAGATGACAGGGTTTCCCGTAAATAAGTCTGTATGGTGACATGCCTATTGGTGTTTTGTGAGAGGTCCTATAAGCCCACAAAGCCTAATCTAAATGGGAAGACCAATCCTTCCTATCGGGTTGGATTGTCATTTTAAGGATATTTTTGATCTCTCGATTAGAGATCTCGGTTTGCCCATTGGTTTGGGGATGATAAGGTGTAGAAATACGATGTGTGATCCCATATTTCTTGAGTAGGTTCCTAAATTGGGCATTGTTAAAATGGGAACCGCCATCAGAAATGATGGCACGTGGTACCCCAAAATGAGAGATGATATGATTTTGAATAAAAGGTATGACATCTCTATGATCGTTTGTGCGTGTGGGTACGGTTTCAATCCAACGAGATACGTAATCAACTGCGAGGAAAATAAACTTGAAGCAAGAAGAGGATGGAAACAGACCCATAAAATCTATGCCCCAGATATCAAAGATCTCACAGACTACAATCGGGTTCAGAGGCATCATGTCTTTTTAAGACATGCTACCAAGAGTTTGGTAGCGACTACATGCCTTACAATATGTCTGTGAATCTGCAAATAAAGTAGGATAATAAAACCTGCATTGCAAAACTTTTGCAGTGGTCTTACGACCAGAAAAATGACCGCCACAAGCCTGGTCATGACAAAAGGAAAGAATAGAATCAATCTCGGAAGAGGAAACACAACGCTTGATGATTTGATCGTTGAAGAGTCGAAAAAGATACGGATCTTCCCAGAAATAGTAGTTGGCTTCAGATTTGAGTCGTGATTTGCGATTCCAATCCTAGTCGGGCGGGAATTGATGTGTAACCAAATAGTTGGCGATGTCTACATACCAAGGAAGATCTAACAATATAGCCAAAAGATGTTCATCAGGGAAACGCTTAGTGATTGGGGGAGATGATTCAATAATCTCAGAAGGAAGGCGAGAAAGGTGGTCAGCAACAACATTCTATCGTCCCGCCTTATCATGAATTTCTAGGTCAAATTCTCACAAGAGCAAGATCCATCTGATCAACCTAGGTTTCATGTCCTTTTTGGATAGAAGGTGTCTAATAGCAGAGTGATCAGAGTACGCAATGATTCGAGATCCGAGTATATAAAATCTGAACTTTTCTAATCCAAATACTATCTCTAGTAATTCCTTTTCTGTAACCTGTAGTTCCTTTGTGCCTCATTCAAAGTCTTACTAGCATAGTAAATCACTACCGGATTTTTCTCGATTTTCTGTCCAAGTATAGCTCCAACTGCGTAATTTGATGCATCACATATGATTTCAAATGGTAAATTCCAATTAGGTGGTTGCAGGATCGGAGCTTGTGTAACTCTGTCTCTCAATGTCTCAAATGCAGATATACACTCCTCACTCATCTCAAAAGTCTTGTCCTTTGTGAGGAGGTTTGTGAGTGGTCAGGCAATCTTCAAAAAATCGAGTATAAATCTTCTGTAGAAACCCACATGCCCGAGAAAAGATCTAATGCCCTTGCTCGAGTCAAGAATTGGAAGATTTGAGATTTGATTGATCTTGGCTTGATTTACTTGGATACCTCACTCAGACATGAGGTGGCCAAGTACAATGCCCTCTGGGACCATAAAATGGCTCTTCTCCTAGCTGAGGACAAGATTCACTTCTATACATCTCTTAAGAATCTTCGACAAATCTAAATTATAATGCATGCATTTATTTTATAATCAAATGCAAATATATATTTTTTTAAATAGAAAGGAAAGCTATCGAATCACCGATAGCAATCCAAGAGAGCTTTTATTTATATATAGGAAAAGGTTACAAAATCGAACCCCGCATATGTATGAGAGTCCAGCACATATTTACAATATTATCCACACTCATTAGTTTCTCCTGAAATAATTTCTCATTTCTAGCTCTCCAAACCGACCATAAAACTACCACCATGGACACATGAGGCTTATTTGTAACTAAAAAGGAGTTCCATAGATTCTCCCATGTGGGGATCGAACCCCTGCAAACCTTTCTCCAAACACAATCTGTAACCATGCAAGAAGAGAAGATGTGGCGGCTGCAGTCATTATGTAACCCACATAGCTGGCAGAACTGAGCAGGGGTGCCCATCCTCCTGTGCCACATGTCTCTCGTAATCAGGCCATCCATTCTACATAACCACAAAAAAATTTTCACCTTTAATGGGACTTTCAACTTCCATAAGTTCCTCCCAATCTCATCCACCTCTGCCAATCTCGAAGATCTAATGAGCCTTTTATATGCAGCTGCTGGGGAGAAAATCCCTTCCCATCTATAAGTATCACACTCCTCTAGCTTGGGTTTGAAAGCATTCAGTTCCTGTAGGAGGCATTGATTCTCCATCCATGTCCTAGTTTCATAACCATTCCCCTCATCAATATTAATCTTCAACTTTTCTGATTCTATATCCCAATAATCATACACCACCGCATTTTCATTTGAAGTAGTTGAGTATGCAAGAGGATATCTATCCTTTAACACCCCATTTGGTGCCCATTTTTCACTCCAAAACTTGAAACTTCTTCCATCCCCCAAGACTGATTGGAACAAATTCCAATTATCAGCCATAGCACGCACCATAGAGGCCCAAAAAGGAGAAGGCTTGGTAGGATTTAGATGACTTTTCTCATCATTTGCCACTCCGTAGCTATCATGCACAATCTTTGTCCAAGGCTTTAGTTCCCCTTGCAACAACCTAACCACCTATTATAAGGGCAAGGCATCATTAAATTCATTGAGAGTTCTTATTCCCATGCCACCATACTTCTTTGGAGAGCACATTGCATCCCATTTAATAGGATGTAAAAATTTACCTTGGTGAGAGGCTCCTTTCCAAAAAAATCTCTTACGCATAACATCAAGTTTCTTCGAGGTTGATTTTGGATCTCTGAGGATGGAGAAGAAGAAGACTGGAATAGATGTAATCATAGAATTCAACAGTATAAGCCTCCCCCCTTTCGATAAGTATCTACTACTCCAACCTTCTAACTTCGTAGCCACCTTCTCAAAGAGAAAGTTCCGATCAATCTTCTTCATCTTTGTACACTTTAGCAGTAGGCCCAAGTATCTGATTGGCAGTGAGACCACAGGCATGCCTAAGATAAAAGAGATATCACTCTGTTCATTACCATTCATGCCAAAACAAACCAAAGAAGATTTGCTTCCATTTATCTTTAGACTTGAAATTTCTCCAAAGATGTTAACCATATAAGAGAGCGCTTGTGCTTCCCTTTTCACACCTTTTATAAAAAAGATTATGTCATCTGCGTATTGAAGAATGGGGGACAAAGCACTTCTATTTGTCATCGAGTAGCCCCTAATCAATCCATCTTCTGCCAACTTGCATGCATATATCGCTAAAGTATCCACAGCAAAATTAAATATCAACGGAGCCAGGGGATAGCCTTGTCGCATCCCACACTGAGGTTGAATCCAGGCTTTACAAGGTTTCCCATTTATCAAGGGAGAGTAGGAGGCAGTCCTGACACATCGTTTCATCCACTGTATCCAGAGGGTGGGGAACTTTCTTCTTTTAAGGATTTCCCATAATTATGACCACGAAATTGAATCATATGCTTTAGAGAAGTCTACCTTCCATAGGAAGGCCTTAGACTTCCTTCTATGCTAGCCCGTCACCATCACTTAAGCCATAATGAATGATTCCTGTAAAGACCTCCTAGGTAAAAAGGCAGACTAAACAGGCATAATCAGGCCTTGCAGAACACCACGGATTCTATTGGCGAGGATTTTGCTAATGATTAAATATATGGAATTCGACAGCGCAATAGACCTATAGTCAGAGAAACATTGCACTCCTGACTTCTTTGGTAAGAAGAAGAGGTATGATTTGTTCAGCCTTTCGAATCCAAAATTTCCCTTTTCAAACTCATGTATAACCCCCATCACTTCCTCTTTAAGAACACTCCACATCTCTTTGTAAAAAAAAACTTGAACCCCATCAGGCCCTGGAGCTCCCTCATTATTTAAATCTTTGATGGCATCCATGGCCTCCTGTTCAGTAATAGGCGCAACCAGCATTGTAGCTTGCTCATCACTAACACAAGGGAATGCAGTCGCAACCATCCTCCACATACCTCTTAGTGCCACCTTTGATTTTTCCTTGAAGTAGCACACAGCTTCCTACCTGATTTCATGAGTGGAGATGTTTCTCTCACCAATTTTGATAGTAGAAATGAGGTTGAATCTCCTTCGAGCACTGGCTATAAGATGAAAAAAAGTCGTATTTGCATCCTGCATTCCCTTCCTTGAGCCACAATTGTCTAGACCTCTCATGCCAATCCATCTCTTTCTTTAAATCCTCCTCAGCGATAATCTGCTGCCAATATTTCCTATCTTCCTGATATTGAGAGTTCAAAGCCACTATGCTTTCCTTCATATCAAGCTGCTATACCTCAGCCAATGCCTCAATTCTCTTCTGCTCTCTAATAGCTGTTACTGTCAGTCGATACTCCTATAGCAGTATGCGCATGTCTGCCAACTTCAGAGCTAGTCTTTGGGTAGCAGAGCCTGCAGCCTTCTTATTTTTCCACCAGCTAGTCAGCATATCTTTAAAACCCTCTTCTCTAAACCTGGATTTTGTAAACTTGAAGTATGAACCAACATCTGCATTCACCCCACTATCCCACACAATTGGCGTATGGTCTGAAAAAGGCCTCTCGAGGCACATGGCTGAAGACAATTGATATTGTTCCGAGAGACTAGAGTTGCTAAAGAATCTATCCAATTTGGACATGAGCCCACTGCCATTCCTCCAAGTAAACTCAATACCACTGACTGGGAATTCACTAATTTCTAGATTCTGCACAACTAGTTGGAAACTTGCCACTGCACCATTTAAGTTACCCCCAGGACAGTCCCCACTTGATAAGGTAAAACTGAAATCGCCACCCACGAGCCAAGGCAGTTCTTGGACCTTCTGATGTGCTACTGATAAGTCCTCCCATAGCTCCAACCTGCTAGTTGCTGTATAGGGACCATACACACAAGATACAAACCAATCCAACTCCCCCTAGTGACTCTGGCATCTACATGTAAGCATATGCCTGGCCCGATGAACTTCAATCACTTTGAAGCTAGATTTTCTCCACCAAATAGCCATCCCACCAGATCTGCTATTTGCAGCCATCCCCACAAAATCTGGTCTCCCAGATTGTCTCAGGGTGTCCCAGACAGAATTATTGTCTTCCTCTAGATGTGTCTCTTGAATAAGAGCACAATCAATACCCCACTCCATAAGATATCTGGTTAGAGAAGCGCTTCTCAGCCTATTGCGTAACCCACGCACATTCCACGTTAAAATTCTCATCCCTTAAAAGGATGATCCCCTTGCACCTGGTGATAAGTTGATTTTCGCTTTTGAATAATATGATTAAGATGATTTGTCATTTTAGTATCAAAGTGGTGGAAAACCACTTAACAAGATAATTAAAATAAAAATTAAACCACTCACAGAAGAGCGGGTTGTGTCCATAAGGAGGCAATGATGCAATAAATTCACGAATATTTTTCCTTTATATTTGTTCAATCGAGTGCGAAATCCATAGTCAAATCTAACATGAAATGCGACAAAAAGAAGACACACAATAACTCGAGAATGTAAGGTTATATGTGCAATTTTTCCTCAAAGAAATATTCAATAAATATGTGATCAATCTCTGTAATTTCCAATTGCACATGTATTAGAGAGAAATTGTGTACATCTTAATCCAAAACCAATGTCAAAAGATGTAAATAACAAAAGCCAAGTAATTATGAGAAAGCATGAGCATGAAGTTGCAATTTCACTCAATATATCAAATATTAAAATAAAAAATGAGAGTTTGGCAATGGCACTCAAATGTAAACATTAATTAACCCAAAAATAGAGGATTTGCTTCCTTTGTGTGTGAACGAAGAGGAGGCGATGGTAGGCCGCGAGAAGCTCAGAGGAGGATAAGCGCAATGAGAGCTTTCCGATGGTGGTGGTGGCATTCCGAACGGTTGTCGGTGGTCTCCGGTCGGAGTGGATGAAGCCGCTGGTGGTGAGGCCCTCTGACCGGCCGTCAGGTGGTCGATTGGTGCAGCCGGAAGTGTGGTTGTGCTCGAGGAGTCAAGGCGAATCCGATGGAGTTCCTGACGTGAAGTTTTGTGGCTGGATTTGATGGCTGCATTTTTGGTGGCTTTGGGTACCTTCGGTTGGTAGAGAAGAAGAAGAAGAAGCTGAGTGTGCGCACGAGCTGGCGACGCTAGCTGGAGTAGCGCACGCTCTACGCATGCTGCTGGTGGGGGAGCATCGGTTGCTGTTGCTGGGAGCGCGAGTGCGGTTGCGAGGCACGTGCAGCGATTGCTGCGGGCAAAGGTGTGCACGTAGAGGGGCGGGCGCGGGAATGGTGCTAGAGGGCACGTGGTGCATGCGGTAGGGGCTGAGGCGTAAGGGAGGTCATGAGCTAAGCTGCTGGTGGGCGTGCGCCTACTGCGGTGGAGGTGCAGTGTGTGCTGGTGGGCTGCTGCAAAAGGTGAAGCGTGGGCCAAGGGTGCTGGAGGGAGGTGCCTGCGCTTGGTGATGGACGTGAGTAGGGATGGTGCTGGTGGGTGTGGTGGTGATGAAGAAGAAGCACGGTGATGCAGGGACTCTTGATTGGCGATGTAGGCTGTCACACCACACGCCCATAATGGTGGAGTCGCGTTGCCGTAGTTGAGGCCGGTGGTGAGGAGCGAATGAGAAACGAGGTTCTCTACATAGTGAGGAAAGGGGTGGTGGCCTCCTTTGAACGACAGCCATTCTTCCTCCTTTGTAGTCGTCTGCATAGATTTGAATGGAGTGGTAGGAGCAAATCCACATTCTCCGTTCATCCTTGAATGCGGGTTTTAGTAAGGCAGCTGGTGGCGTTGGAGCGGTGAATTCTTGAAGAGAAAAGAAAATGAATAATAATAAAAAGATTGGTTAATTATGTTCAAACCCTCAATAAAATGTTAATGCATATAATGTAACCTAAAGACTAATGCATGTTATTCTAATGCATGCTAAATAATTTATATATGTAATGCATACAAGCCAATATATATAAACTAACTTATTTATATCTTAATACATGCTATGTATACACTAATATCAATCTAATTCCTAGGCACTTAAGTAATTAAATAGCCCACAAATATGGGCTCATCACCTGGTTGTCCACTTATTCGACCATGGTGGACTTTGCAATGGTTTCTTCCTCAATGGGGTTCATATTTTCCTTTCTCCACCTCCTAAGCATGTAAGGGGATCACCCAATCCTTTTCTTTTGACCAAATCCTTTCCCATATGTCAGATCTTCAGGAGCAGGGAGTGACAATTGATTCACATCCCTGAGTATGCTTCTCCCACTGCTGCCTTCTATTCTTTCCTCTGTATAGTTGGTAATAATACCAGGGTCCTCATGCCTTTCTTTATCACCCCTCATGACAGTGTCACTCACCACCACCGTCATACTCCCCTTTGAATCCTCCTCATGGCATTCTTTCCTCTTCTTTGGCCCTGGGGCATCCTTTGATGGCTTACGACCCTCCAGTTCCACCTGTTACTTCTCCACAGGATTTTCTTCAGATGTCTTAACCTGTCCCGGTTCTGATCTTATGACTTCCTACCCAATCATTGACACATGAACAAGCCAAGAACTTCCTCTGCATCTGAGTATAATTCTATTAGATAATGATCCACTTCTGAAGATTTTGGCCCCAATTTTCAGTGTCCGAGCATCTTCTTCCTCAATTGCAACCATTGTGTCATCAAGAATAGACACAAACCCAGCAATCATCTTAGAGACCACCCCTTTCAATCTCAAGTGCAGAGGTAGACCCTTGATGGGTAATGTCCCATGTCGAGTACCCATCCTCTGTGATGGACGATCAGGTAGTGCCCCATGAAAGGGAGAGACCAGCCTCTATAACACATTAATGTTTTGAAAAATACTCAAGTGAAATCTTAGCCTCTCCACATCTATCATCCCCAAACCAAAAACAAGAAAATGGGCCTAGGATAACATGACAACCTTCCAACCCGGCGAGACAAGTGACAAGGAACTCACTAGTTGATGGAGCCTTTCAGCAGACGGGCTTCAAGTCATGACCTCGCCAATCAATGTGCCTCTCAACATCAGAGCATCTTGTGCAGTCCATAGAAGAACAGAGGACACCGAGCCAGAGGACAAAGATCCATGCCTCAGATGAAAGATCCAACCACACAAATGGATTCGGATCAATGATCGCAATCCAACGACGCAAAAATCAACCCAATCGAAGGTCTACATCACTAGATACAAAGATAAGAAGGACAGCCATGATGGTGCCACATGGAGCCATCACAGCTGCCCTTCACCGCTACCCTATCTCTAAAGATCATTCCTCGCCCGCTGTGGGCCATTGGATGGCCATCAAACTATTCACGAACCGCCACGTCCCTGCTCCATCCATGCCTCATCAAAGGAGATCTCGACCATTGGATCTCCATCCAATGGCTGAGAGCGGAGTTGCCTAAAACAAAACCATGACTCAAAGGCATCCACAGTGTAGCGGTAAGCACACTCAACCGCAAGCAAAGAGCATGTGTTCGAGTGGCATGGCGGGATAAATCAGGATAGGCGTAACGAGCGAGCGCTATTGACCGATGGATGGTGATAAGAAGGTGGATGAGCGAATGCGTGGCACAATCAGAGTGTTCAACGGCTACACGCGGGAACCAATGCATGCATAACATGCACTCTCACGGGCTTGCTTTGGCGCAAAGGCAGTGAGCATGATCTTTAAGCGGTCTGATCATGAGATCAGACGACTGAGGATCAGGCACTCATTTTGAGCGAACGGGTGTGAGAAGAAGAGAAGTGGGTGCACGGGAGGAGCGGGAGCCATGAGATCATGGATCAAGGACTCTAGGCATGCCACTTGTCAGCATCTCGTGTGTCTAGAGTGTAGAAGGTGATTTTGAAGGAGTTTTAAGGCCAAATCAGGTCCGTTGATCTCTCGATCGATGGATCTGATTAACCTAAGGTTGTTGCACGAGTTGGAGGGCCAAAATGCTCTCTTTGCTCCTCATCAAACCTATAAAAGAAGGCCTAAGGCCCCCTAGTGGAGACATCTTCAAAACAACTCTTCATCTCTCTCTTCCACCATCTTCCACAGACTCCCACCATCTTTCTTCCAGACTACTCTTCCTCTGCAACTCCTCTCTGCAATTTGTCTCAGCACTCTAGATCTGAAGTGCTACCGTACTTCACACAAGCATCCCATAAGTGGCGTCGTCATCTATCTACCTTCTCTCTCTCTTTCTCTCTATCTATCTACCTTCTATTATAACACTATCTACTCTTAAAAGCTATTTATGAATGCAATACAATTCTGATCTTTTGAATGTCTGATATCTATCTATACATATATACATATATAAATATCTATTTAGAACAATTTTTTTGAAAAGCTTCCATATAAATCATCATTGCCTCCCTGCGAATGACCCGATACTCCCGGTTCTTATAAATTTATTTGTTCCATCGCGATTCACACTACAATGATAATATCCAAATTTTCTAATGCATCTAGTGGTGACGAAATAGTGTAGCCAAGCAAAGCATGGCTAAGGCCTTGTTAATCAAATTGGTTTTTTAGAATCAAATGACCAAATGTTATGTTAAGGTTTAAACTCTTGAAGAAAAATTCATCAAGCGACAAATTGAAAATGATCTTTGCCTCTTAAGTTAACTTGGCCAGTCAGTTACGAGGGGATTAAGAGAAAGGTTCTTCCTTTTGCTTTTGCCTCCAAGTCCTTAATACCCTTAGCCACAGTTGTTTGACACTACCCCGTAGGCTAGGCACCAAGTTTGGCCATAGAGATTGAGACCACCCAATAGTTAAAAGATGAATGCAGGTTAATTAATATATTTTTATGATTTTTTTCTTAAACTTTTCTTCAATTTGGGTGTGTGGTGAGTGGTCCATAAGGTGACTCGACTCACTGACTAATCATTGGACTCGATTGAGTCTAGGCTAGTCGAATGCGGTCTCTAAATGTAACCCTAAAGTTTAAATATAGGGATCATGTAATTTGACTAGGCAGACCACAGTCAGATTCAAAATACTGTTTAAGATGTAATTGGAATCCAAATGATATCAAAATTGGTAGGAAGATTCCATTTTCAATAAGCTTTTGGGGAATATTTTCTTAGAATTTTTTACTATGCCAAATAAATAAATATGAATTTTTGACTAACAGAGGGTCAGATTTGAGATTTTAACCCCATGTTTGTTTTTCCTTTTGAAATAGTACCAAATGTGATCCAAAAATTCGAAAAAAATATAGAAATGAAAGCTAACTTGATTATCTTTCAAACCCCATCATTTTTGGGTCAATCAAATTGGTGTACCATTTGGAATTAATTTATAAAGATCAGAAAAATCAAGATTTCAGTTTGTTTGACCTTAGTGTACTTTGCAAATTTTTAAAATTCCAAAAATTGTATTTTTTTCAAGGGAACCATGGCGTTGGAAAGATAATTTGAAAATCTAGCATCTGCCAAAATTTCAAAAATTTTGTATCATTAGAAACACAACAAATGATTTTTCAAATTCATATCAAAATTCTGGTTAAATTTCTAAAAATAGTAATAAGGCTTTAAAAGACTTTTCAATCTATACTAATCCTTTTCACCAAGAAATTATTTTTTGAAATTTTTCAAATTTTTTTTAATGAATTCTAACTTAAGTGATTGGTGTGTACTTGAAGTTCTTCAACTGCACTCGAAGTGTGCGTAGAATCTGCGTTTTGTACTTGCACACCAAAGACAGTACAATGAATCAGTTATCAAGTCAAGAATCGCTGTGCCTCCCCAGCAACGGTGTCATTTTGGTGAAGCGTGGAATCACATTTTTGAAAATAATTTCATTGTAGTATAGTGAGAAAACATGTCGACAAACAAATATAATGAGAACGGTAAGTCCCGGTCGAACTCACGGAGGTAGAAAAGCAACCTGACTTAATACTGATTTAATTTAATTAGAACTAAAACACTAAGCAAGATAAATATATGATATAAAGCAAATCAACTCCATTCAGATAATAATCAGGCATGTGTTCCATTTAGTTGAATGCTTGACAAGAATAATAACTAAACCTAACTAAAACAATTACTAGAGCTAGAACTACTAGAATAAATAAAAAGACAACTCTTTATTCTACTAGAACAAAGTCACCAAGGGTGGTCTTGGTGCCCTTTGGAGAGGCATGGAGTGGTAGCAGTGATGCACCAAGTGTGGCCTTGGTGGAAATCTTGAAGGTAGAGGGCTCTTCAGAGTAGAAGGGAGCGGGAGATGTCTGGAGGAAGAGATGCCTTCAAATGGGGGTCTGGGGTCCTTTTTATAACCAAAGTGAGGGGCAAAACAGGTATTGTAGAGCCCCCAAACCGTGCAACCAACTTAGACTAGCACAAGTCATCTATCTGGTGATCCATAGCTCAAATCATGTTAAAAACACTCCACGTGCCTCCATCTCACCCCCAACGTGCAGACGCACAAGATCACGTCATGTGGCACTCGCAGAGCCACCCAATCCACTGCCACCGCTCTACTCGTGAGCGCACGTGCATTCAAAATCAGTTGTTCGATTGCGATGATTGACTACTAAGATTGCGTGCCACACTACCTTTGATTTCCACGTGCAACAACACGTCATCTCATGTGTTATCGCACCACCTGATCCAGCACTCCACCGTGCACCACGTGGCTCGCCTCGCATCATCGATTGCCGATCGTGCGACTCAATTTTTCTTGTGCTCCACTACCTTCGATTTTCCAACTTTCAACGCCTTGAACTCATGCCGCCTGCTCTCATGTAAGGCCGGTCTTAGCTGCGTTGAGGTTGTGGATGGTCACGGTTACAGTTTAGTGCACGCGTGCCCTCAAACGTTGGATGACAATCCAATGGCTCAGATGAGATCTTCTTTGATGAAGCTCTGGGGAAGCATTGACGTCGCTCAAGCGTTGCTTAAGTGGTTGAGGCATACAGGTGAGAGCTGTTGGGATGGCACCACATGGCGCCATTCTGATTGTTAGTTTTCTTGCTTTTGTAGATGGTGCTATAGGGCTCCGATCGAGGTGATTCTCGTGTCATTGGACTGCGATCGTTGATCCAAATCCATCCGTGTGGTCGGATTTGGCATCTGAGGTTCAAATTTGTGCCACCTTGCTCCTTGGCCTTTGATCTTTTGCGGATTGCATATGACGCTACGGAATTTCGATCAAGACAATTTTGGAAGCGTTGGACTTCAATCATCGTCCTGATCAGATCCGTATGGTCAGTTTTATCATCTGCAATACTGAATCATCTACAATTAATATTTCCTATTAATTAGAACATAAGATAGCATTATTATTTACATAGCTAAATAAATCAGCTATAATGTGAAATATGCTGCACATGCATGCATTTTTCCTAAGTTAAGCTAGGATCTAACTTAATTCAGGTAGATTAGGTCCTATGATTGCTATGCAATCAAAGGGTCATTGTGATCAGAAGGAGTGAGTGGGATGACCCTCAGATGCAGTTTGGTGCTCAAACCAGGTCTGAATGCTATAGAGAATCAGATCTGATTGATGCCTCAATGAATGGGTGATTGGCAATTAATATGCGAGGGAAACAACTGAATGTGAATTGTGGAGTGAAGGGGGAGATGAAATGAACACAGTGAGTGGATGGATTCATCTCTTCTGATCTGAATTGATCAGATGAGGTGGATTGGCAAAAATCTACCTAATCTAATTTACTCCTAGATCTAACAATCAATCGATGAATGTACTAGCTAACACTACTCTTATCTAACCTAGAAAGAAATAAAATCTATCTAGAAAGTAGTAAAATAGTCCATGAAAGCATTAAATCTATCTAACGGAATAATGGGATTCCTGTGAGGCAGTTGGTCACTGCAATGATGAAGGGGGAAGGTCTCCAACGAAGGAAAAGCTTGCTAGTTAAGCTTCAGGGTCACTCTTAAGTGTACGTCATCCCTAGCAATGAGTAAGAATTACTACAGAGCTATGACACCATTGTCATTGGTGGCATGAGTGAAATGAAGGAAGAATGAGAGAGGATGAATGATCAACCAAAGAGGTGTGGGAGGGGGGGTTGATCGAGGTCGTATGAGCTTAGGGAAGCTACCTATATAGGTGTTGGGGAGATCTGGGAACCACATTTTAAAGTTAAGCGAATTGGGTGGAGATGAGGTGGTGAGAAGCGTGGGATGGTTTAGGATAAATGATCATCGTTGGAAGAGATCTAGGAGGTGATGCGATGATTTGCGCAACAGCGCAAGCTGAATAGTGGAAGATCCACTGTTGGATCACTGGAGCAGCTGATGGGTGGCAGCTGCTTAACATGTTCTTCGTAGTGAACAATAATCGAGAGTTGAAGAACGTTGAGGCTCAGGTCTTTTGGTGAAATTTCACCAGCGATCTTATATTTAAATGGTGTGAATGTTACAAGGGCAGCACATAAGTGACAAGAATCATAACAAATCAATCCTTGAAGTCTCATAAAGAAGCCCTTGCAGCTTTTAAAGAGGGGGAAATGTATTGTTCAAAGGACCTAATTGTAATGCTCTAAATGCAAGGACTTAATGATGTCCAAATGCAATTAGATTTTGTTGGAAGCTTAATTGAACATATTAGAATATAATTCAACCCTTGATTTGTACTTTGAAGCTCAATTATGTGTTCAATTGACATTTGGATCATCCAATTATGTTTAATGCATATAAACTCTCAAATATGACCTAATGTGTTTTTAACACAAATTGAGTGTTTTAGGTCATTTCCATTAATTCTCGCACTTAACCCATTTATTGTGTTAATTAGATAGTGTTTAGCCTAGATTTTAGCTTAACTTGGGCATTTTAGCTATGATGAGCCACATGTCATCAAAGACTTCAAGGTACTTACCTACCATATTGGAAAGTATGACTAGCATGCACAGCTAAAAGGTGGCAGGCGCATTGCATAGCCCAAATGGCATCCTATGGAACACATAAGTCCCATAGGGGTAGGTAAAGGTGGTCTTCTCCTAATCTTTAGGATGAATTGCCACTTAGTTATATCCAGAGTACCCATCCAAAAAGCAAAAAATTGATTCCCTACTAGCTTCTCAAGGATTTAGTCAATAAACGGGAGAAGGAAATGGTCTTTCTTTGTGGAGGTATTCAATTTTCGCTAGTCTATATAGACTCTCCACGAATTTGCAATCCAAGTCGGGAAGGTTTCTCCAGATTCAGTAGTAATAACGATGAGTCCCACCTTTTTAGGTCCAACATGAATGGGACTCACCCAACAATTATCAGAGATGGGGTAGATGATACACGCATCAAGCCACTTGATGATCTCCATTTTCACGACCACTTGGATGATTAGTGTGTCTCTCAAATTCTCAGGAGTATCCATATCCAAAATGATAAAATCTCCTGAGAAATAGAAATCTTGCACCCTAACCAGTACATCCTTGAGAATTCCTCTTAGTGACTTAATCGACTTGTCAGCCAATTGCAATGTCACCTTAGTTGGTTTAAGCTCAATTTCCTAAAAGTGGTCTAGTAAGGAGGTGAGAATCAAGTTTGGAGTGCCAGGATCCTTCACTTTTTGTAGGAGCCTACTCAAAATTATAGAGCTAGCTTATTCTGACAATACAATTGAACTCCTGTCTTTATTTCGTGGCTTACATTTTGGTGTACACAAATCTTTTAGAAATCATGCGTAAGTCGGTATGTGGTGAATTGCATCCATCAAGGAGATGCTTATTTGGACTTGCTGAAAGAGCTTAACCAAGTTCTCCTCAGATGCCACGGGTTTGGATTTCTTATTTCCTTTGGTCAAGGCCTTGGGACATGGAACCTCTTTAGGCTTCTCCAGGATTGGTTCAGACTCTGGATCTGGAGTGGGTTTGTCTTTGATATCCATCTTGGACTTAGGTCGTGAACTACTCATACCAGATTGACTAGGGTAAGGTGGGTCCTGAGTGGTTTTGCCACTACGAGTAGTGATGGAATTTAGGCCAACCTGGTTTGGATTTTAAGTTGGTAGGATAGGACGTTCTACTCATACCCTGTGTATGAAGTAGCCGCCTCCAACCCATCAGGTGGAGGTGTAGAAGGGGCCCAAGAAATGTAGCATGCTTGGCCCTGATTTGGGTTCACGACATGCCTTTAGTTCGGTAGAGGTTGGGAAGGAAGTGGACCAGGCTGGTGAGTCCCAGCCATCTGTGCGAGTTGATTATGAACCTCTGTAATCTCCGCATTATGTTGCCTTTGCATGGCAACATTGGTTTTCTGCATATCAGCTAGAGTCTATAGAATCAGGCTCATCTGATCTTCCTTATTAGGCCCGATTTGAAAGTTCGAATTGGGCCTAGGATGAGCAGGCTAAAATGGGCACGAATTTTGTGGTCGGGGTTGGAATTAACGTTTGGAGTTCTAATTATTTCCCAACCAGGAGAAATTTGGATGATTACTACATCCAAGGTTGTATGAGTTAAAGTAAGGATCATTCTGGATGGCGTGGAGCTCTTGGCAGGGTTGAGTCGCTCCAGAGTAATCAAGATATGGGAGTTCAGAGATCCCCCAACTAGAGTAAGAAGGTTTGGAGTTCCCTCCGAAACCTAGATCAGATGGGGCTGGATAACCATCCATCCCCCAATATAAGTGGTGGTGAATATTATGCACGGCCTTCCTCACTATGGGCGGATGTGCATATGTGCTTGGCTGAGAAGAAGTGGCCCTTTGAAGTTGGCGAGTCAAATCGTCCAACTTCTTCTCGATGATGGAGACCTTATCCAATAGACTGCCACTAACTTTAGATCGACGGAAGCAGATAAGTCACGTGTTTCATGTGTCCCTTGATAAGCATGCATGAATTCATGATAAAATATTTATTTATGATAGTTCCTAAGCCTAGCATTGCATTCCATAGTATAAATATTGCATAACATTCATTGCATTGCATTTAGGATAATTTGTGTATGTTGTATATTAATTCCAACATTTTATGGCCAGGAGGCAATGCGACATCTTTACAGGCTTTGGATGAAGAATCTGACCATACGAATGGATCCGGAGCGACGATCATAGTCCATCAACGCAAAAATCACTCCAATCAAAGTTTCATAGCACCCTCTACAAGAAGAAGAAGGTGGACGACCACGATGGCACCACATGGCAGCATCGTAGCCCTCCAGCCCGATTGTAGCCCCTCCTCCCAAGCTACACCTGTGAAGTCTCAACCGTTGGATTCAAATCCAACAGTCATCAAAGAGCCTCATCACTCGCCTCAAGCCAAGTAGAGAGAAGGCTTCGTGCAATCGCTACCGTTGGATCAAGATCCAACGGTCGTGGGCGTTGAGCCTTAATTCCTAAGCGAGGCATAAAATCGACCTCAGCGCAGCGGTTGGTGCCTCAGCTCACAACACACGGCCGTGCTATCAAAGCCCCACGAGCGGATTTTATCTGCTGAGCGCATGCGGGTGAGAAATTGAGCCGTCGATGGATGATCGGGTGGCGAAGGAAGCAGCTATGTGGCGTCATTGATGCACGAGACCTATACATGCGAGATTCGACTCACGGGCAGACGTGCGATCATACGCACACCGGAGGTGCGATGTCTAAGTCGTCTAATGCAATCTCCACTATCTGATCGGGTAGGGGTGAAATCCAAAGCGTTCTCTATCGTAGCTCAGAGCCCTCTATCCGCCATCCAAGGGTGGTGATTTAGCCCCTCTCGAATCAACACATGCCAGCGGATGCCAGTGGATGCTTGATGGATGCTTGCGATGGCAGCTGGAGATGCGAGATGGATGGCCAACGAGTGTCGAGCGCGATCAATGCACGAGATGGAGGGCCATCGCAGCGAATGCATGAGTGAGCGTGAGTTGGCTACAGCGACACTTGAGCTGGGCCTGCAGTGTCGTCTTGGAGGTCACTATTTGCCTTATGCCTATTTTAGCCTCTTCTCATCACTATATAAAGTCCTACACACCTCCCCTTTGAGCCTCATCACTTCCTATGCTACTCACACCCCTCTAGAGTTCCAAAGAGTCCCCTAAGCTCCCAAGAGCTCACTCTCAAGCCCTAGGCCACCTATTAGTGTAGAAACCCTTTCCCTCCACCAAATATTCATCCTATCCTCATCACCTTCATAGGTGACCTAGAGGCTATCCCCTCACCTCCATTCAGGAACTTGATCACCTCCACCTCCTCATCCCCATTCCGTGCCATGGTGAAGCATTCCTCTACCTGATGTCCTCCAACATCTCATCCCTGGCAACGATGCCAAAATGATGACCAAGTTTTCATGAGGGAAAGCTAGGGTTAGGAGAAACCACTCAGCCTTGAAACATCTCTTAGCCAAAAAAGATGCCAAGCCCCAGCTTATTTGCTGGATTATGTTACTTCAAGAATTTGACCTTGAAATCAACGACAAAGTCGGGGCACAAAATGTAGTGGCGGATCACCTGTCGAGAATCCTAATTGATTCTCATCATCCAGATATCCCAATCTCAGACACTTTTCCGAATGAGATTATCCTTATAGTCTCGAGTATTCGAACCCCCTGGTTTGTGGATATTGTTAATTATTTGGCCATTGGTCAAATTCCCCAGGATTGGACCAAGAAGCAGCAGGATAGACTTATGTCCGAGGCCAAATATTATTCTTGGAATGATCCCAAGTTGTATCGCATAGGCACCGACCAGATTATTCACCGATGCATCCTAGAAAATGAGTTACATAGTATACTTGAATTCTACCATGCATCTGCTTGTGGTGGACACTTTTTCAGGAAAAAGATGGCGGCAAAAATTTTGCAATCTGGATTCTATTGGCCGTCGTTATTTAAGGATGCCCAGAAATTCTCAAGGTCGTGCGCCTGATGTCGGATACTCGGGAACATGGCCAAGAGAGGCATGATGCCCCTAAACCCGATACTTCCAATCGAAATTTTTGACATTTGGGGCATCGACTTCATGGGACCCTTCCCTCCATTTGGACACCAGTATATTCTGGTCGCTGTGGATTATGTGTCCAAATTGACTAAGGCAATTCCCACCTGAACCAATAACCACAAGGTGGTCATCGATTTTGTGAAGAGAAATATCTTCAGTCGGTTCAGGATTCCTTGGGCCATTATCAGCAATGCTCGCATGCACCTCACTCATGCCCAGTTTCAAAATTTACTGGTGAAATATAGGGTGAATCATTGGATTTCCACACCTTACCACCCCCTGAAGAACTGACAGGCTGAGGTCTCCAATCAGGAGATCAAAAACATTTTACAGAAAACTATGAGGCCTGATAGGAAGGATTGGACCCAAAAGCTAGATGATGCTCTTTGGGCCTACTATATGGCGGACAAAACGCCTATAGGTATGTCTCCATTTTGACTGGTGTTTGGTAAGGTGTGTCACTTACCCATAGAGTTAAAACACAAAGCATTTTGGGCCATCAAGAAATGCAATTTCGACCTAGAGTTGGCCGGGAAGACCAGGAAACTCCAACTATCTGAGTTGGAGGAGCTTACAAATGATGCCTATGAGAATACTAGAATCTATAAGGCAAGGACCAAAGCTCTTCATGACTAGATGATTTCATGTAAGAGCTTTAAGCCGAACCCGAGGGTATGGCTTTTTGATTCTCGACTGAAGCTCTTCCTTGGTAAGCTTAGGTCTAAGTGGAATAGCCCGTTCTTTATTGAGCGGATTTGTCCCAACGGGGCCATAGAAATCTCTGACCCAAAGACAGGTAATTCCTTCATGGTCAACAGACAACGCCTTAAGTCCTATGTTGACCATGTGCTCCCTGAACCCGTCTCAAATAAGGTTGCTCTTACCTTGCCTTAATCATTGTTGGCTGGACATTACCTAGTTGAAGGCACTAAACTCAGCAAGTGTAAATACTATTTCGAGCTGACCAAATCTCATGGAAATCAGGTGCTCTTCATCCAATTCTTCCCTCCTGTATGCTTTCATTTTTACAATGAGGACATTGCATTAGCTAAGCATGGGGGGTGGATATTTTATGAAAGATCATTTTGTTAGACAATAACAAGTAATTTCCTGTTATTTAAAAAAAAAAACATAGAATCAGGAGAAGAGAACTTAGGCATTAGGAGTTGTGAACTTTAGGAATTGATACTTTGGGACCTGAATACTTAGACTCTTCAGGTCTTCAGGCTTAATCAGCCCGAGTGTCCACTCGAATGTGGACTTAGTCTCAAGTCCTCGCCAAGTTAATTTTATTTTAATTTGGTAAATAAATTGGGGTGATAAGTATACTACTTATTAACCCACCCTTTGATTTGAGGGGACTTTTAAGTCTAAGCATCTGCATACTATTTGCATTGACTCACAATTCGACAATTTTTATGGCAATTAGGTAGCTAATGAACTTTCTAGGGTAGTATGGCTAGTAAGTTGTCGTGGGTAACAGCCCATTGGCCGGTTATCCAGAGTCGAGCTACATGTCTATACTCATTCTACTGCTTTTAGGTAAATCTTAGATCAGGGAAGCCACCTACATAGAAAAAGAAAAAAATGATACTTAAAAATAAAAAAATAGAAAAATAGAAAAAGTAGAAAAAAAATTAAAAAAAATCACACTTTACCGCATGAGTATGGCTGGCAAGTTGCCGTGGGTTACAGTCCATTGGCTAGTTGTCCAAAGTCCTGCTCACAAAAATGCACAAATAATTCCCAAAGTACTTAAGGAAGAAGCGAGGAAGTAGAATAAATCGGGAAGATATGCACTGAGTTTGCCGGTGTTAACCCCATAAAAAATAAAAAAGTACGGAGAAAGCTACCGTTCAGAAAGATAAACCTTTAGGCAGAAACTCTTAAGGTCACCTACGATTGTAGAAACCTGAAGTTCATCTTAACGGCTGCCTAGTGAGTCTATCACTCTTTCACAAGATGCCTAGCACCTAGAGTCCTTTTTGAGTCTTGGGCGGGCTGGGTAGCCATAAAAAGTTATCTCGAAACTCTCAAGCTCCAAAAGTCCAAAAATTAGAAAAGAAGAAAAAGCAAAAAAAATGTATCTTCCCTTTTCAAATAAGGTGAGGGCTTAGGCGGTCTTCATTTTGGCAGACACCCGGGCACTGTTGAGTTTTTGTAACTAGGCCTTTGGTTGAAATCTTCTAAAGCAACCAACAAATCATGCCTAAGTGATCAAATCCTAATTCTACTTTTATACATAGCATTTAGGTTAATTTTGCTAGGGACTAGTGAAAGATAAGCATCGGGGTATGATAATCATGCATGAATTCATGATAAAATACTTATTTATGATAGTTCTTAAGCCTAACATTGCAATCTATAATATAAATAGTGCATAACATTCATTGCATTCCATTTAGGATAATTTGTGTATGTTGTATATTAATTCTGACATTTTATGTCCAGGAGGCAATGCGACATCTTTACAGGCATTGGATGAAGAATCCTACCATACGGATGGATCCGGAGCGATGATCGCAATCCATCAGCGTAAAAATCACTCCGATTAGAGTTCCGTAGCACCCTCTACAAGAAGAAGAAGGTGGACAGCCACGATGGCGCCACGTGGTGCCATCGCAGCCCTCCAGCCTGGCCGCTGCCCCTCCTTCCAAGCTACACTTGTGAAGTCTCGACCATTGGATTCAAATCTAATGGTCGTCAAAGCGTTGCATCGCCTGCCTCAAGCCAAGTAGAGAGAAGGCTTCGTGCAATCACAACCGTTGGATCAAGATCCAACGGTCATGGGAGCTAAGCCTTAATTCCTAAGCAAGGGACAAAACTGACCTCAGCATAGTGGTTGGTGACTCAGCTCACAATGCAAGGTCGCGCGGTCGAAGCCCCATGAGCGGATTTTATCTGCTGAGCGCGTGTGGGTGAGAAATTGAGTCGTCAATGGATGATCGGACGACCAAGAAAGCACCTACATGGCATCACCGATGCGCGAGACCCATACACGCAAGATTCAATGCATAGGCAGACGCGCGATCGTACGTGTACCGGGGGTGCAATGTTTAAGTCGTCTAACACAATCTCCACCATCTGATCGGGTGGGGGTGCACTCTTGAGCATTCTCTCCTGCATGCTCAGAGCCCTTCTTTCGCCATCTAAGGGTGGTGATTTACTCCACTCGGATCAACGCACGCCAGCGGATGCTTGGTGGATGCTCGCGATGGCAGCTGGAGATGCGAGATGGACAGCCAACAAGGCTCGAGCGTGACCAACACATGAGATGGAGGGCCAACGCAGTGTGTGTGTGAGCAGGTGTGAGTTGTCTATAGCAACACCTAAGCTAGACCTACAGCAATGTCCTGGAGGTCGCTATTTGTCTTATGCCTATTTTAGCCTCCTCTCATCCACTATATAAAGACCTACACACCTCCCCTTTAAGCCTCGTCACGTCCTATGCTACTCACACCTCCTCTAGAGTTCCAAAGAGCCCCCTAAGCTCCCAAGAGCTCCCTCTCATGTCCTAGGCCACCTATTAGTGCAGAAACCCTTTCCCTCCACCAAATATTCATTTTATTCCTCATCACCTTCATAGGTGACCTAGAGGTTGTCCCCTCACCTCCGTTCAGGAAGTTGATCACCTCCACCTCCTCATCCTCATTCCGTTCCTTGGTGAAGATTCCTCTACCCGACGTCCTCTTGCATCTCATCCCTGTTGTCTAGCTTCTCACCTCCTCTGTCCAAGCTACCTCCAAGTGTCGTCATCTTGCCAAACAACCAATTTGGGAGATTTCCTCTCGCCTCTATCTTTGTTATTTTTGTCATATTTTCAGTTTTTGTAATAAACTACATTGCATTATATCGGATTTGTTTCTCTCCACTTTTTGTGCTATCATGTTTATTTCTTTACCACAAAAACACAAAACAATAATAAAACCTAAAAACACCAAAAACAAACAAAGCGAAGGGTGGATTTCAACAAAAGCAAACGTCGCCTCCCTGTGTTGACCCGAGACTCCCTTGGAGTTTTGGAAAAAAAAAATTATTTGATAATGTGTTTTTGCGACTACAGTGACAGGTTTCTCCTAACCCCAACTTTCCCTCGCAAAAACCCGTTCATCATCCCTCATGTGTTTGTTAATGCATGGGTAGTCATCTAGTCAAACATACCTAGAGACTCATTGCTTATGTAGTTCTGGCCCATGTTCTGAAGAATCTTCTAAATGGTGTCTTCATCTTTAGCTATGAAGTTACCACCACAGGCTGCATTGACTGATAGTCTAATATCCTCACGGAGTCTCCAGTAAAAAGATTGGACTTATTCCTATTTAGGAACTTTGTGATGAAGGCATTTCCACATGAGATCCAGAAAGTGATCCCATACCCCATCAAGAGGTTCACCTGTATTTTGCGTGAAATGCATGATTTGGTGACTCATGGCCTTATTGTACCCTGCTGGAAAGAATTTCTTGAGAAATTCAGGTTGTAACTCCTCCCAAGTATTGATCGGTCGAGTCAAAGTCCGATACCAGTGGTCAGCCTTATCCTTCAATGAGAAGGGGAACAATTTCATGAGTAAGGTGTTTAGGTTCTGAACAGTTGGCCTAAGAGTCAGGGCTAGATGTTTCAATTCCTTAATATGTTGGAAAGGGCCATCAGTGCCCAATCCATGAAAGTGGGGGATCAAGTTAATAATATTCAGCTTTAACTCTGTATCAAGTCCCCCTACCGAAATTTGCACCCTGGGTTCGATAGGCATACTTGCAGGATTACAGTGATCTTGCATCTGTGGACGTCGTCGAGGGTTGGCCAGTGCATGAATCCAGTCAGTGATATTCTGTAATTGGTCCTACAGGTGTTGAATATCACCCCCTTCTTGATCTAGGTTCTCTATAGAAGCAAAGGATGGAGAATTGAGTTCAGATGTAGATGGATCAGAAGAGATATCGAATGAATCAGAAGGAAACTGATGGTCGGTGGTAGTGACAACCGGGTTTTATTGTTATAGCATCGTAGTATAGCCAGTTGTTGCCATCATTTCAAATATATAAATTTTTTACTCGGAAAAGAGTTCCCGAGGTCGAACTCAGGGAGCAAGTTGTATTCTAGAGATATACATGTTTCTTTTACAAAAATAAAGAAAGAGAGAGAAAGAATTTGTTGTCTTCTTTTCTCTTTGCTTCTCCTCATCTCAGATCTTCTTTTATCTTCTTCTTTGTCTGCAGAGGTGATGTTCTTCTTCTGCAGTGGTGATGTTCTTCTTCTTTCAGCTGTTCCTGCTCTTCCTTTCTCTTCTGTCTTTCTTCAGATCTTCTTCTTCTTTGTTCTTCTTCTTTCAGTTCTTCCCTTGTTCTTTTGTGTTCTCCTCTGCCTCGCCTTCTTCTGTTGTTCTTCAGATCTCCTTCTTTCTTCTTTTCTTTTTCCAGTCAGGACGTCGTCCCTCCTTCTTTCTTCTTTTCCCTTCAGGACGTCGTCTGATTTCCAAATCAGACGACTTAAACTACTTGTTGCTACAGTGTCTCCCTCAGCTTCCTTCTTCTTCCGCGGTCCTTCTTCTTCACCTGTGCCTGCACACTTCAGAGCTTACGTCAGAGGACAAAACCTACTCTACCCTCTCCCCCCCCGCGTCTCTCTCTCTCTGAAACCACTCTTGGGAAAGCTCTCCCAGAGCTGCCGGGTAGTCGGGTACGGGTCGCGCCCGGGTCCAGGCCCACCGACGTGCGTGGTGGGTGAGGAGTGCAGGTCAGTCTAAGTCGGGTTGGGTCAGGTCCGCGGGGCGTGAGCGCGGACGAGACCGGGTAACCGGGCGGGTGAAGGGGACCTCACCCCGTGTGCTGAGGCAGTAAGGCTTATTCACAAAATCAATTTAAACGGTGAAAAGGTTGTGAGGCTTACCGATGTGGGACTAAACGGAGGCCTCTCCTCGCGTGCGCCTGCTGGAAGACCGCGGCCTTGCTTCTGCAGCTGCGGCTTCGATTTGTGTCGGTTGCTGGCTGGCTGCCTTCGCAGGACTCCCCGTAATCCGCAGCAGCTGGAGACCTGGAGTCCTCAAGCCTGGAGCGCGGGAGAAGCTGCTTCAATGTGCGTTAATGGCGGTCGAGCCTCAGAACCTGTCGGACACGAATATGGCCTCTCGGCCTGATCAAACTACTGGGGAACCTTCGCCGTGGCACGGCGAAGGTGTGGAGCTGCGCGGCAAGCCGCAAGGTGGTGCCTGGCGGCAGCCCTAGGTTGGACTGCAACCGGAGAAATGGGTTTGTTTGGGGGAGCGTTACGGAGGTGTGGTGTGGCAGTGGAGGGGTGGGGGGTGCTCAGTGTGATGAGGCAGAGGTTCGGTGAGGGTCGGCGAGGCGTGTGAGGCTGTGGAGCGATGGGGGCATCTCGCCGGAGGGTGGCCAGAGACGAAGGGGGTGACGATGGTCAGGGTCGGTCGAGGGCTTAATTGAACAAATTGAAACCGGGGAAAGAAAGAGGAGAGGAAGGGAAGTAGTTCTAGCTTACTTGCAGGGACGAAGGGGGAGCAGCAGGGCGACAGCCGTATCGACTGTCGCCGGAGAAGAAGATGCTCAGGGAAAGGGGCGGCGGCGAGCAGAGAGCCGGAGAGGCGCCAGCTGGGTGCGGCGTGGCGCGGGAAGAGCAGGGGAGGAAGTCTCTACTGCTGGTATTGCGGCAGAGCGAAGAGGAGGAGGGGGAGGAACCGCCGGAGCTGGTGAGCGTCTGCCAGAGTGAGAAGAGAGGAAAGTTGGGGGTTTTCTCCGTCAGATCCGAGCTGGCCAGGTCGGTGGAGCGACGGGGGGTATTTATAGGGATCAAAACAGGGAGGAAGGCGGAGGGAGACGACGTGTCTCCCTCGCCGGAGGATGGCCGGAGACGAAAACCCATACCGTCCGTGCATTCGCACGGCCGGTATGGTGGGCTACAGCGACCAGGGGGGTGTCCCTGCGACGGCTGACGACGCAGGGCACCCCCGGTTTACTTGCCAGGCTTTCCCCCTCACCCTGCGCGGCGCCATGCTCCGCGCAAGGTCGCCGGAGCATGGTGCTGGCAGGTTTTGCAGGGGGGACCTGAACGCAAAGAACGAAGGAGAGTTAGGGGCCAAAATGCGACGGTTCAAAAGTTGAGGGCCAAAAAGTAAATATATGAGGACCAAAGTGTAAAGTCGGTCAAGGAGGTTTCTTCTTAGGCTCAAGTTTTTATACATGATTAATTAGGACCTAAGGAATCTGATGGTGAATTTCATTTCTATATTAAACCTTGTTTGACCGGTCAATTTATGCAAAAACCCAAATTAAGTTATTAATTGGGCATGGTTCTCAATGTAGGTCAAAATGGGTTCTGAAGGCCAAATTGAAGGTTCTAAACCCTAGAGATTATTTTTCTATGAATTTTAGAGGGTTTATTCTATTTTTACTTTGCCTCGAACCTCGTGAATTGAAGTGGGTTGTTTTAGGGTTACAGATTATCATTTAGTTTCTTGGAATTGTTGTAGCCCTTGCTAGATCATCTCATCCGACTTTTATTCTTATTAAGTTGCTTTGACCTATGTTTGGGCCCTGAATTACCCTGTATGCAGATTATACTGGTAAAATTGCATTTTTACCCCTTATGACTTGTTTTCTTCTTAAACTCAGAATTCTCTGAGTTAAGCCTTTCCTTGAGATATGTAGGAGCTTTTATCCTTTGTATTAGGTCAAAATGAGCTAGTTATGGCTCATGATGAGGTTCTCATCAGAAACCCAAACAAGCAGATTAGGGTTTGACCCTGATGGGTGTGACTTTCTATTTGAGGTCTTAAGTCGGGTCTCAAAGACCTCCTCCCATACATGCACTATAAAATCAGATGAGGGACTAGAAATGTTCTGGATCCAATCAAGGCACCCAAAAGAATTGGATGACTATGGCTAGCTCGAGGTAGATGGACCTCTGGATCAAAAATTCACATCTGAGAATTACTTGGGTAGCTAGGAAGGGAGAGCCCCTCAAAGACCCCTACATGGTAGAGCATCCCCACGGGTTACAAGGTTTCCCCCATCCAACCTTCCTTGTCATTATAGTTCCAAGTAGACTGAAATACATGAATTGAGCCCTCAGTCTACCAATTTTAAGCTTATTTGTGCCTTGAAGTTTCACATGAATTAGAAGTTGATTCAAATTGTGACCTGATTTGAGGTTGGTTGATTCACAAAGTGAATCAACTTCACCTGCCCTGCCCTAAAGTTGAGGATGAAATTTGGGTCAAGTCACCTGAACCACCCTATTTTGGTTCTTAAATAGGTTGTTAGGTCTCAATTTTTATGATTCAAGTGATCTTAAAGCCTTGATTTTAGGGTTTGATGATTAGATCAATTCAATCAAGGGTTTAGGTAGCATACAAATGTGAGAAGATTTTTTTTCTTTTATAAATGGCAAGTGCGTACTAGCATTTCAAACCCTAATGTGCAAACCCTAATTGGCTCTATTCCAAGTCCAATTTGATTCCAAATATGACACCTTGGACTCAAACAAGAAGGTGAGTAGTCTAAGGTGTTGTAAGTCCCTAATAGGCATAGGAAGTAAGGATTAGGTGTTTCTAATCAAATCAAATCAAATCAAATCGAATTGTAATCAAATTGAGAAAATCAGGAATTTCTTGCCTTGAATGATTTTTTTAGGAAAATAAGGTAGGATTGGTGTTGAACGCAGCGAATTGCTCCCTAGCAACGGCACCAAAATGTTGAATGCAACAAATCGCTACGCTAACGTGTTTGGTTTTGGAAAACCTGTCGTTGTAGTTTGAAAGCGAAGAATTCGTGTTCAACAAATAAAATTTATACCAAAATGAAAATTCCGGGTCGAACACAGGGAGGCGGACGTTTGATTTAAAAACTACGTGTTTCTTTTTATTTGTCACGGAATAATTCAATTTAAAACTATCTAATTATTTGTAATAAATAGAAGAGAGAGAGGGTAAGAGAGAGAATATTACACATAAAAATAAAAATGAGATGTAGAATAAACAAAGAATTTATCATTAAAGAAATTGTTCATTACAACTAGAAAGCATAAAACAATTGCACTAGAAAGCGATAAATTTACTCTAGAAAGCATTAAAAGAATGGAGGGAGAAATGTCCTCCTCGATGATCGCTTGGAAGACGAGCAGAACTACTGTAGAAAGCAGTAAATCTATACTAGAAAGCAGTAAAAAGAATAGGGAGAGAGAAATCCTCCTCGACAGCCGCTTGGAGGATGAGCCGGACGGGACGATGCCTGGACGAAGGAGGACGAAGCAGAAGAATGGGAACGGAGCAGCACGCCGTCGTCGTCGTGGGATCCACTTCAGAAGGGGGACGAAAATTTGGACTTTATCTTGCGAGAAGCATCCCGGGTGTGGGACAAGCTTCTCTTGAGCTTTGGAGAGGTAGAGAAGAGAAGGAAGGGATGAGAATTTTGTATGTAGGGGGTCTCCTTTTATAGTTGCAAGGAGTGGGGACAAAATGGTCATTGCAACTTTAAAATAATAAATGAGGGGTCTTTAGTGACGGATAAATCCGTCACTAAAGCCTCCTTCGTGGGCGTCGTGGGCAGCTCGCAACCCCTACGCACGTCCGCTAAATCTCAGCGATCAGACGGCTTAAGATGCATCTTCACCCGCTCGCTGTGCACCTGCCTGGCACGTGCGATCGCACGTGGCACCGTGCGTTCAATAACACGTCAGCGCTATTGGGCACGCATAGCCGTTGGATCGCAATTTGACGCTCCATGTGCCCTCTCGCCCGCACTTGATTTGAGGCTCGCGGGACTCAATCCTGCGACCTCTGCTTCGCCCGTCGCTTCGTCTCTGCTGTGCTACGCAGTCGAAAAGGTCACGCGAACGAATCAGCCAGCTGCATCCACAGCCATTGGATCGAGATCCAACGGCGGAGAGGGAGCGGGTGCGAGGCCTTCAGAGATTGCATGCGGCCATTTCGGTGGCCAGGATGGCGCCACGTGGCGCCATCTTGGCCGTCCATCTTCTAGAAGTTGTAGATGGTGCCACGAATGTCGGATTGACTTGATTTTTGCATCGTTGGGCTGCAATCATCGATCCGAATTCATCCGTGTGGTCGAATTTGTCATTTGAAGTGCGAATTTACACCATCCTAGCCCTTGAACTTCTAGGGTTCCCTGATCACTATCTGATGCTACAGATGTTTGATTAGGGCGATCTTGGAGTCGTTGAACTCCAATCATCGCCCTGATCACATCCATACAGTTGGATCTTTGATCCGAGGCCCCGATAAAATGTTTGCCTTATCCAAGCACATAAAAGGAGATAATTAACCTCCATTTTATTCAAACTACTCTAAATGCAAGATGATGCATGTTATGCAATATTTATATCATGAAATGCAATCCTATGCTTAAGAACATGCATAAATAGACATCTTAAGTAGTGTAAATGTGTTTACATCATACCCCCATGCCTATCTTTTGCTAGTCCCTAGCAAAAACTATATGCTATTTATAAAAGAATTAGGTTGGATTATTTGGACCTGAGTTATTTTCAATCATTAACAAATTGTCTACTTAGGAACTGAACTTTCAAAGACACAACAGTGCCTGGGTATCAGCCAAAATGCAGACCACCTCAAGCCCTCGCCTTATTCAAAGAAAATTTTCTTTTTCTCTTTTTCTTTTTTTTTTTTTGAATTTTCAAATTTTAGGGTTTAAGAGTGGCTTTCTACGGCCATTCAACTCACCCAAGATTTGATGAGAATCCTAAGTTTTAAGCATCTTATTGTGATTGTGATAGACTTGTTGATCGGCAATTAAAACAGATTTCGGATTTCTACACCTCTAGGTGACCTCAAAAAAGAATTCTGCCTAAAGGTGTATCTTTACAATCGGTAGCTTTCTCCCTACTTTTATTTTTTTACGGGGTCAGTACAAGGGTGAATCCAGTGTATATCTCCCCGGTTTATTCTACTTCTCTGCTTCTTCCTAAATGTTTTGCAAATTTTTAGTGCATTTACTGAGTTGGGTTCTGGACAACCGGTCGATGAGCTGTTACCACCGACAACTTTCCAGCCATACTCGTGCGGGGAAGTGTGGCTTATTTCTTTTTGTTCTTTTCTCCTTTTCTTTTTGATTTTTTTTTTTTAAGTAGGTGGCTTCCCTGATCTAAGATTTACCTGAAGGCAGCAAAAAGAGAAAGGTCCAGTGACTGGGCTCTGGACAACGTACCTATGGGCTGTTACCCATGATAACTTGCCAGCCATATCACCCTAGAAGGTTCATTAGCTACCCAATTTCCGTTAAAATCGCCGAACAACAAGTCAGTGCAAGGAAAGTGTGTAGATGCTTAAGACTCAAAATTCCCCCAAATCAGAGGGTGGGTTGATAAGTCGTGTACTGATCAGCTAACTTATTTTTTCCAATAGAATTAAGATGGCGAGGACTCAAAGATAAATTCACATTTTAGTGGATACACGGGTTAATTAAGTCCAAAGACCTGAAGGATTTTTGTGTTCAAATCATAATGTAGTATTTCCTAAGATTGAAAATTTTCTTAAACCCAAATTCTCTTTCCTAATTCTGATTTTTTTTTTCATAAAAGAAAATAAAATAAATCCATGGAGCTGACGAATGAATTCAGAGATAAATATCCACCCCCCCATGCCTATCTAATGCAATGTCCTCATTGTATTAAAAAGACATAAAACAGAGAGGAAAAGCGTAGAAAACACCTGAACTGCGTGAATGTTAGGTCCGCTCCGAGATGAAAACTAAAAAGAACTGTATATGTGCTGAGTTTAGTGCCTTCAGCTAGGCACACTATACAAGGAAAAGAAATGAAGAATTCACAAGTGCAGGTCAGAATCAGAATAAACAGAAGAATCCTCTGACCTATCAAAAGAGGTCCACAGATGTGGACCAGATTGTGGCGCACACCCACCCCCCATAATCGAGAATATCTTAGGTTCTGGATAAAAATTACCCAAAACCTAAAATCAGAATGCAAGCGGGGTCGGGCCTGCGATTTATGAGGATGCAACCCAAGACCAAAAAGTCGGGTTATAGAGAATTGAAGCTCAAAAGGATAATCGTTGAATGTGTGCTTGAGTTTGACATCCTCGAAATAAATGTCGTAAGGATTCTGATTTGATGGTTTCAGCTTAAAAGGAACCCTTCGACTCAATCTTTCATTTCCTCCAAAATTAACTTCCCAAATCAGAATTTTCCAGCTCCTGTCCTCCTCATTCAGCAAATCAAATTCCAGGACCTGTTGTATATTAATCACCCCGTCTGAAATCTCCAAGTCTAAATGATGTGGCAGAATCAAAATTGACTTGGGTCTAATTATCTCAGAATTAGAATCATCAATAAGCTCAACGGGGTGTAACTGACAATCAAGGCAATGAATTGAATCCTCCAGAAAATGTAATTCTGGATCCGTAATGTGTGCCCTAAGATCATTTTCCTCAGTTATTGGGCTATCAAATGATCTATCAGATTCCTCAGGCCCAATCGTCTCACAGAAATCGTGTTCAGAAAACTCACGTGAGACTTCACAACTTGAATCTTCACCATCAAAGAAATCAGGATCCGTATCAATGTATGTCCCAAAATCAGTTGTCACTTCTGTTCCCAGGAGACATACATTTCCTCGTAACCCAGCTCAGGGATCTTAGGTGAAGAAATCAGATCATCCTTAATTGGTTGCTTTAATTCAATCTAGTCAGCCTCATAACACGTGTCCCCCCCAACAGGTGCCTGAGCGGGTTCTGTCATTGGCTTTCCTGAAGAGGGTTCATCCTGGGAATCATCCCAAGATTGAATCAAAGTAACCACGAATCTCATCCTCAATTTCTCTAATTTCCCAAGTAGAAACTCACCCGGGTTCTTATCCTTAACGTCCTGGAGCCAATCCAACAAAGGCTTATTCAAATCATCAATCATTTCAATCATGGGCTCCAATCTCTCAATGCAAGGTATTGGCTGAACTTCTAAAGATTGTATGATATTCCTCAAGTTAGCCAGAACCTTATCTTGAACCCGGTTAACCTGGACCAAATGAGTTGGTTCAAGGTTGGGCAGGTTTGACATCAATGCAGAGGAATTAACAAATTGAGATTCGTTATATCCTTCCTGATAATAGGTCATTTCAAATTGTTCAAAAGATGGTGATGACCTAAAGGCAGTGAAATCAGAGGATGGGTAAGGATCGGTGTATCCTTCTTGATTGTAGATCGTATTAGGTTGTTCATGAAAGGAAGACGATCTATAATCGATGTAGCTCTGAGAAGGATACAAATCTGAATGAAAGTGTTCAGGGTTAGACCCTAAACACGAAGGTCCGGAACTGTATCCCCAATCTGAGTTATCCCAACTAACTGATGGTCGATTACAATACGAGTCGGGATAATCGTCATGTTGAGGATAATTCACAACAGGAGGGAAAGAGCGGGAATGCGTGAAATATGTGGAAAGATTCATGAGACACAGGAGGAAGAAAGGTGCCCTGCAATACAAACAATCAAACCTGTCCTTAAATGGGTTAGCCTACAGACCTACAGACTCCCAAAACCCGTCTTGAGATAAAGAAATGATTTGATCTACTTCTGTCTGTTCAATCCAACCAGTTAGAGGGAGAAGGTTCTTCCTTCGGCTTGCGCCTCCGGTTCCTAGTGTACCCCCCAGCCGCGATTGTTTGACTCTGCTCCCCCAGCTAGACATCAGATTGAACAGTACAAATAGACTAATCGAAAATAATCTCGTTCTGGATTCTGAAGAGCGAGTCGAATCCTTAAGGCCAACGTCTACTCTGTTTTATTTAGGGCTAGGTTTGAATGTGCTTTGGAATGTGATGGGCCCTTTAAATGGTTTGTGCCCTTAATGATTGATTGATTTGTGTGTGCATGCACAACCAGTGGTTTTCAAGCAAGATTATTTTTGATGTGGTGAATTTTAAGGTTCAAATCTTGCTTAGTAGCTTTTAGGATTCAACTTTAGGTGTTTTCAAACAAGTTTCATTGGCACACCAGGTTTTGAAAGCACAGGTGAAGATGTTTTCCTTTAAAGCTTAAAAAGAATGTGGAGTGCCTGGTAAATCCCTAAGAGTTGAACCTAATTGGTAGCTACTTGATTAGTTGATTTTATTTGAAGTGGTGCAGCCCAATCAACTCAAACAACTGGCCACAAATGCACCACTAAGTTAGGCACACAAAGATGGTTAACCTAGAATGATTTCTACTCTTTTATGTGTTGCTTTATGTGTATCGGTTCCACAGATCAGAATCCGGTTGAGTAGAAACAAATCAATTCGGTTAAGTGCCTTTGAATGTGGGTGTACGTTGTGTGTTTGTTGAAAATTGCCCCACAAAATTATCTTTTTATTTTATTTTTTTATATAAATGAAGATGGAATGAATGTGAGTGAGAATCCAAACAACCAAACTATTCCTAGGATTTATGCAAACACCTAGGTTAATTGGAATTTGGATTCAATGTGGCGAATGAAATCTATGGAGGGGGAAAGAATGGGGGATAACTTACAAAACCTTCCACAGCACTTTACTCCAATCTACTGCTTTTTCTCATCTCAAAAGAGTACCTGCAATTACAATAAGAAAGGAGAAAAGTGAGGTAAATGATTTGTAAGTTACAAAACGCGAAGAGAAATCAAAGATCATCGCCTCCCCGGCAACGGCACCAAAATGTTGAACGCAACGAATTGCTCCCCGGCAACAGCGCCAAAATGTTGAATGCAACGAATCACTACGCTAACGTGTTTGGTTTTGGAAAACCTGTCGTTGTAGTTTGAAAGCAAAAAATTTGTGTTCAACAAATAAAATTTCTATCGAAATGAAAATTCCAAGTCGAACACAGGGAGGCGGACGTTTGATTTAAAAACTACGCGTTTCTTTTTATTTTTCATGGAATAATTCAATTTAAAACTATCTAATTATTTGCAATAAATAGAAGAGAGAGAAAGAGGGTAAGAGAGAGAGAATATTACACATAGAAATAAAAATGAGATGTAGAATAAACAAAGAATTTATCATTAAAGAAATTGTTCATTTCAACTAGAAAGCATAAAACAATTGCATTAGAAAGCGATAAATTTACTCTAGAAAGCATTAAAAGAATGGATGAGAAATGTCCTCCTCGATGATCGCTTGGAGGACGAGCAGAACTACTCTAGAAAGCAGTAAATCTATACTAGAAAGCAGTAAAAAGAATAGGGAGAGAGAAATCCTCCACGACGATCGCTTGGAGGACGAGCCGGACGGGACGATGCCTGGATGAAGGAGGACGAAGCAGGACGAAGGAGGACGAAGCAGAAGAACGGGAACGGAGCAGCACGCCGTCATCGTCGAGGGATCCACTTTCGAAGGGGGACAAAAATTTGGACTTTATCTCGCGAGAAGCATCCTGGGTGTGGGACAAGCTTCTCTTGAGCTTTGGAGAGGTAGACAAGAGAAGGAAGGGATGAGAATTTCTTATGGAGGGGGTCTCCTTTTATAGTTGCAAGGAGTGGGGGCAAAATGGTCATTACAACTTTAAACTAATAAATGAGGGGTCTTTAGTGACGGATAAATCCGTCACTAAAGCCTCCTTCGTGGGCGTCGTGGGTGGCTCGCATGCACCTGCTCGCCTGCTCGCGCGCAAAACACCTGCGCACGTCCGCTGAATCTCAGCCGTCCGATCGTGAGATCTGACGGCTTAAGAAGCATCTTCACTCGCTCGCTGTGCGCCTGCCTGGCGCGTGGGATCGCACGTGACGCCGCACGTTCAATAGCGCGTCGGCACTATCGGGCGCTCGCAGCTGTTGGATCGCAATCTGACGCTCCATGCGCCCGCTTGCCCGCGCCTGATTTGAGGCTCGTGGGACTCATTCCCGCGACCTCTACTTCGCCCGCCGCTTCGTCTCCGCTGTGCTACGCAATCGAAAAGGTCGCAGGAACGAATCAGCCAGCTGCATCCACAGCCGTTGGATCGAGATCCAACGGCGGAGAGGGAGTGGATGCGAGGCCTTCAGAGATTGCATGCGGCTGTTTGGGTGGCCGGGATGGTGCCACGTGGCGCCATCTTGGCCGTCCATCTTCTGGAAGTTGTAGATGGTGCCACGAATGTCGAATTGACTTGATTTTTGCATCGTTGGGCTGCAATCGTCGATCCGAATTCATCCGTGTGGTTGGGTTTGTCATTTGAAGTGGGAATTTGCACCATCCTGGCCCTTGATCTTCTAGGGTTCCCCGATCACTATCTGATGCTACGGTTGTCAGATTAGGGCGATCTTGGAGTCGTTGAACTCCAATCGTCGCCCTGATCACATCCATACGGTTGGATCTTTGATCCGAGGCCCCAATAAAATGTTTTCCCTATCCAAGCACAGAAAAGGAGACAATTAACCTCCATTTTATTCAAACTACTCTAAATGCAAGATGATGCATGTTATGCAATATTTATATCATGAAATGCAATCCTATGCTTAGGAACATGCATAAATAGACATCTTAAGTAGTGTAAATGTGTTTACATCAATTGGCTTCCTAATTTCTTATTTTTTTCCTTTTTTATCTTCCCAAGAGAGAGATAGAGGGGAAAAGGGAAGAAGGGAAGATGACTTACCTATCTTTGGTGTGGTTGATTTGAGTTGGTGATCTTGAACTTTTCTCATGCAAGCCTTGAAACAATCAAATAGAGACAAGTTAGAAATCAAGTCAAAATAAGTTGAAATGAATACTAGCAAAGTTGGCATTTCTCCCTAGCAACGATGCCAAAATGTTAACATGCTTTCATCAAGATTTAAGAATGAGTCATAGTATAGCGACTAAAGCGAATCAACACTTAAAATTTATATCTCAAAATTGAGTTCTGAGGTCATCTCAAGGAGTAATTAATTCTAATTAACCACTAATCAAAGAAGTATGAAATGAGGCACAAGAGTTTGATACAAAAAGAAATAATTTACTCAATTAACATCATTATCAAACTCAAAGTAAACTAGAAAATGTCAAGGCAAAAGAAAAAGTGTTTGTTATAACCAAGCCAAAGCCTTAATCACCTAGCCAAAATTCACCTAAATTCTTAGCTCAAAGCCAGCCAAATCCTTCAGTAAAAATCCAATCCAAGCTTGTCCACTAGCCGGTCCAAAATCGACACAATACCAGGCCCACGTTCATGTGTGTCAAGGTGTACGTGTGCATGAGGGATAATGGGGACCCAATCTTGAAGGGATCTAGAGAGGATTAAGATTAAGTTATCATCATTTTAGTGCAAAATCCTCAATTGATCTCTCAACAAATAAAATTTATAGGGTGGAAAATGGTGAGGGTGTGGCGATGGGTGACGGGAGGCGACGGCGAGGGTGTAGCTAGGGTTGGAGATGAAGGGGTCTAGAATAAATGGAGATCGAGAAATTGGCAAAGGAGGGAGAGGAGGTGGCAGACCCAAGAGGGTATGGCAACCAGATTTATTTGAAGTGAGGGTTGGAAGAGGACGAATGGGGAGGTTCTATGCTATCGGTGCAGACGAAGAGGGCACATGGTGTGGTGTGTAGAAATCCCCTTGTGTGTTTGGAATGTGGGGGAGACGGGCACAAACGTGACTTTTGCACAAGAGTACGGCTGCAGTGTTTGAAGATGATCCTCCTCACCCGAAATAGGAGGTAATGAAGGAGCCTTGGCCACTACTACCGCTGGCATAGGTTGGCCATACGATTGATGTGGAGATCCCCTTCTCTGAGGATATCCTATCTGTGGAGATGATGCTGAGGGGTGCATTGATCAGTGAAGTTATGACTGGCAACCCTACTGTCGAAAGATTCCATCAATTGGTAGGTTCTTTATCCCCTATCTCATCGGGTTGGAAGATTGCTGTTTTATCCCAGACTCGTTTTCTTGTTTTCGATCTAGGAATGTTAGATGTGGAGAGGCTACACTTTCGCTCGAGTACCTTTGAGAACATTAGTGTGCCGTGGAGGTTGGTCTCTCCCTTTGATGGGGCACTCCCTGATCGCCCTCTCCAAAATTGGGCACCAGACAGGTGACTCTAGTGATCAAGGGTCTACCTCTAAATTTGAGATCAAGAGGGGTGGTGTCCAAGATGATTGCAAGCTTTGCGTCTATTCTTGATGATACTAAGATCACAATTGTGGAAGGTGATGCCCATATACTGCAAATCAGTGTTGAGGTTTTTAGAAGTGGGTCGATGCCTAACAAAATCATCCTCAAATGTGGTGGGTGTTCATGGCTTATTCGTTTGTCAGTGGTAGGGCAAGAATATATACTTCTAGAATTGGGTCAAAATAAGGTGTCTGATGAACATTCTAATGAGATACAGTAGGAGGAGTCGGAGGGTCGTAAGCCTTCAGATGAGGCGCCTGAGCCAAAGAAACGAAAAGACTACCACGAGGAAGTCCTGGAGGGGGATCGATGACTATGGCCGATGACACTGATATGGGGAGTGCAAGCCACCCACTTGAGGACCCTGGTCATTCCTCCAATTGCAGGGATGTGATTACGAGGACTCAAACAGTAGTCAGTAGTGGCAGAAAGGTCCTTAGGGATGTGAATCAAATGCCTCTCCTTGTGCCTGAAGATCTAAAATTCGAGAAAGGAGCCAGCCACAAGAGGGGGGTTGGGCGCTCCCCTTACATGCTTAGGAGAAGAAGGAAGGAGAACTTGAGTCCCATCGACGAGGAGACAGTTGCAAAATCCATTATGGTTGACTATGTAGAAAATTTGGCTCAGGGAGATTAGCAATGTAAGGGATGAGAGTCTTAATGTGGAATGTGCATGGGTTGCACAACAAAGTGAGAAGAGCTTCCCTTATCATATATCTTGTGGAGTGGGAATTAATTGTGCTCTTATTCAAGAGACACACATAGATGACGAAAACAACCCAGTCTAGAATTCTTTGAGGCAATCTGGGAGAGCTAAGTGTGTGGGGATGGCAGCAAATGGCAGATTAGGTGGGATGGCTTTTTGGTGGAAGAAATCCAGTCTTAAATTGTCTGAAATACACCAGGACAGACATGTATTTACATGTAGATTTCAAAGTCATCAGGGTGGATTGGATTGGTTCATTTCATGTGTTTATGGACCATGTTCAGCAGCAAGCAGGGTGGAACAGTGGGAAGACCTCACTGCAATACATCAGAAGGTCCAAGAGGAGCCATGGCTTATCAGCAGAGACTTTAATTGTTCCCTGTCAAGTGGGGACAGACCTGGTGGCAGCACAGATGGATCTATGGTAGGGTTTCAATTGACTGTGCAGAGTTTGGGCATCACTGAATATCTGATCAGTGGGGTGGAATTTACTTGGAGAAATGGAAGTGGGCTCTTATCCAAGTTGGACAAGTTCTTTGGCAACTCTAGCCTCTTGGATAAGTTCCAGTTGTCTTCTACCATGAGCCTAGATAGGCCATTCTCTGACCAAATGCCAATTGTGTAGGATTGTGGGGTGAGTGCTGATGTTGGTTCTTACTTCAATCTCAAAAAGTCGTGGTTCAGAGAAGAGGGTTTTAAAGACATGTTGTCCAGCTGGTGGAAAAGCAAGATTTTCACTGGTTCAGCTACTCAAAAATTTGCATCTAAGCTGGCAGATATGCGTATAATGTTAAAGGAGTATGGGCAAACTGTGATGGTTATCAGGGAGCAGAAGAGAGTTGAGGCATTGGCTAAGGTTCAGAGGTTTGACTTGAAAGAATGCATGGTGGCTCTTAGTTCCCAGGAGCAGGAGTTAAGGAAATTTTGGTAGTAGTTTATTGGGGAGGAGGATCTAAAGAAAGAGATGGATTGGCGTGAGAGGTTCAGACAACTTTGGCTCAAGGAAGGAGATGCAAACATGAAATATTTTCATCTTGCTGCCAGTTCTAGAAGAAGCGTCAATCTCATCTCCTCTAGCAAAGTGGGTGAGAGAACCATTACCTCCACTCGCAAGATTAGAACTAAAGCTGCTCATTATTTTAAGGAAATAGCTAAGGCAACACCAAAAGGCTCATGGAGGATGGCTTCAGCTGCTTTCCCAGGTGTCAGCGCTAAACAATCTGCTATGCTAGTTTCCCCCTTCACAGAACAGGAAGCTGAAGTAGCTATCAGAGGTTTGAACAATGAGGGAGCTCCTGGACCGGATGGGTTCAAGTTCTATTCTACAAAGAGATGTGGAGCATCCTTAAGGAGGAAGTGATGGATGTTATACATGAGTTTGAAATGGGTAACTCCAGATTTGAAAGACTTAACAAGTCTTACTTGTTCTTGTTACCAAAGAAGTCGGGTGCTGAGAATTTTTTAGATTATAGGCCTATTACGTTGTCGAATTCTATTTATCTCATCATCAGCAAAATTCTAGCCAACAGAATTCATGTTGTGTTGCAAGATCTGGTAATGCCTATCTAGTCTGCATTTTTACCTGGGAGGTCATTACAGGAATCGTTCATTATGGCTCAAGAAATGGTTATGGGGTGGCATAGGCGAAGGACTAAGGCCTTCCTATGGAAGGTAGACTTTTCTAAAGCGTATGACTCAATATCATGGTCATATCTTTGGGAAATTCTTAAAAGGAGAAAATTTCCTCCCCTCTGGATCCAATGGGTGAAACAGTGCATCACGACTGCCTCCTATTCCCCCTTAATAAATGGGAAACCTTGTCGAGCCTGGATCCAGCCTCAATGTGGGGTGCGGCAAGGCTGCTCCTTGGCCCCATTGATTTTGAATTTTACAGTAGATACATTAGCAAGATATGCATGCAAGTTGGCAGCTGACGGAATGATAAGGGCTTATTCAATGACAAATAGAAGGGCATTGGTCCCCATTCTTCAATATGCAGATGACAGTTTTTTTTGTGGAAGGTGGGAAGAGGGAAGCACGGGTGTTATATTATATGGTCAATATATTCAGTGAAATTTCTGGGCTAAAACTAAATGGAAGCAAATCCTCCCTGGTTTGTTTTGATATGAATGATAGTGATCAGAATGACATTTCCAACATCTTGTACACACCTGTGGTATCACTGCCAATCAAATATTTGGGTTGCCATTGAAATGCAAAAAAATGAAGAAAACTGACTGGACGTTTCTTTTTAAGAAGGTGGCTACCAAGCTTGAAGGCTGGAGTAGTCGTTACTTATCTAAAGGGGGGAGGCTTATCCTGCTAAATTCAGTTATCACTTCTATTCTAGTCTTCTTCTTCTCCGTCTTTCAAGCTCCAAAGTCAATTTGGAAAAAACTTGATGTTATGTGCAAAAGGTTCTTCTGGAAAGGGGCTGCTCACCAAGGTACCTTCTTCCAACCTGTTAAATGGGATACAATTTGTTCTCCTAAGAAGTATGGTGGTATGGGAATCAAATCTCTTAAAGACTTCAATGATGCTTTATTGTTGAAATGGGCGGTTCGATTGCTTCAAGGGGAACAAAAACTTTGGATAGAGATCCTACATGATAGCTATGGGCCGGCAAATGATGAGAAGAGCCATTTGAATCCTCACAAGCTGTCTCCTTTTTAGGCTTCTGTGGTGTGTGCTTTGGCTGATAATTGGAATCTTTTGAAATCAATCTTGGGAGATGGGAGAAGCTTTAGATTCTAGTTGGATAAATAGCTTCCTGGTGGGGCGATAAAAGACAGGTACCCTCTTGCATATTTGGCTGCTCCAGATAAAAATGCTATGGTATGTGATTATTGGGACATGACTTCAGAGAACTGGATGATAAACAGTGACGTGGGGAACAACCATGGATCAAGAACACGGGTAGAAAATGAATGTCTCCTGTAGGAACTTGCTGCTTTTAGACCTATGCCGGAGGAATGTGATACATACAAGTGGGATGGGCTTTCTTGTCAGTGGCTGCCTATGAGAAACTCATCTTTTCATCAAGGTCGACAGAGGTGGATGAAGTATGGAGGAAAATATGGAAATTGAAAATCCCATTGAAGGTGCAAATTTTTTTGTGGCTATGTAGAAGAGATGGTTTAATAACGAGAGATCTACGTTATAGTAGAATGGGCACTCCTGCTTAATTTTGTCATTTGTGTGGCTTACATAATGATTGCAATCATCATATTTTTTCTACATGCATGACAACAGATAGTGTTTGGAGGAAGATCTGCAGGGATTTTAATTTCTAAGAAGCCATATGTGCCCATGGTGGTTGTTTTATGGCCGGTATGGAGAGCTAGAAATGAGAACTTGTTTCAGGAGAGTCCAGTGAGTGTGGATAATATTGTAAGCAATTGCTGGAATCTCATACATATGTGGGGTCAATTTTGTAATCCTTTTGTTTCATATAATCAATAATAGCTCTCCTAGATTGCTATTGGCGATTTGATAGCTTTCCTTTTCTTTTCAAAAAAAATAAATAAAATTTACAAAGTCAAATATCTAGAAATGAAGTCCGAGGTCGAACAGATGGAGTAAATAGGAATTCACGAGCTAATCTCAATTAAAATATAAATGAGCACATAAATGAGCCAATAATGATATTCAATGAAAGCTAATCTATTACATTAGATATTCAATGAATAATATAAGTATTTCAAGAGTTAAGGAGACCAAAATGAAAGCTTAAGGCAAAATAATGGTGATTTAGATTATCAATTATTAGCCTTAAGTAAACGTATATGTATCAATTACTCATAATACTCAAATATATGAATAGTGTCTCAAATAATGCCACAGTATTTTCAACCAAGTCAGACGTCGGCTCTGATGACCAAACGACTTAACAGCATGAGCACAAGACTTCTTCTTCGTCACTTCTCTGCTTCTCTTCCTCTTCTTCAAGTTTTCTTCTTCACTTCTGACCTTATCCTCTTTAGCTTTTCTTCTTTTACGCACAAGGGAAGCCAAGACATTCAGCGACGAATCTTGCACAGGCCCACCTATAAGAGAGAAAAAACCTCCCCACCCCTTCTCTCTTTTTCTCTTCACAAACTCAACTTACTTGGGTAACCGAATCCAGACTTGGGCCAGACTCACCTGCGTGAATGGCGAGCGAGCTGTGCATGTGTTCAGTGCGTGGCTGAGGGACCCAACCCCTCGTGACTGGACGAGGGGTCCAATGCACAAATTCTTCTTATGTTGCACATCGGTTTCACTGATTTTCAAGGTGGGACTATCCTACCTGCTTCATTTCTTCGTGCAGCAACAGATGGTGTGAGCGTGGAATCGAGAAAGCTGTAGGCGCCAATGTCTTCAATTGGAAGTCTAGAGAGATTTTTGGGGTCTTCCGCAGAGCTTGGATAAGCCATTGAGGAGGAACACTGTATAAGCAAGGCCGCCGAGGTTGGAGAAGGTGGTGATGGCAGCGAAGCTCCGACGTAGACCTGAAAAGCAAAATATGGTCTTTCGAGCTCATCAAAAGAGCTCGGGAGGATTGCTGGATGACGGTGAAGGTGCTCGTGGTGGTGATGTGTCGTGCGAGTGTGTGTACATGCATAGGGAGGTTGGGGTGGAGCTACGAAGGTGGTGGTGTTCGGGGAGACGGTAGAGTGGCTAATCGATGGAATTATGCTAGGGCTTTAGTCGCTAAGAACGTGATGAAGCTAATGGGGGTGGTAGCGGCGAGATTCATGAGGTGGAGCAACATGTAGGTGTCTCCAGAGCTTCGCCGGAAAGGAGGAAGAGGATGGGGAGAGGCATGGCCGGTGGTCAACTTGAAGATTAAAGGAGTCGTGGATGATCTAGAGAGGGAAAGGAAGCTAATAAGACCTAAAGTAATGGATGAAAGGGGTAGGAAGGCACAGCTTTGATTAGCTAGCACTGTGGAAGACAAGGGCTCCAGGGAGGGAGACGGCGGCGAGGAGAGGGAGAGGATGCCCACGCTGTGGCTGGCAAGGCACGAACGAATGTGAGGAAGAGGTTGGATGGGCCTATTTGTCCGTTGGCCATCTGTAGGAAGATGGGGAAGGAGGCCGCCGAAGCTAAGGTGGAGCTTGGCTGGAGATGGAGGAAGAAAGGGTATTTGGCCTCAAAACCTTGCTAAGTAGGTAAGGAACTCAATGTAGGTCTATTTATAGGCCTTAGGATGGAGTTCCAAGCTTGGAAACAAGCTTGTGAACTCTGAGCTTTTTACACACGTTTGATACCCATGTGTTCAAACCGTTCGCATGAGACTTCTAGAGGGTTTTAGGATTCATGAATGGTCTCATTTGGAAGGGAATTGCTTAATGAATCTCCCTTTCAAATTTAGGAGTGATTGATTGAGAATAGAGCAAGGAATCCTCACTCAAATCTCACGGTGGAGGTTTTGAGTTTCCATTAATGGTGCAGGGAGCAGAATGTGATGAAGATGGAAAACCTAGGGGCCTATTGTAAAGAATTCAAAAAGTTAAGGGCCATTGTGTGATAAAAGGAGTCTGTTTGGATTGAAATGTAAACTAGGTCAAGGTGATCTCTGATTGGGCCCAAATTTTGGTAAAAACCTAATTTGGATCCAAGGAATCTGATGGTGAAGTCGGATTTTGTGTTTGACCAAGTTTGACTAGGAAAATTATGTTGAACCTAAATTAGGGCAACTATCTGTTTGAGACTCTATTTTATGTCAAAATAGGTTCCAATGTTTAAAGAAAAGGTACCAAACCTTAGAAAATATTTTTCTATTATTTTTAGAAGGTTTAGGTGAATTTTATCCTAACCAGAACCTCAGTGAATTAAGTAGGTCTGTTTTGAGGATTTCAGATGTCATTTAATTCTTGAAACATGTGAAAACATGTTTCTGTCTATATAAACCCACTTATTAGACATTTATGACCATTTGACCTTCAATCAAACCCTGGGTAACCTCGTGATTGTTCTAAAATTAAGATATTTTGTTAAAACTACAGTTTTACCCCTGTTTTCATGTTTATTTCTTAGAATGAATATGCAGTGAATCGCAGTCTTCTGCTAATTATGTAGGAGCATTTATAAATTTATTATGACTAATTTAAGCTAGATATGACTAATGATGATGTTATCATCATACCCCATGACTAACTTTTGCTAGTCTCTTAGCAAAATCTTATGAAATTAACTCAAATTCTAGACCATGCCTTGATGTTCAATGTCCTGATTTTTTTCTTCTCTTTGTAAAATTAGGTCAGAGTGCCAATAATAGTCCTAGAGGTACTCAAGTACCAATCAAGATCTGGACCTAACCAGCTTTAGCCTTAGTCTGCTGCGAAGGCTTCTAAGGCCCACAGAAACTATCCTATGGTTCACTGAATTCTGCGGTTAAAGCACCCGTGCTTGTAACATGGTTAGTCCAGGTTCAATTTGCAATGCATTTTTGTAAGAGAGAGCGATAGAAGAATTTTTGCATTTTTGGAGAGTTTTCTCTATCATTTTCTTTGTTTTATTTCTAGCTTCGGATTGACTCAAAAGCATGATCTGTATTGGATTCCTAACTCCCACCATCAATCCTCGTAGGGTTCTTGGCAATTGATGCTTTGAGACAACATCGCCCATGGCAACCCCCAAAACCTTGGCTTTCGATGGTTTGAGATAGTGCCACCCATGGCATTTTGTTGCTAAATTCAGGCCCTGGCAATCGACATTTCAGGATAATCCCACCCATGTCAACTGAACTAGCATATGGTGCTTACTTGTCCCCGATATGATATTTAGATATCTTAGGAGATAAGCACCAAGGAGATGCTATGCTATTGTGCATCTTCTAGGGGAATTTCTCACCTCTCCATGCCGGGAACTCATCCAAATCAACTTGTGTTGATAATCTGCTCCTAATCTAGGTAGCTTTTTCAAAATAGATAAACATTTTTGCGTGATTTTGATTATTAAGAGCACTAAACCAGACTTGTGTGTGGATTAGGGTGCTTAGGTTACCGAGTCCCGCAAACCAGAGATCAGTTAATGAGGTTGAATGCTCCCTAAGCCTTAGACCTAATACATAAGCTTTGCATTTTCCTCAACCTCTTGAGGACTATCCATATCTTAATGGATACTTGAATTTTTAAGCCCTAAAAATAAGCCCAAGAGGCCTAAGATCAGCACTCATGCTAATCTCTTTGTCTCTTTATTATTCTAAGACTTAATTTTCTTTTGATTTGGTCTAGAACTTAAGTGGATTCCATAATCATTTACTAATGACTAACTTTTTTTTCCAAATTATGCTCCTTTTTGACATTTTGAATCACCTCCCTTTCTTTCCTCAAGAATTAAGCTCACAAAATTTCCTCTCCTTTCTCCATTTTTTTGTTCTTTTTCAATTTTTATTTTTTTTGGATTTTTATAAAGGAGTAATATATATTTTTTTAGAACCCTTCAGAAACTTGAATTTTTTTGTGTTTTCACTTTAACACCCCCCCATGCCTAAGTTTTACAATGTCCTCACTGTAAACCGTAGGGTATGAAATTAGTTAGGTTCGAGGATTAGGATAGGATCAATGGGTGGGTGAATGGGTTAGGATGACTGTTGCAAACGATTTCAAGCTTTGATACGAATACCAACGGTGGAGTTGGCTGTTCTACTTTGAACTCAGAAGTACAGTAGACATGAAGCTCAAAAGGATAATCAGAAATCTCTTGGGTTTTTGGAATGATGGGTTGCCTCCCGTTAAGCGCTAAATTCATTGCCTTTAGCCGAGTAGAAAGTGGTCATGGAGGAGTGGTCAAATTAGAGGAGTTCTGTAGAACAAGCACCTTAATTAAAATCTTGGTTGGTCCAACTAGGTGCTTGTTCCGCTCAACAGGCCGATGATGCATCCTAAACCCAATCAATATGGTGGGTTGATGGATGTGGATCAGTAGATGTGGTGCCCACCAGATGCTTTGAAGCTCAGAAAGATTTGGCAGTGTGAATCGCAGGTTTGGCTGATTCCAATCAGCCTGGTCAGAGTAGGGATCCTCAAATGCAAAAGAGTCTGTGGAGGATGTAAGAACCCTACAAGAGTGACCAGAGAAGGATGGGATGTGATTAGTAGTCTGATCAAAGTCCAAAACCCAATCAAAATGTGGAGAAGAATCATGTGTGACCAGATCATCGAGAGGAGAATCAAAGTTGAAGTTGATTCTGGTTGCAGGTCGGGGTTGGGTTCGAATTCAAGAAGGTTCTGTGTGTGCTGTAGAAGATGTGGTTTCTTTTAAAACATTGACCTCAGCGTCAGAATCAAAGGATGAGTCATGGTCGTTGAGGTCGTAAACAGGTATGGAGTCATCAGGAAACAATAGTTCTCCGAAATCAGAGTAAGATTCTAAATCATCGGAGAACTTGTGAAGATCATGCTCAAAACTTGATTCCAGATCAGAGGTTCCACCACAGAAAGGATCAAGATATGTAGAAGCAACAACTTGACTTGGATCTAACCTATTTTCAGATTTCGAGCTCAAAAAAGGTGTCCTGATTAGGCATGGGCTCAGGTTCTTGGCTCTTAGGGTAGAGCCAATCAATTTCCAACTCATCCAACTCCTCGATTTCTATATCATAGATCGGCATGACTTCCAAGAAATCAATTTGTGTCTTAGAGGAAGTTGGAGAGGTGTATTCATCAAATATGAGCCCAGAATTATAATTCAAATTCAAAATTTAACTCTCATCACACTGAGCCTCATGATTATCCCAAATAGGCTTGAATCTAGATTCTAAGTTAAGGGTAGGGATTGGATCACTAGAATCTAGGCTGGGCTCTACAGGGATGTCAGAATCATTCTTGAGAATCACCTTAACAGGATAAGGCTTGGGATTTACATTCTCGAGAAGTTCTGTTTTAAGCTCATCATTATAGGTGTTGGGGGAATCTAAGCTTGATGGACCAGCTTTCTAGTTTCCTAGGGCTGGTTCATAATTATGAACACTTGAAATTGGATCCTCCCTATCCATCTCAAGATGAGGAATGTCAATTGTTATAAAATTTGAATCTAAATTCATTCAGGTTGGGGGTCCATAGCAACTTTGATCATCAAACTCGAGATTTGTGGAATCATGTTGATCATCAGAATTACTCCAAGATGTCTTATTATCTGACAGGTATTTTTGTTCATTGGTTCTATATAACTCATTCATCAATTCTCCCTATTTTTCCATGAGATCTTGGTCTTTTTCAAAAACTAAAGGATTTGACCAACATTGTAGATACTGGTTGCTATGTAATGTCATTAATTTATTATATTTTGCTAAGAGATCATCCCAGCTTGAATCATCTTTTATTTGTGTCCATGCTATATTAAAATGGTTCAGAATGTGGTCTGTTGCTTTTATAAATTTATCTTGAATGTCCCTACCTAAGGCTTCATAATACTTTTCATGGTGTCTATAGGCAACCTCAATCATCTTTTCTTTCATGTTCATTTGGGACTCCAATTTCCTAAATAGTCTTCCTAGATTGCCAGGTTGTATTTTAATCAGATGGTGGAATCAAGATGTTGAATCAAACTCAGGATCAGATTGAAATTGATCAGATCTGGAAAGAGATGCCTAAAAAGATCTAATGAGGTCTCTTAGGTTAAAAACCTAATGACCTTCCTGTGTATGTGCTCTATTGAAAAGATGAGGGACTGGATATGAATTAGACCCAATCATGGCACCCAAAGATTCTTGGATGACTAAGGCAGTTTTGAGGTGAATGATACCTCTGAATTAGAAATTCACACACCCGAGAAATATCTAGGTAGTCAGGAAGGGAGAGTCCCGCAAAGACCCCTACATGGTAGAGCGTCCCCATGGGTTACAGGGCTTCCCCCACCTGACCTTCCTTGTCACTGCAATTCCGGGTAGACTGGAATGTACGGACTTAAGACCTTAAGTCTACAATTTTATTTCTAATTTGTGCCTTGAATTTCACTTGATTTAGAGATTGATTTGACTTGTGACCTAATTTGAAGGTGGGTTGGTCTACAATGTAGGCCAACTTCACTTGACCTACCCTAAAGATGGCAGAATGAAATCCATGTTAAGGCTTAGAAATCACCCTGAATTGACTCTCAAGTTATTAGGTCCATAATTTTTAAGGTTCAAGGGAAATTAGAGCCTAACTTTTAAGGTTCTTCTTAATTAGATATTTTCAAACAAGGGTATGGGTAGCACCTAAATGTGGGAGGATTTATTTTCTTTAACGCATGCAAATGTGTACTGACACTTCAAACCCTAAATGTTGAAACCCTAATTGGCTCTATTTTAAGTCCAATTTGATCCCATAAATGTTCACCTTGGGCTTCAAGCAAGAAATGTGTTAGCCCAAAGTGACTTACCAATTAAGCATAGTCCTTAATAGGTACAGGAAATTAAGGTAGGAATTTTCTAATCATAATTGCTTCAAGCTTCAATCAGATATTGATTTTTTTCTTAAATCAGGAAACTTGCCTTTAAATGAAAATTGCTATGAAAATAAGGCAGGTGATTCCTAATTAGTTTTGTTTCCTTTTCTCTCTTCCAAGGATTAGGAGATTAGGGATGAAGAGAGATTACCTGCCCTAGGAGTGGCAGATTTGCATGGAAGATCATCTCGTGAGGTACCTTGCAAAATCACAAGAAGTCAACTAGGGCAAGTTAGTGCTCAGATATAATCAGATAAAACAAAGAATAGCGGTGAACAGCGCATTGCTCCCCGGCAATGACGCCAAAAAGTTGAAGGGTTCTAGAGAGGATTAAGATTAAGTTATCATCGTTGTAGTGCAAAATCCTGAATCGATCTCTCAATAAATAAAATTTATAAACTCAGATATCTAGAAATGAAGTCCGAGGTCGAGTACAAGGAGTAAATAGGAATTCACGCGCTAATCTCAATTAAAATATAAATGAGCACATAAATAAGCCAATAATGATATTCAATGAAATGCTAACCTATCACATTAGATATTCAATGAATAATATAAGTATTTCAAGAGTTAAAGAGACCAAAAAGAAAGCTTAAGGAAAAATAATGGTGATTTAGATCACCAATTATTAGCCTTAATTAAACGTATATGTATCAATTACTCATAATACTCAAATATATGAATAGTGTCTCAAATATTGCCATAGTGTTTTCAACCAAGTCAGACGTCAGGTCTGATGACCAGACGACTTAACAGCATGAGCACAAGGCTTCTTCTTTGTCACTTCTCTGTAGCTCTTCCTCTTCTTCAAGTTTTCATCTTCACTTCTGCCCTTCTCCTCTTCAACTTTTCTTCTTTTACGTACGAGGGAAGCTAAGACCTTCAGCGACGAAGTGTCACACAGGCCCACCTATAAGAAAGCAAAAACCCCCTACCACCTCTCTCCTTTTCTCTTCACAAACACGACTTCCTCAAGTAACTGGATCCGGACCTGAGCCAAATCCACTTGCGCGAATGGTAGGTGAGGCGTGCATGCGTTGAGTGCATGGTTGAGGGACCCGACCCCTCGTGACTGGGCGAGGGGTCCAATGCATAAATTCTTCTTATGTCATGCACGAGCTTCAGTGATTTTTGAAGTGGGACTATCCCACCTGCTTTGTTTCTTCATGCAGCAGCAGATGGTGTGAGCGTGGAATCGAGGTAGCTATAGGAGCCAATGTCTTCGATTGGAAGTCTGGAGAGCTTTTTGGAGGTCTTTCGCAGAGCCTGGACAAGTCGCTAAGGAAGAACACCGTATGAGCAAGGCCGTCAAAGTTGGAGAATGTGGAGGTAGCGGCGGAGCTCTGGCATGGACCTGAAAAGCAAAATGAGGTCTTTCGACCTCATCAAAGTAGCTCAGGAGGATCGCCGGATGACGGTGAAGGTGTTGGTGGTGGTGATGTGTCGTGCGAGTGTGTGTACGTGCATAGCGAGGTTGGAGCAGAGCTGTAAATGTGGTGGTGTTTGAGGAGAAGGAAGAGTGGCTAATTGGTGGAATTAGGTTAGGGCTTTAGTCGGTGAGATTGCAGCGAAGTTGATGGGGGTGGTAGCGGCGAGATTCCTGTGATGGAGCAGCCTGTAGGCGTCATTGGAGCTTCGTTGGAACAGAGGAAGACGGAGAGGGAGGCGTGGTTGGTGGTAGATTTGAAGAATAAAGGAGTCAAGGATGATCTAGAGAGGGAAAGGAAGCTAATCAGACCTAAAGAATGGATGAAAGGGGTAGGAAGGTGCCAACTTTGATTGGCCTACGTTGTTGAAGACGAGGGCTCTGGGGTGGGAGACGACGACGAGGAAAGGGATAGGCCGACCTCGCTGTGGTTGGCAAGGTGCGAACGAATGTGAGGAAGAGGTTGGATAGGCCAAATTGTCCATTGGCCATCTATAGCAAGATGGGGAAGGAGGGTGCCGAAGCTAAGGTGGAGCTTGGTCAAAGATGGAGGAAGAAGGGGTATTTGGCCTCAAAACCTTTCTAAGGAGGTGGGGAACACAATGTAGGTCTATTTATAAACCTTAGGATGGAGTTCCAAGCTTGGAAACAAGCTTGCAAAATCTGAGCTTTTTGCGCACATTTGATACCCATGTGTTCAAATAGTTCGCATGAGACTTCTAAAGGGTTTTAGGATTTATGAATGGTCTCATTTGGAAGGGAATTCCTTAATGAATCTCCTTTTCAAATTTGGGAGTGATTGATTGAGAATTGAGCGAGGAATCCTTGCTCGAATCTCATGGTGGAGGTTTTGAGTTTCCATTAATGGAGCAGGGACCAGAATGTGAAGAAGATGGAAAATCTAGGGGCCTATTTGTGAAGAATTCAAAAAGTTAAGGGCCATTGTGTGATAAAAAGAGTCTATTTTGACTGAAATGCAAACTAGGTCAAGGTGATCTTTGATTGGACCCAAATTTTGTTACAAACCTAATTTGGACACAAGGAATCTGATGGCAAAGTTGGATTTTGGGTTTGACCAAGTTTGACTGGAAAATTATGTAAAACCAAAATTAGGGTAGTTGCTTATCTAAGACTCTATTTTAGGTCAAAATGGGTTCCAATGGTCGAAGCAAAGGTATCAAACATTAAGGAATATTTTTCTATGATTATTAGAAGGTTTAGGTGAATTTTATCCTGACGAAAACCTTAGTGAATTAAGTAGCTCTATTTTTAGGGTTTCAGATGTCATTTAACTCTTGAAACACGTGAAAACCCATTTTTGTCTTTATGAACCCACTTATTAGACAATTATGACCATTTTACCTTCAATAAAACCTTAAGAAATCCTATGATTATTCTAGAATTAAGATATTCTGTTGAAACTACAGTTTTACCCCTATTTTCATGCTTATTTCTTAGAATGGATATGCAGTGAATTACAGTCTTTTGGTGATTATGTAGGAGCATTTATCAATTGATTATGACTAATTTAAACTAGATATGGCTGATGATGACGTTATCATCACCTGACCCCCCGATGTCTTGAGTGAAAAAATAATGTGCATGTTCCCATTTATTTGAAAATTTGCGTGCCTTCTTCCACGTGGTGGGACTAAGTGTCCCTCCTTTTTCATCCTTTGTTTTTTGCCTATGTGGTGAAGCTATTATTCAATTGATAGCCAATTGACCATGGGATTGGTAATTGACAACCCGAACTTCTTGCTCAGGTGATTTCACAGCAAGGAAGAAGGTGCCTTCATCGATGAATTGCCAAATGCAACTTGATGTTGTCAGAGAAGATGAGGAATCTGGCAAAGCACTTGCATTCACAGATATGGTCTTTCAACACAAATTAGAACACCAAAATCTCCAGCGGACTATCTCAAATTAAAGCCCTATGGTAATTTGGTGTGGACATGGGGGAAGTGCGCAGCGGAGAAGCTTTGATGAAGCTCCTTCAGTGGCTATGGTGGGTGGTGTAGGAGGTAATTTGAGGTTCAATTACCTTGGGCAAAAGCTTGGTGAGGAGGAGCTTTTGCCCAAGGTAATTGGGTGAGGGGAAAGCGGATGAGGTTGGACGGTGATGTGGTGGAGGTGGTCATCGACAGTGGTCGGAGAGGGTGAAGGAGATGATAAACGGAGCTCTAAAGCTTTGAAAACTTAATTGGAGATGAGAGGAGATGAAGCCCTAAGTTAATTTGAGAGGAAGAGAGGAAAGTGTTACCAATGGTGCATTGGCGAGGAGGAGGAGGAGGTAGTTGCAGGAGCTGAAGAAAAGGAGTTGGGGCTTGAAGCTTCGTGGGAAGCTCCTTGGGAGGAAGAGTGTTCGTACGCTTTTGTGCAGGTTTTAAAGAGAATATCACGTTGTAGTATAACGGACAAAACGTTCAAACAAATATAGAGAGTTTTATTACTCGAAAAACTGGAGTCTCCGAGGTCGAACACAGGGTGCAATCTCAGTACTTTCAAAACCAAAGAATACAACTTATAAATGAAAATAATTGATTCAACGAGAGAGTTATAAAAAGAATTTGTAAAAGAAAACAGAATTAGACGTCTGATTTCTATATCAGACGTCTTAAATGTAATCTTCTTTCTCTTCTGTCTTCTTCTTCTTCGTTGCACTTCTTTCGCTTTTCCTGCGAAGACTTCTTCTTCCTAACTTTGTTTCTCTCCTGTCTTCCTTTTCTTTTTGTCTTTTCTGCAGTCCTTCCTTCTCTCTGATCTCTGCCTTGCTCAGCTTCTTTTCTTTAGAGTTCCTTGTGCTTTCCTTCGAAGTTTTCTCCTTCCTTGGTCTTCTTCCTTGTCCTTGTTTCTCTACGAAAGCTTCTCCTTCTTTCTCTGCTACACAGCCTCTTCTTCCTTCTTCTCTTCCCTTACTGCAGCGGCTAAATGTTCGCTTCTTCCTCTGCTTTTCCTGCGCAAACCACATCCAATGCAAAACCTACCCACGTCCCTCTACGCAAACGTCTCTCTCTTTCTCTGCAAATCGCTCAAGGACGCTCTCCCAGAGCCACACGGGTAATCGGGTCGGATTCGCACCCGGGACCAGGCGCACCGGCAGGTGGTGATGCGCGAGGAGTGCTTAGGTTAGGGTCAGGTCGGATCTCGCCAGATCTGCGGGGTCAAGCTGCGGACAAGGCGAGTGGGTCAGGTGAGGGACCTCACCCCTGTGCTTTCGGAGGCAGTAAGCATAAAGCACAAAAACAATTTATACTATACCTGTGTTTTACGATTCCACGATGTGGGACTATCTGATCTGTCCCAATTTCACGCGCGCCTGTAGAGCTCTCTTCGTGCTATGGCCAAGGCTGGGAGCTTCGCAGCGCGACTTGCTGGCCCCGAGGGCTTCGCAACACTCGCGTGAACTTGCTACACCTGGAACCTGGGAGATTTGACACCTGGAGCTACTGCGAAGCTGCTTGCTGCTTCAACCGTCAATGGCGGCAGGAGCTGCAACCTGTCATACACAAGCACGGCCTATTGGCCCAATCAGACTAGCTGGGCACCTTCGTCGTGGCACGGAGAAGATGATGCGAGGTGCTGCAGGTCGCAGGATGGCCTAGGCGTGCGTGCCTAGGTCAACCTGTGGCCGGAAGTGTGGGGTTGTTCGGGGGACTGTGGTGGAGGTGTAGAAGGATGATGGATGGGCGGAAGTTGCTCCTGGTGGTGAGGCAGAGCTTACGAGAGGGTTGGCGAGCCGTGTGGAGGGGCAGAGTGGTGGGAGCGGCTCGCCGGAGGTCGGTCGGAGGCGAGGAAGATGGAGGTGTTCAGGCACTGTCGGGGGGTAATTAGATAAAATAGCAGGGGGAAAAGAGAGAGGAGAGGATGGAGAGGGTATTTGGAGTGATCTGGAAGGAAGGGAGGCAGCGGAGTGGACAGCGCGTAACTACCGTCGTCGGGGAAGAAGAACCTTGAGGGAGGGAGCGGCGACGAGGATGAGGTCAGGGGCACGGGCACTTGGTACGGCGCGACGCGGGAGGAGGTGGCGAAGTTGACTCTGCTGCTGGTATGGCAGCAGAGCGACGAGGAGGGGAGGAGGTCACCGGAGCTTGTGGGTCTCTTGGCAGGAGATGGGAGAGAGGGAAATTTGGGGGAATCTCTGTCAAAATCAAGCTGAGGATCTGCGGCCGGGTCTGGGGAGCCTTTTATAGGTGTTGGTCGAACCTTCTAGCGCTCGGAGATCGCGCAATCAATCTCTGCCAGCTCGCCGGAGATGGAAAGAGGGTGGATACCCAAATCTCTCGTGCGTTTGCACGAGAGATTGGGTTCACACCAGAGATTGTAATTGGCTTTAGAAGGAAGGGAATTCCTCAGAGAATCTCCCATCCATTTCTGGGAGGGAATCTCTGAGGGATTGGGGAGGAATCCCTCTCTAAACCTTGCCGGAGATCGGTTCTGCCCTAACAATGGCAGCAGGACCTGATTGCAAAGGTGGTGAGGAACTTAGGGGGCTTTCTGCAAAGATATTCAAAAGATAGGGACCAAATTGTGATTTGGGTGTACTAGATTGCAAAGTAGGTCAAGATGACCTCCCCTTGGGTCTAAATTTTGGTATAAGCCTAATTTGGACCTAAGGAATCCAATGGTGAAGTTGGATTTTAGGTTTGACCTCGTCTGACTGGATATTTTGCGTAAAAACCCAAATTAGGTCAATTAATGTGCTAGGACCCTAATCTAGGTCAAACTGAGTTTCAAAGGCCAAATTGAGTATTCTAAACCCTAGAGGATATTTTTCCATGATTTTTAGAGGGTTTACTTGATTTTTATCCTGACCGGAACCTTGTTAATTTAAGTGGATCTATTTTAGGGTTATTAAGTGTCATTTAATTCCTAGATTGCACGTAAACCCATTTTTGATTGACTCAACCCACTTTTTATCTCATTTAGCCCATTTGACCTATGTTTTGCCTTTGATAAATCCCATTTATGTACTGCAATGGTAAAATTGCAGTTTTAACCGTTATTTCATGTTTTCTTCTCAGAGCACTTATCCCTTCAGTTAAGCCTTCTTCTAGGTTATGTAGGAGCTTTTATCTTCTTTATTGGGTCAAAATGTGCTAGTTATGGCTCATGATGAGGTTCTCATCATACCCCCATGCCTAGCTTTTGCTAGTCCCTTAGCAAAATTTCAAAGTTTTAACTTCCGTTCTAGACCCTAAGTGTCTGTCAACAATCATGATAAGTGCTTCTCCTTTTCTCTTGTGATTAGGTAGGAATGCCGATAATAGGCCTAGAGGTACTCACGTACCAACCAAAATCCGGACCTGACCTGTTTTAGCCTCAGTCCTCCGCAAAGGTTTCTACGGCCCACAGAAACTAACCTAGGGTTTATTGGACTCCGCGGTTAAAGCACCCGTGCTTGAGATATTTTTTTAGCCTAGGTTCAGTTTTGTAGTGCATTTTTTGTAAGAGAGAGATAGAAGATTATTTGTTTGGAGAGCTTTTCTCTCTCTTTTCTTTTTATTTCTAGCTTCGGATTAGCTTCTCAACACGGTCTATATCGGATTCCTCATCCCCATCATCAATCCTCAAGGGTCCCTGGCTTTCGAGATTTCGAGATAATCCCGCCCATGGAGTTCCGTGGCCGAATTCAGACCCTGGCGATCGACATTTCGTGATAATGCCGCCCATGGTATCTGAACCAGTAGAGTGCTTACATGCCCCCAGTAGGATATTTAAATATCCTAAGAGACAAGCACCGAGGAGATGATATGTTGTTATGCATCTTCGAGGGGAATTTCCTGCCTCTCCACACTGGGAACTCGTCCAAATCAATTTGTGTTGATTGGCTGCTCCTAATCTAGGTGACTTTTTCAGAACATTAAATGCTTTTCGCTTGATTTGGATGTTTATGCGCACTGAACCAGACTGTGTGTGGATTTGGGGTGCTTAGGTTACCGAATCCCGCAAATCGGAAGTCAGTTAACGAGGCCGAATACTTTCTAAGCCTTAGACCTAATACTCAAGCTTCGCATTTTCCTCAACCTCTTGAGGATTATCCAGATTTTAACGGATATGTGAATTTTTAAGCTAAAGATTCTAGCCCAAGAGACCTAAGACCAGCATTCCCGCTAATCTCTTGTTATGTCTCCGTAGCACTTTTCTTTTTTCTTGATTTGGTCTAGAACTTCAGTTAACCCTTAATCTTTTACTAATGACTATTTCTTTTCATTTTCATTTTGTGCTCCTTTTTGTCATTTTTCTTTCTTTTCCTCCTCTCATTTGTATGACCCTGAATTGTTCCTCCCCTCTATCAAGTCTTTCTTTTTTTTTTTTATCAAATCCTTTCTTGATATGAATTTTCTGACATTTTGCACTTTCATACCCCCCCATGCCTAAGATTTGCAATGTCCCCATTGTAAATTAGGTGGGTTCGAATTCAGCTTAGTTCATGTATTAGGACAGGTGTGTGGTGAGTGAATGGGTCGAAGTGACTTGTTGCGAACGATTTCTAATCTCGGGTAGGTATACCTGAGGTGAAGTTGGCTGTTCTAATGGATGAACCCTAAAGTGCAATATGAGTTCCACATAGAGATGTCAGAAAAGGTTTCGGGTTTTTCAAAGAATGACGGGTTGCCTCCCGTTAAGCGCTGAGTTTTACGCCATCGGCTAGGCGCAATGAGCTCAAGAGGAATGGAGGGTAAAGGATGACTCAGCCAAATCTATATTGGTCATGTCAATGAACGGCTTGAGTCTCTGACTGTTCACGACAAAGGGTTCAGAATCGTGGCTGAGTGGGCCGATTTCAATGGCTCCATTTCTGAAGATTTGTCGGACTAGGTAGGGTCCGACCCACTTGGATCTTAGCTTTCCTGGGAATAATTTGAGTCGGGCATCAAAGAGTAAAACCTTTTGACCAGGATGAAAGACCTTTCTAGAAATGTGTTTGTCGCGAAAAGCTTTAACCTGTTCCTTGTAAATTCGCGAGTTCTCATACGCATCGTGGCGTAATTCATCGATCTCGCTCATTTGAAGTCTTCTGTGGGTTCCAGCCTTAGAAAGGTCTAGATTATAAGTCCGTACTACCCAATAGGCTTTATGCTCCAACTCAACAGGGAGGTGACATGCCTTCCCGTACACTAGTCTGAAGGGAGACATTCCTAGTTGGGTCTTGTGGGAGGTCCTATAGGCCCACAATGCTTCCGGCAGCCGAGAAGACCAATCTTTTCTATCAGGTCGAACAATAACCTGAAGGATCTTCTTGATCTCTCGGTTAGATAGCTCAGCTAGACCATTAGTTTGGGGGTGGTAAGGAGTAGAGATTCGGTGTGACACCCCGTATTTGGTCATCAGTGACCTGAACTGAGCGTTTGTAAAATGGGTCCCTCCATCGGAAATTATAGCCCGTGGAATCTCGAACCTTGAGAAAATGTTTTGATGAAGGAATTTTATAACAACTTTATGATTGTTGGTTTGGGTCAGAATGGCTTCTATCCACTTGGAAACATAGCCAACTGCGAGTAAGATGTATTCGAAGCCATCCATGATCGGGAAGGGTCCCATGAAATCAATCCCCCAAATATCAAAAATTTCGCATACCAAGATCGGCTGTAGAGGCATCATGTCTCTATGGCAGAGTCTGGCAACGGGAACATGCCTTACAGTGATCGTATGCATCCTTGAAAATTGTGGGCCAGTAAAAGCCACACTGGAGGACTTTTGATGTGGTTTTATGTCCTGAAAAATGTCCACCGCATGCCTGGTCATGGCAGAATGAGAGTATGTCTTTGATTTCCACTTCCGCGACGCATCGTCGAATTATCTGATCAGCACCAATGCAGAATAGATACGGGTCTTCCCATAGGTGATACTTGGCATCGGAACGCAATTTGTCTGTTTTGGCCTTCGGCCAATCGGGCGGAATCTGATGTGATGCCAGGTAATTAACTATATCAGCGAACCATGGAAGACTTGTACTGATAGTCAAGAAGTGCTCATCAGGGAAATGTTCTGTAATAGGTCCGGAAGGGTCGATTATTTCAGAAGGAAGGCAGGATAAGTGATCAGCTGCCACATTCTGCTTTCCCGCCTTGTCGCGAATCTCGAGGTCAAATTCTTGCAACAACAAGATCCATCGGATTAATCGAGGTTTCGCGTCCTTCTTTGCAAGGAGATGCCTCACAGCTGTGTGATCCGAGTATATGATAACACGGGAACCCAAAAGGTATGATCTGAATTTTTCCAGGGCAAATACTACGGCCAGCAGCTCTTTCTCAGTAACCGTATAGTTACGCTGAGCCTCATCCAGTGTTTTGCTGGCGTAGTAAATGACCACAGGTTTCCTGTCAATTTTCTTCCCCAGAACCGCTCCTACAGCGAAGTCAGATGCATCGCACATGATCTCAAAGGGTTGAGACCAATCAGGGGATTGTAGGATTGGGGCTTGGGTGACTCGGTCACGTAGGATCTCAAATGCTTGAGTGCATTCCTTGGAAATTTCGAAAGGCACATCCTTGGAGAGAAGATTGGTCAGGGGGCGCGCGATTTTGGAGAAATCAGGGATAAATCGACGGTAAAAATCGACGTGACCCAAAAAAGATTTGATGTCCTTAATCGAGCTAAGCATAGGGAGCTTGGAAATCAGGTTAACCTTAGCTCGATCCACTTGGATGCCTTTCTCTGAGATTAAATGTCCCAGGACATTTCCCTCAGGTACCATGAAATGGCTCTTTTCCCAGGAAAGAACCAAATTCACCTCAATGCACCGCCTGAGTATTTGGACCAAGTGTTGGAGGCAATCGTCAAATGATTGTCCAAAAACTGAAAAGTCATCCATGAAGACTTCCAGATAATCACCTGCCATATCTGAGAATATGGCAAGCATGCACCGCTGAAAAGTTGCGGGTGCATTGCAGAGACTGAATGGCATCCTACGAAACGCGTACGTCCCGAAGGGGTAGGTGAATGTGGTCTTTTCTTGGTCCTCTGGATGGATTGCCACCTGATTGTAACCGGAGTACCCGTCAAGAAAGCAGAAGAACCTATTTCCTGCTAGTTTTTCGAGGATCTGATCAATGAATGGTAGTGGGAAATGATCCTTCTTCGTGGAGGAATTGAGTCTTCTGTAATCAATGCAGACTCTCCACGAGTTAGCTATTCGGGTTGGAATGACTTCTCCGGTTTTAGTCGTGATGATGGTAAGTCCTGCCTTTTTAGGCACCACTTGTATTGGACTCACCCAACGACTGTCAGAGATCGGGTAGATGATCCCTGCATCTAACCACTTTATGATCACCTTTTTCATGACCTCTTGTAGATTAGGGTTTAGGCGTCTTTGCATTTCTCTTGAAGGTCGTGCGCCTTCTTCTATGTAGATTCAATGTGTGTAGTATGAAGGGCTTATACCAGTCAAATCATCGAGAGTCCATCCAATGGCTCTACGATGTTGCTGGAGAACAGAAATCAAACGGAGTTCCTGGTCAGGTGTCAGTCGAGAATTGATAATCACAGGAAACATCTGATTTGAATCCAAAAAGACGTACTTCAGATGTTCAGGAAGGGGTTTGAGTTCCATGACAGGGTTGTCAGCAGCAGCGGGTGGTTCGGGGTTTGTATCAGGAGCAATGGTAGGAGTCATAGGTGTGTCTAGATCATGTTCGCACTCCTCTGCTAGCGGGTTTTGATTCTCCAGTGGTTGATCAAGGGTAATCAGGTTGTCCTCTATATGCAATTCATCAACCACGGCTCTGACATCACATATTTCCTCTATAACCCCACAATTAATCCCTTGTTGGGCCTTGAAAATGTCAATCTTCATGTTTTGATTCCCAAATTTTAATTCTATCTGGCCCTCTTCGTAGTTTATGTTGGCCCTAGCAGTGGCCAAGAAGGGTCTCCCTAATACGATTGGTGTGTCCCTTGGGTTCTTAGGTGCATCCATGTCCAGTACTATGAAGTCCACTGGAAAATAAAAATCCCGTACCCTAACATTGACATCCTCGAGTATTCCTTTGGGTGACTTGATGGATCAATCGGCTAACTGCAATGTCACCTCAGTGGGTTTAAGTTCAGATTCTTCAAGGTGGTCAAGGAGGGATCTAGGTATTAAATTTATGGAGGCACCTAGGTCTAGTAGGGCTCTATCAAATTGGGTTTCACCAATTTTACAAGAAATCAAGGGAGTTCCTGGGTCTTTAGCCTTGGGTGGGAGTTTGCTCAAGATGACAGAGCTGGCTTGCTCTGACAGTACGATTGGATTCCCATCCTTGGTTCGAAGCTTACGTTTAGGTGTACATATGTCTTTCAAGAATCTTGCGTAAGCCAGTATGTGGCGAATTGCATCCATCAACGGGATGTTTATCTGGACCTGTTCAAAGAGCTTGACCAGATCCTCCTCGGGAGCCACGGGTTTGGTTATTCTTTTTCCTTTGGTTAAGGCCTCAGGAAATGGAAAACCTAGTTGGTTCCTCTAGGATAGGTCCAGGTTCTTGATCTGGGACAGTAGTATCTTGGATAACTATCCTAGGGTCTTGGCTATTATCAGGCTTGGAGTGGTTCGGATAATGTGGGTCTTGGGTTGTTCTACCACTACGTGTTGTTACAAAGTTCAATCTGGCCTGATTTGGGTTAGGTAGGAGGGGTGGCTGCTGCTGAAATCCCACATACGATGTTGAAGCTTCCATCCCGTCTGGCGATGGAGCAGTAGGGGCCTGATAAATCACATGTGTTTGGCCTGCATTTGGATTCATAATGCGCTTCTGGGTTAGCACGTTATTTGGGTTGGGAAGAGGTTGCGAGGGAAGGGTACCAGGTTGGCAGGAATTTTCCATCTGGGCCAGTTGGTTGCAAACCTCTGTGATCTCGTCCTTGTGTTGTTTTTGCATTGCTGCATTCGTCTTTTGAATGTCAGCCAGTGCTTGAAGGATAAGAGTCATTTGATCCTGGTTTTGCCCGGATTGGTAGGTGGGATTGGGCTAAGGCTGAGGCGGCTGAAATGGACGAGAGGCTTGTGGATGGGGTTGATATGGTGGTCTTTGAGAATTTCCCACCCACTGAAAGTTAGGATGATTTCGCCATCCAGGGTTGTAGGTATTGGAGAATGGGTCATTCTGGATGGCGTTGAGGTCCTCGCAGTTCTGAGGAACCTCGGGAAAGTCAGAATATGAGGGTTCAGAGTTCCCCCAACTCGAGTAGAATGGATCGGAGGTCACTCCAGTCCGAGAGGCAGACGGGGGTGGATATGGGTCCATCCCCTTGGCAGATTGGTGATATATGTTTTGCATGGTTTCCCTTGCCAGAGGAGGTCGTGCAAAAGAGTTTTGCGAAGAGGTGGCTTGCTGCAAATGTCGAGTTAGCTCGTCCACCTTCTTTTCTATGATAGAAACCTTGTTCAACCGACTGGCCATCAGTTTCAAGTCGACGGAAGTGGACAGGTCCTGCATCTCATGTGTCCCTCTTAGATTTGTTGATGTGCGGGTATTCTTCCTGTCGAATAAGCCCATGGAGTCATTATTTATGGAGTTCTCACACATGTTTTCGAGAATCTCCACACCGTTTCCTCGTGTTGACCCATGATGTTTGCTCCGCACGTTGCATTGACGAATAAGCGAATATCTTCACGGAGTCCCTAGTAAAAAGACTGGACTTGTTCCCACTTAGGAACTCCATGATGGGGGCACTTTCGCATGAGATCTAGGAATCGATCCCAAGCTTCGTGAAGAGGTTCTCCCGGTTGTTGAGTTAAATGAGTGATTTGGTGGCACAAGGCATTCGTCCAGCCAACAGGGAAAAATTTTTTCAAAAATTCGGACTACAATTCCTCCCATGTGTTGATCGGACGGGTCTGAGTCTGATACCAATGTGCGGCCTTGTCCAAGAGGGAGAACGAGAACATTTTCATGAGTAGGATATCCCGGTTTTGTACACCTGACCCGAAGGTCTGGGCCAGATGCTTGAGTTGTTTGATGTGTTGGAATGGATCCTCAGAGTTAAGCCCATGGAACTTCGGTATGGCATGAATCATATTGGGCTTCAGTTCAGAATCAGGTCCTCCAATTGGGATTCGTACTCAGGGTTCGATTGCCACCGCAGTGGGATTATAGTGATCTCGCATCATAGGTCGCTGCGGTGGGTTTACAAAGTTCTAAAAGAGATCGTTGAGGCATTGAAGTTGGTGTTCAAGGTTGTTCTCCTCTTCAATGGGTTGTTCCATGATGGGAGAAGGAGAATCAGGATCTGAATCAGATGAAAGATTATGTGGTGGGGTTGCTGCACAAACAAGGGCGTCGAGGCTTGGCCTCGATGAGAGTGAATTTCTAAAGGTCTTAAGGGTGGCCTTAAGGACCTCCTACCGAGCATGCGCCGAAGGATGTGATGAGATTTAGAAGGTGTTGGACCCAATCAAGACACCCAAAAATTGTTGGGTGACTATAGAGGTTCGGGGCAGATGGACCCCTGGATCAGAAGATCGTCCACCTGAGAAATACCTGGGTAGCCAGAGAGGGAGAGTCCCGCAAAGACCCCTACACGGTAGATCATCCCCATGGGTTACAGGGTTTCCCCCACCAGACCTCTCTTGTCACTGCGGTTCCAGGTAGACCAGAATGGGGACCTTGACCTCTTAAGTCTACCTTTTTTTTATTTTAAGATCAAGGTGCTTAATGTTCCACTTGAACTTTTAAGTATTTTGAGTGCAAAAGTGACCTAATTTTAAGGTTGGTTGACCCAAGGGATCAACTTCACCTCTTGTTCCTTTGAGAGTTTTTAGGTCCTTTTCTTTTATGGTTCAAATGGATTAACAACCTGATTTGCTTAGGGTTCCTCTTGTATAGATCTTTTCAAACACGGTTCAGGCACACCTCTTTTTGGAAAATTTGTTTCTTTGTTTCAGAGAAGATGTGTCTCTAAAAACCCTAGCTTTGCAATCCCTAACTTGGCTCTAGTGGGTCTAATTTAGTTGCCTCAGAAACTAGCACCTAGGGCTCAATCAAGAAAGTTTTAGCCCTAGTTGCCTTAGTTGGATGAACAGACAAAAATGTGTTGAAATGAAAATCAGGCAACTTGATGAGTTACTAAATATGAAACAGGTAGCCCTAAGTTGATTTTTCTTTTTTTTCCTTTTCAGATTTTGAGAGAGAGTTAAGATGGAGGGCTTATGGAAATTACCTGTTCCTTGGAGAGTCTGTTGTGCAGTTATTGTTCTTTCCTTTTTGTTTTGCTTTCCCTGCTTGAACACAACAAAAGAGAGAAGTTAGGTCAAATATTGGATAGAAAAGTTGTAATCAAAAGCTTTAAAAGTGCCCGTTGCTCCCCGGCAATGGCGCCAAAATGTTCGTACGCTTTTGTGCGGGTTTTAAAGAGAATATCACGTTGTAGTATAACCGACAAAACATTCAAACAAATATAGAGAATTTTATTACTCGAAAAACTGGAGTCTTCGAGGTGGAACACAGGGAGCAATCTCAGTACTTTCAAAACCAAAGAATACAACTTGTAAATGAAAATAATTGATTCAACGAGAGAGTTATAAAAAGAATTTGTAAAAGAAAACAGAATTGGACGTTTGATTTCTATATTGGACGTCTTAAATGTAATCTTCTTTCTCTTCTGTCTTCTTCTTCTTCGTTGCACTTCTTTCTCTTTTCCTGCGAAGACTTCTTCTTCCTGCCTTTGTTTCTCTCCTGTCTTCCTTTTCTTTTTGTCTTTTCTGCAGTCCTTCCTTCTCTCTGATCTCTGCCTTGCTCAGCTTCTTTTCTTCAGAGTTCCTTGTGCTTTCCTTCGAGGTTTTCTCCTTCCTTCGTCTTCTTCCTTGTCCTTGTTTCTCTACGAAAGCTTCTCCTTTCTCTGTTACACAGCCTCTTCTTCCTTCTTCTCTTCCCTTGCTGCAGCGGCTAAATGTTCGCTTCTTCCTCTGCTTTTCCTGCGCAAACCACATCCAATGCAAAACCTACCCACGTCCCTCTACCCAAACGTCTCTCTCTTTCTCTGCAAATCGCTCAAGGATGCTCTCCCAGAGCCACACGGGTAATCGGGTCGGATTCACACCCGGGACCAGGCGCACCGGCAGGTGGTGATGCGTGAGGAGTGCTCAAGTTAGGGTCAGGTCGGATCTCGCCAGATCTGTGTGGTCAAGCCGCGGACGAGGCGAGTGGGTCAGGTGAGGGACCTCACCCCTGTGCTTTCGGAGGCAGTAAGCATAAAGCACAAAAATAATTTATACTATACCTGTGTTTTGCGATTCCACGATGTGGGACTATCTGATCTGTCCCAATTTCACACGCGCCCGCAGAGCTCTCTTCGTGCTATGGCCAAGGCTGGGAGCTTCGCAGCGCAACTTGCTGGCCCTGAGGGCTTCGCAACACTCGCGTGAACCTGCTGCGCCTGGAACCTAGGAGATTTGACACCTGGAGCTGCTGCGAAGCTGCTTGCTGCTTCAACCGTCAATGGTGGTAGGAGCTGCAACCTGTCATACACAAGCACGGCCTATTGGCGCAATCAGACTAGCTGGGCACCTTCGCCGTGGCACGGCGAAGATGATGCATGGTCCTGCAGGCCGCAGGATGGCCTAGGCGTGCGTGCCTAGGTCAACCTGTGGCCGGAAGTGTGGGGTTGTTCGGGGGACTGTGGTGGAGGTGTAGAAGGATGATGGATGGGCGAAAGTTGCTGCTGGTGGTGAGGCAGAGCTTACAATAGGGTTGGCGAGCCGTGTGGAGGGGCAGAGTGGTGGGAGCGGCTTGCCGAAGGTCGGTCGGAGGCGAGGAAGATGGAGGTGTTCAGGCACTGTCGGGGGTAATTAGATAAAATAGCAGGGGGAAAAGAGAGAGGAGAGGATGGAGAGGTTATCTGGAGTGATCTGGAAGGAAGGGAGGCAGCAGAGTGGATGGCGCGTAACTGCCATCGTCGGGGAAGAAGAACCCTGAGGGAGGGAGCGGCGACAAGGATGAGGTCAGGGGCACGCGCGCTTGGTACGGCGCGACGCGGGAGGAAGTGGCGAAGTTGACTCTGCTGCTGGTATGGCAGCAGAGCGACGAGGAGGGGAGGAGGTCACCGGAGCTTGTGGGTCTCTTGGCCGGAGATGGGAGAGAGGGAAATTTGGGGGAATCTCCGTCAAAATCAAGCTGAGGATCTACGGCCGGGTCTGGGGAGCCTTTTATAGGTGTTGGCCGAACCTTCTAGCGCATGGAGATCGTGCAATCAATCTCTGCCGGCTCGCCGGAGATGGAAAGAGGGTGGATACCCAAATCTCTCGTGCGTTCGCACGAGAGATTGGGTTCACACTAGAGATTGTAATTGGCTTTAGAAGGAAGGGAATTCCTCAGAGAATCTCCCTTTCATTTCTGGGAGGGAATCTCTGAGGGATTGGGGAGGAATCCCTCTGTAAACCTCGCCGGAGATCGGTTCTGCCCTAACAATGGCGGTAGGACCTGATTGCAAAGGTGGTGAGGAACTTAGGGGGCTTTCTGCAAAGATATTCAAAAGATAGGGACCAAATTATGATTTGGGTGTACTAAATTGCAAAGTAGGTCAAGATGACCTCCCCTTGGGTCCAAATTTTGGTATGAACCTAATTTGGACCTAAGGAATCCAATGGTGAAGTTGGATTTTAGGTTTGACCTCGTCTGACTGGACATTTTGCGTAAAAACCCAAATTAGGTTAATTAATGTGCTAGGACCCTAATCTAGGTCAAACTGGGTTCCAAAGGTCAAATTGAGTGTTCTAAACCTTAGAGGATATTTTGCCATGATTTTTAGAGGTTTTACTTGATTTTTATCCGGACCATAACCTTGTTAATTTAAGTGGGTCTGTTTTAGGATTATCAAGTGTCATTTAATTCCTAGATTGCACATAAACCCATTTCTGATTGACTCAACCCACTTTTTATCTCATTTAGCCCATTTGACCTATGTTTTGCCTCTGAGAAATACCGTTTATGTACTGCAATGGTAAAATTGCAGTTTTAACCTTTATTTCATGTTTTCTTCTCAGAGCACTTATTCCTTCAGTTAAGCCTTCTTCTAGGTTATGTAGGAGCTTTTATCTTCTTTATTGGGTCAAAATGAGCTAGTTATGGCTCATGATGAGGTTCTCATCAAAGAGGAAGCAAAGCCCTTTGCCTATTGTATGTGGTAGAGGGTGAGGAAGTGGGAAGAAGAAGCTCTGATGGTGCGTCGTTCACCGGTGAGGAAGAAGAGGGAACGAAATTCCAGCCAATTAAGCATGAGTTCGACTTATAGATGTTGAGGCATATCTATAGATACAAACTCCTCAACAATTAAGCCAAGAATCGCAAGTTTAACTTACGATTTTGGCAACTTTGGGTCATGCAAAATAGAGGCTCACTGGAGAGGATTCTCTCCAAATTAGAACTTGAGAAGATGCTTGATTGAAAGAGCATGCTCTCAAGATCAATCCCACCAAATTTGGTGGGATTTTGTCTTGATTTGATTGCCCAAATTGATGTTCAAATCTCGTCGAGAAATGGGTGCTTTTGCTGCTATTCTTTCTGCCTAATTGGAGAAGTCCAGCTGATGTCACCATGACGTTAGCCGAGGACTTAAATGTAGGAAAAATCAAAAGGTAGTGGGGTTTAGGCAATAAATAGAGACTTATAGGCTAAAATGCAAACTGGATCACAATGGACTCTGATTGGGCTCAAATTTAAGGTTAACCAAATTTGGACCCAAGGAATCTAATGGTGACATCAAATTTGTGTTTTGACAAATTTTGATTGGGTAATTTATACTTTAACCCAAAATGTAACAATTTCCCACTTAAGTTTTTATTTTTTTGTCAAAATGGGTTCATTTAGTCAAAGTGAATGTTCCAAACCTAATAAGATATTTTTTAATGATTTTTAGAAGGTTTAGGTTACATTTATTTCCACCAAAACCCCTTCAATTGAAGTGAGGGTGTAATTAAGGTTTTTATTATTAAATTAATCTTTAATTCTCAGACAGTCCTGATTCAGTCAGTTCGAGTCCACTTAGGAATTTAAGTTCATTTGACCCTTCATTAAGTGCTAATTCACCCCTTAGTTAATCTACATTTGTGAATATTCATTAAAACAATGGAATTGACTCAATTTCTTTTTTCTTCTTAAATCCAATGCAGAACTGAATTACACACTTTTTCTAATTAGTAAGGAGACTTTATCCTTGGAATTTGGCTAAATTAGGCTAGTTATGGTAGATAATGGTGTTACTATCACTTGTCACGTAAATAAGTATTTACCAAGGTAACCACATGCTTGTTGAAACCATAAAAAGATAACAAAATCCTAATCAAGTAAAAAAAATGGGGAACAAACCTCGAAAACTAGCCCCAACTACAAGGGCGAGAAAATAGGGAAAATAAAATAGTCTAAGTCTAAAGTCTATCTAAAATCTATTTAGATGAAAGCAAAAAAAGGGAGAAGAAATCCTCCTAAGTGTGTCTCCGGGCTTCTCAATCCTCCAACTACTCACCTTCTTCTAGGTGGAATCAAGGCCCACCAAAATGCAATCGGTGTGGTCCCCTTACCTCAAGTACATTGTTACCTTGCACTAAAATACAAATATATATTAGTGATAAAATAGCCTAAAAAGCAAATCAATGTGAACCAATTTCTTTTTTGTTTTGTTATCTTACTAGTCTCGTTGCCTCCCTGGCAATGGTGCCATTTGATTAGGATAATTTCTCTTAAATAAGATTTGAATAAAGAAATAATATGTTATTGTAATTTGCATGGTGGAAAAATCCCAATCAAAAAATTATGAGATTAACCACCATGATTTAGGTCATCTCCACAGGGAGGAACATGCCTATTACAAACTCACTAAAGTCTAAAAATGATGTTCACAAATTATTCCTCTAAAACTTATGACGCTAAACCTCATTTGATTAAAATAACTGTGAGAGATCAAGAAAAACAACAATTAATTGAAAGTATGTGAGGGGTTCATGTAAATCCACCATAATAGAATAAAGGGATAAATAACTAGATAGTGAATCAACAATTGCATTATGTGTAAATATCAATGAGGCCTTTTACTATTACAAAATAGGGGAGGGTTGCTAAGAGGCTTGCTTGACGTGGAGGAGCGACGGCCAGAGACGGCGAGCTTAGTGGAGGTGCACGAGACGATAAAGGTCGCTATGGAGGTGGTGGCCAGACGTGGCAACGCTAGTGAGGAGATAATGCCGGTAGTGGGTATTGGTCGATAGTGGAGACATTGTGTGGACCATTGGGATGTTGGTGCAGGAACCCTAAAGGTCGGGGAGGACGCCGGTGGTGTTGGCTTGGCCGTTGGAGGTCGGAGATGGCAGTTGTGGGGCTCATCAGTGGGTAGTGGTAGTGGGCTTTGTTGGAGTTGCAGAGGAAGAAATTGAAGGAGGAGAAGGAGAAGGAAAGAAGTGGATGCACGGTGTTTGTTGCGGTGTCAAGGCCGTGCCCTGTCATCACATGGCCTTTCGTGGTCTCGGTTGGAGGTCGAGAAGATGGATGACGCAGTTGTGGAAGATCGAGAGCGAGGATGGGCAACATTGTAATGGTATAGACTATAGTTGTGAGTGCGGTGAGGAGGAAAGTGGAGCATGGTGGGAGGTGGATCGATGCAATGGTTGGTCATGATGTGCCTCACGCTATTGCACTCACCTCCATATGAAGGCCAAGCGTACGTAGAGGAGGTGCATGCACTCAATGAGCGAGTGCTGTTGAGAGGCACTGCAGGAATCTGTAATGGATAAAAAAAAATGATTAATGCGTGTTGTAATGGAGAGAGAGAAAATACTAAATAAATAAATAAGAATAAGAGAAACAAAAAAGGAAAGTAATTATGCAAAAATGTCAAGTATCTAATTAAAGTTCTAAACTCTAATTAGTTACTAATGCAAGCCATATACAACATATAGATCTCAAAATATTCTAGGTTTAATTATTTAATTAGTCCACCAAAGTGGATCTATCACTTGTCATTTCTAAAGATGGAATTGCAGTAGACAAAGTTAAAATTGATGTTATTTCTAGACTTCCCTCGCCCAACTTTGTTAAGCAAATATGATCATTTTTGGGGCATGTGGGATTCTACCACAGATTCATCAAGGATTTTCCAAGATCTCAAAGCCCTTGAGTCAACTCTTAACTAAAGACCAACCTTTTAATTTCATTTATCAGTGCTTGGAGAACTTTGAGAAATTGAAGAAAGAAGTCACTGAGGTGCCGATCTTACAGTGACCTGATTGGAATCATCCCTTTGAATTAATGACTAATGCCTCAGATTTTATCGTTGGGGCAATTTTAGGGCAATGCATTGATAAGAAGCCTATTGTCATCTACTATGCTAGCAAAACTTTAGATGATACACAACGGAATTACACTATTACTGAGAAAGAACTTTGAAATTACACTATTACTGAGAAAGAACTTCTTGCCATTATGTTTGCCCTTGAGAAATTCATATTATATCTTTTGGGGTCGCTAATGAGTCCAGTTTAGTGGACATTTTATTAGCTTAAGTATACTAGTGCCCACTTCTTAATATGCATTAGAATGTGTAGTTTACTATAAAATAATTGCATGTTTGGGTAACTAGGTTTACATAATTGTCTTGCATTTTATAATCTACTATTACTAATTATATGCATTTCGAATTTCAAGAAAAAATACATAGTGGCCTACACCACCACCCAATACCCTTATTTGCTAGTTTTATCATTTTCTTATCTCCCGAAGCACCTTACTCCTAATTAAACTCCACTCAACAAAACCCTCTTATTTAATTAAAGCCCATTTGCATAAAGCCCATGCCCTTTACTCTCTCGTTGGACTCAACACACACCCATAGGAGCACCACTTTTCCCCTCCTCCACAATACTCACGTCCCCAATCACATATTCAACAACACACTCAACATAGCCCACACCCATTTCCTCACTGCTAGCCCAACACAAACACACGCACCCCTCTCCAATGCACACCTACGGCAGCACACTCCCCACTCTCGGTAGCGCACAACCCCGCTCCCTCTCGATCATGCACAGATGCACGCCTCACCTCACCAGTGCCCAATATCCCATTTCGTCGCGACTCCACAGTAGTGCCAACTCAACTCAAAAACACAACACCCAACCCAACTCCTTCCCACTCCCCTCATAACTTCACCCTATGCAGGCCCTAAGGGGTGCCTGTTCGTTGTAAAATGTGTAAAAAGATTTATATCGTTGTAGTTGTGAATCACATTGAGACAAATAAACTTATAAGTCATAATTGGTGAGTCCTGAGTGGTTCTTAGGGAGGCAAAATGAGATTTTCAAAGCTTTTCGTACTAACTAATCTAACCTAATGAAAGCATGAAAAGAAAAACCAAATATCCATAGAATTAGAATTTTATTGCTAATTGCAAATAGTTCTTAAATTAGGAATTAAAACATGTATGCTAAAGAGTAGAGAGAGAGAGAAAAAGATGAAGAGTGGTGTTGCTTGAGGGATGCTTGTGTGAAGTACGACAACACTTCAGATCTAGAATGTCAGGAAGAAGACCAGAGAGATGTTGCACAGAGAGAGAAGCCAGAGATGTGTCTGGTGGAAGTTGCCTCTCAAATGGGGGTTCTAGGACTCTTTTCATAGCTAAAATGATGGTCGAAGTAGGTATTTAGCCTTTCAAAACCTTGTAACACCTTAGGTAGGATCAGATCCATCGATTGCGAGATCGACGAATCAAATCGTGCCTCAAAACAACCTCTATCGTGCCTTAAGCATGTAGAATGCATTGGATGCTGACACATGGCTGCCGCTCAGCCCTCTGATCTCAATTCTGTTGCTCCTCTCACCCTTCACGTGCACGCACGCGCTTTCGACTTCGACTGTTCGATCTGATGATTGGGTGGCTCAGAAGGATCATAGCACTGCCTCTTGATTCCACGTGTAATGGGGCATCTGGTTGCATGTCAGTTCGGACGTGCATCGCACCGCCCCATCGGTCGATCTCCCTCGCGCCACGCGGTCACATCCGCGCTATTGATCTAATTTGACGACCCAATTTCATGCAAGAGCCACCGCCTCTCCAATTGAGCACTGAGTGCGAATCGATCGTGCGCCTCACATTCTCATGTGAGTTGGCTCTCCACTGTTGCTTACAAGGAGAAATTGGGTTTAAAGTAATGCTTCGTAGTATTGTTGAAATCGCTTTGAAAACAAATAGATTTTATTACTCGAAGTTTAAGTCTGAGGTCGAACACAAGGAGCAAATGGAATTCATGTACTAATCTCAATAATTGATGTAATTTAAACACATAAAACTACTCAAAATATAATTCAGAATGTAAAGCATGAGTATATGGATAATAAAATGTAGTTAGAAAACATATAAAAGAGAATTTGGGAAGAATTGGATGTCTGATTATAGAATCAGATGCCTTAAAAGTGTTTGATTTTTCTTTCTTCTTTTGCTTCTTCCTTTGGTTCATTCCTCACTTTCTCTTCTTTCTTCTCTGCCTCTTCTCCTTCTTCTTTCTCTTCTTTGGCTTCTTTCTTCTCTTGCTTCTTCTCTAGCTTTGGCCTTGCGAGCCTCAACTGTCTTCTTCTTCCTTTCTTCTTCTTCTTTCCTTAGCTTCTGATCCTCTTCAACTTTCTTCTGCCTTTTAGCCCTTAGCTTCTTCTTCTTCAGCTCCCTCCTCCTTCAGTCCCTGCCTTCTCTTTAGCCTTCTTCTTCTTCTCTGCAGCTTCACCTGTGGGTGGTGGGCGAGGAGTGCACGGGTAGTCAGGTCAGAGCCAGATCCATGGGGACGTGGGTCGCGGACGAGGTGTGGGATGAGTGGGACCTCACCCCGTGTCAGGTGGCGATAAGCCCCTAACACTTTTGCAATTTATACCATACCGTTCGCTCTAAAACAACCGAGGTGGGACTAAATGACCCACCTGCTTCTTGCGTGCTCCTGCAGGTGTCGTGTTCAATTACAGCAGACGCAGTGCCCTCCAAAGCCAATCACTTGGCTAAAGGTGTGCGTGAGATGAAACCACGTCGCCTGGGACCTGGAGCCTGGAGCGAGGCTGCCCGGCGCAAGCTTGCAGGCAAGCTTTGTGCCTGCTTCAATGGAGATGGAGGTCTGAACCAGCATTCAAGCAACACGGCCTTGCGGCCTCATTAGAACACACAGGAGGCATCGCTGTGGCACGGCCAGGATGTCTCTGTGGTCGGCGTGGCGTGGGGCAGCCTTGGTGTGTGTGCCTAGGTCATTCTGTGGCTGTGGAGTTGGGTATGTTCAGGGGAAATGTGTGGAGTGTGTGGCTATCAATGGAAAGGGGGAAAATGATCAGTGGAATGAGGCGGAGCTTCTGAGGTGGGTGGTTGCATGGAGTGGTGGATGCGCCTCTCCAGTGGTCTGCCGGAGGTGGAGAAGATGGTTGTGGTCTGTGAGCGTCGAGGGATGTTTTGGGAAATAAAGAGGGGGAAACAAGAAGAGGAGAGAAGGCAGAAATACCTGACCTAGTCTAAAGACGAAAGGAGACAGGATTGCGGTCGGCTCGTGTCTACTACCGTAGAAGACGAAGATCCCAGTAGAAGGGGGACGACGATGACGAGAAGGAGATAGGCGCGGGCGCAGGTGTGGCGCGATGCGGACGACGGAGGTAGAGGAAACTTTGACACTGGTATTGTGGTAGAGCGACAAGACGAGGAGATATAGGTCGCTGGAGCTCATTGGGTGTTTGGTCAGAGGGGAAGAGAAGAAATTTGGGGGTTATCTTTGGCCAAACCATGCTGGGCATGAACGGGTGGATCTGGGGTCTCTTTTATAGTCGTAGGCAGAGGGCCTTGTGCTTGGAAGGCAAGCTTCCAAGCACGGCAACCTCGCCAGACTTGGAAGGTCGGGAGATACCCAAATCTCTCATGCGTTCGCATGAGAGATTAGGTGGAAATTAGAGCTCAAGATTGGGTTCATACAAACGGGAATTCCTCAGAGAATCTCCCTTTCAAATTTGAGAGGGATTCTCTGAGGAATTAAGGAGATATCCCCCTTGAATCCTCATCGAAGTAGGATTTCTCCGCTGTAATGGTGGAGGGACCTAATTTAAAAGAATGACGAGGAAGATAGGGGGTGTCTGCAAGGGTTTTCAAAAGCTAGGGGTCTAAAAGTAATTGGGTTGGACTGTTTTGCAAAGTAGGTCAAGGTGAACTCCCCTTATGTCCAAATTTTGGTATAAACCTAATTTGGACCTAAGAAATCGAATTGTGAAGTTGGATTTTTGGTTTGACTACGTTTGACTGGGTATTTTACACAAAAACCCAATTTAGGGCAAACATTTGACTATGATCCCTATTTAGGTTAAAATATGTTCCAAAGTCCAAATCGAAGGTTTTAAACCCTAAAAAATATTTTTTCATAAATTTTAGATTATTTATTTGAATTTTATCCTAACCAGAACCTTGTTAAATTAAGTGGGTCTATTTTAGGGTTACAAGAAGTCATTTAATTCCCAGATTTCACATCAACCCTTTTCTGATTGAACCACCCCACTTTTTATCTTGTTAAGACCATTTGACCTATGTTTAGCTCCTGAGAAATCCCGTTGCTGCACTACAATGGTAAAATTGCTATTTTACCCTTTGTTTCTTACTTTTCTCTCAGACTGGTTATTCCTTGAGTTAGGCCCTTCATTTTGTTATATAGGAGCTTTTGTTCTCTTTTCTAGGTCAAAATGAGCTAGTTAGTGCTCATGATGGTGTTCCCATCATACCCCCATGCCTAGCTTTTGCTAGTCCCTTAGCAAAATTTTAAGGTCTCAACTTCTATTCTAGACCATGAGTTCTTTTCACATATTACTATAAGTGCTTTCTCTTTTTCATTAGGCTAGAATGCCGACAGTAGGCCTAGAGGTACTCAAGTACCAACCAAGAATCGGACCTGACCAGCTCTAGCCTCGATCCTCCGCGAAGGTTTTTCAGGCCCGCAGGAACTATCCTAAGGTTCGTTGGACTCCACGGTTAAAGCACCCGTACTTGAGACATATTTTAGCCTTGGTTAAATTTGTAGTGCATTTTTTATAGGAGAGAAACAGAGGATTTACTTTCTTGGAGAGTTTTCTCTCTCTTTCTTTTTATCTCTATCTTCGGATTGGCTTCTCAACACAGTCTGTATAGGATTCCTCATCCCCATAATCAATCCTCAAAGGTCCCTGGCAATTGATGCTTTATGATAGAATCACCCATGGCAACCCCCAGAACCCTGCCTTTTGAGATTTTGAGATAATCCTGCCCATGGTGTTCTGTAGCTAAATCCAGACCCTAGCAATCGACATTTCGTGATAATGCTGCCCATGGCATCTGAATCAGCAGGGTGCTTACGTGCCCCCAGTAGGATATGTAAATATCCTAGGAGATAAGCACCAAGGAGACGATATGTTGTTACGCATCTTCGAGGAGAATTTCCCACCTCTCTACACCGGGAACTCGTCCAAATCAACTTGTGTTGATCAGCTGCTCCTAATCTTGGCAACTTTTTTCAGAACATTTAAATGCTTTTGCATGATTTTGATAGTTATGTGAACTAAACTAGACTGTGTGTGGATTGGGGTGCTTAGGTTACTGAATCCCACAACCCAAATGTCAGTTAATGAGGTCGAATACCCCTTAAGCCTTAGACCTAATACTTAAGCTTCGCATTTTCCCCAACCTCTTGAGAATTATCCAAATCTTAGCAGATACTTGAGTTTTTAAGCCTAAGAGTCTAGCCCAAAAGGCCTAAGATCAGCATTCCTACTAATCTCTTTTTTGTGTCCCATTAACACTTTTTCCTTCATTTTTCTATTTTCCTTGATGTGGTCTAGAACATCAGTTAATCCCTTAATTTCTTACTAATGACTATCGCTTTTTCTTTTTCATTTTGTGCTCCTTTTTTGCCATTTTTCACTTTTCCTCCTCATGTTTATATGCCTCAAAGTTTTCTTCCCTCCAATTTTTTGTTCTTTTTCACAATTTTCTATTCTTTTGGTATTTTTGTCATGTGATTTTTTTCTGAGAATCCTTCTGACTTTTCTTGATTTTTGTATGTTTGCACTTTACTACCCCCCCATGCCAATGTTTTGCAATGTCCTCATTGTAAACAGAGGGTGTGAAACAGTGTTGGGTTCGGGGATTTAGAATAGGATTTATCGGGTGGGTGACTGGGTTGGGAATAACTGATGCGAATGATTTTAAGCTCTAGCACGTGTACCAGAGGTGGGATTAACTATTCTATGACTGAACTCAGGGTGCAATAGATGTGAAGTACAGATGGATAATCAAATGGATCTCAAGTTTTTTGGAATGACAAGTTGCCTCCCGTTAAGTGCTAAATTCAATGCCTTCAGTCGAGCGGGAAATGGGATGGAGAGGGAGTGGTCAAATTAGTGGAGTTTTGTAAAACAAGCACCTTGATCAGGAGCTTGGTTGGTCCAACCAGGTGCTTGTTCAGATGCATAGGCTGATGATGCAGCCCAAACCCAATCAATCTGGTGGGTTGATAAATGTAGATCAGGAGATGTGGAACCCACCATATGCTATGGAGCTCGGAAGGATGTGGAAGTGTGAATTTAGGGTTTGGCTGAGTCGAATCAGCTTGGTTAGAGTAGGGATCCGTAAAATAATCAATGGATGATGCAAAAAACCTACAGCGGTGATCAGAGTGTCGTGGAGCATGGTCTTCATTCTGATCAATGTCCGAAACTCGGTATAGATGTGGAGTCGAATCTTCTGCAATTGGCTCATTAAGAGGGGAATTAGAATAGAAATTGAGTCCGATTGCGGTTTGATGTTGAAAATGGGTTTGGATAGGTTCTGTATATGTGGAGGAGGTGGCTTCAATAAGAATTGTGTATGAGGGCTCTTCTAGAAAGGAGTTAAAGGTGGTTTCATTTAAAGAGTCCTCATAGTAGCTCTCAAATTCAAAAGTGAATGCCTGAAGAGTGTTTAGAGGATGAGGGAAATCTGAGTCGAGAAAAGATTCGAACTCTGGGTTACAGTTACTCTCGACATTTTCTGGTTTAGGTTCTTGAGGATCGAAAAGAAATGATTCCATCTTACTGGAACCTGAATTTAAATCAGTGATCTCTGGATTAGGGACCTCAGAGTCGGAGTCAGAGAATGAATCATGTGAGCTGAGGTCGTAGATTAGCTCTTGTATTCAGGAAATAGAGTTTCTCCGAAATCATGGTAAGATTCTCAATCGTCGGAGATCTTGTGAAAATCAAGTTCGGAATGAGATTCGAGATCATGGGTTCCACCATAGAATAAATTACATGATGTAGACTTAGTAGCCTAACTTGGGTCTAGCCAATATGTAAATTCTGAGCTCAGAAAGGTGTTCTTATTTGGTATAGCCTAAAGTTCTAGGCTTGTAGGATAGATCCCATCAAAACCCTACTCTTCCAACTCCTCAATTTCTGTATCATAGATTAGCATGACTTCCGAAAAATCGATCTGTATCTCTGAGGATGTTGGAGAGGGATATTCATCAAATAGAGGCTCGGAATCATACTCTTCATTGAAACTTTGATCTTCAACATACGGAGCCTCGTAATCTTCCCAATAAGTTTCAGATCCAGATTCTAGGTTGAGGATGTGGGTTGAACCACTAGAATCTCGGTTAGAGTTACCATCGAGGGTCACCTTATCAGAATAAGGGGCGGGATTTACACCATCGAGAGGTTCAGTTCTAATCTCATCATTGCAGGAGTCGCGGAGTTCTATGCTTGGTGACCTAGGATCTAGGGCTGGCTGAAAATCATGTTCTCCTACAATTGGAACCTCCCAACCTAATTCAAGATCAGGCATGTTGTATTCCATCTAGGTTGGGAATCCACAACAACCTTGTGCCTCAAACCTGGAATTTGGGAAATCAAATTGATCTTCAATACTATTCCAAGATGGTTCATCTTCTGTTTGGGGCGTGTACGGGTATTTCTGATCGATAACTTGTTTCAATAATCTCATCATCTCTTCCCATTTTTCAAGATCATCTTGGTGTTGTTCCCAAAGTACAGGATTTGTCATGCATTGAAGGTATTCAAAGTTATGCAATTTTTCTATCTCAATGTATCCTGTTATGAGAATGTCTCGGGTTGATCCTTTTGTGGCTTCTGTTAATAACACTTGGGCACAGTTTATGATGAAAGTTGTTGTTGCTAGTACACTAAACTGAATGTCTTCTACTGGTGTTGAGGTTTTGTATTCAATTTCGTAGAATTCAAGGGCATCCTCAATCATCCTATCTCTCATGGATCTTTGTGACTCAAGTTTCTTGGAAGGTAATCCTAAGTAACCAGGCTGCATATTTGGATCAGATGGTGGAATCAAGATGTAGAATCAGAATTCAGATCTTAGACTGAAGTGTTTTGAGTAGAGAATCCCACTGAAAATCTATGTGTGTGCTCTAATGAGAAGGGAAGAGGGACTAGATGTGTTTTTGACCTAATCAAGGCACCCAAAGATGTTTGGATGACTATGGAGGTTCGGGGCGAATGATACCCTGGATCGAGAAGTCATCCACCTGAGAATTACTTGGGCAGCCAGAGAGGGAGAGTCCCACAAAGACCCCTACACGGTAGAGCATCCCTACGGGTTACAGGGTTTCCCCCACCCGGCCTCTCTTGTCACTAAGATTCTGGTAGACCAGAATGGGGACCTTGACCTCTTAAGTCTATTAGTTTTATTTAAGATCAACGATGCTTAGGGTTCCACTTGAACTTTAGATGTTTTGGCTATGTGACCTAATTTGGAGGTTGGTTGGCCTACAATGTTGTCCAACTTCACCTGATCTGCCCTAAAGATGGTAGAATGATTTTTGGTCAAGACCTAGAAATCACCCTGATTTGACTCCCAGGTTATTAGGTCCAAGGTTTTTAAGGTTCAAGTGATTTTTAGAGCCTGATTTTAGGGTTTGTCTTGATTAGATCCTTTCAATCAAGGGCTTGGGTAGCACAAATATGCGGGTGGGTTTGTTTCCTTTGATGCATGCACGTGTGAACTACCACTCCAAAACCTTACTGTAGAAACCCTAACGTGGCTTTATTTCCAATTCTCTTTGATTTTCACAGAAGTTCTCTTTGGACTTCAAACAAGTAGTGTGTAGTTCATGGAGATTTAGAAATTATGCGTGATCCCTAATAGCCATACGAATTTTTGGGTAGGATCTCAAGAAATCGCTTCAACTTCAATAGGATGTGAAAAATATTTCGCAAATCAGGAAACTAGCCCTAAAAAAAATGATAATTACTAAAGAGAATAAGGAAGTTGATTCGTAATTGATTGCTTCCTTTTTGTCCTCCCAGGAATAGGAGATGGATTAGGGAGGAAGAGAGAAGTTACCTGCCCTGGAGTGGTTGATTTGCGCGGGAGATCTCGTGAAATACCTCGCAAAATCACAGCAAAACAAATAGGGCAAGTTAGTGCTCAAATAATCAAAATAATGCAGAGACTAGTGATGAATTGCACATTGCTCCCCAGTAATGGTGCCAGAATGCTTATAAGGAGAAATCGAGTTTAAAGTAATGCATCGTAGTATAGTTGAAATCGCTTTGAAAATAAATAGATTTTATTACTCGAAGTTTAAGTCCAAGGTTGAACATAGGGAGCAAATGGAATTCATGTACTAATCTCAATAATAGATACAATTTAAACACATAAAACTACTCAAAATATAATTTCGAATGTAAAGCATGGGTATATGGATAATAAAATGTAGCTAGAAAACATATAAAAGAGAATTTGGGAAGAATTGGACGTCTAATTATAGAATCAAACGTCTTAAAAGTGTTTGATTTTTCTTTCTTCTTTTGCTTGTTCCTTTGGCTTATTCCTCTCTTTCTCTTCTTCCTTCTCTGGCTCTTCTCCTTCTTTCTCATCTTTGGCTTCTTTCTTCTTCTGCTTTCTCTTCCTTCTTTCTTCTCTTTCTTCTTCTCTAGCTTTGGACTTGCGAGCCTCAACTGTCTTCTTCTTCCTTTCTTCTTCTTCTTTCCTTAGATTCTAATCCTCTTCAGCTTTCTTCTGCCTTTTAGCCCTTAGCTTCTTCTTCAGCTCCCTCCTCCTTCAGTCCCTGCCTTCTCTTCAGCCACCTTATTCATCTCTGCGGCTTCACCAGTGGCTTGCTCCTTCCTCTTCCTTGGCTCTGCACCCTTGGCTTCTTCTTTCTTTCCTTTCCCTACAAGAGTAAAACCTACCCCCACCCTCCCCAGTGAACTCTCTATCTTTTCTCTCTTAGGCTTGCTCTCCTAGAGCCTTCTAAGGTAAACGGGTCTGGTTAGTGCACCTGGGACCAAGCCCATTGGCGTGGGTGGTGGGCAAGGAGTGCACGGGTAGTCGGGTCAGAGCCAGATCCACAAGGACATGGGTTGCGGACGAGGCGTGGGATGAGTGGGACCTTACCTCGTGTTAGGAGGCGATAAGCCTCTGACTTTTACAATTTATATCACACCGTTCACTCTAAAACGATCAAGGTGGGACTAAATGTCACACCTGCTTCTTGCGTGTGCCCGCAGGTGTCATGCTCAATTGCAGCAAATGTGGTGCCCTCCAAAGCCAATCACTTGGTTGATGATGTGCGTGAGATGAAGCCACGTCGCCTGGGACTTGGAGCCTGGAGTGAGGCTTCCTGGCGCAAGCTTGCAAGCAAGCTTCGTGCCTGCTTCAATGGCAATGGAGGTCTGAACCTTCATTCAAGAAACACAACCTTGTGACCTCATCAGAACACATAGGAGGCTTCGCCGAGGCACGACGAAGATGTCTCGGTGGTCGACATGGCGCGGGGCAACCTGGGAGTACGTGCCTAGGTTGTTCTGTGGCCGTGGAGTTGGGTATGTTCAGAGGAAATGTGTGGAGTGTGTGGAGGTAAATGGAAAGGGGGAAAATGATCAGTGGAATGTGACAGAGCATCTGAGGTGGCTGGCGAGGTGGGTGGTTACGTGGAATGGTGGATGCAATTCGTCGGTGGTTTGCCGAAGGTGGAGAAGATGGTGGTGGTCTGTGAGTGTTGAGGGATGTTTTGGGAAATAAAGAGGGGGAAACAAGGAGAGGAGAGAAGGGGGAAATACCTGACCTTGTCTAAAGATGAAAGGAGACAAGATGGCGGTCGGCTCGTGTCTGCCGTCACCGGAGACGAAGATCCTAGTAGAAGGGGGACGGCGATGACGAGAAGGAGATAGGTGCGGGCGCAAGTGCGGCGCGATGCAGACGACGAAGCTAGAGGCAACTCTGCCACTGGTATTTTGGTAGTGCAATGAGAGGAGAAGATATAGGTTGCCGAAGCTCACTAGGTGTTTGGCTGGAGAAGAGAAGAAATTTGGGGGTTATCTCCAGCCAAACCAAGGTGGGCATGAACGGGTGGATCTGGGGTCTCTTTTATAGTCGCAGGAAAAGAGCCTTGTGCTTCGAAGGCAAGCTTCCAAGCACGGCAACCTTGCTGGACTTGGAAGGTTGGGAGATACCCAAATCTCTCATGCGTTCGCATGAGAGATTGGGTGGAAATTAGAGCTCAAGATTGGGTTCATACGAACGAGAATTCCTCAGAGAATCTCCCTTTTAAATTTGAGAGGAATTCTCTGAGGAATTAAGGAGATATCCCCCTTGAATCCTTGCCGGAGTAGGATTCCTCCGCTATAATGGGGGAAGGACCTAATTGCAAGGAACGACGAGGAAGATAGGGGGTGTCTGCATGGGTTTTCAAAAGCTAGGGGTCTAAAAGTAATTGGGTTGGATTATTTTGCAAAGTAGGTCAAGGTGAACTCTTCCTAGGTCCAAATTTTGGTATAAACCTAATTTGGACCTAAGTAATCCAATGATGAAGTTGGATTTTAGGTTTGATCACGTTTGACTAGACATTTTACATAAAAACCTAATTTAGGGCAAACATTTCACTAGGACCCCTATTTAGGTCAAAATAGGTTCCAAAAGACAAATTTAAGGTTCTAAATCCTAGAGGATATTTTTCCATGAATTTATAGGGTTTAGTTGAATTTTATCTTGACCAGAACCTTGTTAAATTGAGTGGGTCTGTCTTAGGGTTACAAGAAGTCATTTAATTCCCAGATTTCTCATCAACCCTTTTCTGATTGAATCACCCCACTTTTTATCTTGTTAAGACCATTTGACCTATGTTTAGCCCCAGAGAAATCCCGTTGTTGGATGGCAATGGTAAAATTATAGTTTTACCCTTTATTTCTTACTTTTCTCTCAAACTGGTTATTCCTTGAGTTAGGCCCTTCATTTGGTTATTTAGGAGCTTTTGTTCTCTTTTCTAGGTCAAAATGAGCTAGTTAGGGCTCATGATGTGTTCCCATCAGCTGTGCTATGGGGTCTTTTGAGTCGCAATGTTGTTTTATAGCACAACTGCTCTCAGCCATTAGATGAAGATCCAACGGTTGAGATAGACTCCTGTTTGATGAACGGCGTGGTGGTGGGTTACGTGGCCTCTTTGTGGCCATCGGATGACGATCCAGCAATCCACATTTTATGTTTTAATGGTTGGGGTGAGGCGATGGGCTATCAGGATGGTGCCACATGGTACTATCCTGACTATCCATCTTCCCACTTTATAGTAGGTGCTATAAGGCTCTGATTGAGTTGATTTTTGCATCATTGGACTACGATCATTGATCCGGATCCATTCATTTGGTCGAATTGGACATTCGAGGTTTGGATTTGTGCTATCTTACTCCTTGGCCTCTGATCTTCTACGCGCTGAATGTGATGCTACGGAGGTCTGATCAAGACGATTCTGGAAGCGTTGGACTCCAGTCATCGTCCTGATCAGATCTGTATAGTCTGATCTATCATGTATGACTTGGAATCATCTACAATTCATATCACCTCTCTCTTCGAGCATAAAATAGCATTATTATCTATAAAGCTAGATGATCAACTATGTTGCAAATTATGATGCTTATCCATGCATTGTTCCTAAGTTAACCTAAAATGTAACTTTATTCAGGTAGATTAGGTCCTATGATTGTTGTGCAATCATGCCCCCATGCCTGAATCTTGCCAGTCCCTAGCAAATGCAAGACTAAATGCAAAGTGGTCCTAAATGACTAATTTTATGAAGAGTTTAAGTAGAGATTTATTTCATTTATTTCATTGAAAATTTTAGAAACCCAGATAGTTGTGAATGTGTAGTGTTGTAGCCTATGCAACAGATCCAAGTGAAAAGTCAATCCACATCTAAAGCTCGTACTTGACCCTTAGTAAAATTTTATTGGGATAAGCAAACTTCTTCCCTCAGGGTTATAAATTAATCTGTAATTTCAACCTTAGATTTTAGCTTAGGTAGAAGATGTCTGAGTCAAGTGGGTTTGTATTTGGTGGCTCATACTCCTCTGATGCTACACATAAACTAGTACTACAGAACCTATATTTTTTGACTAATTAAATAAATCAACTCAAAGAGAGGCGAAGAAACTGTACTCTCTTTAGTTCCTTTGTACTCATTTTCTCTCTTTCTTTTTCTTTCTTTCTCTTTTTCTTTTCCTTTTCTTTTTGAGGTTACAATCTCACCAGATTTATATTTTGTGGCCTCTTATGGCATTAAACTTTGAGTAAGTTCTGATGACCCTAAAACTAAGTCAGAATTCCTCAGCCTATATTCAAGCGATCAAAAATACAGAAAAGTAGGTCAAGGCTATATTTGGTGGATTGTCAAGGGAATGGTTGTTGTTGCCTCAATGTACTTGATACATTGCTATTAACACTTTTTTTCTATATATTTATTTTATTTTTTCTCTATATTTTTCTTTTCTCTTTTTTTTTCATATACTTGTATCAACCAATACAATGCAATGCAGCACCCATGCGCATTTTTATTCACAAGGCATTATTCGAGATTGAGGGTGTTGAAGAGGATATCGGGTGGCATATTTGTTGGAAGTGCCTACTCTCAGCACTGGGAAAGGAATGGATGGGGCAGCATCTTTCTGACCTTGATATTAATGCCCTCCTTCAACTAAGGATTCCATAAAGGACGATCGTAACCATCCACCTTAGTTCTAGTTTTATCAGAACCCGTTCTCTACGTATTTACCTTATTTGGTGGCTCTCCAAAAATTCACACACTAAGAATTTGTACGTAGGAACCGAGAGCGAAAACTATACCTAACTTCGAGTATCATTATCCGATTACCCAGAAACTAATATTCCTTATTTTAGCCTTAGAGCACCAGCAGACTCTACTCTCACCTTGCACTTGTTTGGTGAATCTACTAGAAGATGGTTTGCCTTATTCCTTAATTACTATCCTAGGGTTTAGGAGAAGAAGCATTACTTCTTCTCGATAAGCCAAAGATGTCTATCGATTTTCACAAAAGATCCATAGCAAATTCTACATGTAAGTGTGAAATTGTACTAGATTCTAAATTTGGGAATCAACTTAAGAATAAATCCTTAACAAAGCCTTCTTGATAAAAATTCTTTATGCATGAATACAATTTTTTTTTCTGACATAAAAATAAGACATGCAATGTCCACCCCCCCTTGCCTATTTATTGCAATGTCCTCATTGAAATGTATGCAGAAAAATCAAAATGTAATAAGTGAGAGGAGGGGATATCACCTAACTAAGCTTGTTAATGCAGGTCTGCTTGATCAGAAAAAAATGAAAAATACCTGTACAGAATACTGAGCTGCCTCCCAGCTAGCACTAAGGTTAGCGTCATTTGTCAGACTTAGTTCAGCTTTAAGATGATTCCAGAAAGTTAATGTGACTATCAGGAATGGGATCAAGATTCTGAGTAATGTAAGGCATCAACCTTTGACCATTTACCTTTATTTCATGGCCAATCTTTGGATCCAGAATGAGAACAACTCCATGAGAAAAAATTTTTCTTACAACAAAAGAACTTATCCATTTTGATCTTAATTTTCCCAGAAAGAGCTTGCACGCATCAAATAACCAAACCTTTTGATTATGGACAAAGCTTTTTCAAGAGATATACTTATCATGTAAAGCTTTTGTCCTATTCTTATAAATTCTTGCATTATCATAAGCATCATTCCAGATTTCCTCCAATTCAGTCAATTGGAGTTTTCTTTGTCATCCAGATTGATTAACATTTAGGTTAAAATTTCTGATAGCCCAATAAGCTTTATGTTCAAGTTCAACTACAAGATGACGAGATTTTCCGTAGACCAAACGAAATGGAGACATTCCAATCGGGGTTTTATACGCAGTCCAGTAGGCCCAAAGAGTGTCATGTAATTTAGCAGACCAATCCTTCTATTCCAGGAGGACCATCTTTTGAAGGATTTTCTTAATTTCCCAATTGAAAATTTTAGCTTGTCTGTTGGTCTACGGATGGCATGGAGTAGAGATTCTATGAGTGACTCCATACGTAGTCAGTAAGGTCTTGAATTGATTGTGAGTGAAATGGGACCCACCATCGCTAATCAGAGCCTTTAGTACATCGAACCAGATAAAGATGTTTTTCTTTACAAAGTTCATGACCACCTTATGGTTATTACTTCAAGTTGGGATGGCCTCAATCCATTTGGATACATAATCGACTGCAACCAGAATGTACAGGTACCCAAATGAATTGGTAAAAGGACCCAAAAAATCAATGCCCCAAACATCAAAGATCTTGACTTCAAGGATTGGATTTAGGGGCATCATATCCTTCCTGGTCATGTTTCCTAGAGTTAGAAAATTAATACATAACCTGCAGAAATTGTAAGAGTTAGGAAATAAAGACAGCCAATATAATCCAGTTTGCAGCACCTTGGCTGCCGTCTTTTTTCCTGACCTCCATAAGCAAAACTATGGTAGAATTCTAGCAAACTTGTGATCTCCTCATTTGGAACACAACGACAGAGAACCTAATCCACCTAAATTTTAAATAGTTCTGGGTCTTCCCAAAAGTACCATTTGGCATCAGAAATTAACTTACCACACCTATGCTTAGGCCGATCCATGGGTAATTTTTTGATTCCCAAATCGTTAACAATGTCTACAAACCAAGGTAGCTTACAAACAGTTTGAAGAGTCTCATCAGGGAATGAATAAAAAATTAACGAGTTTTAGACTCTACAAGGATTCTGGAAAGATGATCAGCTACTACATTTTGGGCACTAGATTTATCTTTGATTTCTAAATCAAATTCTTGTAGTAGGAGGATCCATCTAATTAATTTGAGTTTTGCATCCTTCTTAGACATCAAGTGCCTTAATGTAGTATGATCTGTGAAAATGTGACATGGGATCCAAGTAGATAAGGTCTAAACTTCTCTGAAGCAAAAACTACTGCAAGTAACTCTTTTTTTGTAGTGGTGTAATTCTTTCGAGCCTCATCAAGAGTTTTACTAGCGTAGTAAATCACAGAAAGTTTCTTATCAATCTTTTGTTCCAGGACCACGCCAATAGCAAAATCAGAAGCATCGGTCATGATTTCAAATGAGTGATCCCAATTAGGAGGTTGTAGGATGGGTGATTGTGTAATGGCCTCCTTCTGTAGATTGAAATCCCTTGAGCAACTTGAATCAAAATCAAAGGTTTGATCTTTCACCAGTAAATTACTTAAGGGCCTCACCACCTTAGAAAAATCCTTAATGAATCGACATTAAAATCCTACATGTCCAAGAAATGATCTCACTTGTTTAACCATCGAGGGTGGTGAGAGTTTTATGATAGTGTCCACCCTGGCTTTATCCACTTCAATTCCTATTTCAGACACAACATGGCCAAGGACCATGCCTTCCTAATCAGCATTTTCTACGAGAAAGATTAGGGTTTTGGAGAACCCGTCGTAGTAGTCGCAAAATATCGCTATCCAATAAATTTACCAAAGCTTGAGGTAAGCCTCGAGTTGAACACAGGGAGGTGATACTTGATTCTTAGAAAACTGCACTTTACTTTGTTTCTTTTTAGTATTTTGTATTTACCACTTTTCTTGTGTTTTATAATAGCAAGAGGGAAAGCAAGAATATTATCGACACTAAGCTATTTAAGAAAGTAGGAAAGAACTATTCTACTTGCTAATTATAAAGGAAGAGAGACAGTGTGAGAGAAACTATTTCTAGATATATGCTTGAAAAATGTTTATTACAATAGAATCTACACTATGAAAGCGGTAGAAAGGGAAGGGGATGAGAAAAATTCTCTTTATCGACTGGTTGGAGGATGAAGCTGCATTGACGGGGCCTAGTCGATGATGTTGAGGATTTGGAAGGAGAACGATGTCAGAAGATGAGGGGAGGATAGGTGGCATCACAGCATGAAGTGCTTCCCAGAATAAGGTTGAGAAGACGGCGATGAGAACTCCACGAATAGTGGTAAGAGGGTGGAAAATAATTTTCTTTCCTCTACCAAGGGCTTGGGATACAAGCTCAAGATATGTTTTGAGCTCTAGAGTAGGTGAGGAGAGAATAGGAAGGGATGAAGAGAAATGGGAGGGGTGTAGGGCTTTATATAATGGTTGGAAGAGGGTATATTTCAGGTACGGGTCAATAGCAACATTTAAAACATTGCTGAAGACCTGCCTTGGATATCACTGAAGCTCGCGCACACCACCTCTGGTGCCTGCTTGCTAAGGCATGGTCGACGAATAGTCGTTGGATCATCATCTCACGGCTGAGGATCGCGTGGAGATTGCGCCTCTCGATCTCGTTAGATGTCGCGTGAGATCGTGTGTCCGATCACGTGTAATCTTGCGTCGCGCTATCTGTGTACCACGTAGCGCCATAGGCACTGCATGATCATCATCGAACGACGCTGGTTGCAAGTGCCACTTTCCTTACTGCTATGAAGCACCCGGTGGAGGGTGACGTGGCTCAATCAGGCATGTCCACCCTAGATCGCACGTCCTAATTTATTCTATGCTTTAGTTGAGGGAGCACAGATTAAGTCTCGAATGCTGGTCACTGCTTTGGGAGTGTCTTTGCCTACTATTGTGCTAATGAAGCCTGAGTGTCACGTTTGTGATTTTCCCACAGCTGATGGTCGAGTGATCTTAGCTACTGGATTTTCATCCAATGGCTAGGATCTCGTGTGGAAGGTGCCTCTGAGGAAGAAGGTGGGCTACGTTGGGCGATCTGGATGGTTCCACATGCACTATCCAGACCGTCCATCTTGTTTTGCTTGTAGAGGATGCCATGGTGCTCAAATCAAGATGATTTTCCCATTGCCGGACTACGATCATTACTTCGGATTCATCCATATGGTTGGATTTTTCATTTGAAGCTTCGAAATGTATTACCCTGTCTCTTGGCAATAATAATGCATGAATTACTATACACTTTATACAAATCATCCTAAATACAATATGATGAATGCTATGTAGTATTTATATTGTGGAATGTAATGCTAAGCTTACAGAGTGACATAGGTACGCATTTTATCATGAATAAATGTGTATTTATCATACCCCCATGCATATCTTTTGCTAGTTCCTAGCAAAACTAAACTGCATGCTATGTATAAAATAGAATCAAGATCTAATTACTTAGGCAAGGTTTGTTGATTAACATTAGAAAATTTCAACTAAGGACCTAATTACAAAAACTCAACAATGCCCGGGTGCCTGCCAACATGCAACCACCCAAGTCCTCGCCTTATTTCGCACAAAAACAAGTCCATTTTTTTTTCTTTCCTTTTCATCTATTCTAATCCTTTTTTTGGATTTTTGAGTTTAGAGTTTTAGGGTAGCTTTCTATGGGTACCCTGCTTACCCAAGACTGAAAAGGAACTTCAAGATCTAAGCATCTTGTGAAAAGTGATAGGCTCACTAAGCCATAGTTAAAACGGACTTCAGGTTTCTACGACCTTAGGTGACCTTAAGAGTTTTTGCCTAAAGGTTTATCTGTTCAATCGGTAGCTTTCTCCATACTTTTTTTTATTTTTTATGGGGTCAACACAAGGGTGAACCCAGTGTATATCACCCTAAGTGTTTGAAAATTATTTGTGAATTATTTGTGAGCTGGACTTTGGATAAATGTCCAATGAGCTGTTACACACAACTTGCTAGCCATACTCGTACAATGAAGTATGGCTTTATTTATTCTTTTTTCCTTTTTCTAATTTTTTCTATATATATTTTTTCTCTTTGAGTATATATATATTTTTCTTTTGCTAAGTAGGTAGCTTCCTTGATCTAAGATTTGCCTAAAGATAGTAGAAAGAGAATGGTCGTGTAGCTGGGATCTGGATAATTGTCCAATGAGCTGTTACTCACAACAACTTGCTAGCCATACTATCCTAGAAAGTTCATTAGCTACCTAATTTCCGTAAAAATCACCAAAAAGTGAGTCAATGCAAATAGTGTGTAGATGCTTTAGACTTAAAGTTCCCTCAAACCAGACGGTGGGTTGATAAGTCATGTACTTATCACCCCAATTTATTAACCAAATTAAAATAAAATAACTTGGCGAGGACTTGAGACCAAGTCCACATTTAAGTGGACACCAAGGCTGATTAAGCCTTTAGACGTGAAGAGTCTAAGTGTTCAAATCCTTAACATACCATTTTCTAAAGTTAACTTCCAATGCCTAAGTTCTCTTTTCCTAATTCTTTTTCTTTTTCTTCTTTTTTTTCTTTTTAAGAGAGAAAAATAACATGAAACTACTGTTATGGAACTGACAAAATAATCATATCATAAAGTATCTACCCCCTCATGCCTAGCTAATGCAATGTCCTCATTATAAAATAAAGGCATGAAAGAGAGTAGAATAGGAAAAATATCACCTATATTCTGTGAAAATTCGATCAACTCCAAAATAGACTATACACATGCTGACTTTATTGCCTTCAGCAAGGTGATGCCCAACCAAAATAGATAAGGCCAAGGTTAGAGAAGCCTTTTTGAGATGGGTTCAGGGAGAATACGGCCAACATATGGTTTGAGATGTTGCCCATTGACCTTAAAGGATTTACTTGTCTTTGGGTCAAATATTTCAATGGCTCTGTTAGAAAATTCCTGGTCAATAACAAATGGGTTGTTCGACTTAGACCTAAGCTTGCCGAGAAAGAGCTTAAGTTGAGAATCAGAGAGCCATACACTCTGGTTTGACTCAAAGCTCTTATAGGAGATCATCTGGTCATGAAGAGCTTTGGTCCTAGCCTTATAGATTATGGCATTCTCATGCATCATTTCTAAGCTCCTCGAACTCAGATAGTTGAAGTTTCCTGGTCTTCCCAACTAACTCTAGGTCAAAATTGCATTTCTTGATGGCCCAAAATGCCCAGTGTTCTATTTCTATAGGTACGTGACATGCCTTACCAAGCACCAAATGAAATGGAGACATACCGATTAGCATTTTGTACATCCTATGGTAGGCCCAAAGAGCATCATCAAGCTTTTGGGTCCAATCCTTCCTATCAGGCCTAACCATTTTCTGTAGAATATTCTTGATCTCTAGATTAAAGACCTCAGCCTGTTCATTTGTCTGGGGGTGGTAAGGTGTGGAAATCCAATGATTCACCCTATATTTTGGCAATAGATTCTTGAACTAGGCGTAAGTGAAATGCGTGCCACCATCACTAATGACGGCCGAGGAATCCCTGTTTACTCGAAAGCAAAATTGGGTTTGTAATTATTGCATTGCAGTATACTTGAAATCGTTTCGAAAAACAAATGAGAATTTATTACTCAAAAAACTAAGAATCCGAGGTTGAACATGGGGAGCAAATTGGAATTTAAAAATTAAGAACACAACTTCAATTTAATAAAATGAGATGTTTAACCAAATTATGAAGCAATAGAACTAGTTTCAATGTATATAGAAGCTCAAAAATATGGATAAAAATGTGAAAATCAGATGCTTCTAGCTTGGACTTTCTCTTCTTCTTCTCTCTTTCTTCTGATGTCTTCTTCCTTCTTTACTCTTCCTACTCTGTCTTCAGCCAAGACCTTTTCTTCCTTGGCTTTTCTACTTCTTCTTCCATCCTTTTATGTCCTGGCCTTAGCTTCTTTTCTTTCTTTCTGCCTTGACTTTCTTTGGCTTCTATTTCTCATTAGCTTTCTTCTTCTTCAACCTTAGCTTCAGCTATGCCTTCTCTTCTTTGTCTGATTTCTCCTTCCTTCCTTTGCCTTGGCTTCTTTCTCCTTCCTGCCTTCTCTGCAACAGTGCCTCCTCTTTCTTTAGCTTCCTCTATTGTTCCTTCTCTTTAGCCTTCCTTCCTCTCTGCAACTTCTTCTGCCTTCAGCTTTCCTTCCTTAGCCTCTTCTTTCTTCAGCTTCCTCTTCCTTCTTCCTTTCCTTGCACACAAGTGCAAAACCTACCCCTACCCTCCCCCTTGAATGCACTCTCTCTTTTCTCTCTTAGGCTCGCTCTCCTAGAGCCTTTCTCTAGTAAACGAGTCAGGTTAGCTCACCTAGGTCCAGGTGCACAGGCGTGGGCGATGTGCGAGGAGTGCTGGGTAATCAGGTCAGGCAGCCAGGTCTGCGTAGCGTAGGCACGGACGAGGCGTGAGTGGGCGAGGGGACCTCACCCCGTGTCAGGAGGCAAAGAGCCTATGACACAAAAATAACTTATATCACACAGGTACCTAGAAACTTACGAAGGTGGGACTAAAAGTCCCACCCTCTCCTTCACGTGCTCCTGTAGGGGTCTCCACTCAATCACTGCAGCTATGGTGCCCTAGGACTCCAATTGCTGGCGCAAGTCATTTGCAAAGGAATTCTGTGCACCTGGGACTCAGTCTCCTGGAGCGGGGCCACCTGGAGTGAGCTTGCAAGCAAGCTTCGCTCCTGCTCTAATGGCGGATGGGGGTCTGATATGTCAACACGAATATAGCCTCATAGCCCTGTCAAAATGCTCAAGAAGCTTCGTCGTGACATGGCGAAGGTGGCTCGGTGGGTGGCGTGGTGCAGGATGGCCTAGGTGTGCGTGCCTGGGTCGGTCTGTGGCCGTGAATGTGGGGTTGTTCGAGGGCAGTGTATTTGCATGTGGCAGTTGATGGAGAGGTGGAAGATGATCAGTGGAAGGTGGCGATGCTTCTGTGATAGTTGGTGAGGTGTGTGGGTGTATGGAGTGGTGGATGCACCTTCGTCGGTGGCCTGCCAGAGGTGGAGATGATGGTGGTGGTCTGTGGCTGTCGAGGGGTGGTTTGGGAAATAAAGAGGGGGAAAATGAAGAGAAGAGAGAAGGGAACTTATCTGAGAGTGATTTGATGAAGGGGGGAGGTAGAGGGCAGATGACACGTATCTGTCGTCGCCGGAGATGAAGGCGCTGAGATGAAGAGGCGGCGACGACAAGAGGGATGAAGACGCGGGCACAGGTATGGCACAACGCGGAAGAATGAGGCGGAGAAGACTCTGCCACTGGTTTGGTGGCAGAGTGACGAGAAGAGGGAGGAAGAGTTTCCGGAGCTTGCGGGCTTCTTGACCAGAGAGGGAAAAGGAGGAATTCTAGGGGATTCTTCAGCCAAATTAGGCTTAGGATGGTCGGGAGGACTTAGGGCACCTTTTATAATCGCGGTAGGAGGGCCTTGTGCTTGGAAGGCAAGCTTCCAAGCACAGCAACCTCGCAGAAATTGGAAGGTCGAGAGATACCCATATCTCTCATGCATTTGCATGAGAGATTGGGTGTGAATCTGAGCGCAAAATGGGGTTCACATGATCAGGAATTCCTCAGAGAATCTCCCTTTCAAATTTGAGAGGAATTCTCTGAGGAATCAAGGAGATCTCCCTCTTGAATCCTCGCTAGAGTAGGATTCCTCCACTGTAATGGTGGAGGGACTTAATTTCAAAGAATGACGAGGAAGATAGGGGGTGTCTGCAAAGTTTTCAAAAGATAGGGGCATAAAAGTAATTAGGTTGGACTATTTTGCAAAGTAGGTCAAGGTGAACTCCCCTTAGGTTCAAATTTTGGTATAAACCTAATTTTGACGTAAGCAATCTAATGGTAAAGTTGTATTTTAGGTTTTACCATGTTTGACTAGGCATTTTGCACAAAAACCCAATTTAGGGCAAATGTTTGACTAGGACCCCTATTTAGGTCAAAATAGGTTCTAAAGGCCAAATTGAAGGTTCTAAACCCTAGAAGATATTTTTCCATGAATTTTAGAAGGTTTAGTTGTATTAAGTGGGTTTGTTTTGGGGTTATAGGATGTCATTTAATTCCCAAATCTCACATTAACCCTTTCCTGATTGAACCATCCTACTTTTTATCTTGTTAAGACCAACTGACCCATGTTTAGCCCCTGTGAAATCCTGTTGTTGTACTGCAATGGTAAAATTACAGTTTTACCCTTTGTTTCTTGCCTTTTTTCAGCCTAGTTATTTAGGCCCTTCACTTGGTTTTGTAGGAGCTTTTATTCTCTTTTCTAGGTCAAAATGAGCTAGTTAGGGCTCATGATGGTGTTCCCATCAATCCTGAACCGACTAAAAATGTTTTTCTTAATATAGTCAATGGCCACTTTATGGTCATTGGTTTAGGTGGGAATTGCCTCAATCCATTTGGACATGTAATCCATAGCAACCAGAATATACTGGCGTCCAAATGAATGAGGAAAGGGTCCCATGAAATCGATGCCCCAAACATTGAAGATTTTTACGAGAAGTATCAGGTTTAAGGGAATCATGTCACTTTTTGCCATGTTCCCGACTGTCTAACATCAAGAGCATGAGCTTGAGAATTCTTAGGCATCTTTAAATAAAGACAGCCAATAGAATTCGGATTGTAGAATTTTCACCGCCATCTTTTTCTCGGAAAAATGTCCACCACACGCAAATGCATGGCAAAACTCAAGTATGCTTTGGAACTCATTTTCTGAGACACATTAGCGAATAATCTGGTCAGTTGATGCAGTACAACTTGGAATCATCCCAAAAATAATATTTGGCCTAGAGTATAAGTCTATCCAGTTGTTGCTTGGTCCAATCCTAGGGGATTTGACCAATTGCCAAATAATTGATGATATTCACAAATCGAGTTTTGATACTCGAGATTGTAAGGATAGTCTCATCTGAAAAAGTGTCAGAAATTGGGATATCTGGATGAGGAGAATCAATTAGGATTCTCGAAACGTGATCCACCACTACATTTTGTGCCTTAGATTTATCTTTAATTTCAAGATCAAATTATTGAAGTAAAAGAATCCAGCGAATAAGCTGAGGCTTGGCATCCTTTTTAGCCAAGAGATGTTTCATGGCTGAGTGGTTGGTTTAGATAATGGCATGAGAACCTAGGAGATAAGCCTAAATTTTTCCAGAGAAAAAACTATAGCTAGCAATTCTTTTTTAGTAATGGTGTAGTTTCTCTAAGCCTCGTTAAGAGTCTTGCTAGTGTAGTAGATCACAGAAGTCTTTTTATCTATCTTTTGACCTAAGACAACCCCGATCGCATAATCAGAAGCATTGGCCATAATCTCAAATGGGGTTGTCCAGGCTGGTGGTTGCAACACCAGGGCACAGGTGAGTGCCATTTTTAATAAATCAAATGCCTTGCGACATGATTCATCAGACTTGAACGACATTTCTTCGGCTAGAAGGTTACTCAAGGGTCGAGCAATCTTTCAGAAGTCCTTAATGAACCTCTGATAGAAACCCACATGACCAAGGAATGATCAGATTGTTTCACAGATGTGGGTGGAGGGAGTTTAGAGATAGCATCCACCTTAGCTTTATCAACTTCAATACCCCGATTAGAGATCACATGACCCAAGACAATGCCTTCTTGAGTCATGAAGTGGCTCTTTTCCTAACTAAGGACCAGCAGTGTTTTGATGCATCTCTTGAGGATCAATTCTAGGTTAGTTAGGCATGACTCGAAAGAATCTCTAAAAATGGAGAAATCATCCATGAATAATTCATGACAATCCCCCACCATGTCAAAAAAGATGGCAAGCATGCACCTTTGAAAAGTTGCAGGTGCATTGCAAAGCCCAAACAGCAACCTACGGAATGCAAAGGTTCGGTAGGGACATGTGAAAGTTGTCTTTTCCTGGTCTTTGGGATGCATAGGGACTTGATCATATCCCGAATAACCATCCAGGAAGCAAAAATACTTTCTCCTGGCTAACCTTTCTTGGATTTGATCAATGAATGGCAAAGGGAAATGGTCCTTTTTGGTGGTTGTGTTCAGCTTCCTATAATTGAAACAAACATTCCAAGTGGAAGCTGAATGAGTGGTAAAGGATTCCCCTTTCTCATTAGTCATTATGGCTATCCCTGCCTTTTTTGCACAATCTGAACAGGGCTAACCCAAGGACTACCTGAGATCAGGTAAATAATGCTTGCATCGAGCCACTTGATTATTTCCTTCTTGACTACTTCTCGCATATTAGGGTTTCACGAGAAGGGTGGGATTCACCTTTCATAAAAATATGATGATTGCAGTAAGATGGCTCGATCCCCCTAAGGTCATGGATGGTCCAACCAATTGCCTCTTTATTATTCTTAAGGACCTTAATCAATCTCAATTCTTGCTCCTTAGTCAAATCAGCACTAATAATCACAGGGATCGTATTCTTAGGTCCTAAGAACTCGTATTTTATATTCTCAAGCAATGGTTTCAGTTCAAGCTGGGGTGGGTTCAAGATAAAGGGTAAGGAAGATGTCGATGAAGATTCATCAGGAGGGTTTAGAGGAAGAGGTTGGGAATAAATGAAATCAGCAACCTCTTTAGGGTGTGGCGGGTTTGCCACAGAGGGTTATGGGTCAAGATTGTCGATGTTGGTGAAATCCTCGAAGGCATTATTTGTTAAGCAAGTTTCGATGTTATGATCCAAATACTTGAGGTGCTCAATAAATCCACAATCCTCGAAATTGTTTATCGCCTTAAAAATATCGAGTGTCATTTTCCTATCCCCAAAGGCAATTTCCATACTACCGCTCTCACAATTTATGATAACCTTAACGGTAGCTAGGAATGGGTGCCCTAGAATGATGGGTGTGTTCCTCAAATCTTCAGGTACATCCATGTCAAGGACTAAGAAATCTACAGGAAAATAGAGGTCTTTGACCTTGACAATCACGTTCTCAATAACACCTTTTTGTGTGGTGATTGAATGGTCTGTTAACTGTAGTGTTACTAAGGTTGGCTTGAGTTCACCTAACCCAAACCTTTCATAGAGAGAAGTTGGGATTAGGTTGATGGATGTACGTAGATCCAATAGTGCCCGATCAAAAGTGTAATCCCCAATGACACATGAAATCAAGGGGGCAACTGGATCTCTCTTCTTCTGAGGAAGGTGGTGCAGGATAACAGAACTAGCCTGCTTAGAGAGTATCACCTTCCTCAGGGTGGGTTCTTTTGGCTTCCACTTTTGAGTACATAGATCCTTCAAGAACTTAGAGTAAGCTGGGATGTTCTTAATAGCATCGAGGAGTGGGATATTGATCTCTACACTCTTGAATATATTTAGGAGCTCCTCATTGCTGTCTACGGTTCTCTTCTTCCTAGTTTCTAGTAAGGCTTTAGGGAACGGGATGTGCGTGGTGTCCTCAATTTCAGGTTCCTAAGCCTTGTCTTCTTCAACTTTCTCCTTTTCTTCCTTAGTCTCACCAGGGTTTTGGTTACTAGAAGAAGGTAGTTCAAGGTCCTAGGTTTGCTTCCCACTCCTCAAGGTGACAGAATTTACAGATGCATATGGGTCCGAGTCTTGAGGAGGGTTAGGGAAGATACGAGGGGCTTGGTTAACCAAATAACCAAGGTTAGAAGAGGAAGAAGGACCCTGCTCAACTACCTGAGCATGTGCACGTGGGTCCCTCTGATTCCCATACCCTTGGGCTCTATTTCCTTATTTTTGTACATTGCGGGGGTTGGGATGGTAGAGATACAGGTTGTTGGGTGTTAACAATAAGCTCTAATTGCAAGTTGTCCAGAGATGTCTTCATTTACTGCATAAGTTGGAGCATAGATCCTTGCATTTCTACCATCTATCGGTTTAAATCAGCCTACCCTGCAGGTTGTTGGGCATTCCAAGATGGTTGATTAACCTATCTTGGGGGAAACTAGGTGTATTCCTGACCCTAACCCATAGGTTTTTGAGGTGCATAGTTGGGCTATATTTGGGTCTGTTGCCCCTGGGTGGTTCCTCCAACCCAGGTTATAAGTGTTGGAATATGGATTGGACCTAGCACTATAGCATGCACATCCTCATACGGCAAGGATGGAGAAAAGGATTAATCAGAAAAACTGGGATCAAAGGCCCCAGTTTGGAACCCATAAGGTATCGAGAAATTCTAGCTCATAAGTTGAGCCAACTCAAGTTGGTTCATGAACTCCCACCCCATGGAAGCTCTTGGAGAATGGAATCTCGAACTTTAGGATTGAGTAGGTGTAGAAGTGTTTCCTGAATTTCCAGACAACCACTCTTCGATCCTTTCACAACCAGGTCCACCTTATCTAATTTATTACAAATCAATTCCATGTCAAATGAATGAGAGTTCTGAATCTCATTAGCATTTGACCTGGGCTGTAGGGACCGGTTGAAAGTCTCCATGAAGGCATGATTTATCGAATTCTCTCTCATTTCCTAGAACAAGTCATATGCGTTATTTGCATCCCTATTAAGGAAATTACCTCTGCAGGATGCATCCACATAATTACAGAGTTGTTCTACCAACTCGTGGTAAAATATCTACATGAGTTGCCATTTCAGCACATCGTGGTGTGGACACTTCCGCAATAGATCCTAGAATTGCTCCCAGGAACCATGAAATGGTTCCCCCAGCCGCTAGGCAAAAGTGGTAATCGCCAGTTGCAAAGCATTGATCTGTTAAATTAGGAAGAATTTCTTCATGAAAGTGTACATAAGAGTAGCCCAAGTTTCTATTGGCCTTCCAATTATCTATTACCAATGTGCAACCTTATCCCAGAGAGAATGGGGAAAAAGCCTCATGATCATTTTCTCTTCATTCACATTCCTAGCTTTGGTGGTCTGAACCAAAGTGGTAAGATCCTCAAAGTGCTTGAATGGGTCCTCGGAGCCAAGCCCATGGAAATATTTAATCAGGCTTAAAACTTGGGACTTGATTTCTATGTCTCCAGTAGGAATCGTGACGTCGGGATGTTCCCTATAATTTGAAGGAGCATAGAAATCCTTCAAGAGCCGAGCACCCTAACAATTCATCCGTTGGAACCATTGCTGCATCTGTTGTAGCTGGTTCAACTACCTCTGAATCAGCTCCTTCTGGTTCAGGGGCGGGGGAGGTGGTTGTTGATTAGCCATGGGATCTGCTTGGCTATAACTCAACCTCCGCCTTCAGGAATGGTCTAAAGGTCCTTCAAAGTGAGGATTCAATGACATCCTTCCCAACATGCATTGGAAGGAAGTTGGAAGGATGGGGAAAATGGAACCCTATAGCACAAAGAATACAAGCCTGTCCTTAAATTGGGTAGCTTAAGGACCTATGCTTCAAAAATAAACTTCGACCACATGACGAATTTGGTGTTGTCCTTACTCCCAAAGGTGGTAAAGTTGGGCTGGCGAAGCAGTGGGAGCATGTCTTGAGGGCCGCTAATTATACCAAACCCCTGCTTACTTAAGTTTTTTGACAATTGGGCCCCCCAACTTAACACCTTTTGAAGCAAGCAAACATCACTAATTTGAAATGAGTTCAGGAGAATACCTTGAAACAGACTCAATGAATCCTAGGGTCAACGTCTACTCAATTTTAATCAAGGCTTGGGATAATAGTGCTTTTGGAATGTGATGGGCACTTAATTGGGTTATGCCCTTAATGATCAATTATCAAGTGTGTACGTGTACAACCAATGGTTTTTTCAAGTAGTATTAATAATGATGAAGTGAATTTTAGGGTTCGAATCGTGCTTTGTAGCTTTTAGAATTCAAATATTAGGTGTATTCAATCAAGTTTTGTGAGGCAAACCAAGTTTGAAAGCATGAGTTCATGTATTTTCCTTTATAAATCAAGAGAATATGGAGTGATTTGTTTTGACCTAGATATTTGAATCCTATGGGGTAGTTACAAGATGAATCAGTTTTAAGTTGAATAGGTTGTGTGGCCCAAACAGCTCAAACAAGTGACCCAAATGCACCACCAATTAAGGCACATAGAAGTGATTAACCTAATCTAATTTCTACTCTTTTATGTGTTGATTTGTGCATGTACTAGTTCCACAGGTCCAAATCCTAGTTGAGTAGATAAAATCAAAATAGGTTATGTGCCTCAAGTGTGGGTGTGTATAGTGTGTGTGTTACTTTCATCCCACAATCATATCAGATATATATTTTTTTAATTTTCTTTTTATGTGAGGATGAAGTATGTGAAGGTGACAAATAAGAGAAATAATTCCTATCCTAGGGTTCGTGAAAGCACCTAAGTAGAATAAGTCTTGATTATTAAGGTGGCGAAATGAACTAGTGGGTGGGGAAGTGGGGTAAAACTTACAAATGTCTCTACCCGCACTTTACTCCAATCTACCGCCTTCAGCTCCTCGATCAAGTTCCTGCAAGATAGTGAATCAAGGAAGAAAAATAGGTTAGAAAAATATGTAAGTAAAGCAGGAAAACACGGAAAATTAAATCAAAGTCCGCTTCCTACCTAGCAATGATGCCAAAATGATCAGCATTTTTTGCGAGAAAGATTAGGGTTTTGGAGAACATGTCATAGTGGTCGCAAAATATCGCTATCATCGCAAAATATCGCTATTAAATAAATTTACCAAAGCTTGAGGTGAGCCTCGGGTCTAACATAGGGAGGCGACGTTTGATTCTTTGAAAACTATGCTTTACTTTGTTTCTTTTTGGTATTTTGTATTTATTACTTTTTTTTGTTTTATAATAGCGAGAGGGAAAGTCAGAATATTACCTACACTAAGCTATTCTAGAAAGCAGGAAAGAACTATTCTACTTGCTAATTATAAAGGAAGTGAGAGAGAGTCAAAAACTATTCCTAGATATATGCTTGAAAAATGTCCATTACAATAGAATCTATACTATGAAAGCCATAAAAAGGGAAAGCAGATGAGAAAAATCCTCTTTGTTTATTGCTCAGAGGATGAAGTTGCATTAACGGGGCCTAGACGAAGATGTTGAGGAGTTAGGAGGAGAACGATGTCGGAAGATGAGGAAAGGACAGGTGGCATCGTGGTGTGATCCACTTCCTAGAATGGGGTTGATAAGATGGTCGATGATAGCTCCACAAATTATGGTGAGAGGGTGGAAAATAATTTTCCTATCTCTAGTGGAGCATCCCAAGGTCTTGGGACACAAGCTCAAGATATGTTTTGAGCTCTAGAGTACGTGAGGAGAGCATAGGAAGGGATGAAGAGAAATAGGAGGGGTGTAGGGCTTTATATAGTGGTGTGAGGAGTGTATATTACGGGTATAGGTCTATAGCGACATTTAAAACGTCACTGAAGACCTGCCTTGGATGTCGCTGAAGCCCACACATACCACTGCTGGTGCCCGCTTGCTAAGGTGTGGTCGACGAACAGCTGTTGGATCATCATCTCGTAGTTGAGGATCACGTAGAGATCGCTCTTCTCGATCGTGTCAGATGCTATGTAAGATCATGCGTCTGATCGCGCATAATCTCTCATCGCACCAGTTGTGCAACCACATAGTGCCATAGGTGCTGCTTGGTCATCATCGAACGACATTGGTTGCATGCGCTGCTTGCCCTACTGCCATGAAGCACTCGGTGGAGGGTGACATGGCTCGATTAGTTGCATCCACCTGAGATCGCACGACCCAATTTATTCTGTGCTTTATTTGAGGGAGCGCGGATTGAGTCTCGAACGCTAGTCACTACTTTGGAAGTGTCTTTGTCCACCATTGTGCCAAAGAAGCCTGAGTGTAGCGTTTATGATTTTTTCGCAGCCGATGGTCGAGTGATCATAGCCTTTGGATTTTCATCAAACGGCTAGGATCTCGCATGGGAGGCACCTCTAAGGAAGAAGGCAGCTACGTTGGGTGATCTGGATGGTGCCACGTGGCACCATCTGGACCGTCCATCTTCTTTTGCTTCCAAAGGATGCCATGGTGCTTGAATCATGATGGTTTCCATGTTGCTGGACTGCGATCGTCGCTCCAGATCCATCCATACGATCGGATTTTTCATTGGAAGCTTCGAAATATATCGCCCTGTCTCTTGGCCACAATAATGCATGAATTACTATATAATTTATACAAATCATCCTAAACGCAATATGATGAATGTTATACAGTATTTATACTGTGAAATGCAATGCTAAGCATACAAACTGACATAGGTAATCATTTTATCATGAATAAATTCATATTTATCACTTTCCTAACCATGAAGTGGCTCTTTTCCCAAGGTAGGACAAGGTTTACCACTATGCATTTTTTTAAAGTTTTCTCTAGATTGATCAGACAAGATTCAAAAGAGTCCTCGAACACAGAAAAATCAACCATAAAGATTTGAATAAAATCACTCGCCATGTTTGAAAAGATTGCAAACAGGCACCTTTGAAAGTTGCTAGTGCATTGCATAATCCAAAAAGCATCCTACGGAATGCGAATATTCCTTAGGGACTTGTGGAGGTGGTTTTCTCTTGATCATCGGGGTGGATAGCTACTTGATTGTTGCCGGAGTAGCCATCCAAGAAATAGAAAATCTTTTGGCTGGCTAGTCTTTCAAGAATTTGATCAATGAAGGGAAGTGGAAAGTGGTCTATCTTAGCTGTGTTGTTCAGCTTCCTGTAATCGATACTGACTCTCCAAGTAGAAGCTATGAGGGTTGGAATCAACTCCTCATTGTCATTAGTAATCATAGTTAGCCCAGCTTTCTTAGGAACCACTTATATAGGACTGATCCATGGGTTGTCGAAGATTGGGTAGATTATTCCCGCATCTAACCACTTAATCATCTCCTTTTTCACAACCTCCTGCATATTAGAATTCAATTGTCTTTGCATTTCCAAGGAGGGTTTAGATCCATCCTCAATGTAGATTCTATGAGTGCAGTTTGTAGGATTGATTCCCTTTAGATCATCCAATGTCCAACCAATTACCCTACTGTTTCTTCCTTGAACTTGAATTAATTGATTTTCTTGAGTTTGGGTTAGATAAGAGCTAATGATTACTAAATAAGTCTGATCAGATCTCAAGAGAACAGACTTTAGATAATCAAGGGGTTTTAGTTCAGGTTTGGGTCCTTGGGATGAAAGGTCCACAGGTGGATCACAGTTATCCTCAAGAGGTTTTGGAATCAAGCCAGTGATTGGGTACTAACCTCTTGATTGGTTTGGGGATCAAGGCCTATAGGGTTGGATTGGGAAACTCCTAACTTCATACAATGTTCAACAGTATAGTCCATATCCTTAGAATATTCTATCATTCCACAATCCTCAAATTGTTTGATGGCCTTAAAAATATTAATCTTTGTCTTCTTGTCCGTGAATTTAATTTCCATTCTGCCAAATTCACAGTCAATATTAGCCTTAAAAGTAGATAAGAATGGTCTTCCCAAAATTATTGGGGTGTTCTTCAAATTTTCTGGTACCTCCATGTTAAGGACCAAGAAATCCATCGAAAAATAAAAATCAAGAACCTTGACAACTATATCCTCAATAATTCCCTATGGTGTGGTCACAGATTGATCAACCAACTGTAGTGTAACCTCAGTAGGTTTTAACTCTCCAAAGTTAAATTTTTCATATAAAATTGTGGGGTTCAAATTGATGGAGGCACCTAAATCTAAAAGAGCCTTATAAAGGTTGTATCTCCAATAACATAAGAAATCAAAGGGGCTCTAGGATCTTTTTGTTTTTAGGGTAAGTTTCTAAGGATAACTACACTAGCTTGTTTAGATGACACTACCCTTTTAGATGATTTGGCCTGGCATTTAGGTCTGCACATTTCTTTCAAAAATTTCATGCAGGCTTGGAAATTCTCAACTACTTCAAGAAGTGGTATATTCACCTAGACTTGTTTAAAAATATCAAGCCACTCAAATGGATTGATTTTATTTTTTCTAGATTTGTTCAAGGCTTCAGGAAAGGGTGCTTGAGAGAAATCATGAATGTTCGGGTCCTGATCATTGTCTTCTTGATTAGCTTAGTTTCCTAGGTCAAATTTGGGCTCTTCAAGATCTTGATTAGATTTAGATTTGCACGGGTAAGGATCTTGGGTTTGTCTCTCACTTCTCAAAGTTACAACACTGGCAAAGGCATTATAGTTGGAATGTTGAGGTGGGTTTTGAAAGATAGGTTGAGTCTAGTTAGGATTAGGGTTAGCAAAGCCAGGTGGGTGCTGGGGAGCTGGTTGAACTATATGTGTCTGTTTCTCCTGTGTGTTGTTATGATTAATCCTATTGAAGTTCCTTGGGTTGGGGACGGGTTGGGTGTTGGAACCTAGTTCCATTTCTTTTTTGTGTTTTGCTATTAAGAAAATCATTTTTAAATCTAACATGTTTATGAAGTATTACAGGTCAAAAGAATCTATGGATGCAAGCAAGAAGATTGCATATGAAGGAAGAAGGTTAGAAGACTAGTTTTTGTTGTATTAATTATTTTTTAGAATCTTTGTACGTCTCCTAACAAGTAAAATAGAATCTAGAAGTTAAAATCAAAGTAGAGATAATTAGGGTTCAGAAAATCATTCATTCACTCGTTTCAAAACTCAAAATCGATTTTTTCAAAATCAAGTCGTTTAGAATAGGTTGGATCCCCCTAAAAATTGATTTACACTTACAAAATATGGTACTTGTAGCAAGTACCGATACTAGTCATAAGTACCGATACATGCTAAGCACAGGTTTGGGCCTAAGTCCCAAACTATGAACAACAAGTATCGATAATCATCGTGAGTATCGATACCAAGTGGTCATAGTTTTTGAACTTGGTTTTTGCCTGGACCTTACAAGTACTGGTACTAATCACTAGTACCAGTACATGTAGGTCATTAGACCCAATCTGTGAGTCACAAGTACCAGTACTCATCATGAGCACTGGTGATGATTGATGTAAAACATGGTTGTATGATGATGAATGATTATTGTTATGATCATGTTGTTGTAGTATAGTGTGTATAATATAACATTAAGAATGTCGTATAGTGGTGAGTATGGGTGAGTACCAGTCATTACAACCATTATTATCATTTGCTTATTTATCTAATTTTTACTGGTTTTGTTCCAGGTCGTTCTCTGGGAGGCAATTTATTGAATTTAATTCGATCACTCTTTGATTATCTCCAAAATTGTCTTCTTATTCAAAAAGAAACTTTACACTTAAAGAATGAATGAATGTTTTATTTACCTAGTTACTAAGAAGTGCTTGCAAAAATACTAACTATGAACAAGCATGAAACAATCTATTATTATACTCTAAACTATGTATTTACAAGTTATACTATTAACACTAATATGTTAGTTCATACTACATTAGGATACCATAGTGTAAAAACTTAACTTACTAGTCTTTTATTTATAGTGACATATATATCAGTTTTAGTGACAGATATAAACGTCGCTAAATCTCAGAAAACACTATATACAACCTAAAGAAGCAAACTGAGGTCTTTAGCGACGTTTATAGTGTCGTTTTATTCTGTTAGTAATTATGTGGGTTTACTTATACGTATGTATATTACTTATTCTACTGCTGTATGTACAGTAAGTCTTTTCTGTTCTTGTTATCTCGTGTGTTCCTTCTCTAAGTCGTTTGTCCTTTCATTTTCTTCTGTGTTTAACTCTTGTCTCTTGAGGTATTTCAGAGGCTGCGGTGGAGACGGGGTTAGGCTAACGTCCTTAGTGTAAAATGTGTCTAATTAGTGGGCGCGCTTTTCGAGGGATACACAGCACCCTACGGGTGGGACCAGACCTCTACTAAGCGCGCCCTAATCTCAGATTAGGTGGCTTAGTTACGTTTTCAATCTCAGCGTCAGGCCTCAGCCCAACACCTTCAAGCTCGCACATGCTCGGGCCCCCGGCCCCATACACATATCAAAGTTCAGCACACATCAGGTAATCGGATCGGACATAATAGGTAGTGTTTCATGACGACATCTTAGCCTGTAGCATAAATTATATTTATATGGCTGCGTTTGGTTTGTTGCACACGATGTGGCGCTATTCCAGCGCCACATCGTGCGCTGGAAATCAGAAGTAGCTTCGTCTGTGCGCGTTTTTGGCCCTCGATTTGGGGGCCATAAATTATTAAAAAAAATAAAATAAAATATGGTAAATAAAATATTTACGTAATACTACATAATTGATTAATTAATTTTGAATTTTAAATATTTTTACTATACAAATAAATTCGCTAAACTAGGCTGACTATACAGGTTGATTTAGGTGATTAAATAGTTAATTACTTATAAAATAATTAGTAAATGGTCTAATTGACCTTAAAAAGTTTTAATTTACATACTTAAGTATTTAATACATATTTTTATTGTATTTTTACGAATTTATTTATGTTTTATTTAGGCTAAAATAGCAATTCTGTGTAGTTTATAATTAAAACTAAGTTACAGTAAGCTGTACTAGGTATAAATACTCTTTAATTAGCTTAAATTACTTACTATATATATTATCCTAAGTTTATAGATGTATTTAATTTAATTATAGCTCTAAATTATTAGTTTAGCTAAGTTAATCTATAATATAGCTACTAAATATGTAAATAGGAATCTGTTTATATATATATACATTATTAAGTAGATACATACATAATAGTTTAGTATATATACATATATTTACATAGATTACATATGTACATAGATATATATATATACAAGTTTTATACATATTTACAGTATAACTATGTATCTTACTTACATAATTAGGCTATATGTTATAGTTATAATACTATGGATAGGTATATTTACAGTTTTAAAATAAGTATGTACAATTAGGTTTTAGTAGGAAGTTAGGAAATTAGAGTTGATTGAGTGTTAGTGTTCAATTAAGACAGCAGCCACAGCTACTGTCAGAAGAGATGGAGAGAAGAAGAATGTATTTAGTATGTGTTGTTTACAGTGGCAGTGGCTTAAGCCACTGTCAAGTGGCTAACTGCTGCCGCAGTTAGTCCACTTAGAGAAAGGGGAACAAAAAAAATTCACAGATGAAAGGGGAATTTGGAGGAGAAGAGAATTTGGAGATGGAGGGAAATGTAGCTGCAAGTTGCAGCATGTTACTGTATAACTGGGAATAAGAGAAAATTCAAAACAAACTAAAAATTTTGAGAGTTGAAATCCAAATCTGATAAGGGTTTAAATCTCACGAAAATCTCATGTAAATTCAGCTCAAACACTCATTAGGAAAAACCCTATCAGAAGCATCCTTTCAGATCAAAACTCAAATGGCATTGAGTTAGTCTTCCTAATGCCATAGACAGCATGAAGGAAGACTTAGCTCAATCAATTAAAACCAACAACATACAATCCCAGTTTCTTGCAACCTTAAGGAGTATGGAAAACTCCTTAGGTTAGAGAATCACCATACAAAAATGATCATCAACACAAATAGTGTATGGCAGTTCTGAAATAGCAAAAAGAGACTAAGAATGCATTAAGGAAATTTAATGGAAGCTGGCGAATGCATTCAAAACAAAGTATAAACAGAATCATGAAAGCCTCTTCTGATTGGTTCTCTGTCACCAGAGAACTTCTCAGAGTCCTTGCCCACAATGAAAACCAAAAATCCCTTCAATTTGTCAGATCTGTCAAAACATTTTAGAGAGTAAAAATCCTTTAAAATCCAAATCAAAAGTGCTCTGACAAACTGAGGCAATCCATTTAAAACAGAGGAGCTTTTGTGAAACAAATGGAGTGAGTGAGAAGCCCCAAATGGTGCTTGTGACGCCACTTTCAGATCTGAGGCAGTGCACCATCAGATCTGAAATTGGGTCAGGATGTGTGGGTGATTGATGAAAAATTCGTCGTTAAAAGGAAAAATAAGAATTAGAATTTGGATGATGGAAAAACAAAACATGAAGAGGGAGATAAATTGAACAATGAACAGATGATTCTTCCCCTCTGATCTGGACTGATCAGAGGAGGTGAGGGAGGGGATCTAATACTAATTCTACTCTTAAGACTAATCTAACTACAGCTAACATTAAACACTAACAATTAAAACTAAATCTATTCTAAACTACTGCAAACTAAATCTAACACTACTTGTGCATAATTAAAAACCTAAACTAAAAGGAAGAATGGGACCTATGGGTCCTTAGCCGGCGGCTAAGGAGGAAGAAAGGAGGAGGGTGACTCCAGCGGAGGGAAGAGTCTGCTAGTGAGACTCCAGGGTCGTCCTCAGGTGCTACGAGGTCCTTAGCGACGAGGAGGGTCGCGACGAGCGATGATTCCACAGCCGGTGGCTGTGAAATCAGGGTCTAGATGAGGAGGAGAGACTGGAGTGGACGAACTGATCGCTAAGAGATGTAGGAGGGAGCGATCCCTTGTGCGCGACACCACTGAGGTGCTTAAGTAGCAGCTCAGTGATTGGAATCACCGCAAGGGTGAGGTTAATCAAAATTAAGCCGGCGGTGAGGATGAAATAGGTAGAGCGCGCAGCGAGTCAAGAGAGAGATCTGATCGTCAGATGAGATCTGGGAAGAGAGGTGAACGCACGCACCGAATCGCGTGAAGGTTCCATTTGATTCCAGCTGCAGATCGAGATCAAAAGTGCGATGGACGGTCGAGAATGGCTGTGTTCTTCGCGTGCTACAGTGCGCGTGAAGAACACAGGCTTCTCTCTGAAATGAGGGAAAACTTGCAGGAAGACCCTTGAACGAAGGGGTAGAAGAATAGCGTGCAGGTCCAAAAGTGAAAAGGACTATAACTGGAAGGGCCTTGCAGTCATACAGAAGGGTCCCTGCGGCTTGCAAAAAGGTCCAAGAAGGAGTTTTGAAGGGTAGAAATGTAATGCATGAAGGACCTAATTGTAATCTATTTATTTCTAAGCCTAAATGATGTCCAATTGCTTTCAAATTTTTACATGTGCTTAATTGAACATTTAAGACATTGATTTTACTTCTGATTTATCTTTTCAAACTTGTTTATGTGTTCAATTGATGCATGGATCATCATTTGTCCTTTAGTTTTCAGAATATCTCATTTTTGTGACCTAATTAGGAGGTTTTAACACACATTAAAAGTTTTAGGTCTTTTCTTTAATTCCCACACTTAACCCTTTTTATATGTTAATTTGATATTGTTTTGCTTAGTGTCTAGCTTAATTTCGGCCTTTTAGCTATGATGAGTAGCCACTCATCAAGCACCGATACCTGTTGACTTAGTTGGCCTGACTGTAAGCAGTCAGTACTGGTACCTAAAGTTTAGTACCGGTACCAACTAACCGTTGTGACCAATTTGAACGGCTATTTTGCAATTAAATCTATCCTTAATCTTCCTAAATTACCCCTAACGGCTAGTAAACATAGGGAAGGTGCTTAATGGGTTATATAAGCACTCCTTGAGTGTCTTTTACACACTACCAAGAAGCAAAAAAAAATTCTATCTTTGTCTACACCTTCATTTCTCAAATTACCACCTGCAAAAGAGCTTATCTTGTTGAAATTCTCTCAACGCCATTCTCCACTTGCAACAAGTCTTTAAGGCGATCGTGTTCTCTGAAAAATTCGTTTGTTTTACGCCTTAATTTTCTCGTTAGATTAATTTACATACTCAAATTAAGCAATATAATTGTTGGAGACTTACGGATTAGTTGTAAGCTTTTATTTGTATTTAGCTTACACCTGCACCTTTATTTCTTTTCAATATCTTGTAATTGGGTTGTGGTAACCTGTTAATTGCCTTAAGTTTTAGTAAATTGATTCCCTCCAAATTGAGGGAATCGAGTTAAAAATCCTAAGTCGGGAGACTTAGGTAGTAGAGTACCCATGTGAGGGGAACCACCATATATCTTGTGCATTTTGTGGTTTGATTTGTCTTGCAATTTTTTTTTACCACACTATTCATACCTCCCTTCTAGTGTGCTTGTGATTTATAAATCCAATAAGTGGTATCAGAGCAGGTTGCGAATAGAAGTAACCATTCTCTTTTCCTAATGGCATCTCCAGTCAAGCACACTGAAGGACAATCATCCACACGTCCTCCCTACTTTGATGGGACAGACTATAGAAACTGGAAGAGGAGGATGCAAATCTTCCTCAATGCCATGGATGAGGACTCATGGACACTTATCCAAGAGAAGTACATGGATCCGAAGCTGCAGAAAGGTGTTATTTGGACTACAGAACAAAAGAAAAGGATCGTGGGAAATGCGAAAGCGATGAACGCACTCTATTGTGCATTATCAAGGGAAGAGTTTAACTGTATCTCCACATGCGAGTCTACATACAAGATATGGAACACATTGCAAGTCACCTACGAAGGTATGAGTAAGGTAAAAGAAACACATATTTCTATTCTAACAAAAAACTATGTGTTTCAGGATGCAGAAAGGTGAAACAATCAAAGCAATGTACACAAGATTTGGAGAGATCATAAATCCAATGAAGAACCTTGGAGTCAAGCTAAAGGAGGAGCAACTTGTAAGAAAGATCTTGAGATCCCTTACAAGCGATTGGTCTTCAAAGACCATAGCCATATAAGGGGAAAATGATCTGCCTACTCACTCCTTGGATGACTTGATTGGAAGTCTCATGGCATATGAAGTCCAATTGGAAAATATGAAGAAGATTGAAAAAAAATCCATAAGCAAGAAGGAGCTTGCTTTTAAAGCTATGAAGGAGTCGGACCTCGATGATTCCAACTTCGATGAAGAAGAGGAGCTTTCTCTTCGAACGAGAAGATTCAGAAGATTCATTCGAAAATAAGGTAAAAAAGTAAATAAATTTACAAATAATATTATTTATTTTGAGTGAAAGAAGAAGGGGCACGTACGAAAGGATTGCCCAATGATCAAAAAGAAGGAAGAAAAGAAGAAAGGCAAAGAACTCGATCGAAAGAAGAAGAAGATTTCAAGAAAGGCATACAAGGTAGCTTGGGATGATAGTGATTTCGACACAAAATCATCTTCTGAGGAATCTGAAGAAACAGAAGTTGCACATCTCTGTTTAATGGCAAACAATGATAGTTCAGAAAATGAGGCCAAGAAGGACAAATGGATCCTAGACAGTGGGTGTTCCAAGCACATGACGGGACACTCCGACCTCTTTATCAAGTGGACTAGAATCGAAGATGGAGGATACGTCAAGTTGGGCGATAACAAATGTTGTCGAATTATTGGTGAAGGTACAATAGGTAATTCTTCTAAGTAGGTATGTAATGTTCTATTAGTTGAAAATTTAAAACATAACCTGCTTATTGTTAGTCAAATATGTGATAATGGATGTGATGTTTTGTTTACTAAAATTAGATTTAAAATATTAAAAGAAGAAACAAATACGATTTTAATTGAAGGCTTTAGATATGAAAATATCTGTGCTCTTCATTTCTCACAAGAGAAATTTGTAAAATGTTTGCTTGCCTCCCATGTTGAAGTAGATCTTTGGCACCATAAGCTAGGTCACATTAATCACAAACATCTTGATAGGTTAGCTAAAAATGAGTTAGTAAGGGGCCTACCCAAACTAACTTATAAAAAGGATGTTTTGTGCAAATCTTGTGAACTCAGAAAAATGCACAAAGCTTCTTTTAAACCTAAAGACAGTTTCAACAACACGACCTTTAGAATTGTTACATCTTGATTTATTTGGACCAATACGATTTGAGAGTTTAAATGAATCAAGATTTTGCCTAGTTATTGTTGATGACTTCTCTAGGTTCACTTGGGTCTTCTTGAAACATAAGGATGACTCATTTGATTCCTTCCTAAGTCTTACTCGAAAAATTCAAAAGGAAAAATCATCCTTTATTCTTAGACTTAGGACTGATCATGGGGGTGAATTTGAAAATGAAAAATTTTCAAGTTTTTGTGTCAATCTGGCATAACCCATGAATTTTCATTTCCTCGGGCACCATCTCAAAATGGTGTTGTAGAGCACAAGAATCACACTCTACAAGAATGCACCTGAACCTTGCTCTTGGAGTTTGGGCTCAAAAATATTTCTGGGAAGAAGCCATAAATACGGCATGTTATGTTCTTAATAGAACTCTCTTAAGGCCTATTATTAAGAAAATTCCATATGAGCTTTATTATGAGAAGTCTCGTAGGATTTCATATTTTAGGGTGTTTGGAAGTCGATGTTATTTATTAAACACCCATGATCAACTTGATAAGTTTGATGCTAAAGGTGTTGAAGGCATTTTTGTTGGCTATTCAACAAGAAGCAAAGCTTACCGAGTCTTTAATAAAAGAACTTTTGTTATAGAAGAATCCCTGCATGTTTCATTTGATGAAACAAACTTAGGTGAACCTAAACCAAATCATTTAAATTCTGATGATGAAGATACCCCCTTCATTGATGTATCAAAAATGGAAGATACACGAAATATACATGATCTTCCAAAAGAATGGGTACACCATAAAGATCATCCTCAAGAATAAATCATAGGTGATATTGAACAAGGTGTAAAAATCCGATCTCACTTTAGAGTTGATTTTGTCCTTAATGCCTTTGTTTCACAACTTGAACCCAAGAAAGTTGATGAGGCAATAAAGGATGAATCATGGATTGTAGCTATGCAGGAGGTGCTACTCCAATTTGCTAGGAATAATGTATGGAGCTTGGTACCCGCCCCTGAGGGTAATTCCATCATTGGAACCAAGTGGGTATTCTAAAATAAATTGGATGAATCTGGTTCAATAATCAGGAATAAAGCTAGACTTGTAGCTAAAGGGTATAACCAACAAGAGGGTATTGACTTTAATGAGACATATGCTCCTGTTGCTTGCTTAGAGTCCATACGGATGCTACTTGCCTTTGCAAGTGCAAAGGACTTCAAGCTATATCAAATGGATGTCAAGAGAGCCTTTCTTAATGGTTATATTAAGGAAGAAGTTTATGTTCATCAGACTCCCAGGTTTGAGGACCCAGCACACCTAAAGCACATATACAAGCCTAATAAGGCTTTATATGGACTTAAACAAGCTACCAGGGCCTGGTATAATAGGCTTAAGACCTTTCTTCTTCAGCATGGATATAGGATTGGAGTTGTTGATTCAACTCTTTTTGTAAAAGGAGATGATATCCTACTGGTTCAAATAATGTTGACGATATTATATTTGGATCAACTAAGGAGTCCCTGTGTCAACATTTCTATGAGACTATGAAGACTAAGTTCGAAATGACTATGATGGGTGAACTTAGATTCTTTTTAGGACTCCAAATTCAACAATTAGACACAGGAATTTACATTAGTCAAACAAAATATATTCTTGAAATTCTCAAGAAATTTGACTTTGAAAATGTAAATGGCAAAGAAACTCCAATTGCTCTATCAGCTTCTCTTGGTGAAGATTTATCTAGCAAGAAGGTAAATGAAAAGAAATACTGGGGCATGATTGGTTCACTATTATATCTTACAGTTTCTAAACCTGATATTCTTTTTGCTACATGTTTATGTGCAAGATTCTAATCCGAACCCAAGGAATCTCATTTTAATGCAGTAAAAAGAATATTTAGATATCTAAATAGCACAAAAGACCTTGGTCTTCCTATCCTAAAGCACAATCCTTAGATCTATTATCCTATAGTGATGCTGACTATGCAAGGAGTTGGACAGATAGAAAGAGCACTAGCGGCACATGTAATTTTATTAGAGAATATCTAGTCTCATGGTTCTCTAAGAAACAGACTTGTGTTTCACTTTCTACAACTGAAGCAGAATATATTGCCGCTTCACTTGCTTGCTCACAGGTCATTTGGATGAGACAGACTTTGTTCGACTTTGGATTGATTTTTGCGCAATCGAAAATTTTATGTGATAATACAAGCGTAATAAATTTATCCAAAAAATCTGATTCATCATTCACGTACCAAGCACATAGATGTCAAACATCATTTCCTTAGAGATAATGTGCTTCAAGGATCAATTCAATTAGAATTCATTGACACACAAAACCAATTGGTAGACATCTTTACAAAACCTCTTGCAATAGAAAGATTCTACTTTATAAGAGGAAAATTAGGGCTTTGTATAATAAAAGAGATTCAAAATTAATAAGTTGATTGTAATGGAACTTGTTTGTATTTATAAAAATCTCTAAGAATCTCACTGTAATTTACCCACATTTTTCTAAAAAAAAGGGATAAACTATAATATTTTCATATGTCTGGAAATATCATGGTGTTGTTTGCAATATGGTTGCTTAACTTAGGTTGTTGACTACATTATTTTTTCAACACCTAAGTTGTCAATTTTATTTCTTTCAACCACTTAAGTGGTCATGTGGCTAGCACATGACCCATCCCATATAAAAGAGGCCAAGTGCAAACACTTGTCTCATTTTATCACTTGCAAACCCTAGTCCTCTTCACAAGAGCCTCTCCAAGCCCTAACCAAGAAGAGATAGATCATCTCCAAGCCTCAACTCTAGGTACACTCTTATCTTCTTATCATTTCGTGCTTCTTTGAGTCATCTTGCATGTTGTTTTCTTTCTCTCAAAACCTTACACTCCATTCATGTCGAGTACCAGGTGGTACTGGTACCGGTACTAGCTTAAATTTCTGGTTGGAACAGAAACCAACCAGAACCAGTACCAATCATCAGTACCGGTATATGCAGGCTTAAATGTGTTTTTTTTGGTACAAACACATGAAAGGAAATTGTCTATATTTCTATTTGTTTTCTTATTCCTTGTTATTGCATGTTTACAGATGACACCTAAATCAAAAAGTGAGGGAAAAGCACCTCAAGATGCTTTTCACAAGTTCTGCATTGAGGATGCTAAGTCAAAATTTGATTGGTATAAAGGACTAAAACTCCATCATTGTAGGCCAGTTGAGTGGAAAGATTTCTCTCATCAACTCTTTAGATTTACCACTCGCCTTTCAGAACAAAAACTCATGCATTTTTTTGATGAGTCATTCTTTGCTGATGTTCCTGGAGTATACCTTGATGTTAATTGTCTATTCTTTTCTAATCTCCAAGAACAAGAAAATTGAGGTCATCTTGTCTTAACAACAAATGTTTTTTGTCAGAAAATCACCACCACACCTAAATTCTTGTCAACCATTACTGAATGTCCTAATGAAGGTCATGGATTTAACACACTTAAGGAGCAATTTCCTACTCATAAAATCCATGAAACTCTTTTGATCCCTAACTGTTAAGGCACAGCATTGGTTTCCCCAAATATGACCCTTTTTGCTCGTGTCCTTTTTTGTATCTTAGCATGGAATTTAAGGGCTAAAAATTCAGGGTTTCATAAAATACATGTTGATATTTTACCCTTGATTTATGCTATCATTACGAGTTTTCCAGTCAATTAGAACACAATTTTCATTCACTTTCTTAGACCCCATTACCACACATTAGCTTTACCATTGGATATTTTGGTGTCACATATTCTTCATAAAAATAAAATTGACCTCTCTAATTTTACTCCTCTCAGAAAAGTGGTCTTTTTTAAATGGTCCACTCTTCGAAAAATGGAAGTAAAACTTGCTAGAGAGGAATACTCCAGTGATGATGAAGAAGTTGATCTAAATGCTCAATCTTCTTCTCATCCACCTCCTGAATCATCCTCCACTTTCGTTCCTATAACCTACCCATATTCAGAAGCGGAAACACCTTGGGTAAATATATCTAATGTGTTTGGAACTGATCCCAATTTGATAAATACCTTCAACTACATTTTTCAAAATTTAACCAATCTAAATTTTGCCTTCCATCACATGGAATGCAAATTCCATGATCTTTCTCTTTCTATTGAGTCCTCCCATGTCACTTCTTCCACTTAACAACCTAAACAATGGAAGCAGACTCAACCAAAAGCACCTCAAGAATATAGTGAAAGAAGGCAGAAACATTTTCAAGATCCATCACATGTATCAATGGCGGAAGAAGAACATGTTCTTCATGATGAAGAAGAAGAAGAAGACACAGAAGATGAAGAAGTTTCTTATGAAGAAAGGGATGATGAAGATGAAGATGATGATGACAACGATGATGATGAAGACAATGATGATGACGACAATGATGATGATGATGATAATGATGGTGGACATGTGCAAAAGCTAATTAGAAAACGTCCTAGAAATTAGCTTAATTTTCATTTTGATGATTGCTAAATTTGTATGACTTTTCAGACAATTATGTGTTAAGAATATTTCAAGTCTTATCTTTATGAACTTTACCATGTTATGATTCATGCTTTATTTGTTTATGTGAAATTGTTGCTTATTCATGTATCATGTTATGTTTCATTTCTACTATTTGCTCATCTTTTTGCTTGCTTGACAAAAAGGGGGAGAAATGATTGTACTTCATATTTAGAATAGGGGAGCTTAGTTTGAGGGGGTGGTTTTTCACTCCTTGTAGAGTTTTTTATTCTTCTCTTATTAAGTCTCTGTTTATTCGTAAATATGAGTATTATCTTGTTTGTTTTGTCAACACCAAAAAGGGGAAGATTGTTGGAACTTAATTCCATTTTTCTTCTGTGTTTTGGTGTTAACAAAATCATTTTTAAATCTAATGTGATTATGAAGTATTACAGGTCAAAAGAATCTATGAATGCAAACAACAAGATTGCATATAAAGGAAGAAGATTAGAAGACTAGTTTTTGTTGTATTAATTATTTTCTAGAATCTTTGTATGTCTCCTAACAAGTAAAATAGAATGTAGAAGTTAAAATCAAAGTAGAGATAATTAGCGTTCAGAAAACCATTCATTCACTCGTTTTAAAACTCAAAATCGATCTTTTCAAAATCAAGTCATTTAGAGTAGGTTGGATCTCTCCAAAAATTGATTTACACTTACAAAATGTGGTAGTACATGCTAGGCATAGGTTTGGCCCTAACTCCCAAACTGTGAACAACAAGTACCAAAATTCATCATGAGTACCGGTATCAAGTGGTCACAGTTTGTGCTCTTGGTTTTTTCCTGGACGTTATAAGTACCGGTACTTATCGCTTGTACCGGTACATGTAGGTCACTAGACCCAAATCTGTGAGTCACAAGTACCGGTACTTGGTACCTTAGTTAGGCTAACTGTAACCAATCAATACCGGTGCCTAAAGTTTAGTACCGGTACCAACTAACCGTTGTGACCAATCTGAATGGCAATTTTGCAATTAAATCTGTCCTTAATCTTCCCAAATTACCCCTAACAACAAGTAAACGTAGGGAAGGTGCTTAGTGGGTTATATAAGCACTCCTTGAGTGTCTTTTGCACACTACCAAGAAGCAAAAAGAAACTCTTTGTCTACACCGTCATTTCTCAAATTACTAGCTGCAAAAGAGCTTGTCTTGTTGAAATTCTCTCAAGGCCATTCTCCACTTGCAACAAGTCTTCAAGGCGATCATGTTCTTCTCTGAAAAATTTGTTTGTTTTAAGCCTTAATTTTCTCGTTAGATTAATTTACATACTCAAATTAAGCAATATAATTATTGGAGACTTAGGGATTAGTTGTAAGCTTTTATTTGTATTTTGCTTGCACCTGTATCTTTATTTCTTTTCAATATCTTGTAATTGGGTTGAGGTAACCTGGTAATTATCTTAGGTTTTAGTAAATTGATTCCCTTCAGATTGAGGGAATCAGGTTAAAAATCCTAAGTCGGGAGACTTAGGTAGTGGAGTACCCAAGTTAGTGGAACCACTACATATCTTGTGCATTTTGTGGTTTTATTTGTCTTGCAAATTTTTTTTACCACACTATTCATCCTCCCCTTCTAGTGTGCTTGTGATTTACAGATCCTACATTGGGATGGGAACATCCCGTGTTGTCTAGCATCTACTAATTAGTCCAATCGTCCTGTCAATTTTGTCCTCAATTGATTCATTTCTTCTTTATGTCTCAGATTCATTTCTCGTGTTTCTTTGAGGACCAGACTCTGATCAAAAGGCTAGGTTTCCTGAGTAGGTTGTGGCTAGTATGTGCATGGTTGTGTGTACCTACTAGGTTGCTCATTAGTGCTCAGCTTAGTCAAGTTAGAACCCTAGGCGGGTTTCTAACTTTACCAAGCTAAGTTAGGATGGTTACACCATCCAGGGTTGTAACTGTTCGAATATGGATCATTTCTAGTGTATCCCTAGAGTGCATTCACATCCTCAGGATAATTAGGCATCAGGATGCCTAATTCAGAGTTTGAGGGCATCAAGGTCCCTCCTTGGTAGCCAAAAAGAGATGGGTTCAAGTAAAGTTGGCTCATGGGAGAAGCCATGGTTAGGTCATTAATATTGTGCTCTAATTCCTGACCAAGAGGGTTAGGGAGTTGGGTGTGGGTTAACATAGAAATTCCTTGGGTAGGCATAGGGTTTACTTTGGAATGTGTACCTAAGGAATTCCCACCCTTCAGAAGGTTATCCAATTTCTTATCCAAACTCTTTACATTTTTCCCAACAAGTTCCACCTTATCCAATCATTGTGCAATTAGTTCTAAATCAATCAAATTTGACTTATCTTTAATTTCATAGACTCTACTTCTTGGTTTCTTGGATCTGTTGAAGGCAAACATTGAGGCATTGTTGAGGGAATTTTCACTCATATTCTCGAATAATTGAAAGGCTCCCTTAGCATCTGTGCTTAAGAAATTGCCCCTACATGCTGCATCAACAAAATTCTTCAAATTGTCACTTAACCCATAATAGAAAATGTGGGCCAAGTGCCACTTGGGAATCTCATGATGTGGACATTTTCTAGCTAAGTCATTAAATCTCTCCCAATCCTCTTGCAATTGTTCCCTAGTGTTCTACTTGAAGGTTGTAATGGCACATCTAAAGGCATTTATTTTTCTTATGGGAAAGAATTTCTTTAGAAAAGTGCTTCTCAAATCTTGGCATGTTAGGATTGGTCTATCAATAATCCACAACCATTGAGCAGCTTTTTCTTTTAAGGAAAAAGGGAACATTTTCATCATTAAGGTATTCTCATTCATGTTCCTAGGGCCAAAGGTCCTTGTTATGTGTAGAAGTTATTCAAGGTGGTGGAGGGGGTCATCAAAATTGTGGCCATGGAAGTGGGGAATTAGATTGATAATTTATGGTTTAAGCTCAAAATCATCCCCATCCTGAGGTACCCTGACAAAAGGTTCAGGTTGGGCATTAGGAGGATTGTAGAAATCTCTCAGAGGTTGGTCTATTCTCTTATTTTGGAGTCGGGTGGTGACCTGTACTATGATCTGCCTCTATCTATCATAATGTCGGCTTTGTGTAGTAATCTTACTCTATAAGAGAGCCATTGGATCCAGATTTTGTTCCTCCTCTTCAACCTCATCTTCCTCATGATGACTAGCCATTGAAGAAGGTTTAGATTCAGATCTTGGACAATAAGGTCTTCTCCTAGGATTTCTCTTTAAAGGTGGTAGCAAATAAGGATGTAGAGATCTTCTACCTTACATGCACCAGAAGAATGTCTATGGATGACAGAGAGAAGACAGATACGAGAATACCCACCCACTTAGTACAAGCAATCAAGCTAGTCCTTAGAATGTAATCCCTAATTAGACCTAATCTTGGTTCCCTAAAATGCGATTAGGTTAGATTAACCCTTGAATGACTTGGCTGGCCAGAAAGACCCCCTAGGACACCCCGCACGGCGGGACGCCACTAAGGGTTAACGCGGTTACTGCACTAACCTTTCTTGTCACCAATGGATCCAAGTAGACAAGGCCTTGACCTTAGCGCAATCTAATTTCAAGTCACCAAGCAAATTGGTCCTACCTAGGGCACGTCTACTCAATTTTAGGCTTAGGCTTGATGTGCTTTTGGAATATGATGGGCATTAGGGGTTCTACCCTTGAAATTGATTTCAAAAGTGTGAAGTGCACAGTCAAGGGGTTCACAAGCAATTTTACGATAAAGTGAATTTTAAGGTTCAATTGCTTGTATAATTGTGTTTTAGGGTTTCGTAGTTAGATAAGTTCAAGCAAGGTTTTGATGAGCACACAAGAGTTTCTTTGCATGTCCCAATCTATGAGATAGATTTCCTTTAGAAGTATGCAATGCAAAGGGTGCTCTAACTTAAGGTTTGGAAACCTTAAAAACAAGTAGCTGCTAAGATGATCCTTTTACATCCAAAATCAGCAATATGGTGCAACCTAAATAATGCAATCAATTGGTCATGTTGCACCACTAAGTAGGCATGGAAAAATATTTTTTCAAGAATTTTAATGCACGCTTTCTTTTTTTTTCAAATTTAACATATACTGGGGATCCTGCACTCTACTTTTACCCTTAGTTAGTGATTGAATATTCCTTGTAATCAAACGTGCCCCAAATATTTTTTCAAAATTTTTCGAGATTCTATATTACCACATAAATCCAATGCAATTAATTTCAAATAAATCAATGTTGTATAAGAATTTCTGTGATTTTTTGAATTTTGAAAAATCAGGAGCAATAACAAATTTGATATCAGTTTAGTTTGCAAATTTTGAAAATTTTTAGATAACCTAGAATGGTGCAAAATTTATATATGTTGTTCCTGACTTCAAAACCCATGTCAAAAAAAAATTTTAGAATTTTTGAACTCGTAAATTTTTGGGAATTGAATTTTTAAAATCAAAGTTTGTTGTAGCCCGAAAATTTCCAGCCCGAAGATAATATCCACCAAAAGTTATTATTATTATTATTTAAGGCAAGCAAATACTAATCTTAAGGTTCAAGCAAAACACCTAATTATTTTGGATCTTTTTTTTGAAAGGAAATCTAGATATGAGTACTTACCTGAGAATAGCAACCTACAATTTTTTCGTTGTCACATTTCTTCTCGAATTTCTACATTTCCTGCACACACAAAACCAACAAAAATAAAGTAGGATAGAAATCTCAAATAAGCACTAAGAAGAAAAGCTTTAAAAATTTCCGTTGCCTCCCCAGCAACGGCTCCAACTTGGTAGTCATGAAATTCGTAAAATGATTTATATTATTGTAGTTGCGAATCATGTCGAGACAAATAAATTTAAAAGTCAGAATTGGTGAGTCCTGAGTCGTTCGTAAGGAGGCAAAATGAGATTTTTAAAGCTTTGCGTACTAACTAATTTAACCTAATGAAAGCATGAAAAGAAATACCAGGTATTCATAGAATCAAAATTTTATTGCTAATTGCAAATAGTTCTTAAACTAGGAATTAAAACAAGTAGGCTAAAGAGTAGAGAGAGAGAGAAATAGATGAAGAGTGGTGCTACTTAAGGGATGCTTGTGTGAAGTGCAACAGCACTTCAGATCCAGAATGTTGGAAAGAAGACCAAAGAGATGCTATATAGAGAGAGAGAGGCATGAGATGTGTCTGATGGAAGTTGCCTCTCAAATGGGGGTTCTGGGGCTCTTTTTATAGCTAAAATGAGGGGCAAAGTAGGTATTTAGGTCTTCAAAATCGTGCAAACCTTAGGTACAAATAGATCCATCGATTGGGAGATCAACATATCAGATCGCACCTCAAAACAACCTTTATCACGCCTTAAATGTGCGGAATGCACTAGATGCTGACACGTTGTAGCTACTTAGCCCTCTAATCTCGATCGTGTCGCTCCTCTCGCCCTTCATGTGCACACACGCAGACTTTTGATTTTGACCATTCGATCTGATGTTCAGAGGACTTAGAAGGATCGCAGCACTGCTTCTTGCTTCCACATGCAACGGGGTGTCTGGTTGTGCATCAGTTAAGGTGTGCATCGCATCACCCCATCGGTCAATCTTCCTCGCACCACATGGCCGCATCCACACCATTCAATCTGATACAACGACCTAATTTCATGCAAGCGCCACTGCCTCTCCAATTTAGTGCTGAGCGCGAATTGATTGCACACCTCACGCGCTCGTGCAAGCGTGCTCTTCGTTGTGCTATGAGCGCTTTTGTGTTGCGATGTCGTTTTCTCGCACGGCTGCTCTCAACCGTTCGATGAAGATCCAACGGCTGAGATAGACTCCTACTTGATGAAGGGCATGGTGGTGGGTGATGTGGCCTCTTTGTGGTCGTTGGATGATGATCCAATAGCCCACGTTTTATGCTTCAATGGTTGGGCACGGTGGTGGGCTGTTGGGATGGTACCATGTGGCACCATCTTGACCGCCCATCTTCCCACCTTTGTAGTAGGTGCTACAGGGCTCCGAATGAGTTGATTTTTTTGCTGTTGGACTGCGATCGTTGATCCGAATCCATCCATGCTCAGATTTGACATCTAAGGTTTGGATTTGTGCCATATTGCTCCTTGGCCTCTGAACTTCTACAGGCTAATGCTATGAAAGTCTAATCAAGATGATTCCATAAGCGTTGGACTCCCGTCGTAGTCCTGATCAGATTTGTATGGTCTGATCTATCATCTATGACCTTGAATCATCTGTAACTAATACCACCTCTCTCTTAGAGCATAAAATAGCATTATTATCTATAAATCTAACATATCAAATATGCTACAAATTATGATGCTTATGCATGCATTGTTCCTAAGTAAGCTAAAATCTAACTTAATACAGGTAGATTAGGTCCTGCGATTGCTGTGCAATCAATGCCCATTCCTGATTGCTTGCTCACAACAAGGGGAGGCCCTAGAGGCTCCTCTCCTCTCATCTTCCTCGCCTCCTTCACCACCGTCTCTCCACTATCATTAATCGTGCTTATCCGGGGAGTTCCATCCCGACAACTTCCAATTATTATGAGCAGAGCCTAGGAGGGGATTTTCCACTTAGAGTCCCCACCAATATGCAAACACCCAACCCTCCCACCCTTCATGATTTTTATTATCAAGGTTTGATTAACGGGTTTTGGCAAAGTAACATTAGGGTTTCGAGAACGCATCGTTGTTATTTGCAAAACACATTATCAAATACAATTTTTTACTAAAACTCTAAGGGAGTCTCGGGTCGAACACAAGGAGGCGATGTTTGGTTTTAAAAAATCCGTCTTTCGCTTTTTATTTATTTTTGTCATTTTTATATTTTATTATTTCCTTTGGTATTTTAATAAGGCAAGAGATCCGGTCGATGAATTCCAGCTAATCTACTTGCAAAATAAAAAGAGAGAGATAGAGAGAGAGAGAAACAATCATGTTTTTTTATAATCAAATGTTTATTACAACTAGGAAAGCGGGAAAACTATACTACAAAAGCAATAAAGATAGAGATAGGTGAGAGAAATCCCCTTCAACGGTCGCTTGGAGGACGGCTCGTTTTGACGTCACCTAGAGGAAGCTAGTAAGGAGCGGGAGGAATGAGGATGGAGACGGAGGACGGGGGGAGAGGTAGGATGGTGTCTTGGCGAGGATCTACTTCCCGAAGTAGGTGAGAAGACGGCTGTGGGATGCTTCACAAATGGGGAAGAGGGGAGGGAAAAAATATTTGATTCTACTCTAAAGGAGCATCTCGGGCTTGGGACAAGCTCTCTCTAGAGCCTTGGAGGTAGTGAGAAGAAGAAAGGAAGAGATGAAGAGGAAGGGGAGGTGTAGGGGTCCTTTTATAGTGAAGGGAAGAGGAGGAAATCTGTCCATGGGCTATAGCGACATCAAATGCGTCACTGAAGATCCACGCCAACCAATGTCCCTAAATGTCTCTAAAGCCTACTGGCACTCGTGCTATTTCCCTGCTAGGGTCTATTGGAGGAGGCATAGCCATTGGATGCTTGATCGATGGCACAGGCGCGTCCGCTGATCACGCCCTTTGAAGGTGCATACTACTGGTGTCGAAGAGAGCTACGAGCACCTCTGCATCAGCATCAGACAACTGAGAACACTGGTGGACGTCTTAAGTTCACGCCTGCATACGATCACATGTGTGATTTCGTGTGATCGCATGTGTGTGAGAATCTACCCCATGGGATTGCTCCGTGTGGAAGCTTCACGGTCGCTCGTTGGAGATCCGATGACAGAATTTCAATTGCTGCAGTGAGGAGGCTTTAGTGGGATTCAACCCCACGCCATCTGAGTTGTGGAGAGTGCTTAGCCAATACGTTAAGCCATCCTTTGTGTCGCGAAGAGGAGCACGGTGCAGAGGCTTCTCAGTCGTTGGATCAAGATTCAATGGTTGGGAACAAATGATGTGGGTGAAGAAGAAGGTTGGGTGGACTGCTGGTTGGTGTTGGGTGGCCTAGATGGCGCCATCTGGGTCACCCATCTTCTTTCTATGTAGAGGATGCCACAGTGCTCGGATTGAGAGGATTTCCACATTGTCGAATTGTGATCGTTGTTCCGGATCCATCTATATGGTCGGATTTTTCATTCGATGCTCGTAAGGATGTCGCATTGCCCCTTGGCCATTGATATTCCTCAGATCACATAAGGTGAGATGGGATTCTGATTAGGACGATCAAGGAGGTGTTGGACTCCAATCATCATCCTGATCAGATTCATACATTCGGATCGTCAATTTGAGGCCACAAAATAAATCTCCTTCCCTCCTGGCCATGAAAAGGATGTAATTAACCTAAAATATACACAACTACTCTAAATGCAGAATGATGCATGTTATGCAATATTTATAACATGAAATGCAAATCTAAGCCTAGGAACATGCACGAATAGGCATTTTATCCTCATTAATTGTGTCTACATCAAGGTTGGATCGATACCTCTAAGCAACCTGAGCCAGAGATTGACTATCCTCCCTAATCTGATAATAGTCTCTCCTCCTTTATGTTAGAAATGCAAAAATAATAAAATGAAATGATGGAATCAATGGGAGAGCTCTTAAGGAATAGTCAAAAATTGAATGAGAAATTTCACCAAATTAGTTGCCCTCCCAAAAGTGATCCCAATCCCTCCCTTTATACCCCTGACTTCCAAACTAATTTTGAGGAAACAAATCCATATAGGGATTCTTTCTTGAGGAGTATCTATCCTTTCAATTCCACCCAAGAGATGTAGCCACTTGAGGAGGAGGATGATGCGATTGACTATCCACTTGAACTATATTGGAGTCAAGCAAAGGGGAAGATGGTACCCTTGGAAGAGCTCGACCCTAATGACAGTATTTGTTTCACTATTGATGAGTAGGTTTTACTCAATTTGTCATTCCTACTTCCCTTACTAATCAACAGGTGGAACTTAGTCCTACCTAGTGTGCCCAATCCTGAGCCCACCTTTAAGGACCCACACCAAACCTGCATCCATCTGATTTTGACAACCTATCACTCCAGATGGATTTCCCTAGGGAGTTTGGGATGAGAAATGAATTTCTTGAGGATTCACAATCTTAGGTGGAGGAGTCTAATTTTAAGGACGACAACCATATGGTAGAGGAATCCAGAATTAAGATTTGGAGTGACTTCCATGATCAATACGTATCATTTGAGGACTTATGCCTTAAGGAGATAGAAGAATAGAGAGATATAGGATTCCACTACACGTTTAGCATTGAGAATGATCCTCCTCCTAAAGATATAAAAGATAATGAAGTAGAGATTGTGTTTAATGCTAAATCACACAAAAACCCTAGAAAGGATGTAATTGACGAGAAAGAACCCAGGGATGGACGTAATGGTAATTATGATTTCGCTGCTTCCTAGGAGACCCAACTACCATCAAAGCATTTTGATCATGAGTCTACTTATGATAATGAGATAATGAATTCTGTGCATGACTCATCTATTGTAGAGGAGCAGTTGGAGTTTGATGAAATAATGAAATTATTTAAGGATGTGGATGGAAAGAAGAATGCTTGTTGGGAATGGAATCTAAACAGACTAAGCCCTCATTGGACTTATTCATTAGCACCCAATCACTCAAGCAAACTTTATACTCCTTACCTAATTCTTGGCTTAGGACTCTACTCTTATTTCTTCTTTCTGGGGAGAATATCAGGCAAGTACATCCTCAGGTGGAATGGCAAGTTTGGATTGATGCTTGTACTTTTAGTCTTGCCATTCAAGGGTTTGAAACAATTGTGCATACATCATTTAAAACCCTTCCTACTTTGGAGGACCCTTGCTATCCTACACTCCTTTTGTTTCTAGAAGTCCCTTCTCATGCTCCACTGTTTCCAAAATGTCTCTAGGTAGCCTACGAGGTCCATCGCACTTCCACATTTTGGCGAGCATTTAGGATAACTCTTCATTATCAGCTCGCCAACATTTGTGGCTACCTATTTTCTAGGCCTGCGCTTTTACGCACATTTTTAAGGCCTAGTTCATTCTATTTAGAACCAGACTAACAGGTTCCTTATAAGTCTAGTTGTTGACAAAAAATACAGTGCTTGTTGGGAGGCAACCCAACTAAGAATAATCCCAGCAAAGCCCTAGGTGTACTCTATTCCATTTTCCTTTTATCTTCGCTTTATAATGAAGACATAGTAAGATTTAGGCATAGGGGTGGACTACATCTGGTGCCTTGCATTTTCTTGCTTCATTTCAATAATGAAAAGATGAAAAAAAAAAGAATATCAATAATAATAATAATAAAGCAATTAATATTGTGTCATGAGGACACAATCTAGGTTAGGAGAGGAAGTTGAGACTACCCAGGTAGTCTCCAACTCTTAAGAGATTTGGAAAGAGTCTTGGGTTTAGATTCTTTGGGCCTAAAATAGGCTTAAAAACTCAAGTGCTTCCTAAGATTTAGACAATTTTCTGAATCCTTGAAGAGACCTTGAGATCAATGTATTAAGCCAAAGGCTTTGGGAGTATTTTAATCCCCTATCTGCCCTTAGGTTTGCAAATTTTTGGTAACCTAAGCATACACCTCTCACACGCTTCGGCCTAACTCAGCACGCTTAATAAGACAATTATAAAAATGCATTCTTGTCAAAAATAAGTTCCTCTAGATTTTGACTTAGGAGAGGCTTGAAAACATTATCTAATTGGAAGAGTTCCCACCACATGAGAGGAGTTTATACTCGCCTCGAGGACACGATGATAACATGTCACTCCCTTAGCACTTGTCTCCAAGGATATTTAAATATCCTTTTGGGGGTATGTAAGCTCATCCTGCCATTTAGGTGCCATCGGTGACACTATCCCGAAGTGTCAATTGCTAGGGCGTATATTAGCTTAAGAATACCATGGGAGGCACTATCACGAAGTGTCAATTGCTATGGGTTCTTATGGTTGCCACAGGTAGTGCTACCACGAAGCATTGAATGGTAAGGGACCCTTCGAGGTGTGGTGACAGGAGCGATGAAGCTGACACAGATCGTGTTGAGAGCCAATCCGAGGTTGGATTTAAAGGGATAACAAAAACATTACAAAAATAAAAATTACAAAAATATCATTTCCTTCTCTCTCTTTCCTAATAAACTTGCAAGATGAATCAAGATTGATTGCACACATGCATAGATACTTTATCCTATGGGGTCAACAAACCTTTGGGAAGGATTTGAGGCCTAAGAAACCTTTGTCAATGATGCAAAATAGTAGCCGATTGGAATCTGATAGGACAAAGAGATCTTTATTTTGGTCATTACTAGAGAACCTTTGAGTCTAAATCTTGAGATTTTGAGCTTATTCTCTGATGGTTGATTAGATAAGGGTGACTTGACTTCTATATCCTATCCTAGATGATTATCCTCATGATCGTAGTGTTTTTCTCGAGATTAGCAAAACTTAGGCATGGGGGCATTTGATGAGTCCATTTCAATGGACATTTTATTAGCTTAGTATGCATTAGAATGTGTAGTTTACTATAAAATAATTGTGTGGATGAGTAACTAGGTTTACATAATTGTCTTGCATTTTGTAATCTACTATTACTAATTATATGCATTTCTTATTTCAGAATAAATACAAAGAGTGGCCTACACCACCACCCAATACCCTCATTTGCTAGTCCTATCATTTTTCTATCTACCCAAGCACCTTACTCCTAAATAAACTCCAATCAACACAACCCTGTTATTTATTTTCCTAAATAAACTCTCCCCCACTTATTTAATTAAAGCCCATTAGCACGAAGCCCATGCCATCTACTCTCGTTGGACTCAACATGCCCATAGGAGCACCCCTTCTCCCATCCTCCATGATACTCATGCCCTCAATCACATATTCACCCATACACTCAACACATCCCACATCCATTTCATTACTGTCAGCCCAACACAAACACACGCACCCCTCTTGATTGCGCAGCAATCATAGGTCTTAGTTGGCCTAAGTTAGGCTAGAACTTAGCATAAGCTAGTGTAATCCATGCATACATGAGTATTAATTTCTTCTTTATTATTTTTCCCTTAGCTATGCATGAAATAAGATATAATGTACTAATTAAGTGCATTATATAAATTGTAGGTAATAAGAAGCTAAGGAGCTGGATCTGAAGTTGGATTTGAAGCTGGATTTGAAGCCGGTGGTGCAACAGATCTGTAGTAGAAGATTAGAATAAAATGTAGTAGAGAAATAATATAAGGGTTGAGGTATGTTACTCTATTAAGTAAAAGTATGGTAGACTTAAATTATGAAGAACTTAGGATCATTCCAAGCCTTAGGATAGCTCTACCATCCTAAGCCTCAGCCACCCTTAGATTAGGTCACCATAGCCTAGGAAACCCCAAAACCCTAGTTCCAGCCGTTATCTAGAAGTCCAGATAAGTTATTGGACGTCCAGAACCCTTAGCCACAATCTGCACACCTTAAACCCATGTTAGCAATGTTATTGGACATCCAAACACTTGGTCAGACATCCAATTTCTGTAGAATCCCCAAGACAGAGCCCTAATTCTTCCCTGACTTAAATTGGATGTCTAGATAAGAGGTCTGGACTTCTAATTTTTGAGTATAAGTTGTCTGACACTTAAATTAGACATCTGATACTCCTCTCTAGACCCTATCTTGGAAATCGTGCTTGGATCTTGATTTCCTAGGTCTCTAAACCAAATTCCAACCTCTTGGGAACCTAAATTAAGGTACCTTAAGCCTAGTACACTACCCCTAGACCCTCCTAAGAACCTAATTAGGTTCTTACTAGGCCTAATTGACTTGGATCAAGTTAATCACACTTCACTTAGTCAATTGCCCTTATAGAGTTCAATTGAGCTCAAATCTCAACCCACATAAGTCCAATTGGACTTAGTGAGAGTCCAATTGACCTAAGACTAACCTAATTGAGTAATCTCACTCTCAATTAGGTTTGCACTCATTCAATTAAACTTGTGTCAAGTTTAATTGTGCATCTACCTTAGTAATTAGGGTTTCTAGCCCTAATTCTTTGACCTAACCTAACTCAAACCCTTAGGACCTAACTTAGACCACTAGACCACCTAGCCATCTAGGTCATGCACACACCCACATGGCCTCTCCTAGCTGCACACACCTAGAGTTCTCTAGAACTCTCCATAGGTGGCACCACCCTTGGGTGCTAAAAATAGCAACCAAGGGAGAGTCTTCTCTTAGATCCATGAATTGTGGATCTAAGAAGACCCACTCCCATCTATTTGGATGGCCACCTTAGAGACTCTCTATAGAATTCTATAATTCTCTAGAGAGCCACACCCATAGTCGCCCAAGAGTCTATAGAAAGACCATCTTGGACGGCCATGCACCCATCTTGATCTTGGACTCTCCATTAGTGGTTCCTCACTCCACCTCCATCTCCATGAGTTCCTTCCACCTCCAAGCACTAGTGGACATCCAAGAGCAACCCTCCACCACCTCTCCAAGGGCCGGCCTACCCACCATTGGCCACCCCTCCTTCTTCTCCTAACCACCTCAAAGGCCATTGGAGACCACCTCTGAATGCCCTTCCTTCTACTAGTTAGATAGATAAGTAGTTCTTCTAATTTTTCTGCCTTATTTTATGCTTAGTATTGTAGCTATCTCTCTCCCTCCTACATGGTGCACATGTAATCTCTCATAGATCTGCACATGTACTCATTTTCTGATAGCTAGTAATCTTTTAAGCTTTCATGTACAAACTTTCCTTGAGCTTCGCTCTGTAACCGCCATGATGCAATTAATGAAAAATCTCTGAGTTCTTTCTACATATATATCTATGTGTGAAAAATCACCATGAGCTTTCTTGCAATATCTTTCTTGTGATAATAAGTTGCCAACTTTGATTTCTGATATTATTGCAACAACATGTCATGCATGAATATGTAAATAATTACAAATTGGCATGCATTTTTAAGCGAGTAGAGAGGAAAAGATTGAAATTAAGATTAGCATTTCCATAAACGCCTCCCAGAGATGAATGGCTGGGACTCATAGTCTCGTTAATCTAGAAATATTTTTTTGAGAGGATTTCGTAACAATACTACAAGCTACGACACTATTTTCAAATACATGATTTCCACCCTCGAACAAATGGCCTCGTTGCCAAGGAGGCAACGTGATTCATGATTTTCGATCTTAGAACTTTCAGTGACAAATCTCCCTCTACTTGTTTTTGGATGTGTAGGAAATCAGGAGGACGGGATCTGCGTACACAATGAGCATAGATTAAAAAAATTAGATGCGCATGTCATCTCTTAGTTTAGGATTTCCCTTTTGAATCTTAGGTTAGATTTGATTTTTTTTCTTGTTAGAATCTTCTTTCTAAAAAAAAAAATTTGCATATTTTCAAAAAAAAAAATTCTTTAGGATATTAGATTAGGTTTCTTTTTGAATCCTAGGTTAGTTTAGGTTAGCTAGAAAAAAAAAAAGATAAAAATTTGAAAAAGTTTTCCCTCCAAAAAAAAATATGAAAATTTTTGAAAAAATAAAATCATTTTTGGTGGAAGGTTGAATTTGAAATTTAAATCTCTTTCAAAAAGCTCTTCCACCACCTACTGAAATTCGACCAGACTTCATTTTCCAAATTAAAAATTCATCTGTTGAATATTTATTAAGCAAAAAATTCTAAAATTCAGGCAAGAGCTTCATTTTTAAAATATCTTTCAGACAACACCATTCATTTGAAAAAATTCAAAGTATAAAATTTTTTAAAAATTTGTGAATTACAAGGGGTTCAAACTGACCCGATTTGAAAATTTTCAAATTTCAAAAAGTAATTCCAAGCAACCAGCAAATCTAATTTGATCAAAAATGGTGGGGTTTCAAAGTTGATCTAACTAGCTTCCATTTCCATATTCTTCTTGAATTTTTGGAGTTTGTTTGTACTATTTGAAATTTCAAAATCGACAAGGGGTCAAAATTCCAAATCTAACCCTCTAACATTTAAAAATTCATATTTATTTGGTTGAAATAGTAAAAATTTCAAAAAAATATTCTGTAGAAAGCTAAGTGAAAATGGAATCTATCTATCAAATTTCAAATCAATTGGATTCAATTTTTATCGTAGAGAATAATTTGAATTTCAAATTGGTCTACTGAAACCCTAGAATTGTATGAACCCTAGGCTCAACATTTAGGGTCAAATTTCTAGAGACCACATTTGGGCTAACCTAGACTAAATCAAATCTAGTGGCTAGCTGGTAAGCTTGGTCAACTTGTGGGCCACTCGCCATAAACCCCAGCTGTAGAAAAAGGTTAAGAAAATTATTAAAATACTTAAATCAACCCGAATTCGTTGTTATACTACTGGGTGATTTCAACCTCATCTGCTAAACCTCGTGACTAAGCCTACGAGATAGTGTCAAATGACCACTACTAAGGGGTACAAAGGAATCGGAGGCGAAAGTTGAAGGAAGAACCTTCCTCTTAGTCCCCTCGTACACAGACTGGTCGGGTTAGCTTGAGAGGCGGGCATTACCTTCAGTTGGTTGAACGACAAATTTTTCTTTGGGAATTTGAACTTGAAATGAAAAATCTGATCATCTGATCATAATGACCATCTGATTGATAGGGCCTTAGCCTTATTTGGCTTAGTTGCACCAACCCAGGGGTTGGTTGGTGTATGCAAGGAGGAGGTCACTTAGACCTCAACTAGTTGGATCTTGGGAGCCGATCCCAAGGAGGCTAAGGCAATTCACCGCATCGCCCAGACCATCTTTTCACCATTCTTCTTCTAGTCTCTTAGCTGAGATGGCTAACCCTTGACCTGGACAGGATCCAACAAATCAGGACCTGATGGCTCATCAGGAAGCCCAGGTTGCTGAATCTGAGGAGCGGCACCAGCAGAGTATGGATCGTATCTTGATGACTCTGGATAGAATGCAGCATCCACCATGAGGAGAATAGCTTTGGGATTTCTACAATCCAGTAGCACTGATTGTTGCACCTCTATTCTGGATTCCCACAGGCGGAGACGCATTTGAGCTTAAGCCCAATGTAATTAGTCTGATCCTTAATCACTTTTATGGCAACTCGAATGTCGATCCATTCTAGCAGTCAGAGGACCTAAGTTGAATTGCTGAAATGGGTTGAACCAAGGACGTGGACCTTGGAATTGTTCTCATGAAGCTTTTCTCATTCTCTCTTAGGGACAAAGCTTCATACTAGTTCAAGAACATCGGAAGGCCAATTGGAACCTAGCCGAGTTTATGACGTGAATTCCTATAGAAGTTCTTCCCGATCAGTCATACAAATGCAATGAGGTGAGCGATTATGACTTTCCCCTAGGAACCTGAGGAGAAGTTGCATGATGCCTGGGATCGATTTCATGATCTCCTTAGGAAATGCCACACCATGGTGTGCCTAGATGGCACCTAGCTCAGATCTTTTGCCATGGACTGGATGACACACATAGATATCTGGCCAATGTATCTAGTGGCAGGAATTTCCTTGCGAAAGATGAAAACTATGCATTTGAGTTGTTTGCATCTTTAGCGGAGAGATCGATGAATGTTGCGTCGATGTACCTGTTCCAGTGGACTAGACAACAGAGAGTTAGTGTCCATGAGGCTCAAGTATAGTTTGTTCGAGCTGATATGGATATCATCACCAAGCATCTGGGAAAGATGGATTTGCTAGGAAAGAAGATCGATGATCTAGGTCTAGCTCGACCGGATCTGATAGGAAATTCTGCTGCACCAAGATTCTCTTATGCACCCCGAGCCCCTCATGCTCGAGTTAATCTATTCACTCGAGATGCATCTTCTCCGTATTCTTGGAATCTCACATATTAGGATCCCGCGAATAACTTCGAACTGGTACCAAAAATCAAGATTACGCACGGCATAGTGATTTTGATGCATTTTCCCTTGATGAATATACGTCTCAGATGTCAGCCTACGAAGACGTCAATGCTATTCAGAGATACGAGCGTAATAACCTATCCTCGGAGACGTATAACCCTGGTTGGCGCTAGAATCCAAACTTCTCATGGTCTAGTAATTCGCAGAGACCATATCAAGACCCACACTAGCAGACTAGGCAGTACGGGAATGCGTAGAACATGTTTCCTAGGCAGCATCCATTCCCGTCTCAGTAGCAGCAACCTCGTTCTTTATGCCAGCCGCTGCAACAAGCTGCTAATCACCCTCCAAAGAGGGCCAACCCTTTGGAGGCACTGAAAGAGGAGCTGCAAGAATCAATGCAGAAGTCGACACAGGATAACCTGTAGCTTATGAAGATGATGGTTGATCAGATACAGAGTATCTAAGACACATAGAACCATCTATTGTAGGAGCATAGGACTCAAGGAGCCTTGCCCTCCCAACCTGTCCCAAACCCACGATATATGCAGAACCAAGGTGCCCTGCCAATGTTTTAGGCACCATATGGACAAGCACATGCCATATTACAGGCACCTCCTATACCACCTGGTTATGCTTAAGGCCAGCTGCCCTTGTTCGAAAACCCTAATTACTCAACCCCTTCCTCTCCTCCACCACCTCACGAACAACATGCCGATGTGAAAGCTGTTTCGTTGAGGAGTAGGAAGAAGACATATGACCCACCAGTTAGGCAGGTGGGTCTTGATTTTTCATGCCCTTCACTGCAAGGTGGTTCGACTCCATCTCAGAAGCCACCTACGGTAGGTAAGGGCAAGAGACCAATTGACCCTGAGATTCCCGTCCTCTTTCCCGAGGCTTTGATGCGAAATTTCAAGGACCTGAAGTCAATGTTCAAGGAAGTACATATTTAGGTCCCTCTCCTTGAGGCCATTGATCACATCCCCACTGTCGCTAGGTTCTTTAAGGACTACTGTACCCTGAAGCGATAATCAAGAATTGGACAACAGGCGATACTGTCAAAAGAGGCTAGTGCCGTGATTCTAGTTGACTTACCATCGAAAAAGAAAGACCCTGGCACCCCACTCATTTCTTGCTTTTTGTAGGATTCACCATTTGATCGGGCCCTTCTAGATCTGGGTTCATCCATCAACCTGACTCCCACTGCTGTATTTGATCGATTTCGATTTGGGGAGTTAAAACCCACCTCAGTTACAATTCAGCTGGCTGATAGATCAGTGAAAAACCGAGGGGGGTGATTGAGAACGTGATTGTAAAAGTCCGTGAATTCTACTTTCCCACAGACTCTTTTGTTCTCGATATGGAGGTTCCTTCTAACCTCCGTGATGCACAGATGATTTTAGGTTGCCCATTTTTGGCGACAGCCCGAGCAAACATTAATTGTGCATCTGGGTGTATGGAGATTGCCTTAGGAAACAAGTGACCTAGAATTGACATATTCAGGGCATCTAGGAACTTTGATTGTGATCACATCGAGGAGGATGGTGAAGATGAAGAATCAGCATACTGTGGTAACATTGGGCTCCTTTGTGACGACCCAATGTCTCATTCGTCAACACTATCAGGGTTTCTGGACCATGATCTACACGGAACTGAGACCATCGAAATGCACATTTCTTCCCATGGATCCGATTGTCTGGGGTGTTCATCTGACCACAACACCCTTGACTCTGACTATCCTGATCCACATATACTGAATCACCCTCGCTAGTGCAGGAAGGCGTGACTCCAACAAACTGGTTTCTTGTTAATGCAGTCACAACTGACTACGTTGCAAGTGGTGAATCAGTGGGAATCCTCACATATCAGGATCATCAGTGTCCCACCACTGATTTTGCTCCTCCTATTCCGACTCCCATCCCCAATTCTAATTCTGACCCACCTCTAATTGAACTGAAGTCCTTACTTGACTCACTCAAATACGTGTTCTTGGGAGAGAGTGAGACATATCCGATTATCATTAATGATTACTTAACCCAAGAACAGGAGCATCAACTGATTTTGGTATTACATGACCATAGGGCTGCTATAGGATGAAGTATTGCTGATCTTTGCAGTATTCGCCCCTCATATTGCACTCATCATATTTACACGAGTGAGGGGGTGAAACCCTCGAGACAACCTCAAATATGGCTGAACTCGAATATGCTATAGGTTGTTAGGAAGTAGATCATCAAATGGCTGGATGCGGATATTGTATACCCAATCTTTGATAGCCAATGGGTGAGTCTGATCCAAATAGTGCCCAAGAAAGCAAGACTCACCGTAGTGAAGAATGATTAGGGCGAATCCATCCCAACCTACACTGCGACATCATGGTGGGTCTTCATAGATTACAAAAAACTGAACACGGCTACACAGAAGGATCACTGTCCATTACCGTTCATTGATCAAATCTTGGAACGGTTACCCAGATGCAATTTCTTTTGCTTCTTTGATGGATACTCCAGGTACAATCAAGTAGCGATTAGCCTGGATGATCAAGACAAGACCACATTCATATGTCCCTATGGAACATTCGCCTTCAAGAAAATGGCCTTCGGCCTTTGCAATGCACCAGGGACATTTCAGCATTGCATGATGGTCACCTTCTCTGACATGATTGGGGACTGTGTGGAAGTGTTCATGGATGACTTCTCCATTTTTGGAGACAATTTTCAATCTTGTCTTGATAACCTCACCAAGATCCTGAAATGATGTATTGAGGTGAACCTAATACTATGCTCAGAGAAAAGCCATTTCATGGTGAGGGATGGCATTGTACTAGGACACAGGATCTCTACAAATGGACTCGAGGTCGACCAAGCCAAATTTGAAGTTATATCATGATTACCTCCACCTAGCTCGGTCAAGCAGATCAGATCATTCTTGGGTCACGTCGGCTTCTACTGGAGATTTATATGTGATTTCTTGAAAATTACGTGGCCATTAACGAATCTCCTAATAACCGATGTCCCATTCGATTTTAACACCTCATGTCTCAGCACCTTCAAGACTTTACGAAGCGCTATCTCTAATTCTCCAATTCTCCAACCACCCGACCGGTTGCTCGATTTTGAGATGATGTGCGACGCCTCTGATTTCGCCGTCAGAGCTGTTTTAGGCCAGTGTCGGGAGAAACAACCCTTCGTCATATACTATGCTAGCAAGACGCTGAATGAGGCTTAGCGTAATTATACTGTCACTGAAAAGGAACTACTAGCAATAGTGTTTAGGTTGGAGAAGTTTCAATCATACTTGTTAGGGTCTAAAGTAATAATCTTCACAGTCCACTCCACCCTTCGGCATTTGTTGGCAAAGAAGCATGCCAAACCCCATCTTATCAAATGGATCCTTCTATTGCAGGAGTTTGATATTGAAATATGCGACAAAGCTAGAAAACAAAATGTGGTGGCCGATCACTTATCCAGACTAGACCCAGCCCACATCCCATATTCTCTACATCTTTCAGACCAATTTCCAAATGAATCTTTATTGGCAATTCAATCTGTTGAGTTTCCTTGGGACAGGGATATCACAAACTATCTTGTTACAGGCAAGATTCCTATGAAACTATCTAAAGACCAGGAGCTCAAATTTGTAGCTGAGGCCAAATTTTATTTCTGGGACAATCCGTTGCTCTTCTGCAATGGAGTCGATCAGATTATCAAGAGGTGTGTCCTAGATTCTGAGATCTCAAGTATGATATTTTTTTCCACAACGAGGCCTTTGATGGTCACTTCTCGGGCTGAAAACCTGCTACAAAGATTTTGCAGTCAGGATTTTTCTAGCCAACTATCTTCAGAGATATGCACAAGTACGCCAAATGCTGTAAGCGATGCTAGTTGGTTGGTTCTATGACCGGGAGAGACATGATGCCTCTCCAACCCATCTTGATCGTAGAAGTGTTCGACGTTTGGGGCATTGATTTTATGAGCCTTTTCCAAAATCGCAAGGCTTCGAGTACATATTGCTAGCTGTTGACTATGTCTCAAAGTGGGTCGAAGCTATCCTGGTGAGACGGGCTGATCATAAGACCGTCATTTCTTTCGTATGGAAATACATCTTTACGAGATTCGGAATACCCTATGCTCTGTTTAGAGATGGGGGAAGCCACTTCATCCACACCCACTTTAGGTCATTAGTAAAGAAATACGAGGTACATCACCGTATAGCCACCCCGTATCATTCGCAGACCAATGGGTAGGCTGAAGTGTCTAACCATCAAATCAAGCTGATCCTCCAAAAGATGGTTAGTCCAGATAGGATGGACTGGTCCGACAGATTAGTTGATGTACTTTGGGCATATCGGACCGCCTACAAGGCCCCACTCAAAATGTTGCCATATCGTATGGTATGTGATAAGGCCTGTCACCTTCCTGTCAAGCTGGAGCACCACACCTTTTTGATGGTGCGAAAGTGTAATCTTAACTTCAATGCCAGAGGTTATAAAAGGAAGCTCTAGCTCAGCGAATTAGAAAAGATCCGGCGGGAGGCCTATGAGAATGCATTCATATATAAGGATAAGACCAAGGCCTTTCACGACTGCCACATTGGGAGGAAAGAGTTCATGCCCAACCAATAAGTCTGGTTATTTGATTCACAGCTAAAATTCTTCACAGGGAAACTCAAGTCCAAGTGGACTAGCCCATATATCGTGATTCACCCTTATCCTAATGGGGTGGTCCAAATCATGGACCTAAAACCTGGGCTTGTTTCTACGGTAAATGGCGAACGCCTCAAGCCATTTATGGTAGGAACCTCCTCCAAATGATCAAATCATTCATTTTGTTGAGGACGTATGATTAAGTTTTTGCCTAGCTGGAGGTGTGAAACTCAGTAGTTATAAATAACATTTGATATCTTTCTATACATAGCATATTTTCTTCTAGCATATTTTTCTGCATATTGCATATCGTCAGGTTGGTTAGTGCTGAATGAAAATTCAGGAGTAATTCCAGGTGATTTCTACCCACTTACTTCCTGACGTACTTTATTTCTTTTACATTCATGACTGAGGACATGTAAGGACTTAGGCATGAGGGGGTAGATATACATCAAAACTGAAAAATTTTTATGCCAACACTTAGGAAAATCTCAGAGTAGCATATTATATGTACTTTAAGGTCCTAAATTTAAGAATCGACTCCACCTCAAATGCCTGCATTAGAGCTAGAAATCATTCGCAACAGTCACTTCCGACTCATTCGCTCATTTGTTTGGTTCTAAATTTAGGACCAAGCTGAATGCAACCCGAAAAGGGAATTTTATGAGGTACAAATGAAAGAGGTTGCTTGTATATAGCATATATACATAGTGCATTCATGAATAAGATTTTTATCAATAGAATGCATTAGGATTTTATCCTCAAGTTGATTCCTATAATCTGGAATCCAGTATAATTTTCACACTCACACGTAGATTTTTTCCATGGATTCATGGTGAAGATTGATAAACATGTTTAGTCTGTCGAGGAGAAGCAATGATTCTTTTCCTGAACCCCTAGACAGTGTTTTGGGAGTTAGGCAGATTTCCTTCCAAAAATCCACCAAATAGTATGAGATGAGAATAGAGAGTATTGGTGCTCTAAGATTAGTGTAAGGAATCTGTGATTCTGGATAATTAAGTGGTAATACTTGGAGATAGGCACAGTTTCCCTCTCAGTTCCCATGTATAACTAATTGTGTGAATTCCTGAGAGCCACCAACCAAGGCAAATGCACGGAGATCGAGTTCTAATAAAACTAGGATTAAAGTGGATGGTTACAACCATTTTTTATAGAATCCTCAGCTGAAGGAGGGTATTGATGTCAAGGTCGGGAATATGTTGTCCTATCCATCTCTTCTAGGTGCCAAGAGTAGGCACTTCCCGATATCTCTTGAACACCATTGATCCCTAATAATGCCTCCTAAATAAAATTCGCATATGCTATGTGCTATATTGAGTTGTGTGAAAAAACATTATTAGAAAAAAAAGGAGAAAGAAAGAAAAAAAAAAAATATATATAGAAAAAAAATTAGAAAAAGAAAAAAAAAAAGAAAAAGTAGCAAAAAAAGATGAGAGTATGAGTGCTTTAGTATTTATTTTAATAGCATTGAGACAGCATTACCTACCATAATTGAGATCCACCAAATATGGCCTTAACCTACCTTTCTATGTTCCTAACTGCTCGAATACTGGCTAAGGAACTCTACCTTAGTGTTAGGGTTATTGGAACTCTATTAAAGTGTTAATGCCATGTGACACCACCAAATATGGATTATGTGCATAAATCTAATGAGATTGTGAGCTCAAAAAGAAAAGAAATGAAAAGAAAAGAGAAAAAGAGATAGTGGGTATAAAGGAACCAAAGAGAGCATAGTTTTTCTCGCTTTTCTCTGGGTTAATTTACTTAACAATTTGGGAATCTAGATTCTGTAGTACTAATCTATATGTAGCACCAAATGAGAGTGAGCTACCAAATAAATAGCTATTTTCCTCAAACATTCTCTACCTAAGCTTAAAGCTGGGGTGGAATTCATAGAATATCTTGAATACCCCGAGGGAAGAAGTTTGCCTATCCTGCTAGAATTTTACTAGGAGTCATGTATAGGCTTTAGAGGTAAATTAGGTTTTCACTCGAATATGTTGCAAAAGCTACATAGCTACACTTTCATGATTGTCTCGATTTCTAGAAAGTAGGTTGAAAATGAAAAGGAAAGAATCTCTAGTCATACACTTGATAATAATCAATCCTTTAGGGACCGATTTGTAGGTAATTTAGTTTTCTATTTGCTAAGGACTAGCAAGATTTAGGCATTGGGGTATGATTGTGTAGCAATCATAGGCCTTAATTGACCTAAATTAGGCTAGAACTTAGCATAAGCTAGTGTAATCCATGCATACATGAGCATTAATTGCATCTTTACTGCTTTCCCCTTAACTATGCATGAAATAATGATATAATGTACTAATTAACTGCATTATATAAATTGCATGTAATAAGAAGCTCAGGAGCTAGATCTAAAGTTGGATTTGAAGCTGGATTTGAAGCTGGATCTGAAGCTGGTGATGTAGCAGAGCTGGAGCAGAAGATTAGAATAAAATGTAGTAAAGAAATAATGTAAGGGTTGAGGTACATTACTCTATTAAGTAAAAGTAAGGTAGAGTTAAATTATGAAAAACTTAGGATCATTCTTATCCTTATGATAGCCCTGGAGACCATCGTAAGCCTCAACCACCCTTAGATTAGGTCACCATAGCCTAGGAAACCCCAAAACCCTTGTTCTAGCCCTTATCTGGACATCGAGATAAGTTATTGGACGTCCAGGACCCTTAGCCACAACTCGCACACCTTAAACCCATGTTAGCAGTGTTATTGGACGCCCAGACACTTGGTCAGACGTTTAATTTCTGCAGAATACCCAAGACAGAACCCTAATTCTTCCCTGACTCAAATTTAACATCTAAACAGGAGGTCTGGACTTTTGATTTTTGAGTATAAGTTGTCTGACACTTAAATTAGATGACTGATGTTTGTCACTCTGGAATGAGTTTTAAAATCAATGCACTGTAGTATAGGTCGAATTAGGTGGAAAAACAAATAGAATTTATAGCTCGAATATCAGCAATGAAGTCCGAGGTCGAACACAGGGAGCAAATAGGAATTCACGCACTAATCTTAATAATGTAAATGAGCACAAGAATTTAAACCACAAAATGATATTCAATAAATATTAATCTGTCACTTTAGATATTCAATGAATTCTCATGTATTTTGAAGCAAAAAAAAGGCAAAAAGGTAGAGAAGCTAAAATAACGGTGATTTAAATCACCAATTATTCTTTAAGCATATATATCAAGCATTCAATCAATGTAAATATCTCAATAGTAATTCTAAATTTCAAGCTCAAATCATTTGTCAGGTCTGATGACTAGATGACTTAACCATGAGATGCTATAGTGCTTCCCTATGACTATTCTACTACTTTCCTTCCTTGGCTCCCCTTCTTTAGCTACTTTCCTTCTTCCTTCTCTTCTTCCTTCATACACAGAGGGCAACCATTCCTTCAGATTTGGCTAAGTGTCACACAGGGAAAAACCCTCCCCTGCCCCACGCTCTCTTCTTCTCTCTCTAGGATCTGCCCTCTCAGGGCCATAGTCAGGATAGTCGGGTTATCGGGTACACGCGCACCCGGGACTAGGGTTGCATGTAGTGGGTAGTAGCCGAGGAGTGCTTAGCTAGGTGGGTAATCAGATGCACCAGACCCACATGTGGGGGTGTCGTGGGTGAGGCACATGAGGGTGTGGGGACCTCACCCCCTGTGTGTTACTTGAGGCGATAAGCTCATGTGACAAAAATAATTTGTGCGGCTTCTACTACTCCTCAGTCCATGATGTCGGCCTAAATCACATTGCATTTTTCTACGTGGAGCTACAGTTGAAGGTGGACTCAATTTAGGAGCTTGTGGCGGACAATGGCCTGAATTGACCGGGTGAGTGTATTATTGAGGTGAATCCGCATCACCTAGAGGAGGCGCCTGGAGTTGCAGGTGCCGAAGAGAGCTCCAAGCTTTGCTTCAGCTTGTCGTTAATGGCATTGGGAACCTAAGTACCTGAAAACATGAACAAGGCCTTGCAGCCTAATCAAACAAGCTTAGGAGCGTCACCATGAGGCGAGGAAGTGAACGGTGGTGTTCATGAGGGGTAAGAGTGCATGAGGTGGCCAGATGGTCATGGAAAATGAAGTGCATAGGTACGGTGTTCGATGTAGCAGCTGAGGGTGTAATAGGGTGAAATAGGAAGGGGGTTTTGAAGAGTGGGGCACGGTGGAGGTCGTGAGGAGGTCGGTGAGGCAGATGGAGTTGTGTAGCAGTGGAACCACCTCACTGGAGGAGCGGTCAGAGATGGGGAAGATGGAGGTGAGTGGCAGTGTCAAAGGCTATTTTTGGGGCTTTGGGTACAAAACTAAACCTAAGAGCTAAAAGATACTAAGTTAACCCTAAACTAATGGACGAAGGAGGAAGAACAGCACCGGCATTGCTAGGCCAATGTTGGGGAAGAAGGTACTCCGGTGATGGGGACGGCGACGACAACGGAGGTAGAGGGGCTCCTGTTGGTACGGCTAAGAGCGAAAGAGAGAGAGAAAGAGAATCCGGCCATTGGTATTGTGGACGGATGATGAAGGAGGTCAAGAGGAGTCGTCGGAGCTTGTGGAGCTTCGCGGTCGGAAGAGGAAGGAGGAAAAGAGGGTTTCAAGTCTGAAGAGCACGACCATGCCTTGGGGATCCTTTTATAGGGCTCAAGAGGGGATTTTGAGCTTGGAAACCAAGCTTCCAAGCTAGGAATTGTCATTGAAGTAGGAATTCTATAGGATACTCTAATCTCTCATGCTTTCGCATGAGAGATTGGGAAAGTTTTAGGGCTCAAGGATGGATTTAATGGAAAGAGAACTCCTCAAGGAATCTATCTTCCAATGTTAGAAGGGATTAGTTGAGCAGAGGAGTTCTCTTTAATCAAAGGTCGCCAGAGTTGCAAGAATAGGATTCATGGAGGCAGAGACCTTTCTGTGAAGAAGATAAAGAAGTTGGGGGGCTATTTGTGAGGAATTCAAAAGTTAAGGATCTGAATGAGATAGAAAGAGTCTATTTGGACCAAAATGCAAACTTAGTCAAGATGATCTCTGATTGGGCTAAAATTTTGGTACAAACTTAATTTGGACCCAAGGAATCCAATGGTGAAGTTAGACATAGGTTTTGACCTTGTTTGACTGGGTAATTTATGCAAAAAACCAATTTAGGGCAAATATCTGTCTAGGACTCTATTTAGGTTAAGATGGGTTCTGATGGTCAAATTGATGGTACCAAATCCTAGAGAATATTTTTATATGAATTTTAGAGGGTTTAGGTGAATTTTATCCTGACCAGAACCTCAGTTAATTAAGTGGGTCTATTTTTAGGGTTTTAGAAGTCATTTAATTCTCAAAACACGCGAAAGCCCTTTTATGTCTATATTAACTCACTTGTTGGATATTTAAGATCATTTGACCCTTAATTATCCCCTGGGAAAGCCCATGATTGTATTGTATTCATGATATGATGGAAAAATTATAATTTTAACCCTATTTTCTTATCTTTCCCTCAGAATGAATTTGCAGTGACTTAGGGCTCTCTAGCAGTTATGTAGGAGCATTTATTCCTTGATAATGACTAAATTGAGCTAGTTATGGCTCATGATGGTGTTCTCATCCTACCCCCATGCCTAGCTTTGCTAGTCTCTTGGCAAAATTTTATGGAATTAACTTATATTCTAGACCATATGCCTTTTTATGCTCAGATTTTTGTTATGTGATTTCTTTTGTAGATTAAATCAAAATGTCGATAGTAGGCCTAGAGGTACTCAAGTACCAACCAAGATCCAGACCTGACCAACTCTATCCTCAGTCCGCCACAAAGGTTTCTAAGGCCTGCAGGAACTAACTTAAGGTTCGTTGAACTCCGTGGTTAAAGCACCCATGCTTGTAACATGTTTAGCCCAGGTTTAGTTTGCAGTACGCTTTTGTAAGAGAGAGATAGAAGAATTTTTTATTTTTGGAGAATTTTCCCTCTTTTCTTTCTTTATTTCTAGCTTCGAATTAGCTTTACAATACGGTTTGTATCAAATTCCTAGCTCCCACCATCAATCCTCGTAGAGTCCCTAGCAATCGATGCTTCAAGATAGCACCACCCATGGAAACCCCCAGAACCCTGGCTTTCGAGATTTTGGGATAATCCCGCCCATGGCGTTCTGTAGCTAAATCCAGACCCTTGCAATCGACATTTTGTGATAATGCCGCCCATGGCATCTGAACCAGCACAAGGTGCTTACATGGCCCTGGTAGGATATTTAGATATCCTAGGAGACAAGCACTGAGGAGATGGTATGTTATTGCGCATCTTTAAGGGAAGTTTCCTACCTTTCCACGTTGGGAACTCTTCCAAATCAACTTGTGTTGATCAGCCGCTTCTAATCTAGGTAGCTTTTTCAGAACAGATTTAACGCATTTTGGTTGATTTTGATAATTAAGCACACTGAACTTGAATGTGTGTGGATTGGGGTACTTAGGTTACCGAGTCCCGCAAACCAGAGGTCAGTTGATGAGGTCTAATAATCCATAAACCTTAGACCTAATCCTTAAGCTTCGCATTTTCCCCAACCTCTTGCAACTATCCAGATCTTAACGGATACTTGAATTCTTAAGCCTAAACACAAGCCCAAGAGGCATAAGATCAGCGTTCATACTAATCTCTTTTTGTCTCTTAGCACTTTTTGTCTTTCATTTTCTTTTGATTTGGTCTATAACTAAGTAGATTCTTTAATCATTTACTAATTACTATCTCTTTTTGTTTCAAATTGTGCTCCTTTTTTACATTTATATCACCTCCCCTTTTTCTCCTCGAAAATGACATGCAAATTGATCTTTAAAAATTTCCTCCATTTTTTTTGTTATTTTTCAATTTTCTATTCTTTTTGGTTTTTTGAAATATGTATTTTTTTGTGAGAACCCTTCTGAACTTTGATTTTTTGTATGTTTGCATTTTACCACCCCCCATGCCTAAGTTTTGCAATGTCCTCATTGTAAACGAAGGGTGATGATAACCTCATCATGAGCCATAACTAGCTCATTTTGACCCAATAAAGAAGATAAAAGCTCCTACATAACCTAGAAGAAGGCGTAACTGAAGGAATAAGTGCTCTGAGAAGAAAACATGAAATAAAGGTTAAAACTGCAATTTTACCATTGCAGTACATAAACGGGATTTCTCAGAGACAAAACATAGGTCAAATGATCTAAATGAGATAAAAAGTGGGTTGAGTCAATCAGAAATGGGTTTATGTGCAATCTAGGAATTAAATGACACTTGGTAACCCTAAAACAGACTCGCTTAAATTAAGAAGGTTCGGGTTAGGATAAAAATCAAGTAAACCCTCTAAATATCATGGAAAAACATCCTCTAGGGTTTATAACACTTAATTTGGCCTTTGGAACCTAGTTTGACCTAGATTAGGGTCCTAGCTCTTCAATTAACCTAATTTGGGTTTTTACACAAAATGTCTAGTCAAACGTGGTCAACCTAAAATCCAACTTCGCCATTGGATTCCCTAGGTCCAAATTAGGTTTATACCAAAATTTGGACCCAAGGGGAGGTCATCTTGACCTACTTTGCAATTTAGTACACCCAAATTATAATGTGGTCCCTATCGTTTGAATATCTTTGCAGAGAACCCCCTAAGTTCCTCGCCACCTTTCCTCCGCCATTGTTATGGCAGAACCGATCTCCGGCGAGGTTTAGAGAGGGATTACTCTCTAATTCCTCAGAGATTCCCTTCCAGAGATGGAAGGGGGATTCTCTGAGGAATTCCCTTCCATCTAAAGCTGATCACGATCTCTGGTGTGAACCCAATCTCTCGTGCGAATGCACTAGAGATTTGGGTATCCACCCTCTTTCCATCTTCGGCGAGCCGACAGAGTTGATTGCGCGATCTCCATGTGCTAGAAGGTTCGGCCAACACCTATAAAAGGCTCCCCAGACCCGGCCGTAGAGGCTCACCTTGATTTTGATGGAGATTCCCCAAAATTTCCCTCTCTCCCATCTCCGGCCACGAGACCCGCAAGCTCCAGCGACCTCCTCCCCTCCTTCTCGTCGCTCTACTGCCATACCAGCAGCAGAGTCAACTCCGCCTCTTCCTACCACATTGCGCCATACCCAGCGCGCGTGCCCCTGACCTCGTCTTCGTCGCCGCTCCCTCCCTCAGGGTGCTTCTTCCCCGATGACGGCAGTTACGTGCCATCCTCTCCACTGCCTCCCTTCCTTCCAAACCACTCCAGATACCTTCTCCATCTTCCCCTCTCTCTTTTCCCCTGTTATTTTAGTTAATTGCCCCCCCGACAGTACCTGACCACCTCCACCTTCCTCGCCTCCGACCGACCTCCGGCGAGCTGCTCCCACCACTCCACCCCTCCACACAGCTCGCCAACCCTCTCGTAAGCTCTGCCTCACCACCAGGAGCAACTTCCGCCCATCCATCATCCTTCTACACCTCCACCACAGTCCCCCGAACAACCCCACACTTCCGGCCATAGGTGACCTAGGCACGCATGCCTAGGCCGTCCTGCGGCCTGCAGCACCGTGCACCATCTTCTCCGTGCCACGGCGAAGGTGCCCAGCTAGTCTGATTAGGCCAATAGGCCATGCTCGTGTTTGACAGGTTTCAACTCCTGCCGCCATTGACGGCCGAAGCAGCTCCAGGTGCAGCAGGCTCGCGCGGGGGTTGCGAAGCGATCAGGGCCTGCAGGCGCGCTGCGAAGCTCCTAGCCTTGGCAATTGCACGAGGACTCCTCTGCAGGCGCGTGCGAAATTGGGGCGAGCCAGATAGTCCCACATCGTTGAAATGCAAAACGCAGGTATAGTATAAATTTTTTTGTGTTTTATGCTTACCGCCTCCGAAAGCACAGGGGTGAGATCCCTCACCTAACCCATGCCTGCCTCGTCCGCGGTTTCACCTCGCGGATCTGGCGGGATCCGCCCCGACCCTAACCTACGCACTCCTCGCGCATCACCCACCTATAGGTGCGCCTGGTCCCGGGTGCGAATCCGACCCGATTACCCGTGTGGCTCTGGGAGAGCATCCTCGAGCGAATTGCAGAGAAAGAGAGAGACGTTTGTGTAGAGGGATGGGAGTAGGTTTTGCATTGGCTGTGGTGTGCGCAGGAAAGGAGCAGAGGAAGAAGCGAACACTTAGCCACTGCAGCAAGGGAAGAAAAGAAGGAAGAAGAGGCTGAGTGTAGCAGAGAAAGAAGGAGAAGCCCTCGCAGAGAAGACAAGGAAGGAGAAAACTTTGAAGGAAAGCACAAAGGAGCAGGAGTAGAAGAAGAAGGAACTCTAAAGAAAGGAAGCTGAGCAAGGTAGAGATCTGAGAGAAGGAAGGACTGCAGAAAAGCCAAAAAGAAAAGGAAGACAGGAGGGGAACAAAGGCAGGAAGAAGAAGCCTTCGCAAGAAAAGAAGCAGAGAAGACAAAGAAGAAGAAGGCAGAAGAGAGAAAGAAGATTACATTTAAGACATCTGATATAGAAATCAGACGTCCAATTCTGTTTTCTTTTAGAAATTCTTTTTATATAACTCTCTCTCTTTTAATCAATTACTTTCATTTAAAAGTTGTATTCTTTGGTTTTGAAAGTACTAAGATTGCTCCCTGTGTTCGACCTCGGAGACTCTAATTTTTCAAGTAATAAAATTCTTTATATTTGTTTGAATGTTTTGTCGGTTATACTGCAATGTGATATTCTTTTTAAAACCCCACAAAAGCGTACAAACAGAGGGTGTGAAACAGTTTTGGGTTTAGGAATTAGAACATGATTATCGGGTGGGCAAACGGGTTGGGAATGACTGTTGCAGACAATTTTAAGCTCTGGTTCTAGTACCAGAAGTGGGATCGACTGTTCTAAAATCGAACTTAGAGTACAATAGATGTAAATTACAAAAAAGGATAATCAGAAGGATCTTGAGTTTTTGGAATGACGGGTTGCCTTCCATTAAGCGCTAAATTCAATCCCTTCAGCCAAGCAGAAAATGGTACGGAGAAGGAGTGGTCAAATCAGATGAGTTTTACAGAGTAAGCACCTTGATCAATAGCCTGGTTGGTCCAACCAGGTGCTTGTTCAGATCAACAGGCTGATGATGCAGCCCAAATCCAATCAATCTAGCGGGTTGATAGACGTGAATCAAGAGATGCGATGCCCACCAGATACTGTGGAGCTCAAAAGGATGTGGAAGTGTATAGCTAGGGTTTAGCTGAGTTGGATCAGCCTGATCAAAGTAGGGATCCTTAAATGAACAAGAACCAGTGGAGGATTTAGGAACCCTACAAGAGTGATCAAAGAAGGATGGGTCGTGATTTCTAGTCTGACCGATGTCCGAACCTGATAAAGGTATGGAGGAGAATCATATGCGATCGGCTCATTGAGAGGAGAATCAGAGTAGAAATTGAGTTCGGTTGCGGTCGGGGTTGAGAATGGGTTTGGGAAGGTTCTGCATGTGTAGAAGAGGTGTTTTCTTTAAAATCATTGACCTCAGTGTCAGAATCAAAACATAGGTTGTAGTAGCTGAGGTCGTAAATTGGCTCAAAGTTGTCAAGAAACAACAGTTCTCCAAAACCAGAGTAAGGTTCGAAATCGTCAGAGAATTTACGAGAATCATGTTTTGAATCTGATTCGGGATCCGAGATTCCATCATAGAATAGATCAAGATGTGGATAATCAGCAACCTGACCTGGGTCTAACCTAGTTTCAGATTCCAAACTCTTAAAGATGTCCCTATTATGTTTAGGCTCGGGTTCTTGGCTTGTAAGGTAAACCTAATCAAAACCCAACTCTTCCAACTCCTCGATTTCTGTATCATAAATTGGTGTGCCTTCTGAAAAATCAATTTGTATCTCTGAGGAGGTTGGAGAGGTGTACTCATCACATACAGGCCCAGAATGTTAGTCCGGATTTGAAATCTATTGTGTTTCGCACAAGGCCTCATAATCATCCCAATAAGGCTCAAATCCTGATTCTAGGTTAAGGGTGTGGGTTGGATCACTAGAATCTAGGTTGGGTTCTACAGGGATGTCAGAATTGCTCTTGAGATTCACCTTATTAGCCTAAGGAGCGGAATTTACACCCTCGAGAGGTTTTGATTCAATCTCATTATCACAGGTGTTTGGAAAATCTAAGCTTGGAGAACCAAGGTTTTGATTTTCTAGGGTTGGCTCAAAATTGTGAACACATGTAATCAGATCCTCCAAACTCATCTTAAGATTAGGAATGTTAATTTGTTCGTAATTTGAATCAGATTCCATTTGGGTTGGGGGTCTATGACAAGCTTGATCATTAAACTCGGGATTCAGGAGATTGTGTTGGTTAATCCAAGATGTCACAAGGGTATATTGATGCCTCTTATCGATAACACATTTCAACGCCTGCATTACCTTGTCTCTTTTTTCAAGGTCATCTCGATGTACTTTCCATAGTGATGGCTCAAATCTACACAAGATATGTTTACCAATATGCCATCTCTCAATTTCCTGGTATTTTGGCATGAGAACATCCCAAGTTGCCCCATTTTCTAGTTGCGTCAAAATTAGTTGTGCTTGTCCTAAAAGGAATGTTGTTGTGTTTGACACATTAACCTATATATCCTCAAACGGGTCTACTAACATGTCGGGTTGCATTTTGAATAAAAAATGGTGAAATCAAGATGTAGAATCAAAATTCAAGATTAGATTGAAATTGATCAGATCTAAAAGAGATTCCCACGAAAATTTATGTGTGTGCTCTAATAGAAGGGATGAGAGATTGGATGTGAGATTTGACCTAATCAAGGCACCCAAAGATTTTTGGATGACCAAGGCAATTTTGAGGTAGATGATACTTCTGAATCAGAAATTCGCACACCCGAGAAATACCTAGGTAGCCAGGAAGGGAGAGCCCCGCAAAGACCCCTACCCACTAAAGTGTCCCCACGGGTTACAGGGTTGCCCTCACCCGACCTTCCCTGTCACTGAGGGTCCACGTAAACCAGAATGTACAAACTTAAGACCTTAAGTCTACCAGTTTTATGTCCTAATTTGTGCCTTGGGTTTCACTTGATTAGGAGTTAATTCAACTTGTGACCTAATTTGGAGGTTGGTTGGCCTACAATGTAGGCTAACTTCACCTGACCTACCCTAAAGATGGCAAAATGAGATCTAGGTCAAGACTGAGAAATCACCCTGATTTGACTCCCAGGTTATTAGGTCCAAGTATTTTAGAGTTCAAGTGAATTTAGAGCCTGATTTTTTAGGGTTTTTGTTGATTAGATCTTTTCAACCAAGGGCTTGGGTAGCACACAAATGCGGGTGGGTTTGTTTCCTTTTATGAAGGCAAGTGTGAACTATCACTCCAAAACCCTAAAAATTGAAACCCTAATTGGCTTTATTCTACATCCAATTTGATCTTAAAATGTTCTCCTTGGACTTCAAACAAGAAGTGCATAGTCCAATAAGATTAAAAATTAAGCATAGTTCCTAATTGGCACAAGCAATTTGGGGTAGGAAATTTTAAACAAAATCATCTCAATCTTCAATTAAATTTGAAATTTTTGCAAATCAGGAAACTTGCCCCTTAAATGTTGATTACTATGAAAAATAAGGCAGGTGATTCCTAATTGATTGGTTTCTTTTTTATCTTCCCAAGATTAGGAGGTTGATTAGGGAAGAATAAAGAAGTTACCTGCCATAGAGTGGTTGATTTGCATAGAAGATCTCCTTGTGAAGTACCTCACAAAATTACAATAAAGCGAACAGGGCAAGTCAATGCTTAAATATATTAAAATAATGCAGAGAATAATGTAGAGAATTTGGACCTATACTACAGTCCAAAATGTTTGTCGCTCTAAAATGGGTTTTAAAATCAATGCATTGCAGTATAGGTCGAATCAGCTCGAAAAACAGATAGAATTTATAGCTCAAATATCAGAAATGAAGTCCGAGATCGAACACAAGGAGCAAATAGGAATTCACACACTAATCTTAATAATGTAAATGAGCACAAGAATTTAAACCACAAATTGATATTCAATAAATACTAATCTATCACTTTAGATATTCAATGAATTTTCATGTATTTTGAGGCAATAAAAAGGTAAAGAAGCTAAAATAATGGTGATTTAAATCACCAATTATTCTCTAAGCATATATATCAAGCATTCAATCAATGTAAATATCTCAACAGTAATTCTAAGTATCAAGCCTCAAATCAGTCATCGGGTTTGATGACTAGAAGACTTAACCATCAGATGCTACAGTGCATCCCTAGGACTGTTCTTCTTCTTCTTCTTTCCTTCCTTGGCTCCTCTTCTTTAGCTGCTTTCCTCCTTCCTTCTCTTCTTCCTTCACACATAGAGGGTGGCCATCTCTTCAGAGTTAGCTAAGTGTTGCACAGGGCAAAACCCACCCCTGCCCCTGTGCTCTCTTCTTTTCTCTCTAGGATTCTCCCTCCCAGGGCCACAATAGGATAGTCGGGTTATCGGGTACACACGCACCCGAGACTAGGGATGCCTGCAGTGGGTAGCAGCCGAGGAGTGCTTGGCTAGGCGTGTAATCGGATGCACCAGACCAGCATGTAGGGTGTCGCGGGTGAGGCACGTGAGGGCGTGGGAACCTCACCCCCTGTGTGATACTTGAGGCGATATGCTCACGTGACAAAAATAATTTATGCAGCTTCTACTGCTCCTCAATCCACGATGTGGGACTAAATCCCACTACCCTTTTCTACGTGGAGCTATAGTTGAAGGTGGACTCAATTGAGGTGCTTGTGGTGGTCAATGGCTTCAATTGACTAGGCGAGTGTATCGCTGAGGTGAATCCATATCACCTGGAGGTGGCACCTGGAGCTGTAGGTGCCGTAGAGAGCTTGAAGCTTTGCTTGAGCTCGTTGTTAATGGAGCTGGGAATGTGAGTACTTGAAAACATGAATAAGGCCTTTCGGCCCAATCAAACAAGCTCAAGAGTGTCGCCGTGAGGTGAGGAACTAAACAGCGGTGTTCGTGAGGGGTGAGAGTTCATGAGCTGGCCGGACGGTGACGGAAAATGAAGTATGTAGGTGCAGTGTTCGACGTAGCGGCTGAGGGCGTAATAGGGTGAAATAGGATAGGGGTTTTGAAGAGTGGGCCACAGTGGAGGTCGTGAGGTGGTCAGCGAGGTTGATGGAGTTGTGTAGCAGTGGAACTGCCTCGCTGGAGGACGGTCGAAGATGGGGAAGACAGAGGTGAGTAGCGACGTCGAAATCTATTTTTGGGGTTTTCGAGTATGAAACTAAACCTAAGAACTGAAAGATACTAAGCTAACCCTAAACTAATGGATGAAGGAGAAAGAATGGCACCGGCGTTGGTAGGTCGACGCTGGGGAAGAAGGTACTTCGGTGATGGGGACGGTGACAGTAATGGAGGTAGATGGGCTCCTGCTGGTACGACCAAGAGTGGATGAGAGAAAGAGAATCTAGTCACTGGTATTGTGGACGGATGATGAAGGAGATCAAGAGGAGTCACCGAAGCTTGTGGAGCTTCATAGTCAGAAGAGGAAGGAGGAAAATAGGGTTTCACGGCTGGAATAAAGTCTGAAGAGCATGGCTGTGCCTTGGGGATCCTTTTATAGGGCTTAGGAGGTGATTTTGTTGTCACTGGAGTAGGAATTCTCTAGGATACCCTAATCTCTCATGCGTTCGCATGAGAGATTGGGAAAGTTTTATGGCTCATGGATGGATTCAATGGGAAGAGGACTCCTCAAGGAATCTCCCTTCTAATTTTGGAAGGGATTGGTTGAGTAGAGGAGTTCTCTTCAATCAGAGGTTGCTGGAGTTGTAAGAATAGGATTCATGGTGGCAGTGACCTTTCTGTGAAGAAGATAAAGAAGTTGGGGGGCTATTTGTAAGGAATTCAAAAGTTAAGGGTCTGAATGAGATAAAAAGAGTTTGACTAGACCAAAATGCAAACTTGGTCAAGATGATCTCAAATTGGGCCCAAATTTTGGTACAAACCTAATTTGGACTCAATAAATCTAATGGTAAAGTTAGATTTAGGTTTTGACCTTGTTTGACTGGGTAATTTATGTGAAAATCCTAATTAGGGCAAATATCTGTCTAGGACTCTGTTTTGGGTTATGATGGGTTCTGATGGTCAAATTTAAGGTAACAAACCCTAGAGAATATTTTTAAATCAATTTTAGAGGGTTTAGGTTAATTTTATCCTGACTAGAACCTCAGTTAATTAAGCAAGTCTGTTTTTAGGATTTCAGAAGTTATTTAATTTCCAAAACATGCGAAAACCCTTTTATGTCTGTATTAACTCACTTGTTGGATATTTAAGACTATTTGACCCTTAATTGCTCCCTAGGAAAACCTGTTATTGACTGCATTCATGATATGATGGTAAAATTACAGTTTTAACCCTATTTTCTTATCTTTCCCTCAGAATGGATTTGCAGTGACTTAGGGCTCTCTAGTAGTTATGTAGGAGCATTTATTCCTTGATAATGACTAAATTGCACTAGTGATGGCTCATGATGTTGTTCCCATCATCTGTTACTCCTCTCCAGACCTTGTTTTGGAAATCAAGCTTGGATCTTGATTTCCTAGGTCCCAAAACCCAATTCCAACCCCTTAGGAACCTAAATTAAGGTACCCTAAGCCTAGTACACTACCCCTAGACCCTCCTAAGAACCTAATTAGGTTCTCACTAAGACCAATTGACTTGGATCAAGTCAATCACACTTCACTTAGTCAATTGGACTCATAGAGTCCAATTAAGCTCAGATCTCAATTAATAGAAGTCCAATTGACCTAAGCCTAACCTAATTGAGTAATCTCACTTTTAATTAGGTTTGTACCCATTCAATTAAACTTGTGCCAAGTTTAATTGAATGGGTACAAACCTAATTAAAAGTGAGATTACTCAATTAGTTTAATTATGCATCTACCTTAGTAATTAGGGTTTCTAAACCTAATTCTAAGACCTAACCTAACTCAAACCCTTAGGACATAATTTAGACCACTAGACCACCTAGCCATCTAAGTCACACAGACACCCACACACCCTCACCTAGACGCACACACCTAGAGTTCTCTAGAACTCTTCATAGGTGGCGCCACCCTTGGGTGCTAAAAATAGCAACCAAGGGAGAGTCTTCTCTTAGATCCATGAATTGTGATCTAAGAAGACCCACTCCCATCCATTTGGACTGCCACCTTAGAGATTCTCTAGAGAGTTATATAATTCTCTAGAGAATTCTATAATTCTCTAGAGAGCCACACCCATAGCAACCTAAGAGTCTATAAAATGACCATCTTGGACGGCCATGCACCCATCTTGATCTTGGACTCTCCATTAGTGGTTCCTCACTCCACCTCCATGTCCATGAGCTCCTTCCACCTCCAAGCACTTGTGGACATCCAAGAGCAACCCTCCACGACCTCTCCAAGGGTCAGCCTACCCACCATTGTCCGCCCCTTCTCCCAACTACCTCAAAGGCCATTGGAGACCACCTCCGAATGCCCTTCCTTCTGCTAGCTAGATAGATAGGTAGTTCTAATTTTCTGCCTTATTTTATGCTTAGTAGTGTAGCTATCTCTCTCCCTCTAGCTTGGTGCACGTGTAATCTCTCGTAGACCTACACGTGTATGCATTTTTTGATTGCTAGTAATCTTTTAAGCTTTCATGTATAAGCTTTCCTCTAGCTTCGCTCTGTAACCGCCATGATGCAATCAATGAAAAATCTCTGATTTCTTTCCATATATATATCTATGTGTGAAAAGTCACTATGAGTTTGCTTGCAATATCTTTCTTGCAATAATAAGTTGCCTACTTTGATTTATGATATTATTGCAACAACATGTCATGCATGAATACGTAAATAATTAAAAATTGGCATTCATTTTTAAGCGAGTAGAGAGGAAAAGATTGAAATCAAGATTAGCGTTTCCATAAACGCCTCCCAGAGACGAACAACTGAAACTCATAGTCTCATTAATCTAGAAATACTTTTGTCGAGAGGATTTCACAATTATACTACATGCTATGACACAAAAAAGAGGGGTTGAATTCTGTAAAAAAAAATTCACAAACAATCACAACAAATAAAATAGGTATTTAGAGAGGAAACCTTTGTGGGAAAAAACCTCTACCTAGATCTCCCAATCTAGGAATTTGCCCCCAAATCAATTGGGAATCATTAAACCACACCACTAATCCAAGGGTGGTGTTCCTCAAAATACAATTCCCCTCTCTTGGATAATCCCCAAGGAGAGTTTAGCCTCTCTACTAAGAGGAAACGGGAAACCCAAATCTCGGGCAACCAAACAAGCTAATAAAATAAAATAAAGTAAACAATCCTAAGAGCCTTGAATTATATAGAATATAAAGTAGGCTATGATACTCCCTTTGCAAAACTATGTGATGCAGAAAATCAGAGTGGGAGTGATGTTGCTCTCAAGAATTTCTATGAACAAAGTAGCACAATGGAGCACAATAGCTTTAAAAAGTTTAGAATAGAATAATTGAAAGTATTTAGAACGAGAATATTTCTTTTTTTAATGTGTAAGCTTAAGGTAAACCTTAGTGGGTATATATAGGTGTTGGAGGTTAGATTTAAGCCTAGGTAGTCATTGGGATTTGAATTAGAATGGAATAAATAGAGGTAGAATGGCTACAAATCATTTACTCAAAGTCTGAATATATTAGACGTCTAAAATGTTAGGATAGATGTCTCAAGGAGTCATTTCAGATGTCTAAGAATAAAATCAGACATCTAAAAAGGCCTCAGTGTCAAAGTGATTGTTACTGGAATGAGGTTGGATCCAAACAGGGATCTAAAGACTTATGTTCAGACATCTTACTGGACGTCTAGAGGAAAGGTTAGATGTCTTAAAATGAAAAGTCAGTCGTCTAAATAAAAGACATGACATCTAAAGACCTACAACATTTCACAATCAATGAGTAATGGATATAATCAATTGTGGTCAACTTTAACGTTGGATAAAAAATGAACGTTGGTCATTTCAGATGTGTCAAGAAGAAACTAGACGTTTGAAATACAAGAACAATTTTGACCGTTGTTCTTTTGAAGAGAAAAAGATTAAAGAGATATTAAAAGCTCATGGAGGCATTTGAAAGACTTTACTAGACATCTGAAGTGGAACATAGACGTTTGAAATCCTAGGTGGCAGAGGTTGAGGATTCTAGACATGATTCTAGGTAATAGACAAAATCCTAGATGTCTAAAGAAGTAGATTAGACATCTGAAAAATCAAACTCAAACGTCTATAGGCATCATAAGACATATGAAAATCAACAGAAGCTAAACCTCACAATTTTAAGAATGAGGATATCTAAGTGTATCCTGAGGATAATGCAAGGCTCATTTACATTCTAAATATAATAAACCAAATAGAACTAATCTAACTTCATCTCCTTCTATCTTCGTCCCCTCATCTCCTTCTATCTTTCATAGAGCTTGAGCTTCAACTTTCATCAAGCTTCTTCCAACCCTAACCTTGAAATATTTATCTCCAAATATAATGTTAAGTATAACATGTTTTGTTATCATCAAAATCAATGATCGTGGTGCTTTATCACCAACACATACCCATGACAACACACTCCCCACTCTCGATAGTGCACAACCCCACTTCCTCTCGATCACACACAGATGCACTCCTTACCTCACCAGCGCCTAATATCCCATTCCCTCATGACTCCACAGCAACGCCAACCTAACTCAGCAACACAACGTCCAACCCCACTCCTTCCCTCTCCCCTCATAACTTCACCCTACGCAGGCCTTAATGGGTGCCCATTCCCAACCGCTTGCTCATAATAAGGGGAGGCCCCAGCGGCTCCTCTCCTCTCATCTTCCTCACCTCCTTCACCATCGCGTCTCCACCATCACCGACCATGCTCCTTCTCTACGTTGACCTCTCCACCATCGACAGCGATTGCTAAGCACTACGCATCATCGACCATGGATCCACGCCATCGATTGCAATTATCCATTTCCCACAACCACGCTCTCCGTCTCCTCAACCTCCAGCCTCATTGTGACAACTACGATCTATTGTGACGAGAACTCCATCACCATGGGTGTGCGGGGTGACAGACCGCATTGCCATCTATGGAGTTTCACACCCACTGCTCTTTTCTTACTGCACTCTACCTCTGCCACATCTTCCTCTTCACCATCGTGCTTCGCCATCACCTGTGCTCCCCCTATGCAAGGGGAGTTCTCATATCTTGTCCAACTTAGTTTCATTCGATTGATTGTGGTGTTTGATTGTTGAGAACATTTTGATGTGAACATTGTTCCCTTTTAGTAGTTGTTGATTGCAAAATAAATGAGATCCTGATGTGCACTTTTAGCCGCTTTATGGATACGATAAATATCCCCTGCTATATGTGGTTCTCTATTTTTATTTCTAATTTTGTATCGTTCGCTGCCATGATTCAGCAACTTAGTACATATTTGATATTAATTGCAAACATCAATTTTGATATGGTGAAACGATTCGATCAGTTGCATGCCACTATTTATATGAACTTCTCAACACTAAAATACTTACTGAATAAGAAAGATGCGAAACCCCACCTTATTCGATGGATCCTTCTACTCTAGGAATTTTATCTGGAAATTAATGATAAGGCGGGTTCGCAGAATGTAGTAACCAATCATTTCTCTTATTTTACGATGCATGATATGCTTACCCCACCTGATATCTTTCTAGATGAAGCTCTCTAGGCTATTAATAACCTCCCCTAGTTTGCTACTATAGAAAATTACTTGGCGACTGGATAAATCCCCCTTGATTATCCCAAATCCAAATGGAATAAGTTCTTTACTGACATTAAATATTATTTTTGGGAGGAGCCTGATTTATTCTGTATTTATGCTGATCAGGTCATTCGACGGTGTGTTCCTGATTTAGAAGTTCATAATATTCTAACACACTGTCATACAATGGCTTGTAGTGGACATTTCTCAGGCAAGAAAATTGCGGCCAAAATTTTGAGTTTTAGATTCAGTTGGCCCAGCATACACAAAGATACTCAACAATTTGTTTAGTCCTGTGTGTGTTGCCAGAGCATTAGTAACATGACTTAGAAAGATGTGATGCCCCTTAACGCAATTTTAGAAGTTTAAATTTTTGATGTTTGGGGCATTGACATCATGGGATCATTGATTAACTCTTGTGGCTATCTGTACATTTTAGTCACAGTTGACTATGTTTCTAATGGATTGAAGCAATGCCCACTCGGACCAACGATCATCGAGTTGTCATGGACTTTACTAAGAAAATATTTTCTCAGGGTTTGGAGTTCCCAAGGCCATTATTAGTGGCAGAGGATCTCACTTTATACATTCCCAATTCTGTCAGCTCTTATCTAAATATGGGGTTAATCATAAAATTTATACTCCTTACCACCCCCAAACTAATGTCTAAGCTGAAGTTTCTAATTAGGAATTCACAAAATATTTTGCAAAAAATGATTAGGCCTGGCCGAAAAAATTGGTCCAACAAGTTGGACGACACTTTATGGCCCTATCGTACTACTTTGAAAACCTCGATTGGGATGTCACCTTTTTGTTTGATCTATAGAAAGGCATGCCTCCTCCAAGTCAAACACAAACATAGTGTAATTGCACTAGAGGGGGGTGAATAGTGTGGTAGATAAAAATGATGCAAATAAAAGCAATCTCACAATTCAATCACCACAAATGAATAAGTATTTTTAGGTTGAAACTCTAAGGGTAAAAACCACCACCTAAATCTTCTCAACTTAGGATTTCTCGACCTACCGAGTAGATCAAATCCACTAACGGATCACTTGAACGAGGGTGATACAACCTCAACTTACAATTCACACTACTTTAACTGAGGGTAGTGTACCTTAAACCCTCTTCTTTATGAAGAGTATTTTGTCTCACAAAGGAGATAGGAATGCACCATGTGAATACTAACGAGTCGATTTTCTGCTATGCATTGTGGTATTTAAGTGGTGGAAAAATCGACTAATCAACAATAAAAATAACCACTCACAGAAGAGCAGGTCGTGTCCACAGGGAGGCAATTATGCAATAAACTCTTGATTATTTCATATTCTTTTAGTTAAGTGTGAAATCCCTAGTCAAATTCGACATAAAATGCGATGGAAAGAAGATTCACATTAACTCAAAAATATAAGGGTATATGTGCAATTTTCCCTCACTGAAATCTTCAATAAATATATGATGATTTTATGTAATTTTCAATTGACATATACTAGAGAAAATTGGTGTACATGTTAATCCCAAAACTAATCTTGAAACAGGTGAATAACAATAACGTGCAATTATCAGAAAGTATGAGTGTGCATTCGCAATTTTGCCACAATAAAATAATAATAAATCAAAAATTAATTTCTGGTGGCAATGGCATTAGATGTAATTTTTAACTGAAGTGAAAACAGAGCTTTCACTCTCCTCGCGAGAGAGAGAGAGCACCGGCAGGGCTGTTAACCCGCAAGGGAGGTTGGTGAAGACGAGGCCGATCCGATGGAGGTTGCGGCATCGATGGAGATGGCCGGCTGATGGAGGAAGAAGAATACCGGAGGAGGCACGCCTGTGGGGCAGCACCTACGGTGAAGGGTACCGGAGGAGGGGTGTAGTGCGGTCGTCTGCAGTGGCTACTTGGTGAGGGCGCGAGATTGGTGGTGCATCTGAAGGCGGTGGAGGCTGAGGCACGGGCCTGGTGGGTGAAGGCGGGCGGTGCAGGAGACGGGTGCTGACATGCAACGCTTGTGGAGGGTGAAGGAGGGCGGTGCAGGAGCACGCAAGGTGGTAGCGAGCACCTGCGGGCACTAGAGAAGGGCGCCTACAGGGTGCTTGGTGAGGGTGCAGGCGTGAGGGGTTGGGCGTGAGGCAGAGCAGCTACTAGTTCTGGAGAAGGGCGCGTGCCTGTGGGTGCAGGTGGTGAGGCGGGTGCCTACGGGTGGTTAGGGCGGTCTGCAGAGAGGGGAAGTGCTGCGGTGGAGAACTTAGTGCGCTGGAGATGGGCGCATGCCTATGGGCACGCAAGGTGGAGAAGGAGTAGGCATAGGCTAAAGGGTGAAGGCGGGCGGATTCCTGCAGGTGCGGTTGAAGAGGGAATCTTGGTGTGTAGCGCTTGCGGAGGGGGGGTGCTGTGCACCTACAGGGTGGTGGAAGATCTGGTGATGGAGCTGGAAAGGAGGATGCACCGTGGGCATGGCAGGAGGGCGCACGGATGAGGGTGGTGCAGCGCCTTCAGTGAAGGGCGCTGGAGGAGGGGCAGAGCACCTGCGATGCTTGAGAGGGTGTGAGCGCTGGAGGGGGAAGCACCTGCGGGCGTGGGTGGGGTGGTGCTAGTGTTGGAGTGCCTATGGTGCGACTGGAGGGAGCGCTACAGATGGGCGCGCGCCTACGGGCACGAAGGTCGAGCGGGCTGAAGGTGATTTGGTGCACAGTGCACATGGGTTACACGGTCCCTAGATGATCTCTCCCCCCTCCTCTCCTTTCTCTACCTCCTCTAAACTCCTCTCCTCCACCCTTCTAGGGATTTTCAAAAATCCTTTCTAAATATGGCTTCGTTTGTTGAGGGAGGGCAGCGGAAGATCAGATAAATGTGCGGGAGGAGTTGCAGCTGGCATCGGATGTGTGTTGGGGAAATTTATTCCCCCCCCCCCCCCCGTGTTCTTTCTAAATATTATTCCTACAATGATAAAAACATAACATCATTATATATTAAGTTATAGAATACTATAAAATAGATGTAAACTTAAAATCACGATGAATGTAAACATTCTATAACATAATGTAGTTATTAACAAACCTAAAAGTTACGATTAAAGTTACTTAAGCGTAATATTAGTCCATTAAAATGGACTCATCAAATACCTAACCAAAAATAAAATGGAAAACACAACAACCTATAGAGATGCAAAATATAATGTTGATCCAAGCTACTATAGAAGAAGGCACTTCCCTACTTTTGGAAGTGAGTAGGTTTCAAGGCACAACAGGTTGTTTCTCTCATAAGTGTAGTATGAAACATGAAGAGCTTGAATAATTTCTTCTTTTGATCTATTCACAAAGTGAGTCTAAAATGGTGAAAAGTATTATCTTTTGGTGTCTCTAGCTAAGGAAAGATTCCCTTATATTTATAGAGGTCTTAATAAGGTTCAAGAAGGCTTGGGAGAGGGCCTATAGCTGTTGGAGGTGTATCCTAAGAGATTGGGTTAAAATCCAAATCAAATCAAGTCATAATTAGGTCTGACAGTAGAATTAGATGGCTAATATTTGGGTCAAATGTTCAATTAGACGTCTAATATAATTTCTGGATGCCTAATATTGTAGGGTGTGTTTCTTGGAATTTGATTAGATCCAAACAAGGATCTAGTCAAATGTCTGAATGTGAATTTTAAGACGTATAGGTACAATATTGGATGTCTAATTCCAAAGGGGGTACTTCCTGAATGGATTAGATACAAACAAGGTTCTAGTGTAACAAGGTCAGACGTCTGGCTGGATGTTTGAGACTAAAGGTTGATGGTAACACCATCATGGTCCCTAACTAGCCACATTTAGTTAAGTTTGAATGAAAAAAGCTCTTACTTAATCATCTGAGGGTCACAACCCCATACCATTCTGATTTGAGAAGAAAATCAGGAATCAAGGTTAATTATGTAATTTTAACAGTACATCACAAACATAGGTTAACCATGAGATCATTCAGGGATTAATTCATGGTCAAATGAGCATAAAAGTCTAAAAAGTGGGGCAACACTGATAATAATGGGGTTTCAGGCATTTCGAGAACCAAAATAGTACATAAAACCTTGATTCTCAACCCTACTTGAATTGAAGAGGTTATGGTTAGGATAAAATTAATATAAATCTCCTAAAATTCATATAAAAATATTCTAAGAGGTTTGGTACCTTTAGTTTAACCATCTGAACCCATTTTGATTTAGAATAGACTTTCAGACAAGAATTTACCCTAATTTGGGCCTCTGTGCAAATTGCCCAATCATACTTGGTTAAACTCAAATCCAAGTTCACCATTAGAATCCTTGGGTCTAAATTAGGTTAGTATAAAAATTTAGGTCCAATCAGAGTCCTTCTTGACCTAGTTTGCATTTTAGCCCTTAAAAACTCTCATTCTTACTCAAGTTTCAAGTTTATTACGGTTTGGTCCCTAACTTTCTCATCCATTTCTCAAATATGTCCCTGCCACAATTGGTGTGAACCAAGCTTCTGCAACAAGATTCAAGGGAGGTTTTCTCCCTCAAATTAGAGCCAAACTCCTCCAAAATTGGAGGGAATGACTGCATGAACCTTCCTAATTAATTGAACCGCCTATTGAGGCCTGATTCAGCCCATGAAGATCAAGTGAACACGAGGGAATTTGGCGATCCTTTCCCTTGAAATATAGAGCAATTCAAGCCTCTTTTTGTGCTTTATAACTCATTCTAAAACTCCATAAAGAGACTTGGTGCCCTTGCCGTCCTCCTCAGTCTGGTCTAGGCCACAAACCATCTTCTTTCTCTCTCTCCGACTGCCTCTGCCGTGACTCTAGCGAACTCCTCAAATCCTCCTTCCTCACCCTCTACCACATACGATAGGTAGAGGGAACGTCTTCCTTGACCTTGTCCACTTCTCCCCAGCTACAGTAGAAGCCTCCTTGCCCTCTCTTCCTCACCGTCTCTCCCATTAGAGGACTTCGCCTTCTCCATGACCAACCAATCAAAGTCGACACAATCCTCCCTCCTTTCGTCCATAATTAGGCTTCTTTTCTTCCTCTCCTTCCCTAGAGTAGGTTTAGACCCTTAGCTCCTCAATTCGACTGTGTTCATCCTTCTCCCACTTCATCTTCTCCACAGCCGGTACGAGCTTCGACGAGCTAGTGCTAGCACTCCAGCGCACCAAACACCACACTAGCTCCACCACTACCTCCGCCACACTCCACTGACCAGAAGCCCCAACCTATTTGGGCATACTGGTCCCTCATTTCCTCTATCGAACAAAACCACAGCCAGACCCCTCTGACTCCGATAGCCCTCCATCAACCACCAAATGCCAAAAGACTTCCAACATCACATTCGCCATGCTCTGGCGATCCCTCTGAGTGCTTTAATTGGGGTGATAAGCCCATTTTCTTATTTCAGATCTCTGATCAGAGCTCTGTCGCTGCCATCGTCTTCTCCGACCACAACTACTCCACTTCGACCCTTATCTACCTTGCTTCAAGCTGCAATCGATGCGACTTTAGTTCATGAAGCTCTCTTGACCTTCGACCTAACAGCAGCAATACAGTGGAGTGCCAATTAAATGTGGACATCAGTTGCAGTTTGCAAAAAAAGTAGCCAGTGTGATTAGTCCCACTTAGTAGACTAAGAACCTCACTACTAAGCATAAATTGAAATTGCCTCTTCAGCTGTCTACCTCTGAGCACACAATGGTGAGGTCCTCATCACGCGCCACTACACGTGCCCTCATCTGCAATCACGCTTGTGGGTTTGGGTCGGATCTAATTACCCAGTTATTGTATAGCTGGGTCTGAGAGAGAAATTTGAGGAGGGTGGGGGGTGGTTTTGCACTGTGGCATTGGGATTCATGCCCCCCCTCGCTCAATACTTAGCCATTCTGAGGCTTGTGAGGCCCTTGTGCCTCTCTTCTGTGGTGCTGTACCTTAGCCTTTTGCTAAGGCATGAAATAAGGCATCTGTGCCTTGGTTTTGTTAACTGATTGGTTACTTTGGTGCTGTGCTCTGATATTACTAACATTTGATTGAGCTTACTGATGGTTTATTTGAGTTGGATTAGAGCTTAGAATTTAGGGTTAATTTGGTGGTTCAAACCATCATTTTTATCTTGATGTTTTGCTCTTTGATATCCATATTCTGAGACACATTTTCTTATATATATTGCAAATCTTTTTGGTTATCTGATTCACTATTTTTTATTATTGTGATTAGTGATTGATTTGCTTATAATTGCTCCTTACGAACGACCTCGGACTCATTTCTTATTTTTGAGATTACAAATTTAAATGCTGTATCGATTTTCGTCACTATACAATGATGCATTTTCCTAAAATCGATGAATTTTGAAGCAACATTTTGGCACCATTGCCGGGAACAATGTGCATTTCATTCACTGATTGCAATTCTGATTTGATACTAACTTGCTCTATCTGATTTGTTGTGATTTTGAAAGGTGAATGGGGAAGATCGACCACATGAGCAACCACACTAGGTGTAGGTAATCTCATTCCTTTCTTCTTAAGCCCCTTATCTCTTAAAGGACTAAAAGGAGAAATCAATTAGGATCAACTCGCTTTCATTCATAGAAATTAATCATTTGAGTTTCCTGAATTGATCTGATTTGCTTAGAGATCCCAATCCTGATACTTGCACCTATTATGGACTTAAGGTGCCTTGGGCTGCACACCTTCTTGATTGAGCCCTAAGTGACAACTTTGGAAAGAATTGGACTTGGAAAATAAAGCCAAATTAGGGTTTCCATTTTAGGGTTTGGTTTCAGGAAAACACACCTACCTGATTTAAAGAGAACTTATTTCTCACTGCGTGTGCTACCTAAGCCCTAGTTGAACGAATCTAATCAAGTGAACCCCAAAAGCAAGCTCAAACAATACTGGAATCATTAAAACTTGGGACCTAATAACTTGCTTGCAAACCACTCAGGGTGATTTTGGGTTCTTGACCCAACTCATCTTGAACTTTAGGGTAGGTTAGGTGAAGTTGATCCACTTTATTGGTTAACCAACCTCCAAATTTAGTCGTAATCAAAATCAACTCAAAAGTTCAAGTAAAATTCAAGGCACATACTTAGGATTAAAATTGGTAGACTTAGGAGTCAAGCTTGATCATTCTGGTCTACTTGGACTCTCAGTGACAAGGAAGGTTAGGTGGGGGAAACCCTATAACCTGTGGGGATGCTCTACAATGTAGGGATCTTTACGGGACTCTCCCTTCCAGGCTACCGAAGTAATTCTCAGGTGATTGAGTTTCTGATCTAGAGGTATCATCTGCCTCGAACCTCCTTAGTAATCCATAGATTTTTGGGTGCCTTGATTGGATCCATTATACATTATGTCCTTCATCTGGTTCTTTAGTGTATGTTCGGGAGGAGGTCCTTAAGACCACAGTTGAGAACTCCATTAGCTGTTCATTCTCATTGAGGCCAAGCCTCGACCCATCTGTTTGTGCCACCACCCGACCAGATTGACATCTCTTTCGACTCTTCCACGTCTGAGCCCAGATCTCCATCATTTGAATCCATGGAAAACCAAGAAGAAGAGCCCAATGTCCAGAATCAGGTGAAGCATCTCACAAATCTAATGGACGCATTCATGAACCTTTCACCGCAGCCTCCAATGCGAGATCACTACAAACATGCTGCGGTGGTGATCGAACCTAAAGTTTAAATCCTAGCTGGAGAACTTGACACTGGACTAAAGTCCAATCTGATTAATGCTATTCCTAATTTTCACGGATTGAACTCCGAAGATCCCTTCCAACATATCAAGAAGCTGAAGCATCTGGCCTAGACATTCACGCCACCTGTCTATAATTGAGACATCCTACTCATGAAGATGTTCTTCTTCTCGCTTAAAGATAAGGCTACCCACTGGTATCAGACTCTGACTCATCTGATCAACACTTGGGAGGAATTTCAATCTGAATTCCTGAAGAAATTCTTCCCATTTGGTCTCACCAATGCATTGAGGAACTAGATCACACATTTTCACGCAAAATGCAAGGGAACCACTTCTTGAGGAATGGGACCACTTTTTGGATCTCATGCAAAAAATGCCCCCAGCACGGAGTTCCTAAATGGGAACAAGTCTAGTCTTTCTACCAGGGACTCTGTGAGGATATCAGGCTATTTGTCAATACAACATGTGGTGGCAACATCATGGGTCAGCAGCATGAAGATACCGTTTGGGAGATTCTCGAGAACATGTGCGAGAACTTCATAAACAATGAATCTATGGGTGTGTTTGACTGAACGACCACCCGGACATTGACAAACATGCAAGGGGCACACGAGACTCAAGGCCTATCCACATCCGTCGATCTGGAGTTGGTGGCCAATCGCTTGGATATGGTCTATATCATTGAAAAGAAGGTGGATGAATTGACTTGACATCTACAAAGAGCCACCTCCACACAGCAGAACACGTATGCGCAATCGCCCTTAGGTAAGGAGGCTGTGTGTAGCATTCACCACCATTCTTATCAGGGGATGGACTCATAACCACCATCATCTGATCCTAATTTTAGAGGAAACTCCAGACTCGCTTACTCTAGTTGGGGGAACTCTGAACCCTCATACTTTGATCTATTTGGAGTTCATCAGACCTGCGAGGATCTCCACGCAATCCAGAATGACCCATTCTCGAAAACCTAGAACCCTGGATGGTGCAATCATCCAAACTTCTGGTGGTCGACAAATAATCAAAACACGAGACCTCAATTCCAACCCCGACCACAGGCTCTGCACCCATATCATCCCGCTCAGCCTAGGCCCAATCCAAATTACCAATCTAGGCTATCAAGGGAATATCAAATGAATTTGATACTAGAAACCCTGGCTAACATCCAGAAGACCAATGCAGCTATACAGAAATAGTATAAAGATGGGATCACAAAGGATCAAAATCAACTAGCACAGATGGCGTGGAGTCACCGGCCTGGTGCACTTCCTTCCCAACCTCTGCCGAATCCAAACAAGTCAACCCAGAAACACGTGGTGAATCAAATCTAGGGTCAATCTTACTACACTCACGCAAGCCCATTAACTCATACCTGCATGTTTGGAGCTTCCTACTCCTCAGCTAATCCAAATCAAGCCCTAATGAATAACTCTATTGTGCGGCAATAGGGTTCAATCCTCTCTCCTCTGCCTCTGTACCATGATTGCGCGATGATCAATGTTGTGGACATGAGTAAAGACCACAAGACTAGGCCTTGAGGCCCATCTCCCAAATCTCACCCAACCCATGATCAACACAACAAGATTGAGGACAAAAATAAGAGGTGGAAACAGACATCTATCCCCTAGGATAGCCAATCCATTCCCTTATCCCAAATCTTATCCCACCTCCACACTAGAGGACTATTTGAATCTGACATAATAGGACCATTGAGGAATGCACAAATCACTATCTTGTTACTTGATATCCTCACTCTCAACTCCACCTCACCTGAATCATCCAAAAATGAGGTGGAGGAATCCTTGTAATGGAAGGTAGTTCTATAATAAAATTTGAGTGCCATAATCTATAATAGTCTACCTCCTAAGAAAACTAAACCAAGCACCCCACTGATTCTTTGCAAGATCGGGGTTGATTGCACAGCAATCATAGCACTTAAATGACCTAGATTAAGCTAGAACTTAGCATAATTGTAGTGTAATGCATGCATGAACAACATACATTGCATCTTTCCTGTTTTATCTAGGTATGCATAAAATAATGTTATAATGTACTGATTAGTGCATTATTTGGATTGTAGGAAATAAGAAACTCAGGAGATGTCCTGAAGCTGGATCTGAAGCAGGGAAGAAGCTAGAGCTTCAGTGGAGCTAGAGTAGAAGCCCTGGAATAAAGAAGAAGAAATAATGTAGGGAGAGGTATACTATTCTATTAAGTGGAATTTTAATGTAGAGTTAAATTATGAAGAACATATGACTTTTCTTAGCATTAGGATAGCCCTAGAGACCCTCCTAAACCCTAGCCACCATTAGATTAGGTCACTTAGCCTTGGAAACCTCAAAACCCTCATTCTAGCCCATATCTGGATGTCCAAACCTCTTAGACATAAATCGCAAACCTAGAGCCTAATTTTGCTGGAAAATTAGACGTCCAAGCAAAGTGTCAGACGCCCAATTTCTGTAGAATTCCAAGATAGAACCTAAATTCTTCCCTGACTCAACTTTGGATGTCTAAACTAGAGTTTTGGACTTCTGATTTTGAAGTAGAAGTCGTTTGATTATAAACTTAGACGTCTAGAACCCTTCTCTAATCCTTGTTTTTGAAATCAAGCTTGGATCTTGATTTCTTAAGCCCCTAAACCCAATTCTACACCCTAGGGAATCGAAATTAAGGTTCCCTAAGCCTAGTACACTACCCCAAGACCCTCCTAAGAACCTGATTAGGTTCTCACTAAGCCCAATTGACTTGGACCTATGTCAATCACACTCACCTAGTTAATTGGACTCATAGAGTCCAATTAAGCTCAGATCTCAACCAACGCAAGTCTAATTGGACTCAGTGAGAGTCCAATTGACTCAAGCCTGACCTAATTGGGTATTTTCTCTCCCAATTAGGCACACATCTACTCAATTAAACTTGCACTAAGTTTAATTTCACTTTCACATTAGCATTAGGGTTTATAACCCTAATTCTAGAAGCCTACCTAAACCCAAATACTTAGACCTATAGGAATCAACCTAGACCACCTAACCACACCCACCTAATCACTCACACACACATACATAGCCACCCACTCTAGATTTCTCTAGAGTCTTCCAAAGGTGCCGCCACTTTGAGTTGCCAAAAATAGCAACCAAAGGAGTCCACCAACCAACCCATGAAATGTGGATCTATAAGGACCCATTTCAAATGGGTTGGCCGGCCACAAGAGAGGATTCTCTAGAGAATTCCACACTTCTCTAGAGGGTCTCTCCTTCATTCTATTTAAGGCCACCATTGGATGGCCATGCACACCATCTAGCCATATATCCTAGACTCTTCATTCCATGTGCACCTCCATCTCCACGAGCTCCATCACAATCACCACCTTATCTCCATGTTTAAGGCTAGAGAAACTCTCCACCACCTTCTCAAGGCTGGCCTACCTACCATTATCCATTCCTCTCTCTCCTCCTACCACCTCAAGCTCCACAGGCCATTGGAGACCACCTCCAATGCCTAAAGTCTCTTAGATAAGTTGTTCTTAATAGTTTAATTTCTGCATTAATTTCTTACTTAATAGTGTAGTCATCCTCTACTTGAATGATGCATGCGTAATCTTCCATAGATACACTCATGCATCCATTTTCTGCTAGCTAGAATCATTACTTTAATCATTCATGTGCAAGCTTTCCTCGAAAAATGATTGTAATGAAAATATTTTTGAAGGAATGAATCATCACTTGCTTGATTCATATATCCATATTGTGATCATCAGTTGCCTGACTTAATCTCTTATGTTATTGCAATAACATGTCTGTTGCAGAAATTATAGAAGATTTGACGATTAAAAAATATTCAGTGGGTCGCCATCATATAGTTAAGACAGTGTGCACAGACATGCATACTTTCACGTTCATATTGTTTTGACTAGCATGCATGTCTTATGAGTTAACAATGAAATCAGTGAATCATATATTCATACTTTAAATATCAGACTCCAATTTTAAGCAAGTAATGAAAAGAATCAAAATCAATTTCGCTTTTCTAAACGCCTCCCTGAGATCGACTAGGACTCACATCTCCTTAACTTAATTTTTGTTGAGTCATATTTCACAACTATACTACGACACTTTTCTATCAAATATGCGATTTATGACCCCAAACAAACTTTGCACCATTGCCAAGGAGGCAACGTGATTTTGATTTGTGAGTTTTGAGAGCTTAACATTGACAAACTTTCTTCTGCTTGCTTTTTGATGTGTAGGAACATGAAGAGTGGAATCTGCGCACGCATCGGGTGCAGTTGAAAAAAAATCAGGTGCACATCACTATCTTAGGTTCAGGATTTCCCTTTCTGAACCCTAGGAAGATTTGAATTTTAGGTAGATTTGATTTTTGAAAAACAACAATCTACATATTTTTGTGAAAAAGAAGGAAAAATATTTAGGTTTTAGATTTAGGGTTCTTTCAAATCTTAGGTTAGAGTTGTTTGAAAAAAAGAAAGAAAAAAAAAATGAAATATTTTCCCTATAAAAAGAAAAAAAATTTTGAAAAAGTTTGAAAAAAGGTTTGAAAAAAAAAATTGAAGAAACAAAGTGGAAAAACGGAAAAAAAATTTTTTTGAGAAAATGTTTTGATTTTTAATTTCAAACCCTTCATAAGCCTTTTCACGATCTCACAAAATTCTGCCTGATTTTTTTAATATGATTTAAAATTTTGATTTTTGAATATTTATTTGGCCAAAAATTCTGAAATTCTGGTATGAGCTATATTTGCAAACCAGATTTCAAACGACACCATTCATTTGAAAAAATTTGAATCACGAAATTTTTAAAAATTTGCAAATTACAAGGGGGTCAAACTAACTCAGATTTGTAAATTTTTTAATTTCAAAAAGCGATTTCGAATAGTATGCTAATCAGATTTGACCAATAGTGGTGGGGTTTGAAAGGTTATCAATCTAGGTCCTTTTTTCATATTTTTTTTGAATTTTTGGAGTTTCTTTAATACTGTTTCAAATTGAAAAATCGACTAGTGGTCAAAATTCCAGATCTGACCCACCTAATAATTAAAAATTTATATTTATTTGATTGAAATAGTAAAAATTTCAAAAAAATATTTACTGGAAGGATAATTAAAAAAGGAATCTACTTGTCAAATTTCAAATCAATTGGATTCAAATTGTAATACAGAGAATAATTTTAATCTGAATATTGGTCTACAGCACATTTAGAACTTGCATGAACCCTAGGCTCAACTTTTAGGGTTACATTCTAGAGACCACATTGCGCTAACCTAGACTTAATCAAGTCTAGTAGCTAGCCGGTGAGCTTGGCCACCTTGTGGGCCACTAACCAAAAACCCCATTTTAAAAAAAAGGTTAAGGAAAAATTGCATAAAACACGTTAATTAACCCGAATTCATTGTCATACTACTAGGTCATCACAACCACCTTAGCCAAACCTTAGCCAAATCTGTGGGGCAGTATCAAATGATTGTGGCTCGGGGGTACAAAGGAACCAGAGGTAAAAATCAAAGGAAGAACCATCCCCTTAGTCCCGTTGTCTAGATTAGCTGGGTTAGCTTTAGGGGTTGGGATTACTTGCAGTTTATGATGAATTTTTCTTCATCAATTAGAATCTTAATGAAAAATCTGATCACTTGATCTTAAGGACCAATTGATTGATAAGGCCTTAGCCTTGTCTGGCCTAGTTGCACCAACCTAGGGGTTGGTTGGTGTATGCAAGGAAGGAGGCCACTTAGACCTCAACTGGTTGGATCTTAGGAGCCAATCCCTAGGAGGCAAAGGTGATTCATCGCATCACTCAGACCATCTTCTCACCCTCCTTCTACCCTCTTAGTCGAGATGGCTAACCCTAGACCCAGACCTGGTTAGGATCCAGCAAATCTAGACCTGATGGCTTGCCTGGAAGCCCAAGTCGTCGAATCAAAGGAGCGACATTAGAAAAATATCGACCAAATCTTAACGACATTGGATAGAATGCAGCATCCACCCTGCAGAGAACAGCTACAGGATTTGTACGATTCGATTGTGCCGATTCTCGCACCTCAAGTTCGGATTCCCGCAGGTGGAGACACGCTCGAGTTGAAACCCAACATGATTAGCTTAATCTAGAATTACTTCTATGGGAACTTGAATGAGGATCCATTCCAGCATATAGAGGGCCTGAGTCAAATCGCGAAAATGGTTCGACTCAGGAATGTTGACCTAGGAATTGTTCTCATGAAGCTTTTTTCGTTCTCTCTCAAGGACAAAGCTTCATATTAGTTCAAGACCATCGAGAGGCCAATTGGAACCTAGGTGGAATTACGATGTGAATTCCTACAAAAGTTCTTCCTAATCGGTCGTACGAACAAGATGAGGTGCACGATTACCACTTTCTCCCAAGGACCTAGGGAGAAGTTGCATGATGCCTGGGACCAATTTCATGATCTCCTTAAGAAATCCTTGCACATTGTGTGCCTAGATGGCACTTGGCTCAAATCTTTTACCATGGGTTGGATGACACACATCGGTATCTGGCTGATGCATCTAGTGGCAGGAATTTCCTCGCAAAAGATGAGAATAGTGCATTTGAGTTGTTTGAGTCTTTGGTGGAGAATTCTATGAATGCCACATCAATGAACCAATTCTAGCAACCTGTACAGCAACAAGTTAGTGTCCACAAGGCTAAGGCCAGATCAGCTCAAGCCGATATGGACATTATCCCCAAGCAGCTGGATAAGGTGGATCTGCTAGATAAGAAGCTTGACGAATTGATTTGAGCTCGACCTAATTTAGTCAGAAATTCTGCTGCATCTAGATCCTCCTATGCACCTTTAGCCCCTCTTGCTCGAGCTAATTTACTCACTCGAGATGCATCTTCTCCGTATTCATGAGATTTTACATATCAGGATCCCACAAATAATCTTGATCTGGTACCACAAAATTAGGGTTATGCACCACATGATGATTTTGACGCATATTCCCTTGATGAATATACATCTTAGACATCGTCGGCCTACAAAGTTGTCAACACTATTCAGGGATATGGGCGTAATAACTCATACTCGGAGACGTATAACCCTGGTTGGCGCCAGCATCCGAATTTCTCCTGGGTAGGTAATTCATAGAGACCACATAAAGATCCACACTAGTAGACCAGGCAATAAAGTAATGCACAGAACATGTATCCAAGGCAGCAGCCATTCCCATCTCAGTAGTAGCAATCTCGTTGTATATATCAGTCGCTACATCAAGCTGCCGATCACCCTCCAAAGTGGGTCGAGCCATTGGAGGCATTAAAAGAGGAGCTATAAGAATCGATGCAAAAATCAATGTAGGATAGTGATGAGAACCTCATCATGAGCCATAACTAGCTCATTTTGACCTAATACAAAGGATAAAAGCTCCTATATAACTCAAGGAAAGGCTTAACTCAGAGAATTTTGAGTTTAAGGAGAAAACAAGTCATAAGGGGTAAAAATGCAATTTTACCAGTATAATCTGCATACAGGGTAATTCAGGGTCCAAACATAGGTCAAAGCAACCTAATAAGAATAAAAGTGGGATGAGATGATCTGGCAAGGGCTACAGCAATTCCAAGGAAATAAATGATAATGTGTAACCCTAAAATAAACCCACTTCAATTCACGAGGTTCAAGGAAAAGCAAAAATGGAATAAACCCTCTAAAATTCATAGAAAAATAATCTCTAGGGTTTAGAACCTTCAATTTGACCTTAGGAACCCATCTTGACCTACATTGAGAACCATACCCAATTAATAACTTAATTTGGGTTTTTGTGTAAATTGACCAATCAAACAAGGTTTAATCTAGAAATAAAATTCACCATCAGATTCCTTAGGTCCTAATTAGTCATGTATAAAAACTTGAGCCTAAGAAGAAACCTTCTTGACCAACTTTACACTTTGGTCCTCATATATTTACTTTTTGGCCCTCAACTTTTGAACCCTCGCATTTTGGCCCCTAACTCTCCTTCTTTCTTTGCGTTCAGGTCCTCCCTGCAAAACCTGCCAGCACCATGCTCCGGCGACCTTGCCCGGAGCATGGCGCCGCGCAGGGTGAGGGGGAGGGTCTGGCAAGTAAACCGGGGGTGCCCTGCGTCGTCAGCCGTCGCAGGGACACCCCCTGGTCGCTGTAACCCACCATACCGGCCGTGCGAACGCACGGACGGTATGGGTTTCCATCTCTGGCGTCCTCCGGCGAGGGAGACACGTCGTCTCCCTCCGCCTTCCTCTCTGATTCGGTCCCTATAAATACCCCCGTCTCTCCACCGTTCTTCGGAGCTCGGTCCTGACAGAGATAGACCCCCACTTCCTCTCTTCCCACTCCGACAGGAAGCCCTCCAGCTCCGGCGGCCTCCCCTCTTCCTCCTCGTCGCTCTGCCGCACTACCAGCTGCAGGGTTGCTCTCCCTCGCTCTTCCCGCGCCACGCCGCACCCAGCTGGCGCCTCTCCGGCCCTCTGCTCGCCGCCGCCCCTTCCCCCGGGCATCTTCTTCTCCGGCGACAGTCGATACGACTGTCGCCCGCTCCGGCCCCTCCTCGTCCTGCTAAGTAGGTAGAACTCCTCCTCTTCCTCCCCTCTTCCTTTTCCTCACTTTAAACATCTACTGTCGCCCTCGATTCCGACCAATCACCCTCACCTTCTCCGCCTCCGGCCATCCTCCGGCGAGCCGCTCCCATCACTCCAGCATCCCACACGGCTCGCCGACCTGCACATAATCTCCGCCTCCTCACCCTGATCCATTTCCGCCCCTCCACTTCCCCCAAATCACCCTCTGCAACTCCACCGAACAAACCCATCTCCCGACCCATAGTCCGACCTAGGGCAGCCCTTAGGCTCCGCCCCGCCGCCTGCACACTCCCCGACCACCTTCGCCGTGCCACGGCGAAGGTCCTCCGCGTTTCTGATTGGGCCGAGAGGCCATTTTTCTGTGGGCAGGTACCTGCGCTCGTCGCCGCCATTGTTGAAGCGAAGCAGCTTCTTCACCTGCTGCCCCAGGTGCGCCACGCCCAGGTTACGCTCCCAGACAGCGCGAGGCGCCTTCGCGAAGTACCAGGCTGCAGTCGAGTCGAAGCTCTCGCGCGAAGCCCCCACGCTTCGCCTCGACGGCCGCTGCTTCCTCTGCGCAGGCACTGAAATTGGGGTGGGACATTTAGTCCCACCTCGTAACCTTTCAAAGGAGAGCGCCCGCATAAAGGCAGAAAGTGCCTTATGCTCGTTGCCTCCTGAGCACGGGGTGAGGTCCCTCTCACTCACTCGCTCTCTCGACCCGGTCTCGTCTGCGACCACGCCCCGCGGACCTGGCCCGACCCGACTTAGACTGACCTGCACTCCTCGCCCACCACGCACGCTGGTGAGCCTGGACCCGGGCGCGACCCGTACCCGGCTACCCTGCAGCTCTGGGAGAGCTATCCTATGAGCGGATTCTGTGAGAGAGAGACACGGGGGAGGGTAGAGATAGGTTTTGCCCTCTGATCAAGCTGTGTAAGTGTGCAGGCACAGGTGAAGAAGAACCGTGGAAGAAGACGAGGCTGAAGGAAGGAGGATCACCGAGCGGCACTGTAGTAGCGGCGGTTTAAGTCGTCTGATTGAAAAATCAGACGACGTCCTGAAGGCAAAGAAGGAGAAGGAAGGCGAGGCAGAGGAGAACACAGAGAGACAAGCAGAAAGAACTGAAAGAAGAAGAAGAGCACGAGAAGAAGAAGGTCTGAAGAAAGGAAAAGAAGAAAGAAAGAAGAAGGAGAAGAACAGGACCGCAAGGGAGAAGAAAAAGAAAGAGACGAGCAGAAACAAGAACTGAAAGAAGAAGAAAAGCATCACTACTGCTGCAGATAAAGCAGAAGAGCCAAGCAGAAGAAGATAGGCAAAGAGAAAAGAAGAGAAGAAGAAAGAAGCCAACAAATTCTCTCTCTCTCTCTCTTTATTTTTTTTGTACAAGAAACTTGTATCTCTAGAATACAACTTGCTCCCTGAGTTCGACCTCGGGAACTCTTTTATTTCCGAGTAACAAATTGTATTAAACTGGTAATCACCTCTCTATACTATACTACGACGAAATAATAAAACTATAGAGGAAGGTAGCCCACCAGTTTTTGGCGCCGTTGCCGGGGAGCAACGGCTATTCTAGAGGTAAACATTCCTGTTGCTTTTTAATTTCTGATAATCTCCTCTCTTTTGTGCAGCTACAGGAAATCAAGAAGACAAGCAACCGCACGACAACCACTCCAAGGACAGGTATTTGTTTTTTTTCCTCTCGTTATTAACCCCTAAACTCTAAAGAGGAAGAAAAGAAAAGAACAAGCAATATAGGGCTAACCTGTCTTCCATACTTAGTAACCATAAAAAGTTGCATGTTTTCAACTAATTACTCCTGCACACTATTAAGGGTATTTAAGGGCTAACACATTCTTGCTTGAGCCCTAATTACCCAACAAAGAGCTAACTGGACCAAGTAAAGCCAACCTAGGATCCAACACTAGGGATTTAGAGACACACTCCTTAAGCAAGAATTGAGAAAACCAAATGAAGTGTGCCCAAGCCCTTGTCTGAAAATACCTATCCAAAGAAAACCTAAAACAATTGGCTCTCTAAACACTTGAACCCTAAAAGACAAGACCTAAAAGCTCTCAAAGGAAACAAGAGGTAAAGTTGACCCCTTGGGTCAAACAACCTTAAATTAGGTCACTCTTTGCACTTAAAAGACTAGAGTTCAAGTGAAACCTTAAGCACCCTGATCTTAAAGTAAAAATTGGTAGACTTAAGAGGTCAAGATCCCCATTCTGGTCTACCTGGAACCGCAGTGACAAGAGAGGTCGGGTGGGGGAAACCCTGTAACCCGTGGGGACGCTCTACCGTGTAGGGGTCTTCGCGGGACTCTCCCTCTCTGGCTGCCCAGGTAATTCTCAAGTGGACGATCTTTCTGATCAAGGGGTCCATCTGCCTCGCACCTCTATAGTCACCCAACACATTTGTGGGTGTCTTGATTAGGGTCCAGCACCTTCTAAACTTACCTCTTCCAACAGTGCATGTACGGAAGGAGGTCCTTAAGACCACCCTTAAGACCTCCTTTAGAAATTCGCTCTCGTCAAGGCCAAGCCTCGACGCCCGTGTTTGTGCAGCAACACCCTCACATTATTCTCTCTTCTGATTCAGAACCAAGTTCTTCTTCTTCCCCCATCATGGCTCAGCCAGTTGAGGAAGAAAATAATCTGGAGCACCAGCTCCAGCGACTCAATGACCTCTTCCAAAACTTCGTGCACCCACCACAGCGTCCTATGATGCGGGACCACTACAATCCTGCTGCGGTGGCCATTGAGCCTCGAGTCAGAATCCCGACTGGAGGACCTGATTCCGAATTAAAGCCCAACATGATTCATGCTATACCTAAATTCCATGGGCTTAATTCTGAAGATCCCTTCCAGCACATCAAACAGCTAAAGCATCTGGCCCACACTTTTGGATCAGATGCGCAAAATCAGGATATTCTTCTCATGAAGATGTTCTCCTTTTCTCTTATGGACAAGGCCGCCCATTGGTATCAAACTCAGACCCGGCCAATCAACACTTGGGAAGAACTTCAATCCGAGTTTTTGAAAAAGTTTTTTCCCGTTGGTCGGACCAACGCCTTGCGCCATCAGATTACACACTTCACTCAACAATCAGGAGAACCTCTCCATGAGGCATGGGATCGTTTTCAGGATCTCATGAGAAAGTGCCCCCATCACGGAGTTCCTAAATGGGAACAAGTCCAATCTTTTTACCAGGGACTCCGTGAGGACATCCGCCTTTTCGTCAATGCAACTTGCGGAGGAAACATCATGGGTCAACATGAAGACACCGTATGGGAGATTCTCGAAAACATGTGCGAGAACTCCATCAACAATGACTCCATGGGATTATTCGACAGGACGAATACCCACGCAGCGATGAATCTTAAGGGAGCACATGAGGCGCAGGGCCTATCCGCATCAGTCGACCTGGAATTAATGGCCATTCGATTGGACAAGGTCTCAATCATTGAGAAGAAGGTGGATGAGCTGACTCAGCACTTGCAGCGAGCCACCTTCGCGCGTAACTCCTTTGCACAACCTCCTTCCACACAGGAGACTGTGCAAAACATCCTTCACCGATCTTCCCCTAGGATGGATCCATATCCATCCCCATCTGATTCTCGGATCGGAGGATCATCCGATCCTTTCTACACCAGCCCGGGGAACTCCATTCCCCCTTTCCCTGATTCTCAGGAGGTTCCTCAGACCTGCGAGGACCTCAACGCCATCCAGAATGACCCATTCTCCAACACTTACAACCCTGGATGGCGAAACCATCCCAATTTTCAGTGGGCGGGAAATTCCCAAACCCAAAGACCACCTTTTCAGTCCCGTCCACAGCCCTCTCGTCATTACCAGCCGCCTCAGCCTCGGCCCAACCCTACTTATCCATCAGGGCCAAATCAGGATCAAATGTCCCTAATCCTTCAGACTCTGGCTGACATTCAAAGAACGAATGTGGCTATTCAAAAACAGCACAAGGACGAACTTACAGAGGTTAAAACTCAACTGGCCCAGTTGGCAAATTCTCGCTAGCCAGGCACACTCCCTTCCCAACCTCTTCCTAACCCGAATAACGTGCCAACCCAGAAGCGCGTTATGAATCCAAATTTAGGCCACGCACAATGGATTTATCAGGCCCCTACTGCTCCATCTCCAGACAAGATGGAAGCTTCAACTTCTTATGCGGGATTTAAGTAGCAGCCACCCCTCTTACCAAACCCAAACCAAAATCAGGCCGGATTAAATTCTGTAACAACACGTAGTGGTAAAACAACTCAAGACCCGCATTATCCAAACCACTCCAAGCCTGATAACCATGACCCTAGGATAGTTATCCAAGATACCACTGTCCCGGATCCACAACCTGGACCTATCCTAGAAGAACCAACCAAGATCCCGTTTCCCGAGGCCTTGACCAAGGGAAAGAAGACCACCAAACCCGTGGCCCCTGAGGAGGACCTGGTCAAGCTCTTTGAGCAGGTCCACATAAACATCCCCTTGATGGATGCAATCCGCCACGTACCAGCTTACGCACGATTTCTAAAGAATATATGTACACCCCAGCGTAAGCCGCGAACCAAGGGAGGGAGCCCAATTGTTCTGTCAGAGCAAGCCAGCTCTGTAATCCTCAGTAGACTCCCACCCAAGGCAAAAGATCCTGGTACTCCCCTGATTTCCTGCAAGATAGGTGGTACCCAATTTGATAGAGCATTGTTAGACTTGGGTGCATCCATAAACCTGATACCCACATCCTTACTTGACCATCTAGAAGAATCTGAGCTAAAACCAACCGAGGTGACATTACAATTAGCAGATCGATCTATAAAGTCACCAAAAGGGATTCTCGAGGATGTTATCGTAAGAGTGCGGGATTTCTATTTCCCAGTGGACTTTATAGTCTTAGATATGGATGCACCTGAGAACCCTAGGGATACACCAATCATTCTAGGGAGACCTTTCTTGGCTACTGCTAGAGCCAACATCAGCTGTGAGGAGGGCCAAATAGAGCTTAAGTTTGGAGATCAAACACTGAAAATTGATATATTTAAGGCCCAACAAGGAATTAATTGCGGTGTCATCGAACAAATTTGTGACATCAGGACTTTGGTTGATGAATCACACTTCCAGAATGACTCGATTATGCCTCATCAACCACAGAAGGATCTTGACCCGCAAACAGAGGAGTCGAATCCAGATATGAATAACCCAGTAACTCCCACCCTTGAACCTCACATCTATACTAAACCACCCGCTGCTGCTGATAACCCCATCCTCGAACTGAAACCCCTTCCTGCTCACTTGAAATACATCTTTTTGGGTTCTAATCAGACCCTTCCTGTGATTATCAATTCCAACCTCAGTCCTGAACAGGAATCCCGTCTGATTGTTGTCCTCCAGCAACATCGCAGAGCCATCGGGTGGACTCTCGATGATTTGACTGGAATAAGTCCCTCTTATTGTACTCACCATATCTATTCAGAAGAGGGCACACGACCTTCTCGTGAAATGCAGAGACACTTAAACCCCAATCTGCAGGAGGTCGTGAAAAAGGAGATCATCAAGTGGTTAGATGCCGGAATCATCTACCCGATCTCCGATAGTCGTTGGGTGAGCCCAATTCAGGTTGTGCCCAAGAAGGTAGGACTCACCACTATAACGACTGAGATTGGAGAAATCATTCCTACCCGATCAGCCAACTCGTGGAGAGTCTGTATAGATTACCGCCGACTCAATTCCTCCACAAAGAAGGATCATTTCCCACTACCCTTCATTGATCAAATTCTCGAAAAACTTGCAGGAAATAGGTTCTTCTGCTTTCTTGACGGGTACTCCGGTTATAACCAGGTGGCAATCCATCCTGAGGACCAAGAAAAGACCACGTTCACCTGCCCCTTCGGAACATACGCTTTCCGAAGGATGCCTTTCGGTCTTTGCAATGCACCCGCTACTTTTCAGCGATGCATGCTTGCCATATTCTCAGATATGGTAGGTGATTATCTGGAAGTCTTCATGGATGACTTTTCAGTTTTCGGAGCATCATTCGACGATTGCCTCCAACACTTGGTCCAGATACTCAGGCGGTGCATCGATGTAAATTTGGTTCTTTCCTGGGAAAAGAGCCATTTCATGGTGCTTGAGGGAATTGTCCTGGGACACTCAATTTCGGAAAAAGGTATCCAAGTGGATCGAGCTAAGGTTGATCTGATTTCTCACCTTCCTATGCCTAGCTCGATCAGGGACATCCGTTCCTTTTTAGGGCATGTCAGTTTTTATCGACGATTTATCCCTGATTTTTCAAAAATCGCGCGCCCCCTGACCACTCTTCTCTCCAAGGATGTTCCTTTCGAAATTTCCAAGGAATGCACTCAAGCATTTGAAATCCTGCGTGACCGAGTCACCCAAGCCCCGATCCTACAGTCCCCTGATTGGTCTCAACCCTTTGAGATCATGTGCGATGCATCCGACTTCGCTGTAGGAGCGGTTTTGGGGCAGAAAATTGACGGGAAACCTGTGGTCATTTACTACGCCAGCAAAACACTCGATGAGGCTCAGCGTAACTATACGGTTACTGAGAAAGAGCTGCTAGCTGTAGTATTTGCCCTAGAAAAATTCAGATCGTACCTCCTGGGTTCCCGTGTCATCATATACTCGGATCACACAGCTGTGAGGCATCTCCTTGCAAAGAAGGACACGAAACCTCGATTAATCCGATGGATCTTGCTGTTGCAAGAATTTGACCTTGAGATTCGCAACAAAGCGGGAAAGCAAAATATGGTAGCTGATCACTTGTCCCGTCTTCCTTCTGAAATAATTGACCCTTCCGGACCCATCACTGAACATTTTCCCGATGAGCACCTGCTGAATATTGGTACTAGCCTTCCATGGTTTGCTAATGTAGTAAATTACTTGGCATCTCATCAGATCCCGTCCGATTGGCCGAAGGCCAAGAAGGACAAATTACGCTCCGATGCCAAGTATTACATTTGGGAAGACCCGTACCTCTTCCGCATAGGTGCCGATCAGATCATCCGGAGATGTGTCCCGGAAGAGGAATTCAACAATATCCTCTCTTTCTGCCATGACCAGGCATGCGGTGGCCATTTCGCCGGGCATAAAACTGCATCAAAAGTCCTCCAGTGCGGCTTTTACTGGCCCACACTGTTCAAAGACTCATACAATCACTGCAAGGCATGCAGTCGTTGCCAGACTTTGGGCAACATGTGCCATCGCGACATGATGCCTATGCAACCGATTCTAGTATGCGAAATCTTTGATGTTTGGGGGATTGATTTTATGGGCCCCTTTCCTGTTTCGGATGGTTTCGAATACATTCTGTTGGCTGTGGACTACGTGTCCAATTGGATCGAAGCCATACCGACCCGAACCTGTGATCACAAAATCGTTCTCAAATTCATTCATCAAAACATTTTCTCAAGGTTCGGGATTCCTCGTGCAATAATCTCTGATGGGGGGACCCATTTCACAAATGCTCAGTTTAGGTCACTGATGACCAAATACGGGGTGTCTCACCGAATCTCTACTCCTTACCACCCCCAAACTAATGGTCTAGCTGAGCTGTCTAATCGGGAGATCAAGAAAATCCTGCAAGTCATTGTTCGACCTGACAGGAAGGACTGGTCGTCCCGACTTCCGGAAGCATTGTGGGCCTATAGGACCGCCCACAAGACCCAATTGGGCATGTCTCCCTTTAGACTGGTGTACGGAAAGGCATGCCACCTTCCCGTAGAACTGGAGCATAAAGCCTATTAGGCAGTACGGAACTGTAATCTAGATCTTTCCAAGGCTGGGACCCACAGAAAACTCCAAATCAGCGAGATCGATGAATTACGCCTAGACGCGTACGAGAACTCGCAAATCTACAAGGAGCGGGTTAAAGCCTTCCACGACAAACACATCTCGAGAAAGATCTTTCATCCTGGTCAGAAGGTCCTACTCTTTGATGCCCGACTAAAACTCTTCCCAGGAAAACTGAGATCCAAGTGGGTCGGACCATATTTGGTCCGACAGATTTTTGGAAATGGAGCAATCGAAATCAGTCCACTCAGCCACGATTCTGAACCTTTCATCGTGAACGGTCAGAGACTCAAGCCGTTCATTGATGTAACTTCTATTGATTTGGCTGAAGCATCTTATATCCTCCATTCCCCTTGAGCTTATTGCGCCCAGCCGATGGCGTAAAACTCAGGGCTTAACGGGAGGCAACCCGTCATTTTCCTAAAAATCCAAAACTTTTTCTGACACCTTTTTGCACTTAAGGTTCACCCTTGTAGACAGCCGACCCCACCTCAGATGCTTGCATCTGGGATTAGAAATCGTCCGCAAAAATTCAACCCGACCCATTCACGCATCCAAATTTCTGTCTTAAGGAATGAACTAAGCTAAATAAAAACCCCCTAGGTTACAATGAGGACATTGCAAATCTTAGGCATGGGGGGGTATGTAAGTGCAAAACTTGTAAGAAAAGGTTTCAAACAAAAAATTCACATATGCCAAAAACACCATAAAAATTAAAAAAATTTTCGAAAAAGAATAAGAGGAAAAGAGAAGGAAATTTTGTGAAAAAAAAAAAAGAAACAAAAGGAAAAAAGGAGCACAAAATTATGAGAAAAAAGTGATAGTCATTAGTAAGGAACTAAGGAATTAACCTAAGTTCTAGACCTCATTCAAGAAAATAACTAAAAGTGCATAATGAGATTAGTAAGAACGCAAACCTTAGGCATTCTTGGATAGACTCTTAGTACCCATTAAGATCTGGACACTCCTCAAGAGGTTGAGGAAAATGAAAAGCTGAAGTATTAGGTCTAAGGCTTAGGGAGTATTTGGCCTCGTTAACTAATTTTTGGTTTACGGGACTCAGTAACCTAAGCACCCTAACCTCACACACAGTCTGGTTCAGTAAGCGTAAAAATCAGAATCACGCAGAAGCGTCGCAAAATTCTGAAAAGAACACCTAGAATAGGAGCGACCGATCAACACAAGTTGATTTGGACGAGTTCCCAGCGCGGAGAGACGGGAAATCCCCTCGAAGATGCGTAACAAAATATCATCTCCTCGGTGCTTGTCTCTTAGGATATTTACATATCCTACTGGGGGCATGTAAGCACTCTGCTGGTTCTGATTCCATGGATGGCATTATCTCGAAGTGTCAATTGCCAGGGTCTGAATTCAGCCACGGAACACCATGGATGGGATTATCTCGAAATCTCAATAGCTAGGGTTCCGGGGGTTGCCATGGGTGGTGCTATCTAAAAGCATCGATCGCCAGGAACCCTTGAGGATTGATGATGGGAGCAAGGAATCTGATACAGACCGTGTTGAAAAGCCAATCCTAGGCTAGAACTAAAAAAAAAAAGAGAGAGAAAACTCTCCAAACAAAATAACTTTCTATCTCTCTCTTACAAAACGCATTGCGAACTGAGCCAGGGCTAAAATCATTTCAAGCACGGGTGCTTTAACCACAAAGTCCAATAAACCTTAGGTTAGTTCTTGTGGGCCTTAAAAACCTTTGCTAAGGACTGAGGCTAAGGCTAGACAGATTTGGATCTTGATTGGTACTAGAGTACCTTTTAGGCCTATGGTCAGCATTCTAACCTAATCTGAGCTCAAATGAAAAAGCACTTATCTAAAGCTATTAAGAACTTCATGGTCTAGAACAAGGGTTGAAACCTTAAGTTTTTGCTAAGGGACTAGCAAAAGCTAGGCATGGGGGTATGATGAGAACCTCATCATGAGCCATAACTAGCTCATTTTGACCTAATACAAAGGATAAAAGCTCCTATATAACTTAAGGAAAGGCTTAACTCAGAGAATTCTGAGTTTAAGGAGAAAACAAGTCATAAGGGGTAAAAATGCAATTTTACCAGTATAATCTGCATACAGGGTAATTCAGGGTCCAAACATAGGTCAAAGCAACCTAATAAGAATAAAAGTGGGATGAGATGATCTGGCAAGGGCTACAGCAATTTCAAGGAAATAAATGATAATCTGTAACCCTAAAACAAACCCACTTCAATTCACGAGGTTCAAGGCAAAGCAAAAATGGAATAAACCCTCTAAAATTCATAGAAAAATAATCTCTAGGGTTTAGAACCTTCAATTTGACCTTAGGAACCCATCTTGACCTACATTGAGAACCATACCCAATTAATAACTTAATTTGGGTTTTTGTGCAAATTGACCAGCCAAACAAGGTTTAATCTAGAAATAAAATTCACCATTAGATTCCTTAGGTCCTAATTAGTCATGTATAAAAACTTGAGCTTAAGAAGAAACCTTCTTGACCAACTTTACACTTTGGTCTTCATATATTTACTTTTTGGCCCTCAACTTTTGAACCCTCGCATTTTGGCCCCTAACTCTCCTTCTTTCTTTGCGTTCAGGTCCTCCCTGCAAAACCTGCCAGTACCATGCTCCGGCGACCTTGCCCGGAGCATGGCGCCGCGCAGGGTGAGGGGGAGGGTCTGGCAAGTAAACCGGGGGTGCCCTGCGTCGTCAGCCGTCGCAGGGACACCCCCTGGTAGCTGTAACCCACCATACCGGCCGTGCGAACGCACAGACGGTATGGGTTTCCATCTCTGGCGTCCTCCGGCGAGGGAGACACGTCGTCTCCCTCCGCCTTCCTCTCTGATTCGGTCCCTATAAATACCCCCGTCTCTCCACCGTTCTTCAGAGCTCGGTCCTGACGGAGATAGACCCCCACTTCCTCTCTTCCCACTCCGACAGGAAGCCCTCCAGCTCCGGCGGCCTCCCCTCTTCCTCCTCGTCGCTCTGCCGCACTACCAGCTGCAGGGTTGCTCTCCCTCGCTCTTCCCGCGCCACGCCGCACCCAGCTGGCGCCTCTCCGGCCCTCTGCTCGCCGCCGCCCCTTCCCCCGGGCATCTTCTTCTCCGGCGACAGTCGATACGACTGTCGCCCGCTCCGGCCCCTCCTCGTCCTGCTAAGTAGGTAGAACTCCTCCTCTTCCTCCCCTCTTCCTTTTCCTCACTTTAAACATCTACTGTCGCCCTCGATTCCGACCAATCACCCTCACCTTCTCCGCCTCCGGCCATCCTCCGGCGAGCCGCTCCCATCACTCCAGCATCCCACACGGCTCGCCGACCTGCACATAATCTCCGCCTCCTCACCCTGATCCATTTCCGCCCCTCCACTTCCCCCAAATCACCCTCTGCAACTCCACCGAACAAACCCATCTCCCGACCCATAGTCCGACCTAGGGCAGCCCTTAGGCTCCGCCCCGCCGCCTGCACACTCCCCGACCACCTTCGCCGTGCCACGGCGAAGGTCCTCCGCGTTTCTGATTGGGCCGAGAGGCCGTTTTTCTGTGGGCAGGTACCTGCGCTCGTCGCCGCCATTGTTGAAGCGAAGCAGCTTCTTCACCTGCTGCCCCAGGTGCGCCACGCCCAGGTTACGCTCCCAGACAGCGCGAGGCGCCTTCGCGAAGTACCAGGCTGCAGTCGAGTCGAAGCTCTCGCGCGAAGCCCCCGCGCTTCGCCTCGACGGCCGCTGCTTCCTCTGCGCAGGCACGAAAATTGGGGTGCGACATTTAGTCCCACCTCGTAACCTTTCAAAGGAGAGCGCCCGCATAAAGGCAAAAAGTGCCTTATGCTCGTTGCCTCCTGAGCACGGGGTGAGGTCCCTCTCACTCACTCGCTCTCTCGACCCGGTCTCGTCCGCGACCACGCCCCGCGGACCTGGCCCGACCCGACTTAGACTGACCTGCACCCCTCGCCCACCACGCACGCCGGTGGGCCTGGACCCGGGCGCGACCCGTACCCGGCTACCCGGCAGCTCTGGGAGAGCTATCCTATGAGCGGATTCTGTGAGAGAGAGACGCGGGGGAGGGTAGAGATAGGTTTTGCCCTCTGATCAAGCTGTGTAAGTGTGCAGGCACAGGTGAAGAAGAACCGTGGAAGAAGACGAAGGTTGAAGGAAGGAGGATCACCGAGCGGCACTGTAGCAGCGGCGGTTTAAGTCGTCTGATTGAAAAATCAGACGACGTCCTGAAGGCAAAGAAGGAGAAGGAAGGCGAGGCAGAGGAGAACACAGAGAGACAAGCAGAAAGAACTGAAAGAAGAAGAAGAGCACGAGAAGAAGGTCTGAAGAAAGGAAAAGAAGAAAGAAAGAAGAAGGAGAAGAACAGGACCGCAAGGGAGAAGAAAAAGAAAGAGGCGAGCAGAAACAAGAACTGAAAGAAGAAGAAAAGCATCACTACTGCTGCAGATAAAGCAGAAGAGCCAAGCAGAAGAAGATAGGCAAAGAGAAAAGAAGAGAAGAAGAAAGAAGCCAACAAATTCTCTCTCTCTCTCTCTTTATTTTTTTTGTACAAGAAACTTGTATCTCTAGAATACAACTTGCTCCCTGAGTTCGACCTCGGGAACTCTTTTATTTCCGAGTAACAAATTGTATTAAACTGGTAATCACCTCTCTATACTATACTACGACGAAATAATAAAACTATAGAGGAAGGTAGCCCACCAGATAGCTTGCAGATAATGAAGGTAATGGCCTAGCAAATACAAAGCATCCAAAACATGCAGAACCACCTGTTGCAGGAGCATAGGACTCAGGGAGCCTTGCCCTCTGAGCCTGTCCTTAACCCACGATATGTGCAGAACCAAGGCGTCCCGCCTAGTGATGAGGTGGAGATTCGTCGCAAAATGGTTTGAGTTTGGAAAACCCATCATCGTAGTTCAATTCGCAAGAAAATTAATTGATCAGATAATATTTATAATTGAAACTCAAAAGGTGAGTCCCAGGTTGAACACGGGGAGGCAAATGTTTGGTTTGAAAAATCCATGCTTTGCTTTTATTTGTTTTTGTCATTTTTATCTTTTCTTATTTTTTTGATATTTTTATCAAGTAAGAGATTAGGTCGATGAAAACTTTATCTACTTGCAAAAATAATGCAGAGAGAGAGAGAGAGAAAGGAATAATCATATATTTATGAACAAATGTTTCTACAACTATGAAAGCGGGAAAACTACACTACAAAAGCGAAAAGATAGAGATAGGCTAGAAGAATCCCCCTTGATGGTTGCTTGGAGGATGGCTTGCTCTGATGGCACCCCGAAGAAGGTGGTGAGGAGAGGGACGAGGGAGAATGGTGGCGGAGGAAGGAGGACAGGACAGGATGTCGTCACAGCCAGGATCTTCTTCTCGAAGAAGGTGAGAGGATGGCCGTCGGATGCTCCATGAATGGGGATGAGAGGCAGGAAAATATTTGATTCTACTTTAAAGGAGCATCACGAGTTTGGGGCAAGCTCTCCCTAGAGCCTTGGAGGTGGTGAGAAGAAAGGAAGAGATGAAGAACAATGGGAGGGGTAGGGTTCCTTTTATATTGGAGGAAACAACCAATTTCGTATAAAAGACATTAAATTTTATATTGGAGGAAACGTTCAATTTCGTATAGAAGACATTTAGTGACGGTCATAAACGTCGTTGAAGATCCGCTGCAAACATTGCTGAAGACAGCCTTGCACCTACGGTGCCGCTACACTGTCACATGCTCCGTGCACCCGTGTCGAGGGACTCAACGGGCTACACGCCTATGCCCCGAGCTGCGATACGCGCCCGTGCGCGCTGCTGCTGCCTCCACCTCCACGTGCACCTGCACTGCTATGCACGTGTGTGTGCATGGGCGGCCTGGGTTGCACCACGTGGTGCAATCTAGGCTGTTCATCTTCTTTCCTTTGTAGGGGTTGCTACAGAGGTCGGATTGAGTCGATTTTCTCGCCATTGGGCTATGATTGTCTACTCGAATCCATTCGTGTGGTCGGATTTGTCGTTTGAACCTCTGAATTATGTCACCTAGTCCCTTAGCCATTTATTTCCGTCAGACTGCATATGGTGCTATGGGACTCCAATCAAGGTGATTTCAGAGGCGTTGTACTCCGATCGTCGTCCTGATCAAATTCGTACAATCGGATCGTCAATCCGAGGCTTCGAATTAAATCTCCTTCTCTCCTAGCCATAAAAGGACGCAATTAACCTAAAATATAGAAAAACTACTCTAAATGCAGAATGATGTATGTTATGCAATATTTATAACATGGAATGCATATCTAAGCCTAGGAACATGCATGAATAGGCATTTTATCCTCAATAATTGTGTCAACATCATACCCCTTTGCCTATATTTTGCTAGTCCCTAACAAAATTAAACTACATGCTATGTATAAAAATAGAATAAAGACTCGATCACTTAGGCCTAAGTGGTTTATTAACAATAGAAAATTTCAACTAAGGTCCTAAACTATGAAAACTCAACAGTACCCAAGTGTTTGCCAGAGTGCAGACCGCCTAAGTCCTCACCTTTTTTGAAAAGGGAAGATACATTTCTTTTGTTTTTTCTTCTTTTCTAATTTTTTTGAACTTTTGGAGTTTGAGAGTTTCGAGATAACCTTTTATGGCTAATTGACCCGCCTAAGACTTGAAAAGGACTCTAAGTGCTAAGCATCTTGTGAAAGGGTGATAGACTCACTAAGCGATCGTTAAAATGGACTTCAGGTTTCTATAACCCTAGGTGACCTTAAAGATTTCCGCCTAGAGATTTATCTTTTCGATCGGTAGCTTTCTCCTTACTTCTTTTTTTATTTTTTTATGGGGTCAACCCAAGGGTGAACCCAACGTATATCTTCTTGATTTATTCTACTTCCCTGCTTCTTTCCTAAGTGTTTCTGGGAATTATTTGTGTATTTTTCTGAGTTGGGCTCTGGACAACCAGCCAATGGGCTGTTACCCACGGCAACTTGCCAGCCATACTCGTGCGGTGAAGTGTGGTTTTATTATTTTTTTCTCCTCTTTCTATTTTTTTTCTTTTTCTTTTTGGGTGTTTCTTTTTTTATTTTTTTCTAATTAGGTGGCTTCCCTGATCTACGATTTACCTAAAGGCAGCAAGAAGAAAATGGCTGTGTGGATGGGTTCTAGACAATCGACCGATGAGCTGTTACCAACTACAACTTGCTAGTCATACCACCCTAAACGGTTCATTAGCTACCCAATTTCCATAAAAACCTTCAGAAAGAGAGTCAGTACAAATAGTGTGTAGATGATTAGACTTATAATCCCCTCAAATTAGAGGGCAGGTTGGTAAGTCATTACTTATCACCTAAATTTATTTACCAAATTAAAATAAAATTACTTGGTGAGGACTTGAGGCTAAGTCCACATTTTAGTGGACACCCAAGTTGATCAAGCCCGAAGACCTGAAGAGTCTAAGTATTTAGGTCATATCATATCATTTCGTAAAGTTAATAACTTTCAAATGCCTAAGTTCTCTTCTCCTAATTTCTTTCTTTTCTTTTTAAGAAAATAAAAATAAAAGAATTTCCACGGAGTTAAAAAAATGATTTTAGGAATTAATTATCCACCCCATATGCCTAAATGATGAATGTCCTCATTGTAAAAACAAAGACATGAAATGGGCGGAGTAAACAGAATATCACTTGAATTTCATGAAAATCCGGTCAGCTCTGCAGAGAGAAGAGAGTATACACACGTGCTAAGTTTAATACCTTTAGCTAAGCATAAAATACATACAAAGAAGAAATTGAGAATTCACAAGTACATGTTAGAATCAAAATCAAAAGATTAATCCTCAGAACCACCAGCAGAAGATGTCCATAGATGTGGACCAAGTTGTGGTGCAGACCCATGCCCCAGGGTCGAGTGGTTTGAAGGTTCTGGATGAAAATCACCCAGAACTGAAGATTATTGAGCTTGTGGGGTTGGGCCTGCAGTTTGGTGGTGTTCAACCTAAGACTAAAGTGTCGGACAAAAGGTAGATTTGATTCACTAGGTTCAGATGTCCACTTAAAGTTTATCTCGGAAAGATAGTTATTTTGAGCTTGGGTTGCATGTCAAAGATATCATAAGGGTCCTGGTAAAAAATTGGTAGTTTTAGGTCAATAGGAACCCTTAGATCCAAACGTGTGTTTCCCTCAAAATTAGCCTCCCAGATTTTCATTTCCACATTTCTACCCTCCAAGATCAAGGTTTTTGGGACCTCCAGATCATTGTAAACCCCATCTAAAATATCTAAGTCCAATAGTTGTGGCTGAATCAGGATTGACTTGGGCATAATTATCTCAAAAGTATGATCATTAAGCTCTTTGGGGTGTAGTTGAGGAAAGGGGCCACTGATTGAGTCATCAGGATTTAGATCCTCCAAGTTAGCCCCAAGATGATTATAATCTTCAATGATCAGGCTATCAAATGGTTCGTCATGCTCCTCGAGCCCGTTTGTCTCACTAAAATCATCTTCCTTAAGCTCAAGTGAGACTTCACCTAACGATTCTTCACCCTCAAAGTCAAAGAATTCTTGATCCTCTTTTACATATGTCTCAAAATTGTATGTTGTTTCCTAGTCCATAGAGACATTTTTCCTCGCTTCATGGCTCGGGGATCTAATGATAACATTATCATCAACCATATCTAGCTTTAATTAGTCGTATTCCATCATTAAATGCTCCTACATAACCGCCAGAGGACCATAATTCATTGCAAATCCATTATGAGGGAAATATAGTAAAACAAGGGTTAAACTACAATTTTAACAGCATATCTCAATTATAGTATAGGCACAGGTTTTCTCAGGGATTAATTAAGGGTCAAATGATCTTAAGAGTCTAACAAGTGGGTTAGTACAAACAAAAAAGGTTTTTTGCATGTTTTGTGAATTAAATGATTTCTGAAACCCTAAAAATAGACCTGCTTAATTAATTGAGGTTTCGATTAGGGTAAAATTCACTTAAATACTCTAAACTTCATAGAAAAATATTCTCTAGGGTTTGGTACCTTCAATTTGACCATCGGAACCCGTCTTGACCTAAAACAGAGCCACAGATAGACTTTTACCCTAATTTGGGTAATCATGAAATTTACCTAGGAAAACTAGGTCAAAACCAAAATCCAACTTCACCATTGGATTCCTTAGAATCAAATTATATTTGTACCAAAATTTGGGCCTAATCTGAGATCATCTTGACCTAGTTTGCAATTTGGTCCTATCTAACTCTTTTCTCTCACATGTATGCCCTAACTTTCGAATAAATTACATTTGGATCCCCAACTTTATCGTCTTCTTCTTCAAATAGGTCCCTATTGCCCTCAACTCCTAATCCTAAAGCTTTGGTGACCTTCAAATGGGAGGATCTCCCTGATTTCTCACTAAATCCCTTCCAAAATTGGAGGGGAGATTCCTTGAGGAGTCCTCTTTCCAATGCACCCATCCTTGAACCTTACAACCTTCCCATTCTCTCATGCGAACGCATGAGAGATTTGGGTATCTTTCAACTTTCATTCTCCAGTGGCTTTCCTAGCTTGGGAAGCTTGCTTCCCATGCTCAAATCAGCCTCTAGACCCCTATAAAAGGACCCCCAGACCTTACCAAGTTCCCCAAGCTTGATTTCGGCCTAGAAACCCTCTACTTCATCCCTCCTATTCTGGCTGAAAGGCTCCTCAAGCTCCGACGATTCCCTCTGCCTATCCTCATCGTCCGACCGCAATACCGGTGGTGGATTCTTCTTCCTTACCTTCCTCTACGTCGTGCAATACCAGCCATCATCACTCTATCTCTGTCATCAACACCGTCCCCCTCTACCGGAGTGTTTTCTTCCTTAGTGTCTACCTACTAACACCGGTGCTGTTATCCCCTCTTCGTCTATTAGATAAAGGTTAGTTTAGTTAGTTTAGATCCTTAAGTTAGTTTTACACCCCAAAAACCCCAAAAATATCCCCTCGACTCACGCGACCACCCTTGTCTTCTCTGCGTTCGGCGACCACTCCAGTGAGACATTTCCACTGCTACACAACTTCATTTGCCTTGTTGACGCACCCACAAGCACCGTCGTCCCTCCACGCACAAAACCCCTATTTCTATTCGCCTTTTTGTCCACCCAAACCCTTCGTCGACTAACCCACCTTCCCACCTCTATTCCCAACTCCATCCGGCCACCACACAAGTCCATCCACCATACAACCACCACCAACGTAGTCCACGCCCTTCAGTGAAACTCTTGAGCTTGTTTAATTGGGCTGCAAGGCTGTGCTTATGTTTTCAGGAATAGGACCTGCAGCTGCCATTACTGAAGAGCTTTAAGGAAGCTTCAAGCTCGCTCTAGGTATCAATAGCCCTTGGTGGAAGTCCTAGGTTGTGCAGAATCGCCTCAGGCATTGCCCCAGGTGGTCAATTGGACACTTGGACCTTGTGAGTTGCAGCAATTGAAGGAAGGAACCCTGCAGCTATATGCAAAGAGGAAGTGTGGGATTTAGTCCCACCTCGTAACGTGAAGAGTGCTCGCGGTGACTTAAATTATTTTTCTGCATAGGGATATTCGCCTCGACACACAGGGGGTGAGGTCCCCCACACATGCCCCTCACACGCACCTTGCCCGTGACATTGTACATGCGGGCCTGGTTCGACCCAACCTGCCTAGCCCGAGCACACCTTGGCTACTACCCCACTGTAGGTAGCCCTGGTCTCGAGTGCACATATGCCCATTTACCCGATAACCCAGACGTTGTCCTTAGGAAGCAGGAAAGAAAGAGAACCCAGAGAGGAGAGAGAGTGTGGGGGTAGGGGGGTTTTGCTCTTTTAAGAGTTGGCTAAACCTTTAGCTGCTAGAAGGATTACCTCCCTTTATGCGTGAAGAAAAAAGACCAGGATAAGAAAAGAAAGAAGAAGAGGAGAAGACTAATCAGTCCACTTTAGTGGAGTGCTAATTAGCCTAAGTACATGTAAAACATGCCTCATTAGATTGCAATTAGAGTTAAGTGTTAATTTATATTAATTAGGGAATACTTTGGTAAAATTTGATACATATATATTTATGCGGAGTTTTGAGTGCAACTTTCACCATCTCCTCCGCCAGCAGCTAAGCTGTGCCTCTCGCAACCTATCAACAACAGAACCTCATCGCACAGGCGTTGTTGGAGGAGATCTTGCATGGCTTAAATCAAATGAGGGAAAGTCAGGGAAGATTTGTTAAAGAATACACCCGCGCGTTGGGTTCAAGAGATAAAAGGAGAACTACAGACGTAGGGGAGGATCGTCTCTTCCATCCTTCACCACTGTGGAGAAAGTAAACACTGTGGCTGGAGAGCACACTGCAGATTAAAGCCAACTTCGTCGGCACCGCCTATGTCCTCACCTTCATTCTCCTTCCCTCTCCCTCACAGAGACACAAACCATCCACAAACCGCTAGCCTCACGTGACTGCTCCACTTTCAGAAAGTCACCAGCTGCCTACGCCCAAGCGGCATGTCTTCACCCCCGTGTATAGGTGCACCAGCAGCAAGCACGTGCCTGTGCTCCAGCTCGCATGCACGTGCAACCACCTAGCAGCAACTGCGTGCCCTTATGTGCGCACACCCAACACTTACGCTCCCAACCGAGCACCCAGCTAGCTTCCTCTCCTTCTGCTTCTCCCCATGCCTCCCCTGTTTTGCAGCAAAGAACCCAAAACACCTCAGGCCGCGTGAGCCACCATCACGCACATCCCGCGTGCGCACTGCGCACAAGCCACCATAGCAGCCAACTGATGACCTACCTACAACTACTTGACATCGACACTACCTGCGGCAACTCCACTGTCGGCATGAAGACACCAGCTGAATCCACCACCACCAACCTTCGTTCCGCCGTTCGCCCACCTCCAGCAGTCTCGGCCCTCGCCTCCACCACTAGCATGCTCCTCTCTTGTGGAACTCCTTTGCTAAAGCAAAAAACCAGTGCCTCCTCCTCCAATTTGAGGCTAAGAGAGAGGATCTTTCCTCTGTTTTCAAGCACATTAAAAATTACATTTCATTGCCATTGCCAGTTGAGATTTTATTGAATATTATATTCAATTTATTGGATGATTTTACAGCCAAGACCCTTTAGTTTGCATTAATGAGTGGCTTATCAAATTGCATGACCATTTTCCCCCATCTATTAGCTTCACATTAAATGGTGATATTATGCTTTACATTGGATACCATTGAATATTTGGGTTTAATTGATTTTATAGGAGTATTCTAGTAAAGAAAAATTTACGTGATTAGTCCATCTCTTTTCAGAAATTAGAGATTGGTTATTTGATTCACCTATTAGTGTTCTTTCTTTGGCATTAGGATGAATGAATGAAATTACTTTTAAGTAAACAAGAGGTAAACTTATTATGAGTTTATTTGGCTCGATCCTCCCTGTGGATACGACATTTTTACTATGGTTTAAATTAATATCTTTTTAATCTTTGATTGAGAGATTTTCCACCACACGACTACAACGACATACCTTTTTATCGCTATCATCTTCATAAATAAGTGAAATTCTCTCGATCAAATGGTGTCATTGCTGGGGGAGGCAATCAACGTAATAAATTCACCTGACTTTATTTCTGATTACTCTGAATTACACATTTATCTAATCATTCTTTATCTTTTCTGTGCGAGGAATCTAACGAAGCAACAGGCGTAGCGGAGAGATGACGTTAACCTTGAGCGACACACCTTAGAGATAATCGCAGGAGCCTGTGGGCCTTGATCCCACACGCGTGGAGATGCACAGAGGACCATCTAGGAGGATTCTTCCTCTTAGACTTCTGATTTAGAATTTTAGAATAGACTCTTTAGGATTAGCCTAGCTATTTTTTTTCTCGCCCTTGTACTCTGGGCCAGTTTGTGGGGGAGTGTCCCTGATTCTTTAGATTCTTGGATCATTCTATGATAGTTAGATCTTTTGATTGTGCATTTATTTTTACAAGAAAAAAAATATCCGAACTACCTATTAGAAGCTGCATATCCATAGGACGACCATCTAGGATTATTTGAGAGCATCTAGATTTTCTTATTACATTGCATGCATTTCTGCATCAAAGAGTGCTGGAGCAAGGTATGTACTTCGTATCTTTTGCATCAATTATTTGCACATGCATTACATTTGGATATAATTAAAGAAGACCACTTAAGTTGACTTGAAAAAATTAATCAAGCGGTCATATTGCTTCTCGAAAATAAAATAAAATATATAGGAAGTGCTTGAATAACTTGATTGCGATTTTCAAAAGAAAAATCACTTTTCATGGTGTGATGCACACTTCCTACACTAAGCACGCACTATAGGCACTGCATTAGGACTTGGACCCTTAAGGATGTAGGCATCGATCTCTTTTCGGTGCAAACCCTCCTATCTTGCTTTGAAACAGTGGCATTAATGTTTTCCTGGGTGATTTGATACTCTGAGGGGGACACCCCTTAAAGGAATTCAAGGGTAGTTAAGAGGCATCGCTAGGGCATTGCTTCAAAGGAAGGGTTCGCCCTACTTGCATCCCTTGGTTCCATCCTTGGAGTATCTTTTTACTTGAGCATCTAAGAATATCATTGCATCAAAGTGTACCCCTTTAGGGCACTCGAAGGTCAATTTAGGGTGCGTAATTGTTTGACAACTTGATTGATCACCCAAAAAGGACTAAAAGTAACCTCAACCTTCTTAATAGTCATTGACCAAAAATTTCAAGTGCCTCATTTCTCTTATACCACTTACGTGGGAACAGAGAAAAACTACCTTAACTATATTTGGTTAAGCTAAGGAGCTGGAAGAGGACTTAAAGAACTTTAAATCAACGAAAGACCTCTTGCCTTGTGTTTGCTTGGTGTATGCTTGGTAGGCGCTCTCTTAGAAATAGTCTTCTCTTTAACCCTGAGCCTGAGAGAATTATAAGGAAAGCTAACCAAGAAAGAAAAAAAATGGCTGAAGAAAGACCTGAAGAAAAGATTAGGGTTGGTGAAAATCAGAGAACCTTGAGAGACTATTTTCTCCCTACAACCCACCAAGCCATACCTATCCGAAGACCTGGAGTGGATAACACATATGAAATCAAGAGCAGCACCATATCTTTGCTCCCTTCCTTTTATGGTACTACTAGGGAGGATCCCTATACGCATCTTGAGGAATTCACCGGGGTCTATTCCACGGTGAAGCTCCAGGGCTTTACTGATGAAACCATGATGAGGACTCTATTTCTATTTTCCCTAAAAGATAAGGCCAAGCACTGGTATCATACCCTCGATGCAAGGGTAAATGATTGGGCCACCCTTAAGGGAGAATTCTTGAAAAAGTATTTTCCTATGAGTAAGACCAACCATTACAGAAGAGAGATTATGGGCTTTACTCAACAGGAAGGGGAGCAATTTCACGAGACATGGAGCACTTTAATGGCCTTCTTAGGTTATGCCCCCACCATTAGGTGCCAAGATGGCAATTGGTTGAAAGGTTCTATAATAGATTATCTGAAAGGCACAAGCAAACCATCTATGCAACCTACGCAAGAACCTTCATGACCAAAACTGAGGATGAAGCCAGGGCATTATTTGAAACATTAAGTGACAATTCCATACATATGTCCTCTGCCTATCAAGAAAGAAAACCATCAATTTGCAGAGGAAGATAGAGGCCCATGAAGCCGGGGCTACTCAGGATTTGGCTTATCAGATTCAATTGTTGAACGAAAACCTTGATAGGCTTTTAGCAAACCCCTGCATGAACCAGCAAGCAGCCTCTATCTTTCAGGCTTCAAGTGAATGCTCCATTTGCCAAATCACAATGCACGCCACTGTGGAGTGCCACCAGGAAAATCAATTCCCTGAGTTGATTCAGGCCAACCTGAACGTTGCCCAAGGTTTCTGCCCACATCCTCATTATAACTTGTATTCTAATTCCTATAATCTGGGGTAGCGGAACCATCTAAACTTGTCATGGAAGAAAGGTGATGCTTCTAACTTAGGGAATACAAGATCCCTACCTCCCTAACCCATATACCAGCCATCCTATGAAAACCCTCCTTAGCATAAGCCTTCTAAGATGGAGGAACTTAAAGCCATGATGAAAGCAATGCAAGAGCATCAGAATATGGTCATCCAATCTCAAAATAAGATGATTACTGATATGCAATCCCAAATTGGTCATCCTACTAAGGCAGTTAGGCAGCGTGATCTGGGGAAGTTGCCTAGCTCTTCTGAGGAGAACCCAAAGGGCAAGGGGGACATATTCAGGGAGCAAGCCTAAGTTGTGACCGTGCTGAGTGGAAAGAAAATCGACAAGCCTGATAACACTCCAACGGTCACGTCTCAGGATTCCCCTCCTGCACCTGACACGACGTCCTTCTCCATCGAGGAAGAGCCACACTGCTCTCCCTCACTTGAAATCACCCACCTTGAGGATTTCGTCAATTCGCCACCCCTCTCCCGCCATGACGACCCCTCTACCCAGAAGCCAAGGGTGCCCTATCTAGAGCACCTACCTTCTCCTGGGGAATCTTTTGTTGGCTCGCCTGAAGCCAAGGATAAGATGGAGGAGATTATGGACACTTTTAGGCAAGTCTAGATCAACTTGCCTCTGTTGGAAGATATCAAATAGATCCCATCCTATGCCAAGTTTCTAAAGGACCTATGCACCCAGAAGTGTCGATCTAGGAGACAAGTCCAAGCTAAGGTCATCTTACCTAACCATGTTAGCTCGGTTCTCCAACATGGAACACCCCCCAAAATGAAAGACCCAGGGGCCCCGTATATTTCAGTGGTTATAGGTAACCAACACATTGATGAGTCTCTGCGCGATCTGGGTGCAGGAGTGAACATTTTACCAAGCTCTGTCTACGATCTTTTGGGAGGAGGTGAGTTAAAGCCTATTCCAGTCATCCTCTAGGTCACAAACAGATCACTTATGACACCATGAGGATTACTGGAAAATGTCCTGGTGAGAGTGGAGGACTTCTTCCTTGTTGACTTTCTTGTGATAGATATTGACCCATCGAATAAGCCCACTAAGCCATCCATTATTCTAGGATGCCCCTTCCTGGCCACAACCAACGCCTCTATCAATTGTAGATTAGGGGCACTTAAAATGGGCTTTGGAAATAAGAAGATCCGATTGAATGTTTTTGATAGTTACAAGCAATTTGGATTTGAAGATTGTTCTCAAATTGAGGTTGTTGATGAAATAATTGAGGAGACTACTCCAGCACTCCTATGTAGAGATCCCCTTCAAAAGGTCATATCTAAGGACCATCCTTCAATTATTAAAGAAACTAAAGGAGAAATACCCAAATTAGAAGAGTTGTTGGGGATACACACAGAGTCTCTATCTCCACCCTGGACCATGAAGGTAGATCCGCTACCTGAGGCGGAGATATCTCAACTTAAACCCTCAATCCAAAAGGCTCCTAAATTGGAGTTGAAACCCCTCCCGAGCACATTGAAGTATGCTTTCCTTAGCCCTAATGACACGCTCCCCATTATTACCTCGTCTGCATTATCTGAATCGTAGGAGGGAGCTCTGCTTGAGTGTTTACAAAGGCACAAGGAAGTAATTGCCTGGTCAATTGCTGATATTAAGGGTGTTGACCCCTCCCTTTGCATGCATCATATATACACAGACAAATCCGTGAAACCCTTTCGAGACATGCAGAGAAGGCTCAACCCTAATATGTGGGAGGTTATTAAAAAGGAAATTATGAAATGGTTAGATGCGGGAATTATCTATCCCATTTAGATAGTAAATGGGTCAGTCCTATTCATGTGGTGCCCAAAAAGGTAGGAATCACTGTGGAAGAGAATGACCAAGGAGAGTTGGTAACCACTAGACCCTCAACTAGTTGGAGGGTTTGCATTGATTACCGCCGTTTAAACACGGCTACCTAGAAAGACCACTTCCCCTTACCGTTTATCGATCAAATTTTGGAACGATTGGTGGGGAACAAGTACTTATGTTTCCTTGACGGGTACTCTGGGTATAATCAGATAGCTATCTTTCCTGATGATTAGGAGCGTACCACCTTCACAAGTTCGTATGGCACATTTGCGTTCCGCCGAATGACATTCAGGTTATGTAATGCTCCTGCCACTTTCCAACAATGTATGATGGCTATCTTTTCTGATATTATCGACGAGTTTGTTGAGATTTTCATGGATGACTTCTCCATTTATGGATCATTGTTTGACCTATTCCTTTCACACCTTAATAAAGTCTTAACCTGTTGCGAAGAGGCAAAGCTGGTGCTTAGCTGGGAGAAAAGACACTTTATGGTCCAATAGGGCATTGTGTTAGGGCATGTAGTTTTTGAGAGAGGATTAGAGGTGGATATCGCAAAAATTGAATCCAACTTTAAGCTTCCATCGCCCACCAATGTTCGTCAGGTTAGATCTTTCCTTGGTCATGATGGGTTCTATAGGCGCTTCATTAGAGATTTCAGTAAAATATCTAGGCCACTCTACGACCTGTTAGCAAAGGATGTTTCTTTCGATTTTGATGACAGATGTGGTGAGGCTTTCCAAGTCTTGAAGAAAGCCCTTATTACCATGCCGATTCTCCAAGCACCAGATTGGACCCTCTCGTTTGAGCTAATGTACGATGCTTCTGATTTTGTAGTGGGAGCGGCCTTAGGTCAAAGGGTTGATGGCAAACCTCATGTGCTACATTATGCTAGCAAGACCATTATGGATCCTCAGCAAAACTATGTGGTCACTGAAGAGGAGCATCTTTCTATAGTGTTTGCTTTAGAAAAGTTTCAATCTTATCTTTTGGGATCCAAGGTTGTGGTGTTCACTGATCATTCTGCTTTAAAGCATCTTCTTGCTAAAAAAGACACCAAACCTCGCTTAATTCATTGGATTCTGCTACTCCAGGAGTTTGTCCTGGAAATTAAAGATAAGAAAGGAGTTGAGAATGTGGTAGCAGATCATTTGTCTAGGATCCCTATTGAGGCATCAACCCCTACTGGCGATATCAAAGAGACTTTTCCTTATGAGTCTCTGATGGCTGTGGAGTCCACAACTTGGTTTGCTGACATAGTGAACTATCTGGTCACGGGCATCACCCCCAATACTTAGGACATGTAGCAGCGAGATAGGTTTCTTGCTGATGCTAAATTTTATCATTGGGAGGAACCCGAGCTTTTTAGAATAGGCCCTGACCAGCTTTTCCACCATTGCGTCCCTGACGAAGAACAAAGGAGTGTTTTGAGTTTCTGCCATGACCTCCACTGTGGAGGACATTTTAGTGGAAAAAAGACTGGCCATAAGGTTCTTCAGTCTGGCTTTTGGTGGCCCACATAATTCCGAGATGCACATACATATGTGGGAGCATTTCTATGTTGGCAGCAGATGGGAACCATCTGAAAAAGGAATGAGATGCCCCAGCAACCTATCCTCCCTGTTCAGATATTTGATATTTGGGGCATCGACTTCATGGGTCCCTTTCTTGTGTCCTTCGGATATGAGTACATCTGTGTGGCTGTGGACTATGTATCGAAATCAATAGAAGCCATACCCATGCGAACCAATGGCCATTCCGTGGTCATGGGTTTTGTTAAGGCTAATATCATTTCTTGGTACGATTGCCCAAGGATGAACATAAGTGATGGAGGACTTCACTTCAAGAATGTACACTTCACAAGACTACTCCAAAATTTAGGAGTCAACCACATGATAGCCACACCTTATCATCCCCAAACAAGTGGACAAGTTGAAGTGTCTAATAAGGAGATTAAACAAATTTTAGAAAAAACTATCAGGCCTAACCGTAAGGATTGGTCTAAAAAACTAAATGATGCTCTTTGGGCCTACAAAACAACGTATAAGACTCCCTTAGGCATGTCTCCTTTCCGGCTTGTCTATGGAAAGGGGTGCCATCTTCCCGTTGAAATCCAACATAAAGCCTATTGGGCTATTAAAAATGTTAACTTGAATCTGGATGAAGCGGGAAAGGCACATATGCTAGAGTTAAGTGAGATCGAGGAGCTTCGTAATGAAGCCTATGAAACTTCTCAAGCTTACAAGCAACGTACAAAGGTCTTCCATGATAAGCACATTATTAGAAAGACCTTTGAGCCCAACTAGTGGGTCTGGCTTTTCAATTCCATACTTAAATTATTTCTAGGAAAGCTAAAGTCCCTCTGGGATGGGTTGTACATTGTTATCAATACCTTTCTTTATAGAGCAATAGAAATTCAGAACACTACTTCTGGTGTGAGCTTTAAAGTAAATGGCTAGTGACTTAAACCTTATGTTACTCTTTCAGATGGTTAGGCTTTGGGTGCACATCGGCTTGAGGAGCCTTAGCTCCTCTCACTCTCCTCCTCAGGTGATATTCTTCTAATTTATTTTTTCAATGACATTGTTAGTCTTAGGCATGAAGGGGCATAACCTGAGGATGTTTATAGCATTTATAAATATTTGCATGCATTTAGGATAGTGCATTAGCAAAAAGAAAAAAGATCTCTTTTGTTTCTTGAGCTAAATTAGATTAGTCCTAAGAAAAAGTTCCTATCAAGGAAGTTTCATTAAAGATTTTCTTCTTAAATTGTTTCCTAAATTTAGAATCCAGTACAGTTACTTCACTTGCGTGTAGACTGGGTAATGGATCTTTGTAGAAAATCAATAAGCATTTTTAGTCTACTGAACCCTTGGACAACCAATCGGGAGTCAGGCATACTATCTTCTATTCGATTCACCTCATATTTGTGAGAAGTAGAGAGATTACTGGTGCGCTAAGTCTAGTGCAAGGACTCTTAAGTTCTGGACAATTAGATGATGATACCTCAGAGTTAGGCATAGTTTTCGTTCTCTATTCATGCGTGCGTACATTGTGTGAATTTCTGAAAGTCACTAAATAAGGCAGATGCACAGAGATTGAGTCTTGATAAAACTATGACTATGGTGTTGGTTACGGCTGTCCTTCATAGAGTCCTTGGCTGAAGGAGGGTAATAGTGTCAAAGGTAAGAAATACGCTTATCCTATCCATCCTTTCCCGATGCTGAAAGTAGGCACTTCCACTAAATAAGCACACAATATCCTCTTGACCATCATCATCCCTAATAATGCCTCATGAATAAAAGTATGCATCTTGTTTTGTTAATTTTTATAAAAGAAAGACAAAAAAAGAAGGAAAGAAAAAAAAGAACTATTTACATTTATAAAAAAAAAAAAAGAAGAAAAAGAAAAGAAAAAAAGAGTGCAAGTTTGGAGTTTTATCTTCATGTCATTTCATGTCATTGTTTTTGAGGCAACAACAAAAATACTCATTGCGATCCAGCAAATATGACCCATACCTACTTTTCAGTATTTCTGATCGCCCGAATACTGGCTAAGGACTTCTAACTTAGTTGTAGAGTTATTAGGACTTTTATTGACGAGTGAATGCCATGTGAGGCAACCAAATAATGAGTACATTTACAAAAATCTGGTAAGATATGTGATCTCAGAAAAGAAAGAAGGACGAATGAGAAAAAGAAAAGAGAGAGTGAGTGAGCACAAAGGAACGTAAAGAGAGCACAATGTTTAGCCTTTCTCTGAGTTGACTTGTTTGATAGTCTAGAGATCTAGAGTCTGTATTACTAGATTACATGTAGCACTAGATGTGCTTGTGCCACCAAATATGAATCCATTTAACTCAGTATCTCCTACATAAGCCAAAAAGTCGGGGTCAAATTACAGATTATTTTCTACTTTATCCCTGAGGGAAGTAGTTGCCAATCCTGATAGAATTTTATCAAGGGATAAGTTTGAACTTTAAATGTAAGCTGGCTTTTCACTTGGATCTGCTACCCAGGCTACTATTACCTCACATTTGTCTGGATCTCTGAATTATTAAAGAAGAAATCTTTTCAGTTACTTCCATTGTGTTTCACTTTTTGCTAGGGACTAGCAAAACTTAAGCATGGGGGTATTTGATCAGTCCAATTTAGTTGAGTGCTAATTAGCCTAAGTACTTGTAAAACATGCCTCATTAGATTGCAATTAGAGTTAAGTGTTAGTTTATATTAATTAGAAAATACTTTGGTAAAATTTGATACATATATATTTATGTAGGGTTTTGAGTGCAACTTTCACCATCTCTGCCAGCAGCTGAGCCGTGCCTCTTGCAACCTATTAACAGTAGCACCTCATCGCACGGGCGTTGTTGGAGGAGATCTTACATGACTTAAACCAAATGAGAGAAAGTCAGGGAAGATCTGTTAAAGAAGATGCCCGTACATTGGGTTCAAGAGATAAAAGGAGAACTACGGATGCTAGGGAGGATCGTCTCTTCCATCCTTCACCACTGTGGAGAAAGAAAACATGGTGGCCGGAGAGTGCACTGCAGATTAAATCCAATTTTGTCGACGGCACTTACATCGTCACCTTCATTCTCCGTCCCTCTCCCTCATGGAGACGCACACCATCCACAAACCACTAGTCTCACGCGACCGCTCCACCTTCAGAAAGTCACCTGCTTCCTGCGCGTAAGCAGCATGTCTTCGCCCGCGTGTATAGGTGCACCAACAGCAAGTGTGTGCCTGCGCTCCAACCCACGTGCATGTGCAACCACCTAGCAGCAGCCAGACGCCCTTATGCACGTACACCCAGCCCTTGCGATCCCAACCACGTGGGCCCAGCTGGCTTCCTCTCCTTCTGCTTCTTCTTCTCCCCACTCCTCCCTTATTTTGCCGCAAAGAACCCAAAATGCCTTAGGCCACACGTGCCACCATCACACACATCCCACGCACGCGTTGTGCACATGCCACCACAGCAGCCAATCGACGACCTCCCCGCTGCTGCTTGACGTCGACACCACCTGCGGCAACTCCACTGCCGGTAAGAAGATGCCAGTAGAATCCACCACCGTCAGCCTCCGTTCCATCGTCCGCCCACCTCCGGTAGTCTCGGCCCTCGACTCCACAACCAGCGCACTCCTCTCCTCCTGTGGAACTCCTCCGCCAAAGCAAACGGCCGGTGCCTCATCCTCCAATGTGCGGTGAAGAGAGAGGATGTTTCCTCTGTTTTCAAGCACATTAAAAATTACATTTCATTGCCATTGTCGGTTGAGATTTTATTGAATATTATATTCGATTTATTAGATGATTTTATTGCCAAGTCCCTTTAGTTTCCATTAATTAGTGGCTTATCAAATTGCATGACCATTTTCCCCCATCTATTAGCTTCACATTAAATGGTGATATTATGTTTTACATTGGATGCTATTGAATATTTGGGGTTGATTGATTTTATAGGAGTATTCTTGTAAAGGAAAATTTGCGTGATTGGTCCATCTCTTTTCATAAATTAGAGATTGGTTATTTGATTCACCTATTAGTGTTCTTTCTTTGGCATTAGGATGAATGAATGAAATTACTTTTAAGTAAACAAGAGGTAAACTTATTGTGAGTTTATTTGGCTCGATCGTCCCTGTGGATATGATGTTTTTACTGTGATTTAAATTAACATCCGTTTAATCTTTGATTGAGAGATTTTCCACCACACGACTACAATGACATACCTTTTTATCGCTATCATCTTCATGAATAAGCGAAATTCTCTCGATCAAAGACCTAAAGAGGCAAGGCAACTACAGAAGAAGAAGAAGAATAGCAGCTAAAGAAGAATAAAAGGAGTACTGTAACAACGTCTTTTAAGATGTTGGATTGCAAAATCAGATGTCTGATCATATGCTCCTTCATATTGATTGATTTGAGTAGTTTTTCTATGTATTAGACTTATAATTGGTTATCCAAATCATCATTATTTTGTCTAGAATTCTTTTTATCTCTTCATATACTCATGCTATACATTGCAAACTAGATTTTGAGTAATATATTATGCTCATTTACAATGAATTCCTACTTGCTCCCAACGAACGACCTTATACTTTCATTCTAGTTATAAATCTTATATGTTTTTCGTACTGATTCGAAGTGTACTACAATGCGATGATTTTAAAACCTATTTCAGAGTGATTAACATTTTGGCACCGTTGCTGGGGAGCAACGTGCAATTCATTATTATTCTCTTGCTATATTTTTATATTTGAGCACTAACTTGCCCTATTTGCTTTGTTGTGATTTTGAGAGGTACGTCACGAGAGATCTTCCCCAATCCAGGGCAGGTAACTTCTCTATTCTTCCCCAGTCAACCTCATAATCTTGGGAAGACAAAAAAAGAAACAATCAATTAGGAATCACCTGCCATATTGGAGATTTTTTTTTTCAAATTTGATTGAAGTTGGAGATGATTTTGTTTAGAATTCCCTACCCTAAATTTCCTGTGCCTATTTGGGAGTATGCTTAATTTCTAATCTTCTTGGACTATGCACTTCTTGTTTGAAGTCTAAGGAGAACATTTTAAAGATCAAATTGGATGCAGAATAGAGGCAATTAGGGTTTCAATTTTTAGGGTTTTGGAGTGCTAGTTCACACTTGCCTGCATAAAAGGAATGTTACCCTCCCGCATTTGTGTGATACCCAAGCCTCTGGTTGAAAAGATCCAATCAAGAAAACCCTAAATTTTTTTTTTTGAAATAGTTAGGATTGCTATCATGAACCGATAGCAATCCGGAGGGTAGTATATTTCTTAGCAAAAAAGTATTACAAAAGAGATTCCTAACTATGTATGAGGGACCAGCATTCCTTTACAATGTTCTTACATCTCACCTGTCTCTCCTGAAAGAGTTTATCATTACGCACCCTCCACACACACCACAAAGCAGCTGCCATAGCCCCTAATAGCTGACTAGGATAGATGAACCTCCGCCACAAAGAGTCCCAGGAGGGAAGAGGTTCTAAATAAACCATCCTCTAAATCTTGTCGGTGACCAGACAGGAGGAGAAAATGTGTGCTGCATTGTCAGAGAATAAGCCACACAGAGGGTAGGCATTTAGGGTAGTCCCCATCCTTCTGTGCCTCAGATCACCAGTGATCAAACCTTCCCATCTGCAAAGCCACAAGAATATCTGAACCTTTAAAGGGATTCTCAATAGCCAAATCTTTTTGTCAACAGGGTCACAATCCACCTCATTATTGGATCTAATAATTTTTTCATACGCCTGCTACACTGAGAAGATACCCTACCACCCATATGTATTCGTCGCATTCCTCATCAGCTGCACCTACTGCAGACCATCCAATAGATTCTGCCTCTCCTCCCACAGCCGAGTGCCAAACCTGCACTGTTGCAGCTCTTCCAGCCACCAACAGCCCTCTACATCAAACCACAAGCTACTGACTGTGGCTTCCTTGTCTGCAGTAGCCGCATAAGCTCTTGGGTAGACCTCTTTCAGTATCCCCAAATCAGACCACCGCTCATTCCACAGGCTGAAATTTCTGCCATCTCCAAGCCTAGGCTGCAGCAGATGACAATAACTGCTGATTGCACTGATCACTGATCGCCAGAAAGGGGAAGGTTTCTTTGGTTGCAGCCTTTGTAGACTGTTGTTTGATCCCCCATAGCTATCCCTGACTAGATCAGCCATCAACTCCTCCTTGTAGTCCAAGATCCTGATGGCCCATTTGATCAATAAAGCCTCATTGAATTCTTTGAGTGCTTTAATTCCCATACCACCAATTTCTTTTGTCCTGCAGATCTTGCTCCATCTGATGGGCTGCATGAAGCTGCCTTCATGACCTGCTCCTTTCTAGAAGAATCTCTTCCTCATAGCATCCAATCTCTTCCAGATACACTTAGGGCCCCTGAATATGCTAAAATAGAAGATCGGTATGGGTGTAATGATCGAATTGAGAAGGATCAGTCTACCACCCTTAGATAGAAATTTACTACTCCATCCTTTCAGTTTTCCAGCAACCTTATCAAACAAGACATTCCAATCAGATTTTTTCAGTTTTGCTGCCCTCAGTGGCAATCCTAGGTACTTCAGTGGCAGCTTAGCTCGAGGTGACCCCAATGTACCCTCCAGTTCCAGCTGCTCCTACTCACTCATGCCAAAACAAATCAAGATAGATTTTTCCTTGTTCAAACATAAGCCTGAAATATCCCTAAATATCTTCACCAATAACCCTAGGGCATGTGCCGCAGGCTTGGACCCTTCAACAAAGAAAATCGTGTCATCTGCATACTATAAAATGGGGGCCAGAGTTCTCCTGTTAGATAGTGAGTACCCTTTAATTATACCCACCTCTGCCAATTTGCAAGCATACCTTGCAAGCCCATCCACCGCAAGGTTAAAAATCAATGGAGCTAGAGGACATCCTTGTCTAACCCCACGCTGAGGCAGGATCCATACTCCACAAGGCTTCCCATTAATCAGTGGAGAGAAGGAAGCAGTAGTGACACACCTTTTCATCCATTGGACCCATAAGGGGGGAAAGCCTCTCCTTCTAAAAACCTCCCAAAGATACGACCAAGAGATCGAATCGTACGCCTTCTGGAAATCAACTTTCCACAAGAATGCCTTGCATTTCCTTCTATGCCATCCACTGACCATTTCCTGAGCCAAGATAAAGGATTCCTGGAGTGGTCTATTAGGTAGGAATGCAGCTTGTATCGGGTGGATCAAGTCCTGTAGAACATTTCTCAGCCTATTAGCCAAAATCTTACTTATGACAAGGTAGATGGAATTTGAAAGGGAGATCTGCCTAAAGTCTGAGAATTTTTTTGCTCCCATTGATTTACGCAGGAGGAAAAGATAGGACTTGTTAATCCTCTCAAACCCAGTATTTCCCACCACACTCCACATCTCTCTGTAAAAGAAGACTTGTATTCCATCAGGGCCCGGGGAACCTTCCATATTTAATTCTCTGATTGCCTATAGGGTCTCTTGTTCAGTGATAAGTGCAGTCAGTTGTGCAGCCTGATCACTCGTCACCCTAGGACCATCACTTCTTGCCATTCTCCATTTCCCCTCTTAGCTGCTCGAGTGCCTCTCTGTAAAATTTAATGGCTTCAGATTTAATCTCCTGATTGGAGAAAACCCTTTGCCCATCACTGAGAATAGAGGAAATAAAGTTAACACGTCTCCGAGAGCTAGCCGCAAGATGGAAAAATTTCGTATTGGCATCTCCCTCCTTAAGCCATAATTGTCTTGATCTCTCCCTCCAATTAATTTCTTGTTTCAGGTCTTCATCCAGTATCACACCCTGCCACAATTTCCTTTCAGCCACCTCTTCCTCAGATAAAGGGCCAGCTGCCTCCTTAGAATCCAGCTCCTGCATTTTATTCAGAGCTTCACTCCTCCTCTGCTGCCTCATCAAACTAACAGTAAATCCATATTCTTTCAAGACCGTGCGCAAACCAGCCAGCTTGGTTGCCAACCTGATAGTAGCAGCCACCAAGTGCTGATCATCTGACAGAAGCCTGGTTCCTTCAGCCATGATCATTTCATTTTAAAATAAGAGCCAACATGAGTTTCTTCCCCATTGTCCCACACCAAAGGGGTGTGATCAGAAAAAGGTCAGCTCAATCCACTTACTAACGACAGTTGGAATCTTACCAGAATGTCCACATTCCCAAAAAATCTATCTAATTTGGATGCCAACCCATTTCCATTGCGCAAAGTAAATTCCACACCAGAGGATGGAAATTCACACAGCTGCAGTGACTGAACCATCATCTGGAAGCCAGTAGCCGAACAGTCTGTGTTTTCGTTTGGCCTATCTGCCCTTGTTAGCACACAATTGAAATCCCCACCCGTCAGCCACATTCCCCCCTGCACCAACTCAGCCACAGCAGCCCACTCCTCCCACAGCTCCTACCTGGCAGATGCAGCACTTGGTCCATAAACCCCAGAAATCCAGATACACTCCTACCCCTGGTGAATCTGGATTTTGCATGTCAGCAAATGCCTGGCTTTGTGAACCACCAAACATTGAGCCCACCCCTTCCTCCACCAGATAGCAATACCTCCCGGCCTCCCCTGTGCATCAATCTGCACATAATCATTCAGCCCTGAAGCTAGCAAGTCAGACCAAAGCCTGTCAGATCTACCTTCAATGTGTGTCTCTTGAATGAGCGCACAATCAATTCCCCATTCTCTCAAATATCTCATCAGAGAAGCCCTTTGGCTTTTGTCGCGTAGCCCATGCATGTTCCAAGTGAGGATTCTCATCTGTTCTCACCAGCCCCCTCCCCCCTGAGGGCCTGACATTTGCAAACCTGCATAACTTTCGCAACCTCGTCTTCATCCATCAGAATGATAGCCTTTGATTTTCTCTGTCGGAGGCTATATGGTGATCTGCCCTTACCAGTCTTTGAGTGAGAACCACCTTCACATTTAAGTCCTTCCTTCTCCTGCAGATCCTGTTTATCCTTCAGAGATTCAATCTGTGTGTCATGGCTCCCCTGCTTCACAGTCTCCATGTCACCTATCAACATTTCCCCTGCCATCGTGGGCGTTGGTCCAACCATTTCCCCCCCACCCAATTCCTCCTCTTCTTCATTTTGAGCCTCCCCTGTCTCCCCCACACAGAAGTCCTTACGAGTTTCGATAATTAGGGGTTCATCGCTGCGAACCGTGCCCAGGTCTTGCATAAGCTCCTCCTCATCAGTTGCAGGTCCAGATGACTTAAGGTGCTTTGCTACAGTGTCCCCCACCAGAAACCTTAGCCTCAGCATCCAAGAACTCCCACCACATCTCAGAATCAGATTCTCAGGTACATAGCCAGCTATAAATACATCAACCATCACATTCAGTAGGCGCCCATTGCCCTAAAGCAGCTCGATAACCGTGTCCTCTACCATTGATGCAAATCCTGAGATCATCAACGATACAACCTCGTTCAACCTCAGATGTAAAGGCAGCCCCTCGATCTCAAGTTTTCTCGATCTGGATCCTACTCTCTGGGGTGGTCTCTCTGGCAAAGCTCCATCAAAGGGGGAAACCAGTCTCCAGATCGCCGTGAACCCATCGTTGCAAGATGTTTGAAACCGCAGCTTCTCAACATCCACCATATCCAATCCAAAGAGGACAAAACGTGTATTTGACAGAAAAGAAACCTTCCAGGAGCTGCTCGAGAGGGAGAGAGAGTTTACCAGGGTGCGAACATTCTCCGCCGTTGGTCTTCCAACCAAAACCTCCCCAACCAGAGCTCCACGCAAGACCATCTCTGCCGCTCTGATGCTCTCTGTCACAGGAACCTCCACATCAACCGTAAGTCCCCCCAGCTTGAGCAGAGATAGGGGCGGAGGCGACATCTGCACAGCCATAAAATTCAAATGTCCAGAGCGCCAGAAAGGACGTTCTTTCATTTGACCCCCTAAACTTCGACATGAGTCCCTTTTGTGACCAAATCCCCCACAGCCCAAGCACACCACGGGAGATCGGCAAGTGGCCACCATATGTCCTCGCTGCCGGCAGCGGAAACAGACGGTCCTGTCGGGCACCTTTGTTCCCCTTCCATCAGACCACCTTGCCTTCGTCGCCCTTCTACCGTGAGCATCAGAAACCCTCTGCTCCTTCCGCCTCCAAATCCTCGACCTCTAATTATGCCATCCTTCATCATCCCTACTACCACCGGCCACCGTCCTTGAGTCGCCTACCGTCACCCGCATCCTCCGCCCAAGCCTTGAGTTAGAGTTATCTGGAGCTGCAGGCCAAAATTAGTAAGGGATTTGAAAAATCAAGAAAACCCTAAAATCAGTCTCTAAATTCACTTAAATCCTAAAATCTTGGACCTAATAACTTGAGAGTCAATTCAGGATGATTTCTAGGTCTTGACCTAGATCTCATTCTGCCACCTTTAGGGCAGGTCAGGTGAAGTTAGTCTACATTGTAGGCCAACCAACCTCTAAATTAGGTCACAAGTTGAATTAACTTCTAATCAAGTGAAACTCAAGGCACAAATTAGGAAATAAAATTGGTAGACTTAAGGACTTAAGTTCGTACATTCCGGTCTACCTAGACCCTCAGTGACAAGGAAGGTCGGGTGGAGGAAACCCTGTAACCCGTGGGGATGCTCTACCGTGTAGGGGTCTTTGCGGGGCTCTCCCTTCCTGGCTTTCAAGATAATTCTCGGGTGTGTGAATTTCTGATTCAGAGGCATCATCTGCCTCGAAGCTACCATAGTCATCCAAAAATCTTTGGGTGCCTTGATTGGGTCAAATCTCACATCCAGTCCCTCATCCCTTCTATTAGAGCACATACACAGGAAGGCTATTAGGTTTTTAACCTAAGAAGCCTTACTAAATCTTCTTGGGAATCTCTTTTAGATCTGATCAACTTCAATTTAACCTGAGTTTCGATTCTACATCTTGATTCCACCATTTAATTAAAAAAAAATGCAACCTGACATGTTAGGAAAAGTGATTAGGAAAGTTGTGTCCCAAATGACCATCAAAGATAAGATTGAGGCTGCTTATGGATAGCATGAGCAATATTATAGAGCCTTAGCTAGGGACATTCAGGATAAATTTGCAAAAACAACAACCCACATTGTGAACCATGTTGAAATACTTTATACACGAGTCATACATGGTTCAACCTGGGAGAATCTTTTATCAGAATTTAGTGAATTATGGAGATTGCACAGTACTAAGTGCCTACAATGTTGTTCAAATCCATAATTTTGGGAAACATATCAGAGTCTCATAGAAAAATGTGGGGACATGCTAAATACAATACAAAAGATAATTATTCAAAGATACCCATACATTCCTTCAGAAGATGATGAGACATCTTGGAGCAACATTGAGGAGCAAAATCTCGCTCATCCCAGGTGTGATGATCAATGTTGTTATGGACCCATTACCCAGATGGAATCTAATTCAAATTTTGAATAAATTGATATTTCTAATCTTGAGATGGGTTGGGAGGATCCAATTGTTGGTGATCACGATTTCGAGCTAGCCTTAGAGAAACAAAACCTTGGTTCTCCAAGCTTAGATTTTCTAGACACCTGTGATACTAAGATTGAATCAAAACCTCTCGAGAGTGTAAATTCTGCCCCTTATTATGATAAGGTGACTCTCGAGAGCAATTCTGACATCCCCGTAAAGCCCAACCTAGGTTATAGTGATCCAACCCACACCCTTAACCTAGAATCTGGATTTAAGCTTTATCAGGATGATTATGAGGCCCCTTGTGAAACAAGTCAGATTTTGAATCTGGATTACAATACGAGGCCTGTATTTGATGAGTGCACCTCTCCAACCTCCTTAGAGATACAAATTGATTTTTTGAAAGTCATGTCGATCTACGATACAGAAATCAAGGAGCTAGAAGAGTTGGGATTTGATTGGGTCTACCCTACTAGCAAAGAACCCGAGCCCATGCCTAATAGAGACACCTTTTGGAGTTCAGATTCTGAGAATAGGCTAGATCCAAGTCAGGTTGCTGATTTTCCACCTTGATTTACTCAGTGGTGGAACCTCTGATTCCGAATCAGATTCAGAACATGATTCTCGCAAGTTCTCTGACGATTTCGAATCTTACTCTGATTTTAGAGGACCTTTGTTTCTTGATGACTACAAACCAATCTACGACCTCAGTATCCATGACCCATTCTTCGACTCTAACTCTGAAGTCCTCGATCTCGAGATCATTGATTCAAAATTAGGTTCCATTGAGATGGAAACATTTCTTTTTGATCCTCAGGAATCAGAAATAGAAATTGCTGAGGGTGTCTACAACCCAGAGTTCAAATCTTTTCTTGACTCAGATTTCCTTGATCCTATAAACACTCTTCAGGCATTTGCCTTTGATTTTGATGGCTATTATGAGGACTCTCTAGATGAACCCACCTTCGAATCATTCCTAGAGGAGCCCTCACACACAATTCTTATTGATGCCACCTCTGCTACACATACAGAGTCTTCCCAAACCCATTTTCAACCCCGACTCGCAACTGGACTCAATTTCTACTCTAATTCTCCTTTTAATGAGCCGGTTGCATATGATTCTCCTCCACATTTTTATTGGGTTTCATACATCGATCAGACTACAAATTACGCCCCATCATTCTCTTATCACTTCTGTAGGGTTCCTACATCCTCCATCGACCCTTTTTCATCTGAGGATCCCTACTCTGACCAGGCTGATCCAACTCAGCAAGACCCTAGCTATACACTTCCACATCCTTTTGAGCTCCACAACATCTGGTGGGTTCCACATCTACTGATTCACATCTATCAACCCACCAGATTGATTAGGTTTGGGCTGCATCATCAACCTGCTAACTTGAACAAGCACCTGGTTGGACCAACTAGGCTATTGATCAAGGTGCTTGTTCTACAAAACTCATCTAATTTGACCACTCCTCCATACCACTTGTTTGCTCGGCTGAAGGCATTAAATTTAGCGCTTAACGGGAGGCAACCCATCAATCCAAAAAACCTGAGATCCTTCTAATTATCCTTTCTGTACTTCACATCTATTGCACTCTGAGTTAGGTTTTAGAATAGTTGATCCCACCTCTGGTACTCGTATCAGAGCTTGAAATCGTCTGCAATAGTCATCTCGACCTATTCGCCCACCCAATTATCCTGTTCTAATCCCTGAACCCAAACTATTTCATACCCTTCGTTTACAATGAAGACATTGTAAAACTTAGGCATGTGGGGGTGTTAAAGTGCAAACATACAAAAATTCACAAATTTGAAAGATTCTCACAAAAAAATACATATTCCAAAAAATAAAAAAAAATAAAAAAATGAAAAAGAACAAAAAAGAAATGGAGAAGGGAGGAAATTTTGAAAGATCAAATTGCATATAATTCTAGAGGGAGAAGGGAGGTGATTTAAATGTCAAAAAGGAGCAACAATTTGAAAGAAACATGATAGTCATTAGTAAAAGATTAAGGAATCTATTTAAGTTCTAGACCAAATCAAAAGAAAAGAAATAATTGTCAAAAAAGTGCTAAGAAACAAAAGAGATTAGTATGAGTACTGATCTTAGGCCTCTTGGGCTTATTTTAGGCTTAAAAATTCAAGTATTCATTAAGATCTGGATAGTCCTCAAGAGGTTGAGGAAAATGCAAAGCTTAAGTATTAGGTCTAAGGCTTAGAGATTATTAGACCTCATTAATTGACCTCTGGATTGCGAGACTCGGTAACTGAAGCACCCTAATCCACACATAGTTGGTTCAGTGTGCTTAGTTATCAAAATCACGCAAATGCATTGATTCTGTTCTAAAAATAGTACCTAGATTAGGAGTGGCTTATCAACACAAGTTGATTTGGAAGAGTTTTCGACATAGAGAGGCAGGAAATTCCCCTCGAAGATGTGTAATAACATACCGTCTCCTCGGTGCTTGCCTCCTAGGATATCTAAATATCCTACCAGGGGCACATAAGCACCTTGTGCTGATTCAGGTGCCATGGGTAGGATTATCCTAAAATGTCCATTGTTAAGGCTTGAATTTAGCTACAAAACTTCATGGGCGGCACTATTTCGAAGTGTCGAAAGCCAGGGTTCTGGAGGTTGCCATGGGTGGTGCTATCTCGAAGCATCAAAAGCTAGGCACCCTGCGAAGATTAATGGTGGGAGTTAGGAATCCAATACAAACCGTGTTGTAGAGCCAATCCGAAGCTAGAAAAAAAAGAAAAGAAAAGAGAGAGAAAACTCTCCAAAAATGCAAAAATTTCTTCTATCTCTCTTTTACAAAAATGCACTACAAACTGAACCAAGACTAAAAATGTTTTAAGCACGGGTGCTTTAACTGCGGAGTTTAACGAACCTTAGGATAGTTCCTACGGGCCTTAGAAGCCTTCGTGGCGGATTGAGGCTAAAGCTGGTCAGGTCTGGATCTTGGTTGGTACTTGAGTACCTCTAGGCCTATTGTTGGTATTTTGACCTAATCTACACAAAAAAGCACACATCAGAGATCTGAACATATGGTCTAGAATTTGAGTTAATTTCGTAAGATTTTGTTAAGGGACTAGCAAAAGTTAGTCGTGTGGGTATGATTCTAACGTCATCATCAACCATATCTAGTTTTAATTAGTCATATTCCATCATTAAATGCTCCTACATAACCGCTAGAGGACTATAATTCATTGCAAATCCATTCTGAGGGAAATACAGTAAAACAAGGGTAAAACTACAGTTTTAGTAGCATATCTCAATTGCAGTACACTCATGGGTTTCCTCAGGGGTTAATTAAGGGTCAAATGATCTTAAGAGTCTAACAAGTGGGTTAGTACAGATAGAAAAGTGTTTTTGCTCATTTTGAGAATTAAATGACTTCTGAAATCCTAAAAGCAGACTCACTTAATTAAATGAGGTTCTAATTAGGATAAAATTCATAGAAAAATATTCTCTAGGGTTTGGTACCTTCAATTTGACCATCAGAACCCATCTTGACCTAAAATAGAGCCACAGATAGACTTTTACCCTAATTTGGGTAATCATGCAATTTACCCAATCAAACTAAGTCAAAGCCAAAATCCAACTTCACCATTGGATTCCTTAGGCTCAAATTATGCTTGTACCAAAATTTGGGACCAATCTAAGATCATCTTGACCTAGTTTGAAATTTGGTTATGTCTGACTCTTTTCTCTCACATGTATGCCCCTAACTTTCAAATAAATTACATTTGGGTCCCCAACTTTATCGTCTACTTATTCAAATAGGTCCCTACCACCCTCAACTCCTAATCCTAAAGCTCTAGCAACCTTCAAGTGCGAAGATCTCCCTAATTTCTTACTCAATCCCTTCAAAAATTGGAAGGGAGATTCCTTGATGAGTCCTCTTTCCAATGCACCATCCTTGAACCTTACAACCTTCCCATTAACTCATGCAAACACATGAGAGATTCAAGTATCTTTCAAGTTTCCAACTTCAACGACTTTCATAGCTTGGGAAGCTTACTTCCCAAGCTCAAATCAGCCTCTAGACCCCAATAAAAGGACCCCCAGACCTCGCTGAGTTCCCCAAGCTTGATTTCAGCCTAGAAACCCTTTACTTCATCCCTCTTATTCTGATCGAAAGGCTCCTCAAGCTTCGGCAACTCCCTCTTCCTATCCTCATCGTCCGACCGCAATACCGATGGTGGATTCTTCTTCCTTACCTTCCTCCACGTCATGCAATACCAGCCGTTGTCGCTCTACCTCTATCGTCGTCATCGTCCCCCTCTACCAGAGTGTTTTCTTCCCCGATGTTGCCCTACCAACAGCGGTGTCATTCTCCCCCCTTCATCTATTAGATTATGGTTGGTTTAGTTAGTTTAGATCCTTAGGTTAGTTTTACACCCCAAAAACCCCAAAAATATCCCCTCGACTCATGCAACCACCCTAGTCTTCTCCACATCCGGCGACCACTCTGGCGAGGCGTTTCCACCGCTACACAACTTCATCCGCCTCGCCGATGCAACCACAAGCACCGCCGTCCCTCCACGCACAAAATCCTCATCCTTGTTCGCCTTCCCATCCACTTGAACCCTCCGTCGACCAACCCACCTCCCCGCCTCTATTCCCGACTCCGTCCGGCCACCACACACGTCCATCCACCATATAACCGCCACCAACGCACTCCATGCCCTACAGTGAAACTCCTAAGCTTGTTTAATTGTGCCACGAGGCTGTGTTTATGTTTTCAGGAATAGGACCTGCAGCTATCATTGTCGAAGAGCTTCAAGCTCACTCTAGGTCTCGATAGCCCCAGGTGGAAGTCCCAAGCTATGCAGAATCACCTCAGAACTGCCCTAGGTGGTCAATTGGACGCCTAGACCTCGTGAGCTACAACAATTGAAGGAAGGAACCCTGCAGCTATACGCGAAGTGGAAGTGTGGGATTTAGTCCCACCTCGTAGCATGAAGAGTGCCCGCGGTGACTTAAATTATTTTTCTGCATAGGGATATTCGCCACGACACACAGGGGGGTGAGGTCCCCCACATGCGCCCCTCACACGCGCCTCACCCGTGACACTATACATGCTGACCTGTTCTGACCTAACCAGCCTAACTCGAGCACACCTCGGCTACTACCCCACTGCAAGCAACCCTGGTCCTGGGTGCATGTTTGCCCATTTACCTGATAACCTAGACGTTGGCCTTGGGAAGGCGGGAAAGAAAGAGAACCTAGAGAGAGATGGAGAGAGAGTGCAGGAGCAGGGGGGTTTTGCTCTCTTAAGAGTTGGCTAAACACTTAACTGCTGGAGGGATTGCCTCCCTCTGTGTGTGAAGAACAAAGGCCAAGGTAAGAAAGAAAGAAGAAGAGGAGAAGACCTGAAGAGGCAAGGCAACCGTAGAAGAAGAAGAAGAATAGCTGTTGAAGAAGAATTAAAGGAGTACTATAGCAATGTCTTTTAAGATGTCTGATTGCAAAATCAGATGTCTTATCATATACTCCTTCATATTGATTGATTTGAGTAGTTGTTCTATGAATTAGACTTATAATTGGTGATCCAAATCAACGTTATTTTGTCGAGAATTCTTTTTATCTCTTCATACACTCATGCTATACATTGCAAACTAGATTTTGAGTAATATATTATGCTCATTTACATTAATTGTTGAGATTAGCACGTGAATTCTTACTTGCTCCCAATGAATGACCTCGGACTTTCATTAAAGTTATAAATCTTATATGTTTCTCGCACTGATTCGAACTGTACTGCAATATGACTATTTTAAAACTTGTTTCAGAGCGATTAACAAGATCTCAGGTGAAGTAATCGGCTCATCCTGAATTGGTTGCAATAGACCAACTTGGTCGTGTCCGACCTCAAAACATGTATCCCCCCCAACAGGCGTCTGAGCGGGTTCAGACATTGGCTCTCCTGAAGGGGTTCATCTTGAGAATCATCCCAATATTGGACTAAGGCAACCACGAATTTCATCCTCAATCTTGACAATTTCCCAAGTAGAAACTTATTTGAGCCCTTATCTCTAACATCTTGGAGCAAATCCAATAAAGAGCTATTCAGCTCATCAATCATTTTGATATAAGCTCCAATGCTTCAGTACATGGTGTTGGTTGAGCTTCTACAAATTGTATGGTGTTCCTCAAGTTCACCAACACCCTGTCTTGGACCTGGTTCACCTGAATCGAATGGTTCGATTCAGGGTTGGGCATGTTCGACTTAAATCTAGGGGAGTCAGGATAATGAGGTTCTCGAGGTCTTCCTTGATAGTAGGTCATTTTGGGTTGTTCAAGAAATGGTGGTGACCTATATTCAGTAGAATACTAGGGAGGGTAGGTGTTATAATCATCATGTCCTTCTTGATTGTAGATCAGGTTGGTTTGGTCATCAAAGGGTGGAGATCTATAATCATTGTAGGCATGAGAAGGATGATAATCATAGTCTTATTATCTAGAGTTTGACCCTGGACACTGAGGTTTGGATTCATATCCCCAATCAATGTTGTCCTGGCTAGTGGATGGGTAGTCATAAGTCAAGTCAAGATAGTAATCATCTTGAGGATAGACAGTGGTAGGAGGGTAGGATTGGAATTGTGTGTATGGTGTGGAAGCATACATGGTGGAGTAGGAGGGAAAACAGAGGAGAGAAAGGTGCCCTGTAGTATAATCAATCAAACCTATCATTGGTGGGTAGCCTAAAGATCTATAGACTCTCGGAACCCATCCTAAGATTATAAATGATTTAGTCTACTTTTATCCGGTCAATCCAACCAGTAAGAGGGAGGGGCTGGGGAGAAGGTTCTTCCTTTGGCTTGCGCCTTCGGTTCCTTTGATACCCCTCAACCGTGGTCGTTTGATGCTACTCCCCTAGCTAGACATCAGATGGACTAGTAGAATTAGATCAATCAAAAATAATCTCAATCTGAGCCCGAAGAACGAATCAATCCTTAAGGCCAATGTCTACTCAATTTTAATTAGGCTTGGGATGGTTGTGCTCATGGAATGTGATGGGCCCATTAGATGGGTTGTGCCCTTAATGATCAATTCAAATGTGTGTGCGTGCACAACCAGGGTTCGCAAACAAGGTTATTTGATGATGTGTCTATTAGGGTTTAACCTTGTTTAGTAGCTTTTAGGGTTTAATCTTTAGGTTCGTTCAATTAGGTTTAGTAGAACACTCCAAGTTTTGAAAGCACTGGTGATGATATATTCCTCTAGAATTCAATAAAGTAATGTAGAGTGCCTGGTTCAGCCCTAAAGATCAACCCTAGTTGGCAAGCTACTTGATGGATCGCTTTTAATTTGAGTGGTGCAGCCCAAATAGATCAATCAATTGGCCTGTTACACCACTTAGTTAAGGCACACAAAAACGTTTAAACTATTTAGATTTCTACTCACTTATGTGTGTGTTAAGTTAACTGTACCGGATCCACAGGTTAGATTTAGGTTAAGTGATAGAATCGATGTGATTGTGCTCCTTCGGGTGAGAAGTTGTGGCTGTTAAGTGTGTAGCTTTCAGTTAAATCCCACAAGAGAAGAGCATTTTTTTATTTTTTTAATATATGTGGGTGAGCTAAGGCGAAGTGATAATTAAACAATCAGATCTATCCTAGGGTTTATAAAAGCACCTAAGTTGATTTGAGTTTGAGTTATTAGTGTGGCGAAATGAAATCAAGGGTGGGGTGATTGCACAGCAATCATAGGTCCTAATCAACCTAAATAATGTCTGAACCTATCTTAAATTGTGGATATTGCACTCATATCTTGCATATCATGCATTGCATCAGTCTATTTAGAATAAGATGAGATATCCTGCTAGTTAATGGTTTTTATTGCTATTTACAGATAATAAAGTGATCCAGGATGGAGATAGCGGAATAAAGCAATAAAGGAAGAAGAAGACTGATCCAGATAAGAGGAGTGAGGAGGATAGCCTTATCCCTACCCTTAGAAACCCTAGGACAGTCATCCCAAACCCAAAACAACCTCCATTAGGGAACCTTAGCCTCAAAACCCAAACATGGATAGCACTATCCATGTTCCTATCCCTCTCCCAAACACTTAGGAACCAAAACCAACCTTAGAAAACACAAAACCCACTCTCCAGCACCTTTTAAGACGTCCAGACATCTGGCTGGACGTCTGATTTCTGCAGAATTACAATCCAGGAAGCCAAAACTCATACTGACACAGAATTGGACGTCTAATTTAGTGTCCAGACGTCCAATTTTGTAGCATAAAACATCTGACCACTATCCTGGACGTCTGATACTGCTGTCTGGTTCCTAATTTTGGGTGTTGGAAGCCCTAGCTTGCCTATTTTGACCTAGGAACCCCACCGGACACCCTAGGAAACCTAAGTAGAGACCTCCTAAGCCTAGTCCACTATCCATAGCCCTACTTGTCCTATCCCTAACCCAATTGAACCATCCCATACCTAATTGGGTGCATCTACAATTGATTGGGTGCACCCGAGCCCAATTAGATCCACCCAGGATCTAATTAACTCATACCTATTAGGGTTACCATAGCCTAATCACATGCACACATCTAATTAGACTTGACTTAGACCTAATTAGGTTCACTCCTACCCAATTAGACTTTCCTAAGCCTAATTCGGTCCACACCCACTTAATCTAGATTGACCCAACCTATTTAGCACCTAATCCTACCAAAACCCACAACCTAGCCCTACGAGAAACACACACCCACACACACACGCACACCTTCCCATTTTACTCCCACCAAACCCATGCACACTCTCTTGGAAACCCTAACAACATGTGTCAAACTTAGATCCAAAATTTGTGGCATTTGCTATTTTTGGAGCCACCAAAAGTGGCAACCAAATGGAGCCTTCCATAAGGGCAAAGTGAGGGCTACGAAATTGGAAAATCTCCATACACTCTCCCATCCATACTCTCCACTCTAAACTTGCTTCCACCCTCCAAAACCTGAAGGCTGTCCTACTCATCCTCCTCCAAGGCTCCATGGACGGCTAGCTAGAGAAGCCTCTCTCCAAAGCTTCAAGGACGACCATTGGTAGAGAAAGGGAGCAACACCCTCCTCTCTCCACTTGGGTGCACTAGCCCCCATCTTCTTCTTCTTCTTGGATGGCCATGAAGGCTCACCCATAGCCTCTTGTGGCCGGCCATCTCTTTTGGTAGGCGTGTAGACGGGTTTGCATACCCAAGGTCTAGCCTACACCCTCACACAAGGCCGATGGCCCTAGTGGCAACTTTCCGGCGTGAGGGATTTTCTTCTATTTATATGCTTTCTAGTGTAGATGATGTGTGATAAATTTCTATGCATAAATAATGTTTTTGTGATTGATTGTCCTCATGTTTGCTTGCTTATATGACACTTTGGTTTGTTCACACCATGCACGACCACCATGGCCTCATTTAGATGCACATAGTCACTTAGGTTTTTGCTAGTTTACCTAGATCTAGGTTTCAATTCACTTTTCGAAATAAAAAAAAATCAAAAACACAAAAAGACAAAAATAGTAGCTTAGGTTAGATTTAGGTTATAAAAGTCAATCCAAATCTCGATTCGTTTTCACGCCTCCCAGAGACGAACGACCAGGACTCAAGTTCTAAAGAGAATAAAGATCTATGAGAGTTTCATTATCACAAATATCTTTGATGAGCGGTTTCTGCAACTATACTACGATTTCCAACGATTTCAAAATACGCGATTTCCATGCACGTAAAATGGTGCCGTTGCCGGGGAGGTAACACGTGAGTTTAGATTTGGATTTTCTTAACTTCTGTTTGTTTTGATTTTAGGGTGTCAAGATGAGGATCTGCGCACACATCGACCCATGGTGAAGACCGCAGGTATCTTCTTCGTCCTCTAGTTTATTGCTTCCTTAGGTTAGAAAAAAAGAAAAAAAAAATATATAATATATATATATATAAATTCAAATTCAAAATTTCAGATCTGAATTAAAAAAAAATCATTTTCTTTGGTGTGTGTTTTAACTTGGAGACTATTTAAACACACCAAAATCAGATTTGAAAATTCGGCCAGCAAATACTGACGATTTTAAAAATTTTATTTTTGTGAAATTTGGAGTCCAAAAATCTTGGGATTCGGTCTGATATTAGTTTTTCAAACTAGCTTTCCAGCTCTACCTTTTATTTGAAAAATTATCACTACAAAAATTTTGAAAATTCGCACAGTGGAAGAGGGTCAGAACAGTCTGCGCTTTGATTTTTTATAAATTTAAACATTAATTCTCTCCTTTACATAAATCAGATATCTTTCAAATTTGTGGGGTTGGAAAGCCACTGAAACCTAGTTTTCTCTATGAATTTTCAAGAATTTTTGGATTTTTTTTTATACTGTTTCAAACTGAACTTCTCGCAAGGGCTCCATCTGGTCTGTTTGACCCCCTTGAACATAAAAATTCGTCAAAAATTGGTCGAAATAGTAAAAATATTGAAAACATATTCCCTGAAAAATTTATTGAAAAATTAAGATCTCTACCAAATTTCATAATATTTTTCTTCAGTTATTGATTTGGGCAGTGATTTCAAGTCAGACTAAGGTCTGACTGCAGATTTTAGAAGAAGCACAAACCCTAGGTAATTCACATTAGGGTTTAAATTTAGAGACTCAAAGCAAACCTTTTTGAGCATGATTTGGGTATGATTGCATGAGAATGGATTTGATGTGAAGACTATCTCTTATCTTTATTTGCATCTTCTCTCAAATATCCATGAACCCATATCATTCTTTTGACCCTCGGGGTCCTCCATCTCCCAACCCAACCATGATTTCGACTCCTCCTGGTTGGGAGACTCATCCTAACCAGCTAAGATATGATTATCCTTATCCCCCAGCTTATTTAGAACCTGATTCTCATGGATTTGACCCTTATCTAGATCAGAACCAATTGAAAGCCATAGTTGCTAAATTCTGGGAATATAACAAGGACTATACAGATCAATGTGCCAAGCTTCTGGAGAAAATTAGACGATCTCATGCACAATCTCAATCTTATCACTCCTCCCAGGGACAAGAGACTCGGAACAACCAGCCTAGTGGGTCTAGTAACCCATATTTTGGAACCACTAGCTATTCTACTAATTCTTGCTACCATGGGGAGGCATCCTGGACTTAGCCAACCCAAAAGGCACCTTTGGACCTAATCCATGATTTGGGTAGATCAATTAAGGAATGCACTATTTCTGATACACCTGTACTTGATGAGATATCTCAAATGAATTGGAATAATGGATCACATGTACAGGACCACATGACAGGTTCTTAATCAACTCCCTCTGTGGTCAGCCCCACTCAGGGCGATACACCTATTGATTCATATCCAAATTCGTATAACCCTGAGTGGAGAGACAATCCTGATCTTTCATGGCCACCACAGAAACCGACTCAGACTGAACATCAATCTAGGCCAGCCCAATACTCTACTCAATCCACTTTAGGGCAACCATCTAGTCCAGCCCAACCCGCAACCACCCTTGAAGATATCATGAACATTTTGTTGGACTTTGATAAGAAAAATGAAGAAAGGCTGACTAAGTTGGAAAATCATGTGAAATCTCAAGGGGATCAAATCAATAGACTTCAAGAATCACTTTATCCCCGAATGCAAATGCCTTTTCACTCCTATTCTCCACCTATTCTTCCGACCCCTCCTCCAATCTATCAAACATGCCCTTGTGTAGGGGCAAATCTGTGGCCTCTAAAAGGAAGAGAAAAGCTAAGAGCCCACCCAAACAACCTGATTTGGGCTCAACCAAAAATCATAAGACCAAACCCACATCCAGCTCTGACTCAGACTCAAGGGACAAAAAGAAGAAAAAGGCTTCTAAAGTTGATTTGACCCATTTACCCTTTCCTGAGGCCTTAAAGAAAGAGTCACAAAAGAAAAAAATGACTTGCACACCTAAAGAGGTGATTTTATCAGCTAACATAAGTGCATTTGTTTCTGGCACTATACCACCCAAAATGGCTGACCCTGGAAAACCCTTCATATCTTGTGCCATAAAGGGATTCACCTTCAACAAAGCCCTTGTGGATCTAGGGTCTTTCATTAGTTTGATTCCTACCTCCCTTTTTGACCGCACCAAACTTGGAGATCTGCACCACACACCTGTCACCATTAGAATGGCAGATGGCTCCATCAAACTACCCAAGGGGGTAGTTCAGGATGTGATTATTAAAGTGCAAGGTCTTAGCTTTCCAGTCGATTTTATTGTCTTGGACATGAATATATCGGAGTAGCTAAGTAATTCACCCATTATTCTGGGTCGACCTTTCTTGGCTACAGCCAATGCACGGATTGACTATTACTCAGGATGTATGGAGGTGAGTAGCGGCAATGAGAAGATTCACTTTGATATGTATGCAGCCACTAAGAAAACAAAGTCAGGGTACTTTCTGGATGACATGGAAAGTGAGTCGGAGGATAATTCGGAAGAAACTATGGCAATTGACACCTGGGTAGAACCACACGACCCGAATCAACAATCCACTAGATCACATAAGTCACCCTCCCTACCAGATCAAATCATTGATAATATGGTTGACTATCTTGATCGACCTAGCCCAATTCAAACCCCTGCCCCTTGCAATGAATCCCAGATTACTCAATTGATCAAAATGATTCATGAAATAAAAGAATCTAGTGCAAGAGAATATGATGATATAAGGAAAGAGCTTCATAGAATCCGAGATGAGCAACAAAAACCAGAAATGTTTGAATCTAGGTCAGGTGTGTCACAACTGATTTGCGATTCGGTGGTGGTCATGCAGGATTTTGTTGATCAAACACCCGAGGTGGATGATATTGATAACCCTATGGAAGCTGAGAATGGAGATTTATTTGAGAATCTTGATCTTGATATAGGGCCTGAGTACCAATCATTTCATTTTGAGGAACCAAGCATTAAGGGACCTGAATATAATTTTGTTGTACTTGAGAATACCCATGGAGACATTGATGAATTAATTCAAATGATCTCATACATGGAGCAACAAAATCAAAAAGACTGTAACAACTCCTCAATCAATGATTCAGCCCATTCCACTTTCATGGAGGGACTCATTATTAAATCTAATGCCCAACTTCATCCAAGTGAGAAGAAGGAAATATCCCCTTATGAAATAGATATTCAAGAAATTGAAAGATTATTGGGAATAACATATGATGAGTTATCAGAGGAAGCTAGGAATTTTGGGGAATCATGTGATAATTGGGAATTGGCATTGGACAATTTGGAAGAGATAAAAGAAGAAGATGAGACCCAAACATCTTTGGTAGAGACAGAGACTGATCACTGGACCTTGATTTCCAGATCTGACCACACTACGTGGGTCATGCCTTCCATTCATAACCATTATCAGGACCCATATGATTTCACCCCACACAACTCCACCCATACCCCTACCACCCACATTCTCCATCACCTCTTCAGGATGCCTTCACCTTCATTCCTTCCAGGCACCCGTATTTATCTATCTTTCTTATGTAGCATCTGGCTGCAGATAATCCCAAGCCCCATCTACATATTTTCCTGATTATTTGGACTTGGAATTCATGGACAGCTAGTTCGCATTTGCGGTCCGCTGTTGGCGAATGAGACTAAAATTCTTATCATTTTACTCTCCATTCTCAATAATGTATTGGTATATCCTTTTTGAGCTTTCGCCCAGCTGGAGGCGTTAAACTCAGCACATATAAATACCATTTCACCATCATCTATACATAACCATTTTTATACATAGCATATTTTTGTTTTAGCATATTTCCCTTTTCTATATTGCATGTTAACAGGTTGGCTGGTGCTGAATATAATTTCAGGAGCAATTACAGGTGATTTCTATCCATTCTCTCCCTGCAGCATTTATTTTCTTTTACATTCATGCATGAGGACATGCAAGAACTTAGGCATGGGGGGTAGATACAGAAAAACTGAAAAAAATTTTATGCAAACACTTAGGAAACCTCAGAGCTGCATGCAAAACGTACTGTAGGACCTTAAATAAAAGAACAACCGACTCCACCTTCAGTGCTCTCATTGGAGCTAGAAATCATTTGCAACAACCAATTCCGACTCACCCGCTCACCTTTTGTTCTAAATTTAGGATCAAGCTGATTGTAACCCGATACGGGAAATTCACGAAGTACAAATTATATGAGGTTACATGTTTATAGCATATATAGATATTGCATTCATGAATAAGATTATTTTATTAAGAGAATGCATTAGGGATTTTATCCTTTAGTTGATTCCTGTAATCTGGAATTCAGTACAACTTTTCACACACACGTAGAATTTGCAATAGATTCACGGTGAAGGCTGATAAACTTCTTCAGTTTGTCGAGAAGAAGCAGTGCTTCTTTTCCTGAACCCCTGGATAGAGTTTTGGGAGTCAGGCTGATTTTCTTCCAAAAATCCACCAAATAGTGTGAGATGAGAGTAGAGTGTACTAGTGCTCTAAGATTAGTGCAAGGAATCTGGAATCCTAGATAATTAGGTGATGATACTTAGAGATTAGGCATAGTTTTCGCTCTCGGTTCTAGCGTATACATTTTTGTGTGAAATATTGAGAGCCACCGAATGAGGCAAATACGCAGAGAGCGAGTTTTCATAAAACTAGGGCCATGGTGGATGGTTACGACCATTCTTTACGGAATCCTCGGCTAAAGGAGGGTATGATGTCAAGGTCAGAAATACACCGTCCTATCCATCTCTCTCGGTGCCGTGAGTAGGCACTTCCACCAAATAAGCCACCCAATGTCTTTTGAGTACCACCAATCCCTAATAATGCCTCCTCAATAAAGTTCACGAATGTATGCCAGTTGTGTTATGCTAGAAAAAATAATAAAGAAAAAAGAGAAAAAGAAAAAGAAAAAGAATGATGAAAGGAAAGAAAAATTGAAAAAAAAAAAGAAAAAAAACTTAGAAAAAGAAGAAAAAAAAATTTTTGGAAGAAGAAGAAAAAGAGTTTGTGAATATTTAGTATTTATTTCATTTGCACTGAGGCAATACCACCAAACAAATTTGAGCTCCACCAAATATGGCCTTAACCTATTTTTCTTGTGTTTCTGACCACCCGAATACTGGCTGAGGAATCCCGACTTAGTGTTAGGGTTATGAGAACTCAATTAAAGTGTTAATGCCTAGTGAGACCACCAAATACAAATCCTATGTGTGAATCTGGTGAGGTTGTGAGCTCTAAGAAAAAGAAAGAAAAAGAGCAAGAGAGAATAGATACAAAGGAATCAAAAGAGAGCATAGTTTTTCTCGTCTTTCTCTAAGTTAAGTTACTTAATAATTTGGGAATCTAGATTCTATAGTACTAATCTCTATGTAGCACCAGTCGAGAGTGAGCCACCAAATATATAATCTTTTCACTTTAAGATCCTCTACCTAAGCTTAAAGCCGGGTGGAATTCATAGAATATCTTGAATACCCCGAGGGAAGAAGTCAGCCTATCCCACTAGAATTTTTACTAGGGGTCAAATACAGGCTTTAGAGGTGTATTAGTTTTCACTTGAATCCGTTGCAAAAGCTACATAGTTGCACCTTCACGATTGTCTGGATTTATAGAGCATAGGATGAAAACAAAAGGGAGAAAAATCTCTATGCAAACACTTGATAAAATAACCAGTCCCTTAGGGACCCTTGCTGTAAATAATTTAGTCTTGCATTTGCTAGGGACTAGCAAGGTTTAGGCATGGGGGTATGATTGCACAGCAATCATAGGTCCTAATCAACCAAAATAATGTCTGAACCTATCTTAAATTATGGATATTGCACTCATATCTTGCATATCATGCATTGCATCAGTCTATTTAGAATAAGATGAGATATCCTCCTAGTTAATGGTTTTTATTGCTATTGACAGATAATAAAGTGATCAAAGATGGAGATAGCAAAATAAAGCAATAAAGGAAGAAGAAGACTGATCCAGATAAGAGGAGTGAGGAGGATAGCCTTATCCCTACCCTTAGAAACCCTAGGACAGTCATCCCAAACCCAAAACAACCTCCATTAGGGCACCTTAGCCTCAAAACCCAAACATGGATAGCACTATCCATGTTCCTATCCCTCTCCCAAACACTTAGGAACCAAAACCAACCTTAGAAAACACAAAACCCACTCTCCAGCACCTTTTAAGACGTCCAGACATCTGGCTGGACGTCTGATTTCTGCAGAATAACAATCCAGGAAGCCAAAACTCATACTGACACAGAATTGGACGTCTGATACTGCTGTCTGGTTCCTAATTTTGGGTGTTGGAAGCCCTAGCTTGCCTATTTTAACCTAGGAACCCCACCGGACACCCTAGGAAACCTAAGTAGAGACCTCCTAAGCCTAGTCCACTATCCATAGCCCTACTTGTCCTATCCCTAACCCAATTGAACCATCCCATACCTAATTGGGTGCATCTATAGTTGATTGGGTGACCCGAGCCCAATTAGATCCACCCTGGATCTAATTAACTCATACCTATTAGGGTTACCCTAGCCTAATCACATGCACACATCTAATTAGACTTGACTTAGACCTAATTAGGTTCACTCCTACCCAATTAGACTTTCCTAAGCCTAATTCGGTCCACACCCACTTAATCTAGATTGACCCAACCTATTTAGCACCTAATCCTACCAAAACCCACAACCTAGCCCTACGAAAAACACACACCCACACACACATGCACACCTTCCCATTTTACTCCCACCAAACCCATGCACACTCTCTTGGAAACCATAACAACATGTGTCAAACTTAGATCCAAAATTTGTGGCATTTGCTATTTTTGGAGCCACCAAAAGTGGCAACCAAATGGAGCCTTCCATAAGGGCAAAGTGAGGGCTACGAAATTGGAAAATCTCCATACACTCTCCCATCCATACTCTCCACTCTAAACTTGCTTCCACCCTCCAAAACCTGAAGGCTGTCCTACTCATCCTCCTCCAAGGCTCCATGGACGGCTAGCTAGAGAAGCCTCTCTCCAAAGCTTCAAGGACGGCCATTGGTAGAGAAAGGGAGCAACACCCTCCTCTCTCCACTTGGGTGCACTAGCCCCCATCTTCTTCTTCTTCTTGGATGGCCATGAAGGCTCACCCATAGCCTCTTGTGGCCGGCCATCTCTTTTGGTAGGCGTGTAGACGGGTTTGCATACCCAAGGTCTAGCCTACACCCTCACACAAGGCCGATGGCCCTAGTGGCAACTTTCCGGCGTGAGGGATTTTCTTCTATTTATATGCTTTCTAGTGTAGATGATGTGTGATAAATTTCTATGCATAAATAATGTTTTTGTGATTGATTGTCCTCATGTTTGCTTGCTTATATGACACTTTGGTTTGTTCACACCATGCACGGCCACCATGGCCTCATTTAGATGCACATAGTCACTTAGGTTTTTGCTAGTTTATCTAGATCTAGGTTTCAATTCACTTTTCGAAATAAAAAAAATCAAAAGCACAAAAAGACAAAAATAGTAGCTTAGGTTAGATTTAGGTTATAAAAGTCGATCCAAATCTCGATTCGTTTTCACGCCTCCCAGAGACGAACGACTGGGACTCAAGTTCTAAAGAGAATAAAGATCTATGAGAGTTTCGTTATCACAAATATCTTTGACGAGTGGTTTCTGCAACTATACTACGATTTCCAACGATTTCAAAATACGCGATTTCCATGCACGTCATGGGGGTGATGGGGCAAACTTACAGAGCAAACTTACAGGAAAAATATGAGAAAAATCAAAAAGTACTGCCTCCCCAGCAACGACACCAAAATGATGGGGCAAAGATTTGTCACAAAAGGGCTTGAGTTTGGAAAACCCATCATCGTAGTTTGATTGGCAAGAAAATTCGTCGATCAGATAATATTTATAACCAAAACTTGAAAGGTGAGTCCCAAGTTGAACATGGGGAGGCGAATGTTTGGTTTGAAAAATCCACATTTTGCTTTTGTTTGTTTTTGTCGTTTTTATCAAGCAAGAGATTGGGTCAATGAAAACTTTATCTACTTGCAAAAATAATGCAGAGAGAGAGGAATAATAATATATTTATGAGCAAATGTTTCTGCAACTATGAATGTGGGAAAACTACACTACAAAAGTGAATAGATAGAGATAGGTGAGAAGAATTCCCCTCGACGGTTGCTTGGAGGATGGCCCGCTCTGATGGCGCCCTGAAGAAGGTGGTGAGGAGCGGGATGAGGGAGAACGGCAGCGGAGGAAGGGGGAGAGGACAAGACGTTGTCACGGTGAGGATCTTCTTCCTGAAAGAGGTGAGAGGACGGCCGCAAGATGCTCCACAAATGAGGAAGAGAGATGGGAAAATATTTGATTCTACTCTAGAAGACCATCCTAAGCTTGGGACAAGCTCTTTTTAGAGCCTTGGAGGTGGTGAGGAGAAGAACGGAAGAAAAATTGGAGGGGTAAGGGTCATTTTTTAGTGAAGGAAAGGATCAATTACATATAGAAGACATTTAGTGATAGTCATAAACGTCGCTAAAGATCAGCCGCGAATGTCGCTGAAAATAGCCTTGCACCCACGCTGCCGCTGCGCTGGTGCACGCTACGTGCCCATGCGATGCACTGCGCTACACGCCCGCACGTGCTGCCGCTGCCTTCGCCTTCGTGTGCACCCATGCATGCCTACTGTGCTACTGCACGTGCATGCCTCCACACGCACGTGCGTGCCCTCATTGCTATGCATGTGCGATGGTGCGTGCGTGCGCATGGGTAGCCTGGGTCATGCCACATGGCATGATTTGGGCCATCTATCTTCTTTCCTTTGTAAGGGCTGCTACAAAGGTCGGATTGAGTTGATTTTCACGCTGTTGGGCTGTGATCGTCAACCTGAATCCATCCGTGTAGTTGGATTTGCCTTTTGAAACTCATAATTGTGTCACCTAGTCCCTTGGCCTTTGATTTTCCTCGGATTGCATATGGTGCTTGGGACTCCGATCAAGGCGATTTCAAAGGTGTTGGACTCCGATCGTCGTCTTGATCAAATTCGTATGGTCAAATTATCAATCCGAGGCTCCGAATTAAATTTTCTTCTCTCCTGGCCATAAAAGGACACAATTAACCTAAAATATACACAAACTACTCTAAATGCAGAATGATGCAAGCTATGCAATAGTTATAGTATGGAATGCATGTCTAAGCCTAGGAACATGCATGAATAGGCATTTTTTCCTCAATAATTGTGTCAACATCACCTAGGTTTCAGGTACCATAGGGATAGGCACATGCTATATTACAGGTGCCTCCTACATTACCTGGTTATGCTTAAGGCCAGTTGCCTTTGTTACAGAACCCCGCCTACTTTGCCCCTTCTACTCTACCACCTCAGGGATAGCATGCTAATGCAAAAGTTGTTTTGTTGAGAAGTGCAAAGAAGACATACGACCCACCAGTTAGGTAGGCTGGTCCCGATTTTTCACACCCTTCACCGTAGAATGGTTCGACTTCATCTCAGGACCCATCTAGGGTAGATAAGGGTAAAAGGCCCATTAACCTTGAGATTCCCGTCCCTTTCCCTGAGGCTTTGACGCAAAATGTAGCATGGAAAAAGGATACATGAAATTTTAAGGACCTGAAATCAATGTTCAAGGAAGTACATATTCAGGTCCCTCTCCTCGAGGCCATTTATCACATTCCTGCTGTCTCTAGGTTCTTTAGGGACTATTGTACCCCAAAGCGACAATAGAAGAATGGATGACAGGTGGTACTGTAGAAGGAAGCTAGTGCCATGATTCTAGCCGACCTACCGCCTAAGAAGAAAGACCATGGTACTCCACTCATTTCCTGCTTTTTGCAAGATTCTCCATTTGATCGGGCCCTTTTTGATCTGGGTTCGTCCATCAACCTAACTCCCACTACCGTATATGATCGATTTCGATTTAGGGAGTTAAAACCCACCTCAGTTACCATTCAATTAGTAGATTGATTAGTGAAAACACTGAGGGGGTGGTTGAGAGCATGAACATTAAGGTTCGCAGATTTTGCTTTCCCGTGGAATTTTTCAATCTCAATATGGAGGTTCTCCTAATCTCCGTGATGCACCAATTATCTTAGATCGCCCATTTTTGGCGACAGCCTAAGTGAACATTGACTGTGCATCCGAGTGTATGGAGATTACCCAAGGAGAGGAACGACTTAGACTTGATATATTCAGGGCATCAAGTAACTTTGATTGTGATCACATCGAGGAGGATGGCGAAGACGAAGAATCAGCAGTAAGTGGTAACATTGGGCTCCTTTATGACGACCCAATGACTCATTCATCTTCACTATCAAGGTATCTAGAACTCAATCCACACAAGACTGAGACCACCAAAATGCACATTTCTTCTCACTGATTCAATTGTTTGGGGTGTTCATCTGACCACAACGCCCCTGACTCTTACTATCTTGATCCACATAATATTGAATCACCCTTGCTAATGCAAGAAGGCATGGCTACAATAAACAAGTTTCCCATTAATGCAGTCACGACTGACTATGTTGCAAGTGGCGAATCAGCGGGAATCCCCGCATATCAGGATCATCAGATTTCCACCATTGATTTTGCTTCTCCTACTTCCACTTCCACCTCTGATCTAACCCACCTGTGATTGAACTAATTCCCTTACCCAACTCAATTAAATATGTGCCTTTGGGAGAAAGTGAGACATACCCGGTCATCATTAGTGCTCACTTAACCCGAGAACAAGAATATCAATTGATTTCTGTATTATAAGACCATTGGGCTACTATTGGGTGGAGTATTGCTGATCTCCGTGGAATTCACCCCTCATATTGTACTCATCACATTTACACGGATGAGGGGGTGAAACCTTCGATACAACCTCAAAGATGACTAAACCCGAATATGCTAGAGGTTGTTAAGAAGGCGATCATAAAATTGCTAGATGCAGGCATTGTATTCCGGATCTCCGATAGCTAATGGGTGAGTCCAAACCAGATTGTGCCCAAGAAAGCAGGACTCACCGTAATAAAAATTAATAAGGGCGAATCCATTCCAACTCGCACTGCGACATCATGGTGGGTTTACATAGATTATAGGAAACTGAATATGGCTGCCCAAAAGGATCATTTTCTTTTACTATTCATTGACCAGATCTTAGAGCAGTTAGTCGGGCACAGTTTCTTTTGCTTTTTGGATGGATACTTCGGATATAATCAAGTAGCGATTTGCCTAGAAGATCAAGACAAGACCACATTCACATGTTCCTTTGCAACATTCGCTTTTAAGTGAATGCCCTTCGGCCTCTACAACGTACCAACAACATTTCAACGTTGCATGATGGCCGTCTTCTCTGACATGATTAGGGATTATGTGGAGGTGTTTATGGATGATTTCTCCATTTTCAGAGATGATTTTGCATCTTGTCTTGATAACCTCACGAAGATCCTGAAATGGTGTGTTGAAGTAAACTTAGTACTCTTATGGGAGAAAAGCCATTTCATGTTGAGGGATGGCATCGTACTAGGACACAGGATCTCTTCTGATGGACTCGAGGTTGACCGAGCTAAATTTGAAATTATATCCTGATTACCTCCACCTAGCTCAGTTAAATAGATTAGATCATTCTTGGGTCATGTTGTCTTTTAGTGGAGATTTATATGTGATTTCTCAAAAATCATGCGCCCATTAACGAAGCTCTTGGTAGCCGATGTCCCATTTGATTTTAATGCCTCATGTCTCAGCGCCTTTGAGACTTTGTGAAGTGCTATTTCTGATTCTCTAATTCTCCAACCACCCGACTGGCTGCTTGATTTCGAGATGATGTGTGACACATCCGATTTTGCCGTCAGAGCTATTTTAGGCCAACGTCGGGAGCGACAACCTTTTGTTATATACTACACTAGCAAGATGCTAAATGAGTCTCAACGTAATTATACTGTCACTAAAAATGAACTACTAGCGGTAGTATTCCGGTTGGAGAAATTCCGTTCATATTTGCTAGGGTCCAAAGTGATAATTTTCATAGACCATTCCGCCCTTCAACATTTGTTGGCGAAGAAGGATGCCAAGCCCCATCTTATCAGTTGGATCCTTCTCTTGCAGGAATTTGATGTCAAAATACATGACAAAGCCAGAGCATAAAATGTTGTGGTAGATCACTTATCTAGACTAGACTCAACCCACATCCCTTATTCCTTGCCCATTTCAAATTAATTCCTGGTTGAATCACTTTTGGCAATTCATTTTGTCGAGTTTCCCTGGTACATGGATATCACGAATTATCTTGTCACAGGCAAGATCCCAACGAATTTATCTAAGGACCAAAAACTCAAATTTATATCTGGTGCCAAATTCTATTTCTAGGATGACCCTTTGCTCTTCTACATTGGAGCAGATCAGATCATCAGGTGGTGCATCCTAAATTCTGAGATCTCTAGTGTGTTATCTTTTTACTATAGTGAAGCCTGTGGAGGTCATTTCTCAAGTTGAAAAACTGCTGTAAAGATTTTGCAGTCAGGAATTTTCTGGCCATCCATCTTCAAAGATACACACAAGTACGCCAAAGGCTACAAGCGATGCTAGTTAGCTGGTTCTATGACGAGGAGAGACATGATCCTCTCCAACCCATTTTGGTCATAGCAGTGTTCGTCGTATGGGGCATCAATTTTATGGGCTCTTTCTTGAATTCACATGGCTTCGAGTACATACTCCTCGCTATTGATTATGTCTTGAAGTGGGTCGAAGGCATCCCAATGAAATGGGCTAATCATAAGACCGTCATTTCTTCCGTACAAGAATATATTTTGTGAGATTCAGTGTACCCCGTGCCCTGATTAACGACGGGGGAAGTCACTTCATCCACAACCATTTTAGGTCATTATTAAAGAAATATGGGGTACATCACCATATAGCCACCCCATATCATTGATGATAACATCATCATGAGCCATAACTAGCTTCAATTAATCAGAATCAAGTGATAATGCTCCTACATAGTCACTTGAGTGTCATAATTCCATTTAGATCTATTCTGAGAGAAAAACATTAAATTAGGGTTAATTCTGCAGTTTTAACATCATATCATGAATGTAGAATAATCATGGGGTTTCCCAGGGGTTAATATAAGCTCTAATGAGCATTAAAGTCTAATAAGATGGTCCACATAGACAAAAATAGGGTTTTACACTTTTTGAGAACTGAATCAGCACCCAAAAATCTAATTTCAGACCTGCTTGAATTACATAGGTTTTGGTCAATATAAAATTTATCTAAACCTTCTAGAAATCATATAAAAATATTCTATGAGGCTTGGTATCCTCGATTTGACCTTTGGAATCTATTTTGACCTTAAATAGAGTCATAGATAGAGTTCTGCCCTAATTTGAGTTTCTACGCAAATTGCCCAGTCAAACTTGGTCAAAACTGAAATACGACTTCACCACTAAATTCCTTGAGTCAAAATTAGGCTTGTACCCAAATTTGGGCCCAATTAGAGTTCATCTTGACCTAGTTTACATTTTAGTCCAGTCAAACTCTTTCTCTCTCAATTAGCCCCTCAGCTTTCAAAGTCCTTTCAGATTGGTCCCTAAGTTCTTTGTCTTTTTTGTAAGCAGGTCCACATTGCTATTGGAGGTCAACCGACATCCAAGGAGCTTTTGACTACTCCTAATCCAATTCAAATCAACACCAAATCCCACCAAATTTGGTGGGATTGGTGTTCACATTGCGAGGAATCATCTGAAGATAATTTGGGATCCCAATTCTCATCTGATTGCCCTAGAGAATCCACAAAATCAGTGGGTGTTTCTTTCATAAAACACAAGCCAATGAAGGCTTGTTTCTTGATTTAGAGCTTGGTCAGGAGCTCTAAAAAAGCTCAAGAATCTCAAACCTTACTCCTTAGTTGTTTCTAGGTTGAAAATCTTCGTCTTCCCTTCTCTCCAGCCTTGAGCTCCACCAACTCCAGAAACTTCCTTAATCCCTCTCATCAGAGCCTCCAATGGTCAAATTGAAGGGTCCTCCTCTCATTCCACTGCTCCTCGTAATACTTGCGAAAGCATCCCAGACTCCTTCGTCGTCGCCACCCCTTCCACTGGAGAATTCATCTTCTCCTTGTTTGGCCATCACACCGACATGGAAACCTCCTTCCCCTTCATCCTTAGTTAGGTCTAACATCTTTCTCTCTCATCCCTAAATCTCCCTATCCCTTTCTTTCCCTATTTTGATCGACTTCTCACCCTCGACTGCTCCTTCTTCCTCTACTCCAGTCAAGCTCAAGCGAGGCCTCCCCAACTCTATAGGCCAGTAGATGCCACACCACCAGTCCCATAAGCTTTGCCGAACCTCCACGAACAAAACCCCTGAAGAAATTGAGGGGATTACCCATCCAAACGACCCATCGAACACACCCACCTCTAAACTCCTCCGACTTCGGCACCTCTCCACACACACCCAAACTACATGCAACCATCGCCATCACCTTCGCCATACTTGGTGACCCACCTGGACCATTTAACTAGGTCTTTTGAGCTGTATGTGCGTTTCAGGTTTTGACTAGGGTTTATCATCGCCACCATCGTCTCTGCCCCTGTTTGCAGTGCTTTGATAAGCTAAGGACCAATTCCACTTCCTGGTGCTGTGGAAGCAAACCACAAGACCATCTGGAGTGCCAATTGAGACATAGCAGTAGCACCAGCAGCCAATTGCAGGGAGAGGTGATCCAGCTGCCATGCACGAAAAAGAGGTGGGATAGTCCCACCTCGTTAGCAGATAGGTAGTATGTAGTATATCACAATTTTGTGAATTCATCTGCTCATCCAAGCACAGAAGGGCTGGGTCCCCGCTCACCCTCTTACGTGCACCTCGCCTACAACACACGCCTGCAAGCCTGGTCCCTATTAGGATCCGAATGCCTGACCATATACCCGATTACACCCAAGTTTGAGAGAGAGAAAGGAGAGATCTGTGATAGGAAGGGGGTGGGTTTTGCGCTGAAGTCCTTAGGCCCTACGCTAAGGAGAGGATTCTATACTTAGCCTCTGAAGTGTTAGCTGTGCCCTGTGCTTGTGGAAGGAAAGGCTTTGAAGAAGAAGAAGAAAAAGAAAGGAGAAGGCTTTGAAGAAAGCCTTATGCTTGTGTGTGCCTTCTGTGAGGCACTATTCTATTGATCTGTTAAGACATCTGATCTGATCTAATACTGGCACTGTTGGTTTATTTAAGTACCTAAGTTAACATTGATTTCTGATTGAGGATTACTGTTGAATAATTTGAATAATTCGATGCAAGCTTAATTAACAAAAATAAGTGGTGATTCAAATCACCATTGTTTTTATTCTCTTTCCTTTTTGATTCCATGATCTCTTGAGCTACATTGGTAATCATTGAATAGCAATTTGACCATTTTTATTCGTTGCATATTGTGCTCATTTATTCCAATTAAAGATTAACGTGTGAGTTCCATATTTACTCCTTGTGAACTACCTTAGACTCCTTTTAGGTTCTAAGTTTATAAGTTTAAATGATTTGAGCGATTTTGTCCTATGCTACAATGCATTTCTTAAACAGCGATAATTTCACCCCAACATTTTGGCATTGTTGCCGGGAAGCAACCTACAATTCTCCATTAATCTTATCTTTCTTGATTTATCTGAGCACTAACTTGCCATGTTTACTTTGTTTGTGATTTTGCGAGGTACATCACGGAGAGATCTTCCACGCAATCAACCACTCCAGGGGCACGTAAACTCTCTCTTCTTCCCTAATTAACCTCCTAATCTTGGGAAGAGAGAAAAGAAAACAAATCAGTTAGGATTCACCTGCGTTATTTTCGTAGTAATTATTATTTAAAGGTAAGTTTTCTGATTTGTGAATTCAAATTAATATCTGATTGAAGATTAAGACATTTTTGTTTAGAGATCCCTACCTAAATTTCCTATTGAAAGAGCGATTCTCATTTTTTATAAAAATTTTAAACATAAAATGTCGTGACATTGTATGTAGTTGCGTGGTAGAAAATCACTTTTCAAAACATTTAATATTCAAAATCTAACCACGAAGATAGCTAAGTCATCTCCATAGGGATGAATCAGCCTACTGTACTTGTGAGTGGTGCCTCTTTTATTCAGAAATCTCAATAGATGTGCATATTAATTCAAGTAATTCATTTTCAACATAAGTTATCATTTTATGTGATTAATCAAGATGTAGGTGTTCACATGCAAAATCACCACCATATAAGATTTTGTCACTAATAGTGATCTTGGTAAAAGCAAACAATGTCTATATTAATCTCCTACCCAATAACACCCATTTACTATAACCAATATCCCATGTTTTATGTCATTCATAAGAAGAACTCAATCATATGTAATTCAAATTAAAGAGAGGGATGTCAATGCAAACTTACTACAATATATTAAATCAATAAATAAGTGAATAGTAGAATTTGTAATGGCATGTGTCATAATTTCTAATTGGGCCTTCATTGTAGCGAAACAGGGGATGGTTCCCCACTTGTTGTCGTGTGTGAAGGAGGGGCTCACTAACCACGAGAAGCTCGGTGGAGGTGCTTTGACTCAAGGGCATCGTGACAATGCTGGTGGCATGGTGGGAGACGGTTGGAGGAGGCTAGTCGGTGAGAAGAACGTCGATGACAATGGGTTCTTCAACGACCGTGAGTGGGTGTCGGGCAATGGTCGTGGACATCGAGGAAGTAGCTATGAATCGTAAGCATCGACTTAGTGGTGTTGGCAGCAAAGGTGGCAACCCAAGGTGGCTATTGCGAGTGGATGTGGAGATGCGGGTGTTGGGTTCTTTGTGGGAGGAATAGGGATGAAGAAGAGGAAGAAGAAGGAACGGTAGGGGATGGTTGCGGTGGGTTGTGGAGTTGGACGCATTTAGGTGAGGGTGTGGGTAACTTCAGCGAGGAGTTGGCGGTGGTGATGGTGGTGAGGTAGGAGGCCGAGGGTGGCCACACAGTGTGGCGTATGGTCTCTGGCTGATGGGTTCAGTTGGAGAGGAAGCTAAATAGTGGGTATGGGTAGCGGTGAGGGGAGATGATTGGAAGGACGTTGAGACAGCGATGGCGCTCGTGCTGTCACCATGAGCGTGTAGTTTGATGGGGTTGGTGAGGATGAAGTAAGCTTTAAGTCACGGTGCATGCTCCGACCATAGTGTTCGCTCCAGCCACGCTGCCGGTGGTGGCGATGAAGATCCACACAGAAGGAAGGATGAAAGCTCTCTAAAGTTGTTGTGGCTTTCCTTTTCAAACAAAAATCCTCCTCAGTTTCCTTTGGCTGCAAGCGTCTCTAACCACTCTCAAAGATCGCAAGTGGTTGGAATGGCGGATAAGACAGGCGGTTCTTCATCAGACGTTTGATTATCACTCCAGACGTCTTAAAAATTGTAGAGTCAGGAGTTTCTAATGGCGATTCCCAGACGTCCGACCTTATCTCCAGACATCTTATAGATGCAAAAATGGACATCTGAACTCTTCCACCTAGCCTGCATTCATCAAATAAATTATGTTACCAAATCATATGTTATTAAGTGTAAAATTGATGCATAAAATTGTATGTAGACTAAGAGGAATTGTCATATAACTCCTAATTAATTAACAACTAAGAATAACTAATTAGAGAGTACTTAGACCGAATAATGATCCATTAAAGTAGACTTATCAAATGCCTCCATGCCTAGGTTTTGCTAGTCCTTAGCAAAAAGTGAAAAATAATTTAAGTAACCAAAAGATTTCTTTTCTTATTCCAAAAATCTAGAGATCTAAACAAATGTGAAGTGATAGTAACCTAGGTAATGGATCCAAGTGAAAAGCCAACTTACATTTGAAGTTCGTACTCACCCTTGATGCAATTCTATTGGGACAGGCAACTACTTCCCTCGAGGATAAAGTAGAAAATGACCTATAATTTGACCCCAACTTTTTCGCTTAGGTAGGAGATATTGAGTTGAATGGATTTATATTTGGTGGCTCACACTCATCTAGTATACATGTAGTCTAGTACTGCAGACTCTAAATCTCTAGACTATCAAACGAGTCAACCCAGAGGAAGGCTAAAAATTGTGCTCTCTTTACGTTCCCTTGCGCTCGCTCACCCTCTCTTTTCTTTTTCTTTTTCTTTTTTTTTCTTTTCTAAGATCATATATCTTACCAAATTTTGTAACTGTACTTCATGTTTGGTGGCCTCACATGACATTCATACTTAAATTAAAGTCATAATAACCCTACAACTAAGTTAGAAGTCCTTAGTCAGTATTCAAGCGATCAGAAATACTGAAAGGTAGGTATGGGTCATATTTGGTGGAATGCAATGGGCATTCTTATTGCCTCAAAAACATTGACACATGATGAAAAATGATACGAAGATAAAACTATAAACTTGAACTCTTTTTTTTTTCTTTTTTTTTCTTTCTTTCTATATATCTATATATTTCTTTTCTTCTTTTTCTCTCTCCCTTCTTTTCTCTCTTATTTTTCTTTTTTATATAACTCCCACACAACATGATGCAGACTTTTATTCATACGACATTATTGGGGATGATGATGGTCAAGAGGATATTGTGTGGCTTATTTGGTGGAAGTGCGTACTCTCGACATCAGGAAGGAATGGATAGGATAAGCGTATTTCTAACCTTTGACACTATTACCCTCTTCAACCAAGGACTCTATAAAGGACGATCGAAACCATCCACCATAGTCATAGTTTTATTAGAACTCAATCTCTGTGTATTTGCCCTATTTGGTGACTCTCAAGAATTCACATAATATTCGCATGTAGGAGCAAAGAGCGAAAAACTATACCTAACTCTGAGGTATCATCATCTAATTCTCCAGAAGTAGTCTCTCTACTTTTTTCTCACAAATATTAGGTGGATCTAATAGAAGTTAGTATGCCTGACTCCCTTTAAATTGTCCAAGGATTCAATAGACTAAAAATATTTATTGGTTTCTATAAAGATCTATTACCCAGTCTATGTGCAAGTGAAGTAATTATATTGGATTCTAAAGTTAGAAATAATTTAAGAAGAAAATCTTTAATGATACCTCTTTGATAAAGATATTTTGCTAAGGCTAACCAATTTAGCTAAAAAAAAAAAAAAAAATAAAAGAGATTTTTTCTTTTATTTTTTTTATGCACCAAACCTAAATGCATAAATACTGCATAAAAATGCAAAATACAACCCCCCGTGCCTAAATCCCACAATGTCGTCATTGTAAAATTAAAATAGGGGGAGAAAGGAAGGAAATTACCTGATGAAGGCATTATTTAGGTCATTAGTTTGCCTCCCAATAAGCATTGCATTTTCTGTCAGCAGCTAGACTTATGGGGAACCTGTAAGTCTGGTTCCAAATAGAAGGAGCTAGGCCCTAAAAATATGCATAAAAGCGTGGGCCAAGAGAACAAGTAGCCACGGATGTTGGCGAGTTGATGATGCAACATTATCCCAAATGCTTGCTAGAAGACATGATAGCAAATAATCTCGCAAGCTACCTGGAGAGGTATAGGAAAAAGACTAATAGAAGAAGGGACCTCTTGAAACATGAATAGAGGATAACAAGGGTCCTCTAAAGCAGAAAGGGTTTTAAAAGATATAATCATAAGTACGTCAAACCCTTAAATGGTGAGAGTAAAAGTATAAGCATCAATCCAAACTCGCCATTCCACTCGAGGATGTACTGGCCTGATGTGCTCCATAAAAAGGATGTATGTGAGTAGAGACCTGAGCCAAGGATTGGTTAGGGAGTGTAAGGGTTGTTTATGGTGTTGGGAGGTAATGATTAAGTCCAAGGAGGGCTTAGTCCATGTTATGTCCAGCTCCAACAATAATTCAAATTCTGTATTATTCTCTCTAATGGTTGTTGCAGAAAAATTCACGTCACCCTGCCTATCATTAATGATTTCCTCAAGAATCGGAGTCATATTTTTACTTTTTAGTATATGTGAATCAACAGTGGACTCCAAATGACATTTATTTGATGGTAGGGTTGAAGCAACTGAATCACAATCATCAATTTCATCCTCAAATTCTTTTGATTCACTTAAATTTTTGTTGGGGTGTATATGTGATTCACTAGTAGAGGGAGGAGTTGCTTCAATATCCGCAATTATTTCTGAAGGAGGATCAGTCTCAATGTTATGGCGTAAGCCTATATTGCTCAATTATTTGTTTTCCTCAGGGCATAAGTCCTCAATTGTTGTCTACTATCCCCGAGAGTCTCTCCTAGGCTTCTCAATCTTATGCTGGTCCTCCTCCAGCTTAGACTTCGTATCTTCCCAATTTTGGGGAGGATGACTTTCAAAATCAAAAGAAAGAAGGAATCCAGATTTCACTAGATAATTTATATCCTCAGCAGGTAAGTCCTCAAATAACACATAATCCCCCTAAGATTCACTCCAAACTCTAAACCCAAGTTCCTCCATTGGGTCATCATCCTCCTCTAAAAGAGACTCTTTGTATCCCTAAGACCAAAAGTGATCCAATTCGTCCTCCATTCCCTTAGAGTCACCTTCATTGGATAGATGTAAATCCTCAGAATGCTGAATGGTAGGTGTTGGTTCCCTAAGTGGAGGGTCGGGATTAGGCTCACTAAGGGTAGAGTGGGGTTCCACCACATGATTAATAGGGGAAGTGGCATGAATAATATGACCTTGACCTGAGGTATTAGGGGTAAGAAAAATACTGTCAGTGCGGTCAAGGTCCTTAAGTAGTACCATCTTGCCTTTCTTTTGACTCCAATATAGATCGAGTGGATAATCATTAAGATAGTTCTCTAGTGGTCGTGTCTCATGGGGAGAATCTAAGTGATAGCTACTCAAAACGGGATCCCTATTATCCATTGTTTCCTCAATCTTTTTGATGATCATGGTTTTACGAGTAGGGATCTGAATCAATAGTAAGAGAGTATCTAAGCAGACGAATTTGCTTATTCAATTGTTGACTATTCCTCAACATCTCTCCCATAGACTCCATCATTTATTTTTATTTTTTTTGCATTTCTATAATAAAAGAGGAGAGGCTACTGTCAGATTGGGGAGGATAGTTAGTCTTAAGCTCAGGTTGCCTAAGGGTATCGATCCAATCTTGATGAGAAAAATCATGAAGGGTGCGAGGGTTGGGCGTTTGCAAACTGGATAATTTTGCTCCTAGGCTCTTCTCAAAAGTGGGAGTTATTGGGCCAATACTCCCAAGATAGGAATATGATTGATCCCATGAATTGTCATTATACCCATCAAAGGATGGATATGCTCGGGGCATGGGATCCTGATTAAAAGATAGGAAGCATTGACTCTGATAATCTAAATGATAAGAGTAAGGGTGATCCATTTCTTTAAGCTAAACAGATTTAACTCTCTTAGGACTTGGAAGAAATCATAATAAAAATAGAAACTTCTTATAGAGTTCTACCACTATCAAAACAAATGCAAATACAGTGGGATCTGTTTTTAGTAGATTCTAGGTCTTAGAATTAAGTGTTTAGTTGGTGGCCAAACAAGTTTTGCAAGTGATATGCTTCCTAGGCTGACCTTTGTTGGTGCCTACAACCTACTCGCAAGGGATGGAAGTCTTGAACCAAGACCACGCACGAGGAACCGAAGTAACTTGGTGGATAGGCTTGTTGATTTCCAACTATGTTCCCTTGTGGTGCAAAGAGGAGAGGTAGAAATTTATCTAGTAACCTTATGTACGATGTGCACAATGTCTCAGCTGTGCAACACATATATGCTTTTTGTGTTTTAAAATCTCACAAACAAGTCCTTTTGCACACAATTTCAAGTCACTGATTTTAAGGTCCAACCTCTTAGCAGTTCCAATTTCTTAAAAGTGACCACTGAATTAATTAGATTCAAACATTTTAGTGGTCTTTGATTTAAGTCCAATGCAGATGCATGATAGGTAATTGATGCTCAAGAAAAGACGTACCTTACTCTAGCTCTCTTCAATGTAGAGATGTATGCGATGCAATTAAGATAAATTAGATGATGCTCAATCAATCCTACATGGTCGCCCTATAGATAGGCAGCTTCTACCAAGCAGTTTGGACTTTTCTTTTTTTCTTTTTTTTAAATAAGCAAACAAATATAATCTAATTTAACTAGCTAACTAACTAACATGCAGTTCAAATAACTCAAATAAACCTATAATCTAAATAAAATGGGAACACACTTCCAAAAATATGCTCCCGCATACAAGAACGATAAGCAATAAAAAGCACTGGGAACACATTTCCAAAAATGCCCAACACGGGTCCACAAGATAGAAATTTAAATATCTAATGTCTATCTGGCCTAATCTAAGTCTAAAGGAAGCAAACAGAACTTCGATCGCCAATCCTCCATCCACGCATGTGGAATCAAGGCCCACGTGCTCCTATTGTTGCCCTCTGGGTGGTATCAAGGTCCACTAAAAATATTATCTTCATCGTGTGCTCCCATCACGTTCATTCGTTTTTGCATGCAAACTGAAACAAGGTCAGCAATTCATAAAGCTTCAAAAATAGGATAAAAATGATATAAATTTCCTGTAAAAATTAATAGGTGTATTTCTCCCCAGCAACGGTGCCAATTGAAAGAGCGATTCCCATTTTTGATAAAAATTTTAAACATAAAATGTCACGTCGTTGTATGTAGTCGCATGGTAGAAAATCACTTTTCAAAACATTTAATATTCAAAATCTAACCGCGAAGATAGTTAAGTCATCTCCACAGGAAGTTATCAGCCTATCGCACTAGTGAGTGGTGCCTCCTTTATTCGAAAATCTCAATAGACGTGCATATTAATTCAAGCAATTTATTTTCAACATAAGTTATCATTTTATGTGATTAATCAAGATATAGGTGTTCACATGCAAATCACCACCATATAAGATTCTATCACTAATAGTGATCTTGGTAATAGCAAATAATGTCTATATTAATCTCCTACCCAATGATTGCATAGTAATCATAAACCCTAGTTCGCCTGAATTAAGGTAAAACCTAGCTTAACACAGGCATTCTGCACGCATACACATCGTACTTTGCATCTTAGATGATCTATATGTTTTATACATAATAATGTGCTATTTGAGAGGTATTATTAATTGTAGGTAATCCAAGGCTGCGGATGATTGATCCAACCTTATGGATCTATTCGGAATTATGACAAGAGTCCAATGCTTCCAAGTGCGCATCAATCAGACTCCCATAGCACCCTAGGGAGTCCGCAGAAGAAGTAGGAGCCAAGGGGAAATTAAGGAATATCCAGACCTCAGATGAAAAATCTAGCCATGCGGATGGATCCAGATCGACGTTTGCAATCCAATGTGAGTAAATCAACTTAATCGGAGGCCTACGTCATCAGATACAAGAAGAAGAAGATGGACGGCCATGATGGCGCCATGTGTTGCCATCACAGTCGCCCCTCACTGCACCCCAATTTGGAAGGAGAACCATGAGCCGTTGGATCGTCATCCAACGGCCATGATTGCAGCCACTCGCTAGCCCTTAGCCGCATCATCAGATAAGACGAGATCTTGACTGTTGGATTCCCATCCAACAGCCAAGAGCACTTGCCAACAAAACGTAAACGCAACAAACGCATGGGAGTAGTGCGTTCGAGCAGTGCCGTGCATGAGATCAGTAGGGGCGCACTCGCAAATGGAATTCAACCATCAGATCTCCATCGATTGGCTCGGTAGCAGACACATGGCAGGTGTAGAGGTGCTAGATCAAAATTGCGTGCGATGACGTGTGCAAAAACACGTGAGAGTGCTCTTTAGGATTTAAAGGCATGATTAAGCATGCGTTTAAGCTGTCCGATCTTACAATCGGACGGCTGAGGATTGGGTGCTCAGAAGAGGCGAGTGGCGAAGGAGAGAAAGAGAAGGCGCAAGCGTGGGCGATCTGCAGCCATGCGATCTTCATCTGAGGGTGCACAAGCTGCCACATGGCAGCACCAGATTCAATTGGGGATAAAAGAAGGATTTGGAAGGCTTAATCAGGGCTTTTGTTGTCCCAATCAACGAATCTGATTAATCCAAGGCATTTGCACGGATTTAAGGGGCCAAATACCTTCTTTGCCCTCCACTAAAGCTATAAAAAAGAGGCCAAAGGGCCCTCCTTTGAAGGCACTTCTCATTTTTTTCTTCTTCTTCCTCCTTCTTCAACCTCTCTCTGTTCTTCTTCTTCCTGTCTTCTCTGCGTTGGTCTCTGCACCTCTATCTGAAGCATTTGTTGGGCCACCCTGACGGATTGTTGCTGCTCTTCTTAACCTCTCCAAAAGGCCACCACGAACCACTCATGGTGCACTCATTCTGTTACATAAGTAGTTACATTTATGATAGAATTTGTTCAGTTCTATGTATACATTTCATGTTTAAACTCTTTTGATTGTTTATATATTGTCTATATTATATTAGCATTTATATTTGGAATAACGTATGAAATCAAAAGTACTTTTTGCCTCCCTGTGATCAACTGGGACTAACCAAGTTTTGTTAATTTATTTGCTCGAGACGTATTTCGAGCTATACTACAACGTGCTAATTTTGTACGCGATTTACGCCACGAACACCCAATAGCACCCATTTACAATAACCAATATCCCATGTTTTATGTCATTCATAAGAAGAACTCAATCATATGTAATTCAGATTAAAGAGAGGGATGTCCATGCAAATTTACTGTAATATATTAAATCAATAAATAAGTGAATAGTAGAATTTGCAATGGCATGTGTCGTAAATTCTAATTGGGTCTTCACTGTAGCAAAACAGGGGATGGTTCCCTGCTTGTTGCCATGCATGGAGGAGGGGCTTGCCGACCACGAGAAGCTCGATGGAGGTGCTCTAACTCAAGGGCATCATGACGATGCTGGTGTCATGGTGGGTGACGGTCAGAGGAGGCTGGTCAGTGAGAAGGACGTCCATGATGATGGGTTCTTCGACGACCGTGAGTGGGTGTCGGGTGACCATCATGGACATCGGGGAAGTAGCTGTGGATCATAGGCGTCGACTTAGTGGTGTTGGCAGCGAAGGTGGCAGCCCAAGGTGGCTGCTGCGAGTGGATGTGGAGATGCGGATGTTGGGTTCTTTGAGGGAGGAATAGGGAAGAAGAAGAGGAGGAGGAAGAAGAAGGAATGGCTGTAGTGGGTTGTGGAGCTGGACACATTTCGGTGAGGGCGTGGGTAACTTCAGCAAGGAGTTGGTGATGGTGATGGTGGTGGGGTAGGAGGCCAAGGGTGGCTGCACGGTATGAAGTATGGTCTGTGGATGATGGGTTCGGTTGGTGAGGAAGCTGAACAGTGGGTGTGGGTAGAGGTGAGGGGAGATGATGGGAAGGACGTTGAGATGGCGGTGGTGCTCGTGCTGTCACCTCGAGCGTGTAGTTCAATGGAGTTGGCGAGGATGAAGCATGCTTCAAGTCATGGTTCACACTCTGACCACAGTGTTCGCTCCAGCCACGGTACCGGTGGTGGCAATGAAGATCCCTGCAGGGGGAAGGATGAGAGCTCTCTAAGGCTGCTATGGATTTCCTTTTTAAACAAAAATCCTTCTCGATTTCCTTTGGTCGCAAACGTCTCTAACCACTCACGAAGATCGCGAGTGGTTGGAACAGCAGATAAGCATGGGTGGTTCTTCATCAGACATTTGATTATCACTCCAGACATCTTAAAAAATGTAGAGTCTGGAGTTTGTGATGTTGATTCCCAGACATCCGACCTTATCTCCAGACATCTTATAGACACAAAAATGAATGTCTAAACTCTTCCACCTAGCCTGCATTCATCAAATCAATTATGTTACCATATCATATGTTATTAAGTGTAAAATTGATGCATAAAATTATATGAAGACTAAGATGAATTGCCATATAACTCCTAATTAATTAACAACTAAGAATAACTAATTAGAGAGTACTTAGATCGAATAATGACGCACTAAGGTGGACTTATCACCTGTACCTACTAGGGATTTACGCTTAATTTATGATCATGTTGGACTATGAACTTCTTGTTTGAAGTCCAAGGTGTACATCTGAGATTAAATTGGACTTGGAATAAGAGCCAATTAGGGTTTCTACTCTAGGGTTCTGAAGTGTTAGTACACACTTGCATACATTAAAGGCAATTAATCTTCCTACATTTGTGTGCTACCCAAGCCCTTGCTTGACAAGTTCTACTCAGAAGAACCCTAAAATTAGGCTCTAAATTCACTTGAAACCTAAAATTGTGGACCTAATAACCTAAGAGCCAATTTAGGGTGATCTTTGGTCTTGACCCATATTTCATTCTTCATCTTTTAGGGTAAGTCTAGTGAAGTTGGACTACTTTGTGGGCCAACTAACCTCAAAATTCAGTCACAAATTAAATTAACTCCTAATCAAGTGAAATCCAAGGTGCAAACTAGGCTAAAATTGGTAGACTTAAGGTCTCAATTCATACATTCTGGTCTAATTGGAACCGTAGTGACAAGGAAGGTCAGGTGGGGGAAACCCTGTAACCCGTGGGACACTTAACCGTGTAGGGGTCTTTGCGGGGATCTCCCTTCTTGGCTGCCCAAGTACTTCTTGGGTGTGTGGACTTTTGATTCAGAGGTATCATCCACCTCAAAGCAAGCCTTAGTCATCCGAAAATCTTTAGGTGCCTAGATTGGGTCCAATTCATATCAAGTCCCTCATCTATTCTTTAGAGCACATATACAGGAGAGGTCCCTAGGTTGTTAACCTAGAGGCCTCATTAGAATTAATCTTCTGTGGGATTTCTGATATGATCCAATCACTTCAATCTGAACCTAAATTTGATTCTATATCTTGATCCACTGATGGGTCGACCCAGATAGGTTGTTAATATGATATTTTTATCATTGAAATATGTATAGTGGTTAACCTAATTCGGACCTAACCATCTCTTTACAAAATTTTTAACCTGGCCTACTTGATTTTATCTTGTCACTTTTAGGCCTAGGGTCGAACTAAGGGAAGTGGGGTTCAAGTCGAGTTTCTACGTTTCCCTTAAAACATGTCTCTTCCGTTCGTTTATTATGTTTTTGGTGTTTTTCTTATTTAGATTTTTTTCTGGTAATCCTTGTCTTTGAGGCACACCCTCAAAATTATGTCCTTGGCTTTTAGCCAAAACAGAGTTCCAAAACAAGTCTTGCTACTCACAAGACGAGGTACCTACAAGTCAAAGATTATCTTTTCTCTTTTATATACTTTTTTTTTATCTTTTTACCAAGAGAGAAGCAAACAGATAGAAAGTAAATATAGTATGTATATATATATATATAATATATATAAAGGGGTGGGGCTGGAGGTGACGATGGAGTGTAGCACGATGTCGAGTCAGTCGTCGTCTAGAAAGACGCAACCAACTCAACTGGGTGCCACGTGGAGTGTGGATGGATGATGGATAATGTATGGGTCCACGCTTTTTGTACGCGTGTATCGGGAAATATCAGCAACTGATACAGATATTCCCGCAATACAATACTATATAGATGTATATATATATGTATATAAGTATATGTATCTAGATATATATGTATATATATATAAGTATATAGATATGTATATATATATACATGTATATAAGTATGTGTATATATATATATATATAGGTGTATATGTGTAAGTATATAGATATATATATACGTATATATATATATATATATATAAATATATGTATATATATATATATCTATCTATATATATATATATATAATACTATATAAATGTATATATATATAGTACATAAGTATATGTATCTAGATATATATGTATATATATAAGTATATAGATATGTATATATATATATTTATATATGTATATAAGTATGTGTATATATATATATATATACAAGTATATGTGTAAGTATATAGATATATATATATGTGTAAGTATATAGATATATATATACGTGTATATATATTTATATATATATATATATATTATATATATATGTATGTATACATAACTATATAGATATACTATATATATATATATATATATATATATATATATGTATACGCATAGATATATATATGTTTATACTAGTGTTTATGTGTGTGTGGGTGTGTGGAAGTGTCGGTGAAGATGTGTGTGTGCATTGGTGTAGTGTACTGAGAGTGAGTGAAAAAGAGAGAGAGAGAGAGAGAGGGAGAGAGAGAGAGTGGGCGGGAGAGCTGGCCAACGTGCGAGTTAAGACGTCTGCCAGAGGCGGCGGACGTCTGGCGCCGCGTCGTCTGAAGGCGGAGGCGAACGTCTGAAAATGGCGGATGCGGGCGCGCGCCTTCGCGTAGGGTTCTGCAGGCCGGCACGAAGACGACGAGCGGGCGATGGCGCGGGGAAGCGAACGTGGAGGAGGGTCTGCGGCGATCGCGGAGGGGTGCGGAGGTTGGCAGGGGACGACGAGATGGCCTGGCCGGCCGCTGCAGTGCGCGCAGCGGCCGGTCGTGGGTGCAAGGGCAGAGGCGACAGAGCGGAAGACGGAGGCGGCGAAGGGCCTTGCAGGCGCGCGCGGAGGGCTGAGAGCCTGCGGGGAAGGTCACGGAGGAGGTGGGGGGAGCTACTGCTGCTGCTGCTGCCGCGGTTTGGCTGCTACTGCTGCTGCTTCAAGCTTCGGACCTTGAAGCGGCAGCAATGGCGTGGAGACGAAAATGAAAAGAAAAGAAAACACCACACCCACCGGCTCATTGAAGAGCTGGGCGGTGGTGTTCCCACTGTGGTGGTGTGCACCACAGTGGGTTCTCCTGCTCGCTGGGTGCCTCCTCGAAGGCGGGCCGACGTATGGGAGGGGAGAACGGTGGAGAGGAAGGTGGTCTGCGGGTTTTCTTGCTGCAGCCGGGTGTGTCTCGCGAGGAAGAAGCTGCAGCTTCTTATAGAGGAGAGAGTGGCGTGCCGGCTGCAGCAGGGAGAGGGCGCGGGATTGGCAGCTGTAGGGAGCGACGTTGCCAGGGAGAAATGACGTGGAGTAAATGCATGCAGCTGCTGCGGGAAGAGAGGTGCAACCGCTGGAAGAGAAAAAAGAAAATCGAGAGGAGAAAATAAAAAAGATGTGGATTTTGCAACGAGACACTTGAGGAAAAATGTAAATATGCAAGCCATTATTTTCAATCTTCTCTCCTCTTAATTAAATGCATGAATGCAAGTGTTTTTACAAATGCAACTATAGAATCCTAATATGCAACGTTAATGCTAGGAAATAGCATGAGCAGGCTTTATTGCAGGCATATTTTGAGGTGCAAACATCCACCACTTGATTTGAAAATGCAACCTGATAATTTAGGAAGACTGTTTTGGAAACCTGAATCCCAAATGACCATGAAAGAGAAAATGATTGAGGATGCCCTTAAACATTATGAGGATTATGACACAACCTCAAATCTAGTTAGCAAGATTCTAGTTAATGTATTAGCAACAAAACCTTCATTACAAATCATGTTCAACTGATATTAACACAAATGACAAATGGTTCAACCCGAGATATTCTCATGATAGGATATATTGAAATAGAAAGATTGCATAATTTCAAGTATCTTCAATGTCTGACAAATCCATATTTTTGGGAAAAGCACCAAGATGTCCTTAAGAAATAGGAGAATTTGATAACTATGTTAAAACAGGTCATCAATCAAATTTATCCATATCAACATTCAGAAATTGATGAGAATATTATTGAAAATCAAAATGATCACCCTAATCTCGGGTTTGAAAATCAAGATTTTTGTGAACCCCCAACCAAATGAAATCAAATTCAAACTTCATACAAATTGACATGCCTGATATTGAAGAGGGTTAGGAGGATCCAATTGCAGTTGTTCCTGATTTTGAACCAACCTTAGAGAGCAATGAAGCTGTTCCATCATACCTTGATTCCCCAAACACCTATGATGAATTAGATTTAGAACCTCTCGGGAATGTAATTCCTGAACCTTATCCTGTTAAGGTAATTCTTGAGAATGATTCTAACATCCCAATAGAACCTAGTCCTGATTCTAGCGACCCAATTCCTACTTTAAACCTAGAATCTAGATTCAAGCCTATTTGGGATGATTAAGAGGTCCAATGTGATGAGAAACATATTTTGGATCTGAACTATGATTTAGGGCAAGTGTTTGATGATTACACCTCTCCAACCTCCTCAAAAATACAAATTGATTTTTCAGAAGTCAAACCGATTTATGATACAGAAACAGAGGAGTTGGAAGAGCTAGGATTTGATTGGGTCTATTAGGAGCCAAGAACCTGATTCCATGCCTAATAAGGACACCTCTTTAAACTCAGAATTTGAGATCATGTTAGATCCAAGTCAGGTTGTTGATTCTATGCATCTTGATTCATTCTATGGTGGAAGTCTCGATCTGGAATCAGGATCAGAAACTAATCTTCACAAATTATTCAATGATTTCGAATCATACTCTGATTTCAGAGATCCGTTGTTTCTTGATGATTACAAACCAGTTTACTACCTCAGCATCCACGATCCATTCTTTGATTCTGATGCTGAGGCCAATGATTTTGAGCTCAAAGAATCCACACCTTCTGATTCACATACAGATTCCAAAATCCAATCCTAACCCTGACTCACCACTGGAATCAACTACTCTGATTCACCTTTCTAATCCAGTTGCATATGATTCTCCTTCATCTTTTGATCGAGTTTTGGACATTGATCAAATTCATAATCACTTCCTATCCTTCTCTAATCTCACCTGTAGGCTTCCTACATCCTCCATTGATCCATTTTCTTTTGAGGACCCCTACTCTGACCAAGCTGAGCCGATTCAGCCAAACCTTAGATTCTCATTTCCATATCTCTTTAAGACTCAAAGTATTTTGTGGGTTCCACATCTACTGATTCATATCCATCAACCCACCAGATTGATTGGGTTTGGTTTGCATCATCAACTTGTTGGACAAGTAACTGGTTGGACCAACCAGGCTATTAATCAAGAAGCTTGTTCTATAGAACTCATCTGATTTGACCACCCTTCTCCTTGACCACCTTCTGCTCAGCTAAAGGCATTGAATTTAGTGCTTAACGGGAGGCAACCCATCATTCCAAAAACCTAAGACCCTTCTGATCATTCTTTTGAGCTACTTTCCTATTGCACTTCTGAGTTCAATTTTAGAATAACTAACTCCACCTTTGGCACTTGTATCAAAGCTTGAAATCATTCGCAACAGTCATCTCAACCTATTCACCCACCCTTTGACCCTGTTCTAAACTCTGAACCAAAGTGAATTTGTACCCTCCTGGTTTACAATGAGGACATTGTAAAACTTAGGCATGGGGGTGTTAAAGTGTAGACAGATGGAAATTCAATTCTTTGAGGGGTTCTCACAAAAAAAATACATATTAAAAAATGATAAAAAAATAAAAAAATGAAAAAGAAAAAATTTGGAGAAAAGGGGAGGAAATTTTGTGAACTAAATTGCAAATCCTTCTTGATGAGGAAAAGAGAAGAAAATTAAAATGTTAAAAAGGAGCAAAAAGCAAGAAGAAAATGATGGTCATAGTAATTGATTATGGAATCTACTTAAGTTCTAGACCTAATCGAAAGAAAAATTAAAGTCCTAAAATGAAAGAAATAAGGAGATTAGTATGAGTTCTTATCTTAGGCCTCTTGGACCTGTTTTAGGGCTTAAACATTCACATATTCGTTAAGATTCAGATTAGTCCTCAAGAGATTGAGGAAAGTGTAAGGCTAATGTAGTAGGTCTAAGGCTTAGGGACTATTTGGCCCAATTGCCAGCCCTTTGGTTTACGAGACTTGGTAACCTAAGCACCCAAAAAAGCACACACTTAGTCTGGTTCAGTGTTCTTAATAAAGAAAAACCTACCAAAAGTGTTCTATTCTGAAAAGCCATCTCGAAGATCTAGTGCAGGAGTAGCTCGACAACACAAGTTGATTGGATGAGTTCCCAGCACAGAGAGGTGGGAAATTTCCCTCAAAGATGCGTAATAACATATTGTCTCCTCGGTGGTTGTCACCTAGGATATCTAAATATCCTATCGAGGCATGTAAGCACCTTGTGCTGGTTTAGGTGCCATGAGCAGGGTTATCCCAAAATGTCGATTGCTAATGCCTGGATTTAGCTAAAGAATGTCATGGGCGGCACTATCCCAAAGTGTCGAAAGCTAGGGTTCTGGGGGTTGCCATGGGCGGTGCTACCCCGAAGCATCGAAAGCCAGGGACCCTTCGAGGATTGATGGTGGGGACAAGGCATCTGATACAGACTGTGTTTTGGGCCAATTCAAGGCTGGATCTAGGGAAATACAAGAAGAAAAAGAGAGAAAACTCTCCAAATAAAAATCTTTCTATCTATCTCTTACAAAGATGCACTGGCAAATTGAACCTAGACATACTATATTCTAAGCACGGATGCTTTAACCATTGGGTTCAACAAACCTCTAGGCAGTTTTTGCGAGTCTTACAAACCTTCATGGTAGACTCAGGCTAAAGCTGGTCAGGTTTGGATCTTGATTGATACGTGAGTACCTCTAGGCCTATTGTTGGCATTCTGACCTATTTTCTAAAGAGTAACACAAATTAGGCATCTGAACTTAAATGCATGGTCTAGAAATCTAGTTCTTTCTATAATATTTTGCTAAGGGGCTAGCAAAAGTTAGGCATGGGGGTATGATGATAGCATCATCATGAACTATAACTAGCTTTAATTAATCAAAATCAAGTGTCAAAAGCTCCTACATAATTGCCTGAGTGTCATAATTCTATTCAGATCCATTTTGAGAGAACACTAAATCAGGGTTAATTCTATAGTTTTAACATCATATCATGAATGCAAAATAATCACAGGGTTTCCCAGGGGTTAATCTAAAGTCTAATGAGCATTAAAGTCTAATCAGAGGATCCACATAGATAGAAATAAGGTTTCACACTTTTTGAGAACAGAATCAGCACCCAAAACCTTAATTTCAAACTTGCTTGAAATACAGAGGTTTTGGCTGAGATAAAATTCATCTAAAACTTCTAAAAATCATAGAAAAATATTCCAGGAGGTTTGGTATCCTTGATTTGACCTTTGGAACCTATTTTGAGCTTAAATAGAGTTATAAATAGAGTTCTACCCTAATTTAGGTTTATATGCAAATTGCCTAGTCAAACTTGGTTGAAACTCAAATCCGACTTCACCACTAGATTCCTTGGGTCCAAATTAGGTTTTTACCAAAATTTAGGTTCAATTAGAGTTCATTTTAACCTAATTTGCATTTAGTCCAGTCATACTCTTTCTCTCTCAATTGACCCCTTAGCTTTCGAAATCCTTGCAGATTGGTCTCTACGTTCTGTCTTTTTTGTAAGCAGGTCCCTGCCGCCATTAGAGGTCAACTAACCTTGAAGGAGCTTTTGACTACTCCTAATCCAACTCAAATCAACACCAAATCCCACCAAATTTGGTGGGATTGGTGTTCACATTGTGAGGAATCATCTAAAGGTAATTTGGAATCCCAAATCTCGTTTGATTGCCCTAGCGAACCCACGAAATCAGTGGGTGTTTCTTACGTCAAACACAAGCCAATAAGGGCTTGTTTCTTGATCTAGAGCTCGGTCAAGAGCTCTATAAAAGCTCTAGAATTTCAAACCTTGCTCCTTAGCCATTTCTAGGTTGGAAATCTTCGTCACCCCTTCTCTCCGGCCTCGAGCTCCACCGACTCCGCAACATCCTCAATCCCTCACATCAGGGCCTCCAACAGTCAAATTGAAGGCTTATCTTTCCTCCTCTCCTCGCAATACCAGCGAGAGCATCCTAGACTCCTTCATTGTCGCTGCCCCTTCCACTAGAGAAATCATCTTCTCCACGTTCGACCATCACACCGACGTGGAAATCTCCTTCCTGTTCATCCTTTAGTTAGGTCTAACATCTTCCTCTCTCCTCCCAAAATCTTCTTGTTCCTTTCTTTGCCTATTTTGATCGCCTTCTCGCCTTGATCGTACCTTCCTCCTCCGTTCTGTTCGAGTTCTAGTAAGGCCTCCCTGACTCCACAAGCCACTAGACGCTATGCCACCAGTCCCATAAGCTTCGTCGAACCTCTAAGAACAAAACCCTCAAAAAATTAAGGGGATTGCCCATCCAAATGGCCCACCTCCAAACTCCTCCGACTTCTCTACCTCTCCACACACACCCAAACGCCACGTAACCATCGCCATCACCTTTACCATCACTTAGCAACCCTCCTGGACCATGTAATGGTGAATTTTGAGCTTGTATGTTTCAGGTTTCGACCGAAGTTCATTGTTGCCACCATTGTCTCCGCCCCTATTTGTAGTGCTCCGATGAGCTCAAGGACCAGTTCCACTTCCTGGTGCTATGGAAGCAAACGACGAGACCATCTGGAGTGCCAATTGTGACATAGAAGTAGCACCAATAGCCAATTACAAGGAGAGGTGATCCAGCTATTGTGCACGAAAAAGGAGGTGGGATAGTCCCACCTCATGAGCAGACAGGCAGCCGATGCAGTATATCACTATTTTGTGAATCCATCTAATCACCCAAGCACATGGGGGTCAGGTCCACACTCACCCGCTTACTCACACCTCGCCTATGACAAACCGTCGTAGGCCTGGTCCCTGTTCAGGATCCGAATGCCTGACTGTATACCTAATTACACCCAGTTTGAGAGTGAGAAAGGAGAGATCTATGAGAGGAGGGGGGTGGGTTTTGTGCTGAAGTCCTTAGGCCTTGTGCTGAAGAGAGGCTCTCTATACTTAGCCTCTGAAGTGTTAGCCATGCCCTGTGCTTGTGGAAGGAAAGGCTTTGAAGAAGAAGAAGAAGAAGAAAGGAGAAGGCTTTGAAGAAAGCCTTATGCTTGTGTGTGCCTTTTGTGAGGCACTATTCGGTTGGTTTGTTAAGACATTTGGTCTGATCTAATACTAGCACTGTTGGTTTATTTAAGTAACTAAGTTAACATTGATTTCTAAGTGAGGATTATTGTTGAATAATTTGAAAAATTGGATGCATGCCTACTTATGAAGAATAAATGGTGATTGAAATCGCCATTGTTTTTATTCTCTTTCCTTTTTGATTCCATGATCTCTTGAGCTACATTGGTAATCATTGAATAGCAATTTGACCATTTTTATTCATTGCATATTGTGCTTATTTATTCCAATTAAAGATTAATGTGTGAGTTCCATATTTGCTCCCTGCGAATGACCTCGGACTCCCTTTATATTCTGAGTTTATAAATTTAAATGATTTGAGTGATTTTATCCTATTCTACGACGCATTACTTAAACAACGACAATTTCACCCCAATAGTCATCCGCAGACCAATGGGCAGGCTGAGGTGTCTAACTATCAAATCAAGCTAATTCTCCAAAAGACGATTAGATCAAATAGGAAGGACTCATCCGATAGATTAATCGATGCACTTTGGGCATAACGAAACACATACAAGGCCCCACTTCGGATGTTGCCATATCATATGGTATATGGTAAGGCCTGTCACCTTCCTGTCGAGCTGGAGCACTGTGCCTTTTGGGCAATGTGAAAATGCAATCTAAACCTCAATGTGGGAGGTTATGAAAGGAAGCTCAACCTTAGTGAATTAGAAGAAATCTGATGAGAGGCCTATGAGAATGCATCAGTTTATAAAGACAAGACCAAGGCCTTTCATGACTGCCACATTTGGAGAAAGGACTTCACGCCCAACCAGCGAATCTGGTTATTCGATTCACTCCTAAAATTCTTTGCGGGGAAACTCAAGTCCAAATGGACTGACCCATATATCGTGATTCACCGATATTCTAATGGAGCGGTCTAAATCATGGACTTCAAATCTAGGCATGTTTCTATGGTAAATGGCCAATGCCTCAGGCTATTTATGGCCCAGGAACCTCCTCCCGTTGATGAAATCATTTATTTTATTGAGGATGTTTAATTGAGTTTTCACCTAACTGGAGGGGTTAAACTCAACATTTATAAACTCAACAACCTATACATATACACATACTTCCTATACATAGCATATTTTTTTGCATATTCCATATCGTTAGGGTGACCTGTGCTAAAAAAAATTCAGGACCAATTCTAGGTGATTTCTTCCCACTCACTCCCTGTCATAATTTATTTCTTTTATATTCATGCATGAGGACATGCAAGAACTTAGGCATGGGGGGGGGATACATCAAAACTAAAAAATTTTTATGCCAACATTTAGGAAAACCTCAGAGCAGCTTGTTAAATGTACTTTAGGGTCCTAAATTTAAGAACAACCGACTCCACCTTCAATGCTTGCATTGGAGCTAGAAATCGTTTGCAATAGTCACTTCTGACTCATTTGCTCATCATTTTGTTCTGAATTAAGGACTAAGCTAAATGTAACCTGATAAGGGAATAACATTTGATGAGCGTGGAAATTGCATACTTTGAAATCGTTGAAAATCGTAGTATAGTCGCAAAAACTACCCGTCAAAGGTATTTGTGATAACGAAACTCACGTAGATATTATTCTTTTTAGAACTTGAGTCCCGGTCGTTTGTCTCTGGGAGGCATGAAAATGAATCGAGATTTGAATCGGCTTTTATAACCTAAATCTAACCTAATATTTTTTTTCTTTTTGTCTTTTGCGCTTTTTTTTTGTGTTTTTGATCTTTATTTTGAAAAGCAAAATGAAACCTAGATCTAGATAAACTAGCAAAAACCTAAGTGACTATGTGCATCTAAATGAGGCCATGGTGGTCGTGCATGGTGTGATCAAGCCTAAGTATCATATAGGCAAGCAAACATGAGGACAATATCAATCATAGAAATATCATGAAATTATTTATGCATAAAAGATTATCACATATCATCTACACTAGAAAGCAAATAAATAGAAGAAATCCCTCACATCGGAAAGTTGCCACTAGAGCCATCGGCCTTATGTGAGGGTGTAGGCTAGACCTTGGGTATGCAAACCCGACTACACGCCTACCAAAAGAGATGGCTGGCCACAAGATGCTATGGGTGAGCCTTCATGGTCGTCCAAGAAGAGAAGAAGATGGGGGCCAATGCACCCAGGTGGAGAGAGGAGGGTGTTGCACCCTTTCTCTACCAATGGCCATCCTTGAAGCTTTGGAGAGATGCTTCTCTAGCTAGCCGTCCATGGAGCCTTGGAGGAGGATGAGGAGGATGGACTTAAGATTTTGGAGGGTGGAAGCAATTTTAGAGTAGAGAGTATGGATGGGAGAGTGTATGGAGATAGTCCAATTTTGTGGCCCTCTCTTTGCCCTTATGGAAGGCTCCATTTGGTTGCCACTTTTGGTGGCTCCAAAAATAGCCAATGCCACATCTTCTGGATCTAGGTTTGACACAAGTTTTCAGGGTTTCCAAGAGAGTGTGCATGGGTTTGGTGGGAGTAAAATGGGAAGGTGTGCATGTGTGTGTGGGTGTGTAGTTTTCGTAGGGCTATGTTGTGGGTTTTGGTAGGATTAGGTGCTGAATAGGTTGGGTCAATCTAGATTAAGTGGGTGTGGACCTAATTAGGCTTAGGAAAGTCTAATTGTGTAGGAGTGAACCTAATTAGGTCTAGGTCAAGTCTAATTAGATGTGTGCATGTGATTATGCTAGGGTAACCTTAATAAGTATGAGTTAATTAGATCCTGGGTGGATCTAATTGGGCTCGGGTGCACCCAATCAATTGTAGATGCACCCAATTAGGTATGGGATGGTTCAATTGGGTTAGGGATAGGACAAGTAGGGCTATGGATAGTGGATTAGGCTTAGGAGGTCTCTACTTAGGTTTCCTAAGGTGACCGGTGGGGTTCCTAGGTCAAAATAAGCAAGCTAGGGCTTCCAACACCAAAATCAGGAACCAGACAGTAGTATCAGATGTCCAAGATAGTGGTCAGACGTCTTATACTACAAAATTGGATGTCTTGACATTAAGTTAGACATCCAATTCTGTGTCAGTATGAATTTTGGCTTCCTGGATTATTATTCTGCAGAAATCATACGTCCAGCTAGATGTCTGGAAGTCCTAAAATGTGCTGGAGAGTGGGTTCTTGGTTTTCTAAGGTTGGTTTTGATTCCTAAGTATTTGGGAGAGGGATAGGGTGGATAAGAACATGGATAGTGCTATCCATGTTTGGGTTTTGAGGCTAAGGTGCCCTAATGGAGGTTGTTTTGGGTTTGGGAAGGCTGTCCTAGGGTTTCTAAGGGTAGGGATAAGGCTATCCTCCTCACTCCTCTTATCTGAATCAATCTTCTTCTTCCTTTATTGCTTTATTCCATTATCTCCATCCTGGATCACTTTATTATCTGGAAATAGCAATAAAAAATCATTAACTAGCAGGATATCTCATCTTATTCTAAATAGACTGATGCAATACATGATATGCAAGATATGGTGGAATATCCACAATTTAAGCTAGGTTCAGACATTATTTAGGTTGATTAGGACCCATGATTGCTGTGCAATCAACATTAAAGTACAAATCATAAGAGGTTATCTGTATATAGCATACATACAATTGCATTCATGAATAAGATTTTTATCAAGAAGATGCATTAGGGCTTTTTCTCCTCTAGTCAGTACAAAATTTCACACTTACACGTAGATTTGGCAATGGATTCACTGTGAAGACTGATAAACATCTTCAGTCATTCAAGAGGAAGCAGTGCTGCTTCTTTCCTTAAACCCCTGGACAATGTTTAGGGAGTCAAGCGAATCTTCTTCTAAAAATCCACCAAATAGTGTGAGATGAGAATAGAGTGTTATTGGTGCTCTAAGATTAGTGCAAGGAATTTGGAATTCTAGATAATTGAGTGATGATACTCGGAGTTAGGCACAATTTCACCCTCAGCTCCTGCATATAAATTTTCTGTGAATTTTTTAGAGCCACCAACAAAGGCAAATACACAGAGATCGAGTTTTGACAAAACTATGACAAAGGTGGATAGTTATGACTATTCTTTACGGAATCCTCAGCTGAAAGAGGGTATTGATATCAAGGTTAGGAATACACCGTCCTATCTGTCTCTTTCCCTATGCCGAGAGTAGGCACTTCCACCGAATAAGCCACTTGATATCCTCTTGAACACCACCAATCCCTAATAATGCCTCTAGAATAAAAGTAGCATATGCCATGGGCTGTATTGCATTATGTTGATATGATATCTAGAAAAAAGAGAGAGAAGAAAAAAATATATATACACAAAAAAAAGAAAGCAAAAGAAAAAAAAGTAGAAAAAAAGATGATCAGTTTATGATCTTAGTCTTTATTTCAATTACATTGAGGCAGCATTACCCACCATAGCTGCGATCGACCAAAAATGATGTTAACCTACCTTTCTGTATTTCTGACTGCAAAAATACTAGCTGAGGAATTTCGACTTAGTGTTAGGGTTATTGGAACTTTATTAAAGTGTTAATGTCATAAGAGAGCACCAAATATGGAATATATGTGTAAATCTGGAGAGGTTGTGAGCTCAAAAAGAAAATGAAAAAAAAGAGAGAAAAGAGAAAGAGAGAGTGAATACAATGGAACTGAAGAGTGCATAGTTTTTCTTGCTTTTCCTGGGTCGATTCACTTAATAATTTGGGAATCTAGATTCTGTAGTACTAATCTCTATGTAACACTAAATGAAAGTAACCTGGCAAATACACACCTATTTGCCTCAGACATTCTCTACCTAAGCTAAAAGTCGGGGTAGAAATCATAGAATATATTGGAGACCCTGAGGGAAGAAGTTTGCCTATCCTACTAAAATTTTATTAGGGGTTAAGTACAAGCTTTAGAGGTGAATCAACTTTTTACTAGAATCCATTGCATAAGCTACATAGCTGCAGTTTTACAATTGTCTAGATTTCTAGATTGTAGGATGAAAGCGAAAAGGGAAAGAATCTCTAGTCTTATGCTTGATAAAAATAATCAACCCTTCAAGGACCCAATTGTAGATAACTTAGCTTCGCATTTGCTAGGGACTAGCAAGATTTAGGCATGGGGGTATGATTGCGCAGCAATCATAGGACTTAAATGACCTGGATTAAGCTAGAACTTAGCATAATTATAGTGTAATGCATGCATAAATAGCATATATTGCATCTTCCCTATTTTATCTAGATATGCATAAAATAATGTTATAATGTACTGATTAGTGCATTATTTGGATTGTAGGCAATAAAATGCTCAGGAGATGGCCTGAAGCTAGATTTGAAGAAGGGAAGAAGCTAGAGGTGCAGTAGAGCTGGAGCAGAAGCATTGGAATAAAGAAGAAGAAATAATGTAGGGAGGGGTATACTATTCTACTAAGTGGAATTTTAATGTAGAGTTAAATTATGAAGAACACAGGACTTTTCCTAGCCTTAGGATAGCCCTAAAGACCCTCCTAAACCCTAGCCACCCTTAGATTAGGTCACCTTAGCCTAGGATACCTCAAAACCCTCATTCCAACTAGTATCTTGATGTCCAGGTAGGTTGCTGGATGTCCAGAACTCTTAGACACAAACCGCAAACCTAGAACCCAATTCTACTGGAAAATTGGACATCTAGGCAAAGTGTTAGAAGTCCAATTTCTACAGAATTCCAAGTCAGAACCTAAACTCCTCCCTGACTGAACTTTGGATGTTCAGACTAAAGTTATGGACTTCTGATTTTGAGGTATAAGTCATATGATTATAAAATTTGGCTTCTGGAACCCCTCTCCAATCCTTGTTTTTGAAATCAAGCTTGGATCTTGATTTCCTAAGTCCCTAAACCCAATTCTACACCCTAGGGAACCTAAATTAAGGTGCCCTAAGCCTAGTACACTACACCAAGACCCTCCTAGGAACCTGATTAGGTTCTCATTAAACCCAATTGACTTGGACCTATGTCAATCACACGCACCTAGTCAATTGGACTCATAGAGTCCAATTAAGCTCAGATCTCAACCAACACAAGTCTAATTGCACTCAGTGAGAGTCCAATTGACTCAAGCTTGACCTAATTGGGTATTTTCTCTCCCAATTAAACACACATCCACTCAATTAAACTTGCTCTAACTTTAATTGCACTTTCACATTAGCATTAGGGTTTATAACCCTAATTCTAGGAGCCTACCTAAACCCAATTACTTAGACCTATATGACTCAACCTAGACTACCTAACCATGCCCACCTAATCATGCACACACACCCACACACACACATAGCCACCCACTCTAGAGTTCTCTAGAGTCTTCCAAAGGTGGTGCCACTTTGAGTTGCCAAAAATAGCAACCAAAGGAGTCCACCAACCAACCCATGAAATGTGGATCTATGAAGGCTCATTTCAAATGGGTTGGCTGGCCACAAGAGAGGATTCTCTAGAGAATTCCACACTTCACTAGAGGGTCTCTCCCTCATTCTATTTAAGGCCACCATTGGATGGCCATGCACATCCATCTAGCCATCTATCTTGGACTCTCCATTCCAAGTGCACCTCCATCTCCATGAGCTCCACACTATCACCACCCCATCTCCACATCCAAGGCTATAGAAACTCTCCACCACCTTCTCAAGAGGCTGGCCTACCCACCATTGGCCATCCCTCTCTCTCCCTCCTACCACCTCAAGCTCCACAGGCCATTGGAGACCACCCCCAATGCCCTAAGTTCTCTTAGATAAGTTGTTCTTCGTAGTTTAATATCTGCATTAATTTCCTATTGAAAAGATGATTTTCACTTAACAAGATGACAATTGAAATAATTTGTCATTTGTATTTCTAAGTGGTGGAAAATCAACTAATCAAGGTATTGAATTAAAATTAAACCTCTTGAGATAAGAGCGGGTCGTGTCCACAAGGAGGCACTAACCTATTAAAACTCACACAAATAAAAAATAACTATTCACAATTAATTTCATCAAGAAACAGAATCAAAACCGCTTTCAGATTAAGTAAACAACAAGTGCTAATACTGAAATCACATTTATGAGAAAGTGGAAGGTTCTTTACATAAACTAACCACAATATTTAATTAATAAATCAAAAATCAAAATGTGGCAATGGCATTGAATGTAATAAGAAATGAAACCCAAAACAGGGGATTTCTTCGTGTCATTGCTGCACGTGAAGGATGCGATGGTTGGCGGTGAGGCACTATGAAAGGAGAATCACTAGACTGAGGGCTTCTCGATGGTGGTTGTGGCGAAGCACAGGGTGGCCCAAGGTGGTCGAACGGAGCTGTGGACGGTGATGGGAGGCAGTGGAGCTTCTTCCAGCTACTTGCTATTGGAGGCGAGGGAGAGGTGCACGCAGGCTGTTTGCTGGTGTTGTGCATGGAGAGGAGAGGTCATGTTTGAGGTGCGTGCAGGTGGCACGCTGGTCTTGCAGGCTATGCGTGTGCGTGGGAAGCTGCTCAGATAAGCAGAGGCTCGATGAGGGTGGGTGCGAGGTGCGGACTATTGGTTGTGTGCGCAGTTGCGAGCTAGGCATGGATGGTGTGGCGAGATGGTAGAGGTGGTGTTGGTGCTACTGGAGGTGGTGGTAGTGGGTGGTAGTTTGGGTTGTTTTTGGTGGAGGAAAATAAAAAAGGGGAAGAAGAAGAGATGGGGAAGAAGATGAATAGTGGTAAAATAAAAAGAAGGTGGTGGTGTGTTTTGTTCTTCACATGAAAGATGAAGAAGATGAAGAAGAGGATGAGGTCGGGTCGTGTGGATGGCAGAGGTGGTTGTGGTGGTCATAGTGGTGTTGTTGGGTTGTTGGGGAAGGAGACTAAGGTGGAGGAGATGGTGTCGTTGTAGTGGATAGTGAATCACAGTGGAGTGCACATCTATGTGTGCTCACAGTATTGCAAGGAGTTCCTATTAGCAGTGTGGCCTATCATGCCACACATCCACGACAGTGGAGACTCGTTGCCACATTCAAGGCTGGCGGCGATGAGATGGATGAGCTCTTGAGCTCTACACAGTGGTGAATTGGGGTGTGGTGGCCTACTTAGCTTGGCAAGCCCTCCTCCTCTTTTGTAGATACAGTTGCATGGATTTTGAAATGGGAGAGGCAGGAGCAAATCCGCTTCTCACAGCCATTAAGGAGTGGAGGAGGCGGAAGTGGAGACATTTCCTGCGAAGAAGAAGAGAAATAAAATAAAATAAAATATTAGGGTTATTTATGCATAATCCCTTAACTTCTATTTTAAACTCAAAATAATGCATGTAATGCACCTAATTGGTTAATTAAGTCAATTCTAAATGCATATGAATGCAATGCATGAATTATGCAATCAAGCTAAAAAAATAAATTAATTTATTTACATCCTAATGCATGTTAACTAAATCTTAAAGATATCTTAATGTCTAAGCATTCATATACTTAAATAGCCCACAAATACGGGCTAATCACCTGCTTAATAGTGTAGTCATCCTTTACCTAAATGATGCATGCCTAATCTTCCATAGATACACGCATGCATCCATTTTCTGCTAGCTAGAATCATTGCTTTAATCATTCATGTACAAGCTTTCCTCGAAAAATGATTGTAATACAATATTTTTGAAGGAATGAAATCATCACTTTCTTGATTCATATATCCATATTGTGATCAACAGATGCCTGACTTAATCTCTTATGTTATTGCAACAAAATGTCTATTTCAGAAATTATAGAAGATTTGATGATTAACAAATATTCTGTGGGTCACCATCGTATTGTTAAGATAGTGCGCACAAACACGCATACTTTCACATTCATATTGTTTCTCACTCATGTGCACATCTTACGAGTTAACAATGCAACCAGTGAATCATATATTCATACTTTAAATACCAGACTCCAAGTTTAAGCAAGTAGTGAAAAGAAGCAAAATCAATTTTTCTTTTTAAACGTCTCCTTGAGATCGATCGGAACTCACATCTTGTTAACTTAATTTTTGTTTAGTCGTATTTCACAACTATACTACAATGCTTTTTCCATCAAATCCATGATTTACTACCCTGATCAGTGGTACAAATTTTAAGTGGGTCGTACTGGATCTCAGCAGTTCAGTCAACCTAATCCCGACCGCCCTATTTAACAAACTATGGATAGGACAACTAAAATCTGCTAATGTTACTCTACAATTAGCTGATTAAACTGTAATCACCCTGATTAAGCAGGTAGAGGATGTGTTAATTAGAGATATGCCCTTGATTTTAGGAAGACCTTTCTTGGTTACTGCAAGAGCCATAATCAATTGTGAATCAAGGTGCATGATAATAGCCTCTAGAGAGAAGCGAACTGAGATCAATATTTTTGAGGCATCATCTAAAGGAAATGGAAAATGCTTGGTAGAACAACTAGGTTTGATTCAGGATCTCATGAGTGTTTCTGTAATAAAAAACCTAGAACCAGAATTGGAAGTTTTCTGCATCGCGAAGAATCTCAAGCTAGCCGACCACGATTTCAGCAAATTGAGAGTATTGGAGGCATTCACCTTTGATCTTGGGGACATACACATGGACTTATGGGAATAGGATAATATTCAATAGGATTCAGATTTCTATTCCATGGATCTAGAGACATGTTATTATGAGGATTGTTTTGAGGATCTCTAGGAATCAGGCATGGTAGATACTGAGAGTATGTACCCTTTACAGAATTGGAGTTAGTTGATCCAAAAGGCACTCTCCAGACATTCACTTTTGATTGGGATGAGAACTATAGAGAAGATTTATTAGAAGACCCAATCTTTGAGTCATTCCTTGAGGAATTGATCTTACACCCGCTTGAAAAGAATCAAGATGACTCGTTGGATAAAGATCTATTAGGCCACATTGCACAAGAGGAACCAAACATTTAGGCTACATTGATTAGGTTCACCTATGTTGGGTCCTAGACTCACCACGATCTTACTTCAGAGCCCCATGATCACTACATCTTCCCGTCGATTCCTTCGTAAAAACTCAATAAGAGTCACCCAAAAATGAATCAACTTGATCCATATCATAGACCTTCTCAATTGATTCTTTATCATGATTTAATTCTCATTTGTGGCCATCTGATTCTCATCCTCCATGATCACATATTTTCTCCAACCACTCATCATAGTGCGGCAAATGACATATCCTTTTAAGCTCCTTACACCCAGCCGATAGTGTTAAACTTAGCACTTAATGAGAGGCAACCCGTCATTTTGAAAAACCCAAGACCCTTCTAATCTACCATTTTCACTAAAATTATATTGCACTTTAGGGTTCATCCATTAGAATAGCCAACTCCACCTTTGATACTTGTATCAGAGCTAGAAATCGTCTGCGACAGTCATCTCGACCCATCCACCACCCACCAAACTTGTTCTAAGGTACGATATAAGCTGAACTTTAACCCACCTAAATTACAATGGGGACATTGCAAATCTTAGGTGTGGGGGGGTGTTAAAGTGCAAAATAAATGGGAAAATCAATTCTCTAAGGGGTTTTCACAAAAAAAAATACATATTAAACAAAAAAAGGAGAAAGGAGGAAGGAGAGATCAAATTTTGAGCTGAATTGAAAATAATTGAGGAGAAAAGGTAAAAAAAGGAAAAGAAAGGAGCAATCAGAAAGAAAGAAAAAGAGATAGTCCCTGTGATTGAGTATGGAACTTACCTAAGTTCTAGGTTGGATCGGATAATGAATTAAGACCTGGAAGGCTAAAACTTAGGAGATTAGTGATGAATACCGACCTTAGGCCTCTTGGGTCTATACTAGGGCTTAAACACTTATGTATTTATTAAGATCTGGATTACTCCTCAAGAGGTTGGGGAAAGTGCAAGATGATGTATTAAAGTCTAAGGCTTAGGGATTATTTGACCCTATTGCCTACACTTTGGTTTGCAAGGCTTGATAACCTAGGCACCCAAAAATCACACACTAGTCTAGTTCAGTGCGTTTACCAAAGAAATAATGCCAAAAGTGTCTGTTTTAAAAAAGTTATCCCAAAGATTTAGCTTAGAAGTGGCTTGAAGACACAAGTTGATTGCACGAGTTCTTAGCACGGAGAGGAGGAATGAAAAACACTTCCCTTGAAGATGCGTAATAACATATCGTCTCCTTGGTGCTTATCTCCTAGGATATCTAAATATCCTATCGAGGGCATGTAAGCACCTTGTGCTAGTTTAGGTGCCATGGGTAAGATTATCTTGAAATGTCAATTTCCAGAGCCTAAATTTAGCTACAGAATGTCATGGGTGGCACTATCTCGAAGTGTCGAAAGCAAGGGTTCTGGGGGTTGTCATGGGCAGTGTTATCTCAAAGCATCGAAAGCAAGGGACCTTTTGAGAATTAATGATGGAGACAAGGAATTTGATACAAATCGTGTTTAGGGTTAATCCGATGTTAGACTTAGGGGAATATAAAGGAAAAGGAGAGAAAACTCTCAAAATGAAAAATCCCTCTCTATCTCTCTCTTATCAAAATGCATTGGCAAAATTAAATCTGGCCATGTTACAAATACACATGAGTGCCTTAACCGCTGGGGTCAATGAACACCTGGGCAGTTTTTGTTGGCCTTAAAAACCTTTGCAGTAGGCCCAAGGCTAAAGCTAGTGAGGTCTGGATCTTGGCTGGTACTTGAGTACTTATAGGCCTATTGTTGGTATTTTGAGCTTATTTCTAGAGATGTAGCTTAGTATGGCATCCGGACGGTTACATCCAGCTTTGAGATCTGGTTTGATCCATAGGATTCTACAAGGGACTAGAGAAAGCTAGGCATGGGGGTATGATGGTAACACCATCATGGGTCCTAACTAGCCACATTTAGTCATCTTTGAATTGTAAAAGCTCCTACTTAATCATTTGAGTGTCACAACCCCACACCATTCTGATTTGAGAAGAAAATAAGGAATAAGAGTTAATTATGTAATTTTAATAACACATCACTAACACAGATTAACCACAGGATCATTCAGGTGTTAATCTAAGATCAAATAAGCACAAAAGTCTAAAAAGTGGGTTAACACTGATAGAAATGGGGTTTCACGCATTTCGGGAACTAAAATAGTACACAAAATACTAATTCTCGAGCCCACTTAAATTGAAGAGGTTATGGTCAGAATAAAATTAATATAAACCTCCTAAACTTCATAGAAAAATATTCCAAGAGGTTTGATACCTTTATTTTGACCTTCTGAACCCATTTTGACTTAGAAATAAGTTTCATATAGAAATTTGCCTTGATTTGGGCCTCTACGCAAATTGCCTAGATAAAGGTGGTCGAAACTCAAATCCAAGTTCACCATTAGATTATCTGGGTCTAAATTAAGTTAACACCAAAATTTGGGCCCAATTAGAGTCCATCTTGTCCTAGTTTGCATTTTAGCCCTTAAAAACTCTGATTCTTACATTTAGCCCCTCAGGTTTCAAGTTTATTGCAGTTTGGTAGCTAACTTTCTCATCATTTTCTCACATATACCCCTGCCGCCATTGGTGTGAGCCAAACTTCTACAGCGAGATTCGAGGGAGGTTTTGTCCCTTAAATCAAAGCCAAACTCCTCCAAAATTGGAGGGAATGACTGCAAGAACCTTCCTGATCAATTGAATTGCCTATTGAGACTCGATTCGGCCCACAAAGATTAGGAGAACATGAGGGAATTTGGGGATCTTTTTACCAGAAATCTAAAGCAATTCAAGCCTCTTTTCATGCTTTAGAGATCATTTTAGAGCTTTATAAAGAGCCTTGGTGCCCTCGCCATCCTCAGTCTGGTCTAGTCCACAAACCATTCTCTTTCTCTCTCTCTGAACTCCTCAGATCCTCCTTTGTCGCCCTCTTCCACGTACGATAGGCAGAGGGAACATATTCCCCGACCTCGTCTGCTTCTCGCCAGTCGCAACAAAAGCCTCCTTACCCTCTGTTCCTCGTCGTCGCTCCCAGTGAAGGACTTCGCCTTCTCTGTGACCGGCTAATCAAAGTTGGCACAATCCTCCCTTCTTTCATCCATAATTAGGCTCCTTTTCTTCCTCTCCTTCCCTAGAGTAGGTTTAGGCCCTTAGCTCCTCAAATTGACCGCCACTCATCCTTCTCCCACTTCATCTTCTCCATAGTTGGCACGAGCTCCGGCAAGCTAGTGCCAGCACTCCAACGCACCAAACACCACACCAACTCCACCACTACCTCCACCACACTCCACTGACCAGAAGCCCCAACCTAGTTGGGCTTATTAGTCCCTCATTCCCTCTGTCGAACAAAACCACCACTGCACTCCTTCGACTTTGAAAACTCTCCATTAACCACCAAACACCACAAAAACTTCCACCATCACATTCGTCGTGCTTTGGAGAGCCCTCTGAGTGCTTTAATTGGGGCAATAAGCCCATTTTCTTGTTTTAGGTCTTTGATTGGAGCCTTATCATCGCCACCATCTTCTTCGACCACAGCAGCTCCACTTGGACCATTATCTACCCTGCTGCAACCTACAATCAACGCAGCTTCAGGTCTTGAAGCTCTCCAGACCTTCAACCTAGCAAAAGTAATGTAGTGGAGTACTAATTGAACGCAGCCATCAGTTGCTGTTCTCAATGAAAGTAGGCAATGGGATTAGTCCCAAGTTGCGGACTGAGTGCCTCGCGACCGAGCATAAATTGAAATTGCCTCTTCAACTGTCTGTCTCTGAGTGCATGAGGGTGAGGTCATCATCACGTGACACTACTCATGCCCTCCCCCACGATCACGTCGGTGGGTATGGGTCAGATCTGATTACTCATTATTGTATACCCAGATCTAAGAGAGAAATCTGAGGAGGGTGGGGGGTGGTTTTGCACTATGGCCTCGGGATTCGTACCCCCCTCGCTCAGTACTTAGCCATTCTGAGGCTTGTGAGGCCCTTATGCCTCTCTTCTGCAGTGCTGTACCTTAGCCTTTTGCTGAGGCATGAGATAAGGCATCTGTGCCTTGGTTCTATCGACTGATTGGTTCTTTGGTGCTGTGCTCTGATATTACTAACATATGTTTGTGATTACTGTTGGTTTATATAAGTTGGATTAGAGCTTAGAATTTAGGGTTAATTTAGTGGTTCAAACCACCATTTTTAACTCGATATTTTGCACTTTGATATCCATATTCTAAGACACATTTTCTAATATATATTGCAAATCTTTTTGGTTATCTGATTCACTATTTCTGATTATTGTGATTAGTGATTGATTTGCTTATAATTGCTCCCTGTGAACAACCTCAGACACATTTCTTGTTTTCATGATTACAAATTTAAATGTTGTATTGATTTTAGTTACTATACTACGACACATTTTCCTAAAAATGACATTTTCGACGTAACTAAGGTGCTCAGCGGGAATTGATTCCCTAGGAGCCAACAGTTGGATTTGTTTGACAAGGTCCAACATCTCTTTATTAGACATTTAGAAGGCTCTACGAATGTCTGGATATAATATTAATATAATCCTAAGTTGGTTCTCAAGGATATTGGTCTAATAGGAGTAACGGTCCTATTATTAGATGTTTGATCTAAACATCAGACGACTTAAATTGACCTACCAGACGTCTAGATCATGTTAGACGTCTGATCTATCTGTCTAATTACAACTTAGGTTTTCTAGTTTTCTAAGTCTATTCTAGGATTTGCCTAAGTGTACTAGGATAGAGTAAGTGTTGCTAGGACCTAGGGTGTTATACTCTAGGCTCTTTGCAAAGAATCTAAAGAAATGAAAAGAGCAACTGATGTAAACATGTTTATATCACATAAACCATCTATTTTTGCATGTTCTTAGACATATAGTTGCATCATACATTATAAATATTCCATAACATGCATCATCATGCATTTAGGATAGGTTATATAAATTTTAGGTTAATTTCTCCTTTTTATTGTCAGGTGATAGGGCAACATTTAATTGGAGCCTCGGATTAAAGATCCAATCATACAGATCTGATCAAGGCAATTATTGGAGTTCAACGACTCTAAGATCGCCCGATGGGACTTTCATAGCATTAGATGCAGTCTAGGAAAGATCAGAGGTCAAGGGGCCAAGATGGTTTAAATCCGTACATTAGATGACAAATCCAACCACATGAATGGGATCGGATCGACGATTGTAGCCCAACAATGAGAAAGTCGGTCCAATCCGACATCTGTGGCACCATCTACAAGACACAAAAGATGGATGGCCATGATAACACCATGTGGCGCCATCACAGCCGCCCAAACCGGTCGCAGCATCTCTTCACAACTTTTGAAGGCGCAGGCAAGGCGAGATCTTAGCCGTTGGATCTTGATCCAATGGTGGAGATGGAGTAACAGTTAAATCATCTCCATGCCAATCAGCAAAGATAGCTTAGTGGAGAACGCCTCCACGCGCAACCTCGCGACATGCGTTTGAGCCTCCGCATGCCTCAAATCAAGGCGCTAGTGCGAGAGCAGTTCAATTTGACTGTTGGATGGCGATCGTACAGGTGGGAAATGCACGATGTGGCAGCATGGATGGGTGCGAATTGCGCACACGTGCGATGACGTACGTTTGAATGCCCGATCGCACACAGGTACGTGATGGGGCGCGATGAAGACATGGGCGCGATGGCTTCTGAGTCGTCTGATCGCGATTGGACGGCTGAGAGTGCACGATCGTGCATAGACATTGAAGCACAAGAAGAGGAGGCATGGCATGCACGCAACCTATGCCCACGTTCAGGGGCTTTAGTGACGCTTAAATCCATCACTAAGGACCCTAAGTTAATGTTTTAAGCATAAAATGACCAAATTGCCCTTAATCCCAACAACTATAAAAGAAGATTCCTACCACTTGAATTCTGAATCCCTTCCTTCACCTCTCCCCCTCTCCAAAGCTCTAAAGAAGCTTGTCCCAAACCTGGGATGCTCCTCTAGAGTTAAAATCAAAGTTTTCTTACCCCCATTCAAGAAGTGGATCCCATGACGATGACGCCCTACATCACCCTCAGTTCCTCCCGCTTTGTTCTCCATCTTCCATGCATCGCCCCATTTAGCTCGTCCCTTAAGCAGTCATCGAGGAGGATAACTTCTCACCTCCTTTCTCTCTACTACTTTCTAGAGTAGATTTTACTATTTTCTAGTTGTAATATTTCCTGCTTTCTAGTTGTAAAAACATTATCCATATTATAAAGTGTTTGTTCTCTCTCTCTCATTCTCTCTCTCTCTTATTATAAATATCGAATTCATTGTGAATATCTCACTTTCTAAACAAAGACAACAAAAGAATATAATTGCAGATTTCAAATCGACGTAGCCTCCCCATGTTCGACTCGGAATTCTTTTCGAGTTTCGGTAAAATTTATTTGTTGACAGATTTCTTCGCAAATCACACTACAACTATGGGTTTTCAAAACTCAACTTCTGTCCGTGACGATTTTCTGACTCAACATTTTGGCGTAGTTGCCGAGGAGGCAACAAATCTCAATTTTCTTTTGCATTTCATGCACTTAATTATTTTCTAACTTACTTTTATTTCTCATCTATTGTTTTGCAGGTACCTCAATAGGGAATCTTCAAGCGGTAGAAAGGAGTAAAGTACAGTTGAAGACAACTGTAAGTGCTCCCCATTCTTCCCTTTCACAACCCTAATTCAAACCCTAATTAACCTAGGTGTTCGCATAAACCCTAGGATTAGTTTGGATGCTTTGATTTCCACCCCCACTCATCTCACCCTTGTAAGAAAACAAACAAACAAAAAGATACTTCTTGCGGGACAAATTAACATACACAGTACATACACCCACATTCGAGGCACATAACCTAACTTGATTTTTATCTACTCAATCAGGATTCCAACCTGTGGAATCGGTACACACACCCAAACACATAATCGAGTGGAAATCAGAATAGGTATCCAATTGTGTGCCTAACTCAGTGGTGTATTAAGGCCAATTGCTTGAGTTGTTTGGGCCACACCACTCCATCTAAAATCAACTCATCAAGTAGCTTCCCCTTAAGGTTTACAATTTAGGTCAATACTAGGCGCTTGTTTGTACCTCAAAACACGCCTGTAATAACGCCTTCTTGTGCTATTTTCTAGCATTAACATTGCATAAAAGGATCCTGTAATCGCATTTGTAAAAACACTTGCATGCATGCATTTAATCAAGAGAGGAAGAGGAGTGAAACAATCGCCTGCATAGTTACATTTTTCTTCAAGTGCCTCCTTGCAAAATCACCCTCTTTTTATTTTTCCTCTTGATTTCTTCTTTTCTCTCCTTCCCGCGGCTGCACTCTTCCCGCAGCTGCATGCAACGCAGCACTTCTTCCCGTCACTTCTCCCTGCCAATGCCGCTCCCTATAGCTGCAACTTGCGCACCCTCTCCCTGCTGCAGCCGGCACGCCACTCTCTCCTCCTCTATAAGTAGCTGCAGCTTCATCCTCGCAACGGAGGCTGCTGCAGCAACAAAAACCCGTAGCCATCTTCTCCACCGCTTTCCCCTCCCATACGTCGGCCCTCCGTCGAGGAGGCACCCGGCGAGCAGGAGAACCCACTGTAGTGCACACCACCACAGTGGGAGCACCACCGCCCAGCTCTTTGACGAGCCGGTGGGCGTGGTGCATTCCCTCGCGTCATTTTTTCTCTTTAACGCCATTGCCGCCGCTCCAAGCTTCGAAGCTTGAAGCCACGGCAGCAGCAGCAGGTCCTCCCGCTCCTCCGCGACCATCCCCGCAGTCGCTCACCACCTTCGCGCACGTCTGCAGGGCGTTCCCCGCCTCCGTCTCCATTCTGTCCGCCTCGCAGTTGCACCTGTAGCCGTCCGCCGCGCGCACTGCAGCGGCCGGCTACGGCCTCGCGCCACCCCCTGCCCTCCTCCGCGACCCTCCGCGACCACCTGCAGACCTCCTCCACGCTCGCTCCTCCACACCTTCGCCCGCCCGTCGCCTTCGCGCACGCCTGCAGGAACCCTACGCGAAGCCGCGCCCGCACCCGCCGTCTTCAGACGTCTGCCTCCGCCTTCAGACGACGCGGCGTCAGACGTCCCCCGGAGGCGGCAGACGTCTTAACTCGCACATCCGTGATCTTTCGCTCGCCCGCTCTCTCTCTCTCTGCTGATCTCTCCCGCCCGCTCCCGCTCTCTCTCACGTATTCTCTCTCTCTTTTTTACTCACTAACAGACACACACTCACAGCAACGCACACACACACACATTCACCGACGCACACACACCTATACCAACACATACACACACACTCACACACTTATAGTACTATATATATAAATATATACATACATACATACATATATATATATATATATACATAGTATATCTATATAGTTATGTATACATACACATATATATAATATATATACATATATATATATATATATCTACTTATATATACATCTATATACTTATACATATACTTATATATATAGACATATATACTTATATACATATATATATATATATATACATATCTATATACATATATATATACATATATATAGTAATATATATATATATACTTATATACATATATATACACATATATATCTATATATATATATATATATATCTATACATATATAACTATACATTTATATATATATATAGATATATTTACTTATATACATACATATGTACATATATTTTCATGTTATTTATTATACGCTGTATCGCGGGAATATCTGCACCAGTTGCTGATATTCCCTGATACACGCGTACAAAAAAAGTGTGGTCCCATACATCATCCATCCTCCATCCACACTCCACGCGGCACCTAGTCGTGTTGGTTGCGTCTCTCTAGACGTCGACTGACTCGACATAGTGCTACACTCCATCGCCACCTCCACCCCCACCCCTTTATATATATACTACATATATATATATATACATACTATATTTACTTTCTGTCTATTTTCTTTTCTGTTAGTAAAAAGATAAAAAAAATACATAAAAAAGAAAAGATAATCTTTGACTTGCAGGTACCTCGTCTTGCGAGTAGCAAGACTTGTTTTGGGACTCTGTTTGGCTAAAAGCCAAGGACACAATTTTGAGGGTGTGCCTCAAGAACAAGGATTACCATAAAAAAACCTAAATAAGAAAAACACTAAAAACACAATAAACGAACGGAAGAGACGCGTTTTAAGGAAAACGTAGAAACTCGACTTTAACCCCACTTCCTTGTGTTCGACCCTGGGCCTAAAAGTGACAAGATAAAATCAATTAGGCCAGGTTAAAAATTTTGTAAAGAGATGGTTAGGTCCAAATTAGGTTAACCACTATACACATCTCAACGATAAAAATATCATATTAACAACCTATTCGGGCCGACCCATCATAACTTTTCTGGTGCCGTTGCCGGGGAAGGTGCGCTTTCGAGTAAGTTTCTATCCAATTCCTTTAAATTTGTCTCTTCTCTCTTCACGGGTATTGTTGTTTTTGGTGCGCAGGTGAACCTGGTGGAAGGAGAAGAAGGCTGACGAAGTCGAGGACGTGAGCAGATCAAAGGCGGGAACGAGAGCGTGAAGATGCCGACATCGCATTGGAGCTTCGCACACGTTGCCGAACAAGTAGGTTTTCTTTTCTCATCAAATTAGGGTTAACTTGCCACCACAATAAAAAAAAAAATTTTAAACTAAAAACTAGAAAAACTTCTTGGGATTTCTTGAGGGCAAGTGGATTAAAATTCACTTGATTGATTGGTTGTCTTCACTCCCACTGCCCCGGGATTTCCCGCCTTACTTCGCATAGCGAAAATCTGAGAATCTTGATTCTTAGATTTTTCGCCGTGGGAAGTATTCTTTGAGGCAAAAGAAAAGGATTGCTTGTATCCCTCTTTTGCCTCACTTATCTTTAATTCAGGATCACATTTTTGGTGGGGAGACTTGGAATTGAGTTGATTCCAACCCCACCACGACTTTTCAAACTTGCTTGTGATTCGATCCTGAATACTTCAACCCCAACAATTTTAGTTTCTTTATCTGTTGGTTGAAGCCTTGTGTGTGGATATCTTTCTGGTGATTGGGAGCACTTGAATTGAAGTGCTTTGGCTCCCTTTCACATTGGTATAAAATTGATTCACGCATCCACACATAGAAATCTCCATTTAGGGTAGCCCATTGCATTTTAGCATGCATTAACTAACTGATAATTGAAGAAGGGTTTCTTGGGCTTTAGAAAAAAAAAACCTGTATTCTTGCAAAACCCGGAGATTGGTTGAATTGGTAATTCAGCAAAATCCTAAAATTCATACTACTTAAGGTTGAACTCTAAAAACCATTCACCAATTAAACTTCAATTCGGGGAGATTTCCCTGTTGCATGCTTGTTCTTACACACTCTTAAAATCAATCACTTAGGCATTACCCGTAAACAATGCCCTTCACATTCCAAAAGCACTTGACCCTAAGCCTCTAATTAAAATTGGTAGTAACTTGACCCTTTTTTAGGATTGGAGGTCTAACTACCTACGTGTAGCGGCTACGTGCTGGTGAGAGTTCCCGCGTGCTATCGGGTGTCTAAGACTGGGGCAAACGGCCTTTCAATCTGGCCCGGTGGTTCCGCGGTGCTCGCATTCGGTTCCGTAGTTCGTGATAGTAGGTAACTTAGATCTTTAAGTCTAAGGGAACACTGTCGAGGTTAGGAACTTGATTGTATTGATTTGTAATCAAGTGTACCTTTGAGGCGTCATTTCTCTCATCTCTTTTCCCTACTCATCTCCTCAACTCTTCCTCCGGTAGTGCATGTTTGGGAGGAGGTCACAAAACCCTGAATTGCTTGTATTGACTGATAAATCTAGAAAAAGAGTCGAATCATCCTCCTCCTCCACAAACATGGCACACACCCCCGCCTCACCACTTCGTCACAATTCCAATTCTTTCAACACCAGGCTTATCCCGAGAAACCCTGCAAGACCTTCCTTATCGAGTGTCGCGCCAAGCGACTCGGTAAGTCATGTGGAACTGGCTTCTGCGAGCCAGTATTTCAACACAGAGGACCAAGCCTCCGTGTACTCGGACACATATGCGGACACGTCTTCTGGCATAGAAGATGCCTGCACCCTGGGGAACAACCCGTTTTCTGCCACGTATAACCCAGGGTGGCACAATCATCCCAATTTTGCATGGTCCAACAACCCGCAGCGTTGAAACCCCGCTGGTGGACCGATGCGATCGTCCGCACCCATCATCCCAAGGGCCCAGTCTAATCCTATGGCAAATCTGCCATCAGGCCCTTGTGTGCAGAAAACCAAACACGCATCAAAACCTCTTGATAAATTGATGCGAATGATGACGGAAATGTCAAAGCGCCATAAAGAAAACATGACCTCTCTTCAACATTTGGCGCAGTAGAATGCTGAGATCAGTCAACTAAGCATGGCGACTCGATCTCAGGGCACTTTTCCCGCCCAACCTGTTCCAAACCCGCAAAACTTTGTACCCTGTGGTCCGCAACCACAGGTACAACCTTCTCAGGAACAGGTTCATCAAATTCTGCAAGCTCCGAGTATTCCTCCGGGATTTCAGGTTAATCCCGCTGCAGCACCGCACTCTTATGCTGATAGTGATCACATCAAGGATGACACGTCTGACGAGGACGTGACTATCAGTACGTGTATCGAACTAATTGGAGCCGATTCAGACTGCTGCAAATTACCTGACGACTGCCTGACCAACACAAACTATGACGTTCCGCAATCCCTCCCTATTCCTGTACCTTCTCCTGACCAGACTTCTGACGAGGTTTTTTCCGCTTCCCATACCTTGTGGTCTGAGTCATTGCCGGGCTGCTCACCGCCGGTCCACACTATGGAAGATCGGATTGCCCTTTCTTTCCCGCTAAATCAGGCGGATTTGCAAATCCACACTGGGACCTTGAGCCCACATCTTACTCACTGGGGCTATTCCCTTTTGGATCCATCTATCCAAAAAGCCCCCCTTCTTGGCCAATCTAAGGGCCAACTTCCTCTTCCTGATCTATTTTCTGATCCGCCTGGGACACTCTCGTCCCAGAAAATGCCAAATCTCTCACCATCCACCATTACTTTTCACGCCTCTATCGCGATTACTTCGCTTTTCTCTTCACCACCCATCATCCACCCACCCTTCCACCCTGATTTATACCCTGAACCTCAGCTCCTATTACCCGATCTGTCGTCCGTTCTCTGCCTTTCCCTGTATGCATATGAGGACATAGCATTGTTTGGCATGGGGGGTGGATAGGCATCCAAAGGATCCGGGTATTTTATGGTATCAGACAATTACCACCTATTTATAAATATGCAAGAAAAAGAAAAAAGAAGAAAAAAAAAAATATAATAATAATAAATGGTGTTTAGTAATGATTTGAAAGCTGAAACAAAAAGGCAATAAGTGTTTATGGATATTCAACCTCTGTTTTGAAGATTTTCCAGGCCACAAAAGCTTGATTCGCTCAGGCTCGGCTTAATTCACTTAAAGCATTGCCAAAATAGATCAAGATCTCTCCTAACTAAGGATGTATTCTTGTACCTGAGACACAAGTACAAGATCCGTTGGTTTACTTTTACTTGAGAGCTTAAGTAAACATGGTTCACACTACACATATCAGGAAAGGCCAGGTGAACATAAGATCCAACCCTAGTGTTCATTAGGGAAGGTGAAGTCCTTACCTGTGCACGCAGGTAGACTTTTTATCCCAAGCTTTAGTCTTGTGTTTAGGAGCGACTCTTTCCACCAAAAATAAACTCTCCCACCAAAAAGAAAAAAAAGTGTGCTCTTTCAAAATGTGTTGTAAGAGATATACTGACACGTGTTTCAAAAAAAAAGGAAAAAATAAAAAAAAAGATGTTGCAAAGGAGTCAGTATATCTCATAAATGTCTGTATACTTTGTTTTTCGGTGAGCCACAAAAAAAAAAATCAGAAAATGGGAGTTGAGTTTTCCGTCATCATCTTAAGGGTCAATTCGAAGACATGAGCTGAAACTGGGACCAACCTGTACTTAAAAATTCGTGAAACCCTGGGATTGAGTCTTAATGTTCATCTGGTCAGTCTTGATCCTTCACTATGCACAAACCATAACCTCTTGAGCTCTCGAGTACGGCAAAAACCTCCTGGGTCCTGGAAATCGTACTTAAGGTTTAAATATCAAGAGTCCTGGTTAGTTGAGAGATGATCTATGTCATGTGAGACTTAAAGTACTGGTAGTCTTCTTTACAATTGGTTCTCACAATATTCGATAGTAAACACACCTGTATCACCTCAGAAGAAAATCTTCAGCTTAAGATCATTTCTAAATACTATTTTGCTAGGGACTAGCAAAAGATAGGCATGGGGGTATATGTTTGCACCTCAAAACATGCCTGTAATAACGCCTTCTTGTGCTATTTTCTAGCATTAACATTGCATAATAGGATCCTGTAATCGCATTTGTAAAAACACTTGCATGCATGCATTTAATCAAGAGAGGAAGAGGAGTGAAACAATCGCCTGCATAGTTACATTTTTCTTCAAGTGCCTCCTTGCAAAATCACCCTCTTTTTATTTTTCCTCTTGATTTCTTCTTTTCTCTCCTTCCTGCAGCTGCACTCTTCCCGCAGCTGCATGCAACGCAGCACTTCTTCCCGTCACTTCTCCCTGCCAACGCCGCTCCCTATAGCTGCAACTTGCGAACCCTCTCCCTGCTGCAGCCGGCACGCCACTCTCTCCTCCTCTATAAGTAGCTGCAGCTTCATCCTCGCAACGGAGGCTGCCGCAGCAACAAAAACCCGCAGCCATCTTCTCCACCGCTTTCCCCTCCCATACGTCGGCCCTCCGTCGAGGAGCCACCCAGCGAGCAAGAGAACCCACTGTGGTGCACACCACCACAGTGGGAGCACCACCGCCCAGCTCTTCGACGAGTCGGTGGGCGTGGTGCATTCCCTCGCTTCATTTTTTCTCTTTAACGCCATTGCCGCCGCTCCAAGCTTCGAAGCTTGAAGCCACGGCAGCAGCAGCCCAGCAGCAGCAGCAACACGTCCTCCCGCTCCTCCGTGACCATCCCCGCAGTCGCTCACCGCCTCCGGGCGCGTCTGCAGGGCGTTCCCCGCCTCCGTCTCCGTTCTGTCCGCCTCGCAGTTGCACCTGTAGCCGTCCGCCGCGCGCACTGCAGCGGCCGGCTACGGCCTCGCGCCACCCCCTGCCCTCCTCCGCGACCCTCCGCGACCACCTGCAGACCTCCTCCATGCTCGCTCCTCCATGCCTTCGCGCACGCTTGCAGGAACCCTACGCGAAGCCGCGCCCGCACCCGCCGTCTTCAGACGTCTGCCTCCGCCTTCAGACGACGCGGTGTCAGACGTCCCCCGGAGGCGGCAGACGTCTTAACTCGCACATCCGTGATCTTTCGCTCGCCCGCTCTCTCTCTCTCTCTGCTGATCTCTCCCGCCCGCTCCCGCTCTCTCTCACGTATTCTCTCTCTCTTTTTTACTCACTAACAGACACACACTCACAGCAACGCACACACACACACATTCACCGACGCACACACACCTATACCAACACATACACACACACTCACACACTTATAGTACTATATATATAAATATATACATACATACATACATACATACATATATATATATATATATATATATATATATATATATATACATAGTATATCTATATAGTTATGTATACATACACATATATATAATATATATACATATATATATATATCTACTTATATATACATCTATATACTTATACATATACTTATATATATAGACATATATACTTATATACATATATATATACATATATATAGTAATATATATATATATATATACTTATATACATATATATACACATATATATCTATATATATATATATCTATACATATATAACTATACATTTATATATATATATAGATATATTTACTTATATACATACATATGTACATATATTTTCATGTTATTTATTATACGCTGTATCGCGGGAATATCTGCACCAGTTGCTGATATTCCCTGATACACGCGTACAAAAAAAGTGTGGTCCCATACATCATCCATCCTCCATCCACACTCCACGCGGAACCTAGTCGTGTTGGTTGCGTCTCTCTAGACGTCGACTGACTCGACATAGTGCTACACTCCATCGCCACCTCCACCCCCACCCCTTTATATATATACTACATATATATATATATACATACTATATTTACTTTCTGTCTATTTTCTTTTCTGTTAGTAAAAAGATAAAAAAAATACATAAAAAAGAAAAGATAATCTTTGACTTGCAGGTACCTCGTCTTGCGAGTAGCAAGACTTGTTTTGGGACTCTGTTTGGCTAAAAGCCAAGGACACAATTTTGAGGGTGTGCCTCAAGAACAAGGATTACCATAAAAAAACCTAAATAAGAAAAACACTAAAAACACAATAAACGAACGGAAGAGACGCGTTTTAAGGAAAACGTAGAAACTCGACTTTAACCCCACTTCCTTGTGTTCGACCCTGGGCCTAAAAGTGACAAGATAAAATCAATTAGGCCAGGTTAAAAATTTTGTAAAGAGATGGTTAGGTCCAAATTAGGTTAACCACTATACACATCTTAACGATAAAAATATCATATTAACATCCTATTCGGGCCGACCCATCAGCGCTCCACTTTACTTTTGATTTCAAAAGGAAAATATCTTCACCCGTGTTTTGAAAATCTGGTTTGCCTCTTGAATTTGATTGAATTTACCTAATTCTAAACCCTAAAAGCTACTTAAGCAAGATTTGAACCTTAAAATCCACTCATCCAAATAATCTTACTTGAAAACCCTGGTTGTGCACGTACTCACACATATTCAATCAATCATTAAGGGCACAACCCATTTTAAGGGCCCACCACATTTCATAAGCACTACAATCCTATGCTTAAGTTAAAATTGATTAGACGTTGGCCTTAAGGATTGATTCACTCTTCGGAGCCCAGATTGAGATTGTTCATTATTAACCTACTTGTACTAGTCAATCTGATGTCTAGCTAGGGGAGTAGCATCAAATGACTACGGTTAGGGGGTACACTAGGAACCGGAGGCGCAAGTCGAAGGAAGACCCTTCACCCTAGCCCCTCCTAACTGGTTGGATTAACTAGATACAAGTAGAGTAAATCATCTATAATCTTAAGATGGATTCTGAGAGTCTGTAGATCCTTAGGCTACCCAACTTAAGGACAAGCATGTTTTGTTGTGCTGTAGGATTCTTATCCCCAGTCCTTCCGACCTCTTCCTTGTTTATGCTTGGAAGGAGGTCATTGAATCCCCGATTGGAAGGACCATTAGATCATTCTAGGAGGCATAGATTGAATTTTGGCCAAATTGATCCCATGTCCGATCAACAACCTCCTCTGCCTCAGAATCAACAAGAGATGTTTCAAAGGTAGCTGGAACAAATGCAGAGAATGCAAGAATGGTTCCAGAGAATGCAGAGCACTCAGCCCTTGAAGGATTTTTATGATCCTTCAAATTACGAGGAACACGCCGGTGTCTAGAATCCAGCCAGAGACATTGAAATCAAGCCCCAGGTGTTAATCCTAATAAAAAATTTTCATGGGCTTGGCTCTGAAGACCCATTTCAGCATTTGGAGGACTTGACCACTTTGGTCCAGACCACCAAAGCACGAAATGTGATTGAAGATCAAATGATCATGAGGCTCCTTCTCCACTCTCTTAGGGATAAGGCTGCTCAATGGTACAGGACCATAGGAAGGCCGATAGCAACTTGGAACAATCTTAAATCAGCTTTCTTAAAGAAATTCTTTCTAGTTGGGCGTACCAATGCACTGAGGTGGATGATTACTACTTTTGCCCAGCAGCAAAGGGAGTAGTTTCATGTTGCCTAGGAGCGATTCCAGGACTTATTGCAGAAGTGTCCACACCAAGAGGTGCCTAAATGGCAACTCGTGTAGATCTTTTACCATGGGTTGACTGAGCAACTCAAAAATCACGTGGATGCTTCTTGCGAAGGCAATTTCCTCAACAAAGACGCAGATAGTGCACATGATTTGTTTGAGGAAATGAATGAAAATTCAATCAATCATGCTTCCATGGATACATTTAACAAGTCCCAACAACCCAACTTGAATGTTAATGAGGTCCATGACTCTCATTCATTCGTAATGGAGTTGATTTGTAATAAACTAGATAAGGTGAACCTGGTTACCAAAATGATGGAGGAGTGGATGGCGGGAAACACTGCAAACAATTCTCTATCCACTCAATCTTAGAATTCAGGATTCCATTCTTTGCAAGCTCCTTCTGGATAGGAGTTCGTGAATCAACTAGATGTAGCTCAACTTGTGAGCCAACATTACTCGAAACCCCACGAGTTCCAAACTAGGGCCTTTGATCCCAGTTTTTGTGATCCTTCTCTTTCTTTCTCTCCATCCTCTCCCTATGAGGATGTCTGTGCTTTATAGGAGAACATTAGGTCCAACCCATATTCCAATGCTTATAATCTGGGTTGGAGGAACCACCCTAACTTCTCTTGGAAAAATCTAGGGTAGTAGACCCAATCCCGGCCTAGCAACTATGCTCCACAAAGACTAATGGGTCAGGGTCATGTTTATACTCAGATGCCCTCGAATCAGGTCAATCAGCAAGTCTGGAATGCTCGTCAACCCATAGGGCAGGCTGATTTGAACTATTAGATGGTAGAGATGCAAGGATCTGTGCTCCAGCTCATGCAACAAATGAAAACCTCGCTAGACAACTTACAAATTAGGCTCATTGCTAACACCCGTCAGCCTAGATCTTTGCCATCTCAACCTATACTCAACTCACGCAACATACAGAATCCGAACAATCAAGCCCAAGGGTATGGGAATCAAAGGGACCCACACGCACATGCTCAGGTGGTTGAGCAAGGTCCTTCCTATTCTACTTAATCAAATCTGGGTTTCTTGGCTAATCAAGCCCCTCCGATCTTTCCTAAGCCTCCCCAAGACCCAAACCCGTACGCATTTGCCAACTCCGTTACTTTGAGGAGTAGAAGGCAAACCTAGGACCCACACCTACCCTACTCTAGTCAAGGAAATCCTGGTGAGCCTAAGGAAAGAAAAGATAATTTTGAAGAAGAAATCAAGGCTCAAGAACCTGATTCCGAAGATCTGACTCATGTTCCTTTTCCTAAGGCCTTGATTAAACCTAGGAAGAAGAAGCCTGTTGATAGTAATTAGGAGCTCTTGAATATATTCAAGAATGTTGAAATCAATATCCCCCTCCTCGATACTATCAAACACAGACTGGCTTATGCTAAATTCTTAAAGGATTTATGCACCCATAAGCCTAAGTCGAGGGAATCTGTTCTGAGGAAGGTGACACTCTCTGAGTAGGCTAGTTCTATTATCCTGCATTACCTTCCTTCAAAAAATAGAGATCCAGGTGCCCCTTTGATTTCATGTGTTATCGGAGATTACACCTTTGATAGGGCACTCTTGGATCTAGGTGCATCCATTAACCTAATTTTGACTTCTCTTTATGAGAAGTTTACATTAGGTGAACTTTGGCCAACCTCAGTAACGCTGTAGTTAGATGACCGTTCGGTCACAAATCCGAGAGGCATTATTGAGGATGTTATTGTCAAGGTTAAGGACTTCTATTTTCCTGTAGATTTCCTTGTCCTTGACATTCATATACTTGAGAATTTAAGGAACACGCCTATCATTCTGGGGCATCCGTTCCTGGTTACCGCTAAGGCCAATATAAACTGTGAGAGTGGTAGCATGGAAATCACCTTTGGGAATCGGAAACTGAAATTGGATATTTTCAAGGCGATTAATAAATTTGAGGATTGTGGATTTATAAAGGAACTCGAGGAAGATAACTTAAATATTTAGACATGTATGGTTGTTTCTGCAATTGAAAGTTCCACCTGTCTCGATCAATCTAACTTGCAACCTCTACGGCAAACCCACCACATTCTGAAGAGGTTATTGATTTTGTTCACTTTCAACCTCTTCCTCTTGATGAATCTTCATCAGCATCATCCTTACCTTCCATCTTAGACCCGCCCCAACTTGAATTGAAACCATTGCCTGAGAGTTTGAAATATTAGACTTTAGGACCTAAAAAGACACTCCCTGTGATTATCAGTGCTAGATTGACTAAGGAGCAAGAGATTAAACTGATCAAGGTCCTAAAAGAACACAAAGAGGCAATTGGTTGGACCATTCATGACCTTTGGGGGATTGAGCCATCTTACTACAATCACAGAATTTTCATGGAAGATGGATCCTACCCTTCTCGCCAGATGTAGAGGAGATTAAACCCTAATATGCAAGAAGTCGTCAAGAAAGAAATAATTAAGTGGCTCAACGTAGGAATCATTTATCCGATCTAAGATAGTCCTTCGGTAAGTCCCATGTAAATTGTTCCCAAGAAAGCCAGGATTACCGTTGTGACTAACGAGAAAGGAGAATCTATCACAACTCGTTCAGCTTTCACTTGGAGGGTCTGTATCGATTACAGGAAGCTAAACACAACCACGAAAAATGATCATTTCCCTTTGCCATTCATCGATTAAATTCTCGAAAGACTATCCGGGAGAAAGTACTTCTATTTCCTAGATGGTTACTCGGGATGCAATCAAGTCCCTATCCATCCTGAGGATCAGGAAAAAATGACTTTCACCTATCCCTACGAAACCTTTGCTTTCCGTAGAATGCCATTCGGCTTATGCAATGCACCTGTGACTTTTCAAAGGTGTATGCTAGCCATATTCTCTGACATGGTGGGAGAGTTTATGGAAGTCTTCATGGACAATTTCTCTATTTTCAGAGAATCATTCGATTCTTGCCTGGCTAATCTTGAATTGATCCTTAAAAGATGCATCAAAACAAGATTGGTCCTTAGCTAGGAAAAGAGCCATTTCATGACACAAGAAGGTATCGTCTTTGGTCACGTAATCTCTAAACTAGGAATTGAAGTTGACAAAGCTAAGTTTGATGTTATCTCTAAACCTCCTCCTCCCACATTTGTCAAGCAAATCCGCTCATTTCTCGGTCATGTGGGATTTTATCAAAGGTTCATCAAGAACTTCTCTAAGGTTGCTCGCCCTTTGAGTAACGTTCTTGCCAAAGATACGCCGTTTGAATTTGATGAATTGTGCCGCAAGGCAGATTTTCTTAAAATGGCAGTTACTTGTGCTCCGGTGCTACAACCATCGGTCTGGACAGCCCCATTTGAGATCATGACCGACGCTTCTGATTATGTGGTCGGGGCTATTTGGGCCAAAAGATTGATAGGAAGTCCTCTGTCATTTACTACCCTAGTAAAACTCTGGATGAGGCCCAGAGGAATTACACTGTTACTGAGAAGGAATTGCTAGCAGTAATATTTGCTTTAGAAAAATTCAAGACTAATCTCTTAGGGTCTCACGTCATAATTTTCACCGACCACTACGCCTTGAGATATCTCTTGGCCAAAAAGGATGCTAAACCCTAGCTCATTCGATGAATTCTTTTGCTTCAAGAATTCGATCTTGAAATCAAAGATCAATCCGGGGCATAGAATGTAGTGGAGGATCATCTTTCGAGGATTCTAAGTGATTCTTCTCATTCAGATATTCTGATTACTGATACTTTTCTGGTCGAGGCTATTCTGGCAGTTTCAGGTGTCCAAACCCCTTAGTTTGCAGACATAGTAAATTATTCGGCTGTTGGTCAAACCCCCCAGGATTGAACCAAGCACGACGGGATAGACTTAAATCTAAAGCCAAATATTACTTCTGGGATGACCATGAATTGTATCGCATTGGCTCTGATCATATTATTCGCCGATGTGTACTATAGAATGAGTTTCAAAGCATACTTGATTTCATGGGACCCTTCCTCCCTTCATTTGGACACTAGTACATTCTTATTGCTATTGATTATGTGTCCAAGTGGATTGAGGCTTTTCCCACTCAAACCAATGACCACAAAGTGGTCATCGATTTTGTCAAAAAGAATATCTTCGGTTAGTTCGGGATTTTGAGGGCCATCATCAGCGATGGTGGTACTCACTTCACAAATGCCCAGTTCTGCAATGTACTGCCAAAATATGGGGTAAATCACAGAATTTCCACACCTTACCATCCCCAGATGAACAGACAGGTTGAGATCTCCAATCGGGAGATTAAGAATATCTTGCAGAAAATGGTTAGGCCTAATCGAAAAGATTAAACTCAAAAGCTTGATGACGCTCTTTGGGCCTACCGTACGGTGTACAAAACACCAATCAGCATGTCACCATTTTGTCTAGTGTATGGAAAGGCATGCCATTTACCCGTAGAGATTGAACATTGGGCATTCTAGGTGATCAAGAAATGCAAGTTTGATCTATGTTCAGCTAGAAAGAGCAAAAAGCTCCAACTATCTGAGTTGGAGGAGCTTAGAAATGATGCGTACGAGAATTCCAAGATCTATAAGGCTCTGACCAAAGCTCTTCATGACCAACTGATTTCCCGCAAGAGCTTTGAGCCGAACCAGAAGGTCTGCCTCTTTGATTCTCGAATTAAGCTCTTTCCCGGCAAGCCTAGGTCAAAGTGGGGTGGCTCGTTCATCATGGATCGAATATTTCCCAACGAAGCTGTTGAGATCTCAGACCCAAAGATGGGTAATTCTTTTAAGGTCAATGGACAACATCTAAAACCTTATGTTGACCGTGTTATTCCAGAACTTGTCTCCGATAAGGTTGCTTTAACCTTAATGTGACTTCTTTGGTTGGACTTCATCTAGTTGATAGCATTAAACTCAGCACTTGTACGGTCTGACTCAAAGCTGACTCGAGCATCATGGAATATAGGTGATATTTTCTTCATTCTACCCTGCTTCTCATGCATTTTATTTTCAATGAGGATATTGCATCAGCTAGGCATGGGGGGTTGGATTCATTTCTGAATCATTTTGTTAGCTTTGTGGTATTCTTGTAAATTCCACTTATTGTTCTCTCTCTAAAAAAAAAAAAGGAATTAGGAAAGAATAATTGGGCATTAGGACTTTTCAACCTTAAGGAATATTACAGTAGGATCTGAACACTTAGACCCTTCAGATCTTCAAACTTAATCAGCCTGGGTGTCTACTAAAATGTGGATTTGTTTATCGAGTCCTTGCCATTCTGAATTTACTTCAATTTGGTTAAATAATTTATGGTGACAAGTACACGACTTATCAACCTGCCCTCTGATTTGAGGGGATTTTAAGTCTAAGCATCTACACACTATTTGCACTGACTCACTTTTTTGTGGTTTTAATGGAAATTGGGTAGCTAATGAACCTTCTAGGGTGATATGGCTGGCAAGTTACCGTGGGTAACAACCCATTGGTAGGTTGTCTAGAGCCTAGTCACACGACCATTCTTTTCCTGCTGCCTTTAGGTAAATCTTAGATCAGGGAAGCCACCTACTTACAAAAAAAAGAAAAAAATCAAAAAATATCAAGAAAAAAGGACAAAAGAAAAAGAAAGGAATAAGCCACACTTCACCGCACAAGTATGGATGGCAAGTTATAGTTGGTAACAACCCATTGGTAGGTTGTCCAGAACCCAGCTCAAGAAATGCATGTATAATTCCAAAACACTTAAGATGAAGTGAAGTATAATAAAATGGGGAGATATGCACTGGGTTCACCTTTGTGTTGACCCCATAATAATAAAAGTAGAGAGAAAGCTATAGGTCGAATTGATAAACATTATGCAGAATTTTTTTCAAGTTCACCTAGGGGCATAGAAACTCGAAGTCTATTCTAGTCATTGATCAACGAGTCTATCACATTTCACACATAAAGGTGATTAGAACTTAAGGTTCTCTTCGAGTCTTGGGTAGGTTGAGTGGCCGTAGAATGCTGTTCCGATACCATAAACTCAAAAATCCAAAAAAATTAGAAAAGAAAAAAAAGAAAAAAAAGATCCTTCTTTGAATAAGGTGAGGGCTTGAGGCGGCCTGCATTTTGGCAGACACTCGGGCGCTGTGGTGTCTCTACAGTTCAGGTCCTAGTTGAAATTCATAAGAGTTGAAAAATAACTATTGCCCAAGAAATCCGACATAATTCTCTTATAAATAGCATGTAGTTTTGCTAGGGACTAGCAAAAGATAGACATAAGGGAGCGATGTAAACATGTTTATATCACATAAACCATCTATTTTTGCATGTTCTTAGACATATAGTTGCATCATACATTATAAATATTACATAACATGCATCATCATGCATTTAGGATAGGTTGAATAAATTTTAGGTTAATTTCTCCTTTCTATAGTCAGGTGATAGGGCGACATTTAATTGGGGCCTCGAATTAAAGATCCAATCGTACAGATTTGATCAAGGCGATGATTGGAGTTCAACGACTCTATGATCGTCTCAATCGGACTTCCATAACATCAAATGTAGTTTGAGAAAGATTAGAGGTCAAGGGGCCAAGATGGTGTAAATCCATACATCAGATGACAAATCCGACTACATGGATGGGTTCGGATTGATGATCACTGCCCAACGATGCGAAAATCGATCCAATCCAACATCTGTGGCACCATCTACAAGACACAAAAGATGGACGGCCATGATGGCACCATGTGGCACCATCACAGCCGCCCAAACTAGCCGCGGCATCTCCACTCAACTTCTGAAGGCGCAAGCGAGGTGAGATCTCAGCCGTTGGATCTTAATCCAACGGTTGAGAGGGTGTAATGGCAAAATCATCTCTGTGCCAATCCGCGAAGGTAGCACAGTGGAGAACGCCTCCACACGCAACCCTGCGACGCGCATTCGAGCTCCTACTCACCTCAAATCAAGGTGCAGGTGTGTTAGCGGCTCAATTCGACTGTCGGATGGTGATATTGCGGATGAGAGATGCATGATGTGGCAACATGGATGGGCGTAGATTGTGCACGCGTGTAATGACGCACGTTTGAATGCCCGATCGCATGCAGGCGCGCGATGGGGAGTGATGAAGGTGCAGGCGCGAGGGCTTTTGAGTCGTCCGATCTTGCGATTGGACGACAGAGAGTGCACAATAGTGGTAGGCATTGAAGCACGGTTAGAGGAGGAGGTGGGCGCGACCTACGCCCACGTTCAGGGGATTTAGTGATGCTTAAATTCGTCACTAAAGACCTTGAGTTAATGTTTTTAAGCATAAAATGACCAAATTGCCCTCAATCCTTACAACTATAAAAGGAGACCCCTACCACTTGAATTCTTCATCCCTTCCTTCACCTCTCTCCCTCTCCAAAGCTCTAGAGAAGCTTGTCCCAAACTCGGGATGCTCCTCTAGAGTTAAAATCAAAGTTTTCTCACCCACATTCCGGAAGTCGATCCTGCGACGACGACGCCCTACCTCACCCCCGATTCTTCCTGCTTCGTTCTTCATCTTCTAGGCATCACCCTATCTGGCTCGTCCTCCAAGCAGCCATCGAGGAGGATAACTTCTCACCTCTTTTCTGTTTACTGCTTTCTAGTTGTAATATTTCCCACTTTCTAGCTGTAATATTTTCCGCTTTCTAGTTGTAAAAACATTATCCATATTATAAAGTGTTTGTTCTCTCTCTCTCTCTCTCTTAGTGTTAATATCCAATTCATTATGAATATCTCGCTTTCTAAACAAAAACAACAAAAAAATATAATCGCGGATTTCAAATCAACGTAGCCTCCCTATGTTCGACTTGGAATTCTTTTCAAGTTTCAGTAAAATTTATTTGTTGACGGATTTCTTTGGAAATCACACTACAACGATAGGTTTTCAAAACTCAACTTTCGTTTGTGACGATTTTTCGACTCAATAGCAAGAAATAAATATTACAATAAAACTTTCGAAGTCCTATTCTTCAATTTCTTCAAGCTTTGAGCCTAAGTAAAGCTCCATCTCCTTTTCTGCACCATCAGGCTCCTCCATTCCTCCATGGTCTTAAACTTGATTACTTACTTCCACTTGCATATTAACTTGAAACTTTAAACTCAATGCAAATGTTAAAATACAAGTGTTTTGTTATCATCAAAATCAATAATCATAGTGCACTTTCTCCAACACATAGGGATTTTTGGGAAATTAAGCAATTCAATTTTGATTTAAATGAAGCTAGCAAACATCGTAAATTTGCAATTAACTAAGTTGGAATAAATTCATAATTTTTCATACAAAAATGCTTGAATTTACAATGATCGAGCTGAACTTTCTCACCATAAATATATTGTTCAAAAATCTTTTGAACCCAATCAGCGTGTTTTGCTTTTTGACGCTAGATTACGATCTTTTCCTGGAAGGTTAAAATCAAGATAGACGAACCCTTGCATCATCCTTAAAACTTATCCATATGGTGCCCTTGATATTTTCTATCCAAAGACAAATATTTCCTTACAAGTCAACAATCAGTGATTAAAGTCCTATCTGGATAATTCTCCAAATCAGCCTTTAGATTCACAAGATTTACATGACTTACTTGACCCTTATCTTTGATGCACTTTATGATCGGCTAAAAGGTGTAAAAGACAACACTGGATGGAAGGTAACCAATCATTTTTCCTGCTTTCCTTCTTCTTTTCCACTTTTCTTAGGTTCTGACCATCCCAAATTTTATCTCTTCACACTCAGGTGACAAGTTTCTACCTTCCTTATGCATAAGGACATTACATAATCTTAGCATGGGGGGGGACACATTAAATTTTGTCGATATTTTCAGGATTTTCAGAACCCAAAAACACAAAAAATTCTTCTTTTTGCATGCATTTTTCAAAAAACCATAAAAATCATATATTCAAAAACTTTTTGAGAAATTTCAAAAACTTGGTACCATGGTTGTAACTTTATTTCAAAGTAAGGTACTCATGGGATTTAATCTTTAACAAACTTAAGGATGATTCCAAAGATCTTTTTGTTAGACTTTTTAAGTCTAAAAATTTAGACTCGATCAGTTTATCTCCCAATGAAATCCTCTTGAACTCCTGAAGAAACTAACTATCCCTAATAATGTTTAGTGGTTTGAATAGTACTTGATCTTGCTGTCAATCCAGAAATTTGAATTTCTTTTGAAACTCAAGTGTCAAAAATTTCACACACAAGCCAACAAAAATAAAAAGCCCCAAAACACATAAATAAATAATTCCCTATGTTTAACTTAAGGTGAAACCTAAAGCAGTTTTGATTTGATGAGTCCCTACCATGGAGGAGAAAACTCTCCTTTGAGGAAGTGATGCTAACAGTTACCTGCTTGGTTCTTGCTCCATATATATATTCCATATCTATATACAGAGCATATAAGCACATCTTACGGTTCAGGTGTCTCAAACGATACTATCCCAAAGTATCAAAGTGAGAGCCTGAATTCGCTAAGAGTTCCTCTTATGGTGCCACGAGGTGTCGGGATGTAGGGCTCCCGGAGGTGTCATGGGCGGTGCTTTTATAGAGTTGGAGCAAGAGCCTCCTTAAGGATCAGTAACAGGGACAAGGCTTCCAACATAATTATGTTAAGGTTAATTTGAGGCTAAGCATGGGGGAGAAAACAACAAAAACATCAAAATATAATTTCAAAAACAAAATGTTGCCCATTCACAAAGCATTGAGACTTGACTTTTCTTTTTCATGCAAATTCTAGATCGATTTCTTAAGTCAAGAAGGTTCTTATTATGGAAAAGGTTAACAGGATAATTAGAATCAAAAGGGGGAATTTGTCGCATTCTTGGGCAGATACACAGATCCTGTTTTATGCTAACCTTTGGATCCAAGGATAAATCTTAATGTTTTATATTAAATAAATCCCATACCTTCCTTACTTTTCAAACCAACAAAAGTCCTATAAAAATGTTGTCCTCAAAAACAAAAAGAAATAGTTTTCCCAAATACCATTTTGTGAAACAATATTTGCTAAGGGACTAGCAAAAAGATAAGCATAGGGATGTTATAAACACTAGTTTATCATCATTCTTAGGTTAAAAATCACATCTAGTTCCTAGGTTTTCTTCATTGTATTATGTTAATAGATTGCATTTAGCCATTCACTTGCATTTTAGGTTTAGGCGTGAATTATCATATTTTTCTTACCATTTTATGTGTGATATATACTTCATTTCATTGTCAGGGATGAGTACATAGTAGAAATCAAATAAACCCTGATAATGTGAGAGGCAAAAAAGTAAGAAGAAGAAGATAGAAGCTAAGTCCCGCTAAATCTCAGTGCAATCTAGCTCACCTCACCTAGATCCTAGCTCAACCGGGCTCATTCTCAGCTCCTCCCAGCACATGGCAGCTTAACACTACTTAGCTTAGCTACTAGTTCTGAAGTAGCTAAGGTAAGTCAACTAAAGAGTCATCAATCAACTTATGGCAACTCATCTCTAGCTTAAGTATCTCAACTCAACTATGTTTAGCTACTAGACCTAAGCTAACTAGCTAAGATAGCTAGGAAATCTTTAGGAAGATCAGCTCCAGCTCATCCCATCTCCAGACAAGATGAAGCCAGCTCAAGCTAGCTCAACACTACTCAGCTTAGTAGCTTGATGAGAACACCATCATGAGCCATAACTAGCTCAGTTTGATCTGATTAAATCAATAAAAGCTCCTACATATCCATCAGAAGGTCTTAAGGGCATAAAATAATGATTTGAGAAGAGGACAAGAATACAGGGCTATTTCTGGAAATTTACGATTCTATCAAAAAACCAGAATAACCATGGGTTCTCTCAAGGGTGGAATAAAGATCAAATGATCTTAAAAGTCTAATAAGTGGATTAGAATAGACAAAAAAGGATTTTCATGTGTTATAGTAATTAATGGACATCTGAAACCCTAGAAACTGACCCACTTATTCTACTAAGGTTCTAGTCATGATAAAATTCACCTAAATCCTCTAAAAATCATAGAAAAATATTTTCTAGGGCTTGGCACCTTCAATTTGACCATTGGAACCCATCTTGACCTAAAATAGAGTCTTAGACAGACATTTACCCTAATTTGGGTAATTATGAAAATTACCCAGTCAAACTAGGTCAAAACCAAAATCTAACTTCACCATTGGATTACTTAGGTCCAAATTATATTTGTGACAAAATTTGGGCCCAATCTGAGATTGTTTCGACCTAGTTTGTACTTTAGTCCAAGTCTGATTCCCTTTATTCCAAATAGGCCCTTAGCTTTTGAATTTCTTACACAAAGGTCCCTATCTTTATCATCATTTTCTTCGAAAAGGGCCCTACTGCCATGAAATCTTATTCCTACAACTTTGATGACCTTAATATGGCATGTTCTCCTTGATTCCTTGACGAATCCCTCATAGATTTGAAAGGGAAGTTACTCAAGGAATTCCCTTTCTTTTGACACAAATCCTAAGCCTTAAAACCTTCCCAATCTCTCATGCGAATGCATGAGAGATTCGGGTATCATAGAGTTTCCAAACTCTAGTGAGCTTTCTTAGCTTGGGAAGCTTGCTTCCCATGCCCAAAAACACCATCCAGAGGCTTATAAAAGACACCCCAGATCAGACTGAAGATCCTAAGCTTGATTTTGGCTTAGAACACCCTCAATTCCTCCCTCCTGATCCGGTCGAAAAGCTCCTCAAGCTACAACTATCTCCTAAGTCTTCATCCTTCCTCTGATCACAATACCAGTGATAGATCCTCCTTCCATACCTTCCTCCTCGTCGTGCCATACCAACGGGTGCCTCTCTCTCCGTCGTCGTCGCGTCCCCCTCTACTGGAGCATCTTCTTCACCAATGCAGACCTACCAACACCAGAATCGTTCTCCCTCTTTTGTCATTTAGTTTAGGGTTATATTAGTTCCCCTAGATCCCTAGTTTAATTTCCTACCCAAAAATCCCAAAAATATCCTCTCAACACCACTGTTCACCTCCATCGTCCTCCGCTCTGACCAAACCTCCAACAAGGCTCCCCGCTCATTCCACTACTCTAAACGCCTCGCCAACCAACTCATAACCTTTGCCACACCACCCTCTACAAAACCCCCATCCTATTTCACCCTATTACGCACCCAGCCGCTACATCGAACAGACCCACCATTGCGCACCAACTCCATCACCATTCGACCACCTCAGCCACTCTCACTCCACGCTGCACCCACCACCATGTTTGCCGTCTCATGGCGATCCTGCCGAACATTTCTGACAAGGCCAAAAGCCAGTTCTTGTGTTTTCAAGTATCAGGTCTTCACCCGTCATTGACGAGGAACTTGAGCTTGCTTCAAGCTTGCACCAACACCTACAAGCCCTAGGTGGAAGTCCTAGGTGCCGTGAGCTCCCTCCAGGAACACAACCCAAGGACCAATTTGGCCCTTTGATTAGGCCTTCGACCGAAATTAGATTGAGTAACTATTGCTGCATTGTGCGAAGGAGTGGGAACAAAGTCCCACATCGGTCACTGACAGACGCGCGAAACCACAAATATTATTTTTGTCTTACAAGCTTATCGCCTCAATTGACACAGGGGGTGAGGTCCCCGCAAATGCCCTTTCACCTGCGCCTCGCCCGTGACTCGTCACCTGCAGGGCTGGCACAGACTGGACCCGCCTAAGCCCTATTCACACCTTAGTGAGATATCGTGCCCGCATCCCTGGTCCCGGGTACACTCAGATCCGAATTCGATTACCTGAGGCTCTGGGAGAGTAGATCTTAGAGAGAAAGAGAGAGAGTGCACAGGGACAGGGGGTTTTGCTCTGTGGTTCAACAGCCAACACTTAGCTGTTTAAGAAACCCTTCCCCTTATGAATAAAGAGAAATAAGAGAAGAGTAACCATAGAAAAGAGAAGGAAGGAGAAGAAAGCACAGAAGAAGAAGAAGAAAGGTTGAAGCAAACAAAAGAAGAAGACTATGAGATTTAGCAAAAGTGTACTGTGCAATTATCCTACGTGGATTTAGATTACTTAATACTATTGAAATATTTGATGTTATTATGAGGGGTAATTGGTGATCCAAATCACTATTTTACCCCATTTTTTTTGCACTATTTGACATTCGCATTCATTTATATATCATTACTGCTTAGACTTCTATTGCTCATATATTTGTGTTGAATTGCAATCTTGAGAATCAATTTTGCTAATTGCTCCCTGTGTTCGACCTCGGACTTCATTTCTGATATTCAAGTATAAATTTTAATTATTTTTAAGCAATTTCGACCTATACTACGACGTAGCTTTTATAACCTCGATTTCGCCTGTTAACATTTTGGCACCATTACCAGGGAGCAACGTGCAATTTGATCTCCTGATTGGAATATCAGATTTGGTACTAACTTGCTCTATCTCTTTTGAGTGTGATCTATTTCAGGGATTCATTGGAGGAAGATCAGCTGCACATCAGACACTCCAGGGGCAGGTAAACTCCATCCAATTTCCCCTAAGCCCCTTATTCTGTAAAGATAGAAAAAAAGGAAGAAATCAGTTAGGTTCAACTTGCATTCTATTCTTAGATCAATCATTGAGTTTCCTGATTTGATACAATTTGTTTAGAAAACATCCAAACCTTGATTTATGCACCTACTTAGGGTTTTAAGGTATCTAGGGCTATCACCTTCTTGCTTGAGCCCTAGGTACCATATTTTGACGAATTAAATTGGACCAATCAGAGCCAATTAGGGTTTCCAGTTTAGGGTTTTAGAGACACACTTGCTTAATCAAGAATTAACCTTCCCAAACAGTGTGTGCCTAAGCCTTGGTTGAATTGATCTATTCAAGCAAACCCTAAAATTAGGATCTTAATCTCATTTGAACACTAAAAGAGGGACCTAAATATCTCAAAGGACAAACCAGGTAAAGTTGACCCTCGTTGGGTTAACCAAAGTTCAAATTAGGTTACTTTGCACAAAAACATCATAAAGTTCAAGTGAAATCATAAGCACCTTTACTCTTAACTTAAAACTGGTAGACTTAAGAGGTCAAGACCCCATTCTTGTCTACCTAGATCCTCAATGACATGAGAGGTTGGGTGGGGGAAACCCTGTAACTCGTGGGGGCACTCTACCATGTAGGGGTCTTCGTAGGACTCTCCCTCTTTAGTTGCCTAGGTAATTCTTAAGTGGATGGCTTTCTGACTAAGGGGTATCATCCGCCCTGAACCTCTATAGTCATCCAAAATTTTTGGGTGTCTTGATTGGATCCAACACCTGCTAACCTTCATCTATTCCATCAGTGCATGTTCGGGAGGGGGCTCTTAAGACCATCTTTGAGGCCTCCATTAGCTATTCACTCTCGTTCAGGTCAAGCCTCGACTTCCGTGTTTGTGCAACAACCTGATCACATTGACATATCTTTTGATTCAGAACCTACTTCCCCCTTATCAACTATGGATCACGAAGAAGATCAACCTAACATTGAGCAACAATTAAATGATTTCCGAAATCAAATCAATGTCATCATCAACCCACCTCCACATCCTCAAATGTGAGATCACTATAATCCTGCAGCAGTGGAGATCAAACCCTGAATCAACACTCCCATGGGAGGACCCGAGGTGAATCTCAAGCCTAGCATGCTTCATATGACCCCGAAAATTTCATGTCTTGAACTCTGAGGATCCTTTCCAGCACATTAAAAGCCTAAAACATCTGGCCCACACTTTTGGGGTAGGTGTATAGAATCGAGATGGATTACTCCTAAAACTCCTCTCATTTTCTCTAGCTGACAAAGCCGCTCACTGGTTTCAAACTCAACCACACATGGTCAACACATGGGGAGAACTTCAAACCTCCTTCCTGCAAAAATTCTACCCCATTGTCGTGCAAACATGATGTGGCACCAAATCACGCACTTCTCCCAAGGAGCAAAAGAATCTCTACATGAGGCATGGGATCATTTTCTGGATCTCATGCGAAAGTGCCCCCATCACGGAGTTCCGAAGTGGGAACAAGTCCAATCCTTTTACCATGGACTCCGTGAAGACATCAAGCTCTTTGTCAATGCAACCTATGGTGGTAGCATCATGAGTCAACATGAGGACACAATCTGGGAAATTCTCGAGAACATGTGCGACAACTCCCTGAATAATGAGTCATTGGGTGCGTACGACCGAACGTCCACCCGTGCATTGACAAATAATCGGGGGGTACACAAATCCTGAGGCCTTTCTGCATCCGTTGATCTGGAGTTTGTAGCTAGTCAATTGGATAAGGTCTCCATTATTGAGAAGAAGGTGGACGACATCACTCATCATCTACACAAATCCACCTCTACACCTCAAAGCACATACACATACCAACCCACGGGAAGGGAGGCTGCGCACAACATCTACCACTCCCTGGGGATGGATGCATATCCACCCCCATCTGATTATGGCTTCGGGGGCAACTCTGGGTTAGCCCAACACAGTTGGGGGAACTCTAAACCCCTGTACCCTGATTATCTCAGAGCTCCTCAGACTTGCAAGGATCTCCACATCATCCAGAATAATCCATTATCCAACACCTACAACCCTGGATGGCGGAATCATCCTAACTTTACGTGGTCGGGAAATAACCTGAATATGAGATCCCAATTCCAACCCTGACCACAAAACCAGCGACCATGTCATCCCACTCAACCAAGGCCTAATCAAAATTTTCAATCTGGACCACCTAAAGAAGATCAGACAACTTTGATTCTCCAAACCTTGGTTGACATGCAAAAATAGCACAAAGAAGAGATCTCTGAGTTACGAAATCAATAGGCCCAGCTGGCAAGTGCTCGCTAGCCTAGTGCACTTCCTTCTTAGCCTCTTCCAAGCCAAAATAACATGCCAAACCAGCGGCGAGCTATGAACGCAAATCAGGGCCAAGGTCACTTTGTTTATCAAGCCCCTTCTGCTCCATCACCTAATGGGATGGATGCTTCAACTTCATACTCAGGATTTCAGCAACAAACACCTATTTTGCCCAATCCAACCCAAAATCAGGCAAGATTAAATTCTGTCACCACCTGTAGTGGCAAAGCAACACAAGACCCACCTTTTCCTAGCCACAACATACCTGAGACTGAAAACCCTAACCCTAGATTGGTCATTCAGGACACACCCATCCTTGATAAAAAACCTGAGCCAATTCTGGAGGAACCATCTAAGGTTCAATTTCCTGAGGCCTTCACTAAGGGAAAGAAAACAACCAAACCCGTGGCACCTGAGGAGGACCTGGTAAAGCTCTTTGAGTAGATTCGTATAAACATCCCCTTGATGGATGCGATTCACTAGGTACCAGCTTACGTATGATTCCTGAAAGATGTGTATACACTTAAGCGTAAGCTGCGAAACAAAGGCGGGAACCCAATTTTACTGTCGAAGCAAGCCAACTCCATTTTGAGCAAACTCCCACCTAAGGCAAAAGACCAAGGCACCCCTCTAATCTCCTGTGCTATCGATGATATACAATTTAATCAAGCTTTATTGGACCTAGGAGCTTCCATCAATTTGATACCCACATCCCTACTAGACCACTTTGAGGAATTTGAGCTTAAACCAACAGATGTGACTTTGCAATTAGCAGATCGATCTATTAAGTCACCAAAAGGAATTCTCAAAGATGTCATAGTTAGGATACACGATTTCTACTTTCTCGTGGATTTCATTGTCTTAGACATGGATGCTCCTGAGAACTTGAAAAATACACCGATCATATTAGGGAGACCCTTTCTGGCCATAGCTAGGGCCAATATTAATTGCAAGGAGGGCCAAATTGAGTTAAAATTTGGGAGCAAGACACTAAAGATCGACATCTTTAAGGCCCAACAAGGAATTAATTGCAGAGTTATCGAACAAATTTGCGATATCGAGGCTGTGGTTGATGACCCATATATCGAGGAAAACCTGATTATTTTTTATCAACCACAAGAAGATCAAAACCCGCAATTTGAGTAGCTTGAACCTAACCTAGACACACCCATAGCTCCTTCCTTTGCTCCCGACACCCATCCTGAACCACCTGCTGCTGCTGATAATCCTGTTATGGAATTGAAACCCTTCCCTAACTATCTCAAATACGACTTTTTGGGTTCCAATCAGACATTTACTGTGATTATCAACTCCTGACTCACATCTGATTAGGAAACACGCCTGATTACTATCCTCCAGTAGCATCGGAGAGCCATTGGATGGACTCTCGATGATCTGACCGGCATCTGCCCCTCATATTGCACACATCACATCTATACCGAAGAAGGCTCATGACCATCCCGTGAAATGCAGAGACACCTAAATCCAAATCTACAGGATGTCATGAAAAAGGAGATAATCAAATGGTTAGATGCAGGGATCATCTACCCGATCTCCGACAGTTGGTGGGAGAGTCCAATCCAAGTTGTTCCTAAGAAAGCAGGACTCACCGTGATTACGACTGAAATCGGAGAAACCATACCGACCCATATAGCAAACTCATGGAGAGTCTACATTGATTACAGAAGACTCAATTCCCCCATGAAGAAGGATCATTTCCCACTACCGTTCATTGATCAGATACTTGAGAAACTAGCAGGAAATCGATTCTTCTGCTTCTTGGACGGGTACTACAGTTATAGCTAGGTTGCAATCCATCCTAAGGACTAAGAGAAGACTACCTTCACCTGCCCCTTCGGGACATACGCATTCTGGAGTATGCCCTTCGGTCTCTGCAATGCACCTGCTACTTTTCAGCGATGCATGCTTGCCATATTCTCAGATATGGTAGGTGAATACCTTGAAGTCTTCATGGATGACTTCTCGATATTTGGAGAATCTTTTGATGATTGCCTCCTACACTTGGTCCAAATCCTCAGGTGGTGCATTGGCATGAATTTGGTTCTTTCCTGGGAAAAGAGCCACTTCATGATACTTGAGGGAATTGTCCTGGGACATCTTATCTCTGAAAAAGGCATCCAGGTTGATCAAGCCAAGGTGAATCTCATTTCCAAGCTACCTATGCCTAGCCCGATCAAGGACATCTGTTCATTCCTGGGGCACGTTGGTTTTTACTGTCGATTCATTCCTGATTTCTTGATAATCATGCACCCCCTGACTAATCTTCTCTCCAAGGATGTCCCCTTCGAAATTACCGAAGAGTGCACTCAGGCATTTGAGATCCTACTTGATCGAGTTACGCAAGCACCTATTTTACAGTCACCTGATTGGTCTCAACCCTTTGAGATCATGTGTGATGCGTCTAATTATGCTGTGGGTGTGGTACTTGGGCAGAAAATAGATGGAAAACTTGTGGTCATCTACTACGCTAGCAAGACACTTGACGAGGCTCAGCATAACTACACAGTTACTGAGAAAGAGCTGCTAGCCGTAGTATTTGCCCTAGAGAAATTTCGATCGTATCTTTTGGGTTCCCATGTTATCATATACTCAGATCACACTACAGTGAGGTACCTCTTCGCGAAGAAGGATGTGACACCTCGACTAATCCGCTGGATCTTGCTGTTGCAGGAATTTGATCTCGACATTCACGATAAAGCAGGAAAGCAGAACGTGGTAGCTGACCACTTATCCGGCCTTCCTTCTAACATTATTGACCCTTCTGGATCGATCACAGAGCACTTTCCTGATGAGCACTTCCTGACTATTAGTGCGAGACTTCGTTGGTTTGCTGATTTGGTGAACTACTTGGAGTCACGTTAGATCCCGTCTGATTAACCGAAGGCCAAGAAGGACAAATTGCTTTCCAATGTCAAGTACTACATTTAGGAAGACCCATACATCTTTCGCATTGGTATTGATCAAATGATCAGACGGTGCATCTCAGAAATAAAAATTCAGGACATTTTGTCCTTTTGCCATGACCAGGCCTACGGTAGACACTTTTTGGACATAAAATCACAGCAAAAGTCCTCCATGGCGGCTTTTACTGGCCCACGATTTTCAAGGATGTATACGATCACTGTAAGGCATGCACTCGTCGCCATAACTTGGGCAACATGAGCCACCACGATATGATGCCTTTACAGTCGATTCTCGTATGTGAAATCTTTGATATCTAGGGGATTGATTTCATGGGACCCTTCCCTATCTCGGGCAGCTTCAAGTACATTCTTCTCACAGTTGACTACGTGTCCAAATGGATCGAAGCCATCCCGACCCGAACCAATGATCATAAAGTGGTAATCAAATTCATTCATCAGAACATCTTTTCTCGGTTCGATATCCCACCTACCATTATCTCTGATGGAGGGACCCATTTCATGAATGCTTAGTTTAGATCACTAATGACTAAGTATAGGGTGTCACACCGAATCACTACTCCTTATCACCCCTAAACCAATGATCTAGCTGAGCTATCAAATTGAGAGATCAAGAAAATCCTTCAGGTCATGATCTGACCTGAAAGGAAAGATTTGTCATCTCAACTTCCAGAAGCCTTGTGGGCTTATAGAACATCCCACAAGACCCAATTAGGCATGTCTCCCTTCAGATTGGTGTACAGGAAGGCATGTCACGTCCCTTTGAATTGGAGCACAAAGGCTATTGGGATGTACGGAAGTGTAATCTAGATCTTTCCAAGGCAGGAACCCATAGAAAGCTTCAAATGAGCGAGATCGAAGAACTACGCAATGATGCGTACAAGAACTAGCGAATTTACAAAGAGCGAGTTAAGGCCTTTCATGACAAGCACATATCCAGAAAGATCTTTCACCCTGGTCAGAAAGTCTTACTTTTTGATGCCAAACTAAAACTCTTCTTAGGCAAACTCAGATCAAAATGGATTGGACTATATCTTATCTGACAAATTTTTGGAAATGGAGTCATTGAAATCGGTCAACCTAGCCTTGATTCTAAACCTTTTATCATGAATGGCCAGCAACTTAAGCCGTTCATTGAACTCACCGATACAAACTTGGCTGAGGTATCTTTTGATCTCCATTCTACCTGAGCATATTGTGCCCGATTGATGGCATTAAACTCAGTGCTTAACGGGAGGCAACCTGCCATCTTTTGAAAAAATTGAAACCCTTCTTGACACATCCCATGCTGAACTCATATTGCACTTTAAGGTTCGTCCATTAGAATAATTGACTCCACCTCTATTTCCTGAACTAGAGCTTGAAATCATCCGCAATAGTCACCTCGACCGGTCCACCCACCTAAAGCCTATTCTAATGTATGATCTAAGATGAATTCAAACCCACCTAATTTACAATGGGGACACTTCAAATCGTAGGCATTAAGGGGCATTAAAGTGCAAAATGCTATGACAATCACTTCACAAGAAAGGGCTTCATAAAAAATATATATTCCAAAAAATGAAAAAAAATTAAAATAGTTAAAAAATTAAAAAATGGAGAAGGGAGAAAATTTTGAAAGATCAATTTGCATATCATTTTTAAGGAGGAAAAAAAAAGAGTTGATATAAATGTTAAAAAGGAGCAACAATTTGAAATAGAAAGAGATTGTCATTGGTAAAAGATTAAGGAATCTACTTAGCTCTAGATCGAATCAAAAAGAAAGAAATAAAAGTTCTAAAAGACAAAAGAGATTAGTATGAACACTAATCTTAGGTTTCTTGGGCTTGTGTTTAGGCTTAAAAATTCAAGTATTTGTTAAGATCTAGATAATCCTGAAGAGGTTGAGGAAAATGTGAAGCTTAAGTATTAGGTCTAAGGCTTAGGGATTATTCAACCCCGTTAACTGACCTTTGGTTTACAGGACTCGGTAACCTAAGAGCCCCAATCTACACACAGTCTGGTTTAGTGCACTTAATTATCAAAATCATGCAAATGCGTTAAATCTGTTCTGAAAAGCTACCTAGATTACGAGCAGCTTATCAACACAAGTTGATTTGGAAGAGTTCTCGGTGCGGAGAGGCAAGAAGTTCCCCTCAAAGATGCAAAATAACATACTGTCTCCTCGGTGCTTGTCTCCTAAGATATCTAAATATCCTACCAGGGGCACTGATGAGAGACTCATTATGATCTCTAATTTCCCCTAATTAACTAGTCTTCCTAGTTAATTAGCAAAGGATATGAATATATAAGGGTTAATTATAAAATAAGGGATATTTAGTAAAGGACCTTAAAATAACTTGAAAATGATATTTTCTCATTCAATTAATATTATTAACAATCTAATTAATAATTGGACTTGAGATCTTATTAATCATTTCCTTAATTAATAAGTTAAGTAACTTAAACATAATATGTACATAAGTATATAATAACTTAAGTAACTTTACTTAATTGAATAAATTAACTTAAAAAGATCAAAAATGTAAATTCACGGTCTAATCATAATAATTATCTTATTTACTAACATTTATAAAAAGTTGAAAAAGATCTAAGTTAAAATAAACCTTTGAAACCGAAGTTTACATTTAGGTCCCTACTATTCATTGCAATCGGGTCCTTAATTTTCATATAGGTCCTTAAGTTTCACTGCACTTAGGTTCCTTTTGTCTTCTTTTTCAGCCGATTGAATGGATGACGACGGAGAGTGACTCCACCACGCGATCACTGCCCTGCTGACATCATTCTTCCTTCTCCAAGCTCTTGGAGCTTGCGCTCACCATCCCATCTTCATCCATCGGTCTGGATTACTCTAAAATCCTAATTTTTGGTGGGAGTTAACCTCACCGTCAACAGAGATGATGCCGGAGGTTAAGCTCCCCAAGCTTCTTCTTCATCCGGACCTTGCCATCCTCTTCGTTGCCATTCACTATAAATACCCCCTCACCCCTTCGATTTCTCCCATGTTGGGTCCCTTCCCTCTTCTAACATTGAGCCGACCCAATAGGCTATTCATCTGCAACTCCGACGATCTTCCACGCCATTCTCCGACTTCCTCTATCCATCTTGATTAGTCGAGGAGATTCGCTGAGGTCAGCAGCATCTCTGGACACAGGCATCGACCAAGGAAATCCTCTGCTCCATCCAAACTCGCCCGCCAGAGATTCTTCTTATACCCTCTGATTTGGTCTTCCGCTATGAGCCATCGGTGGAATCCCGTTGACCCCTTCATCCAGGTAACAGTAGCTAGGAGTAGATTAGGAGTAGGAGAAGGAATAGTAGTTTAGGTAGTTAAGGTAGTTAGTTAGCATAGTTAATTGCAGATTTCAAACTTCATCTCCTTCGACTCCGACGAGTTCCTTGAGCTCGCTGGAGCTCTTGTTTTGTCTTTTAAAGTCGCTGATCACCTTCCTTTAACCCTCACGACCATTTCTAATCCATTAAAACACTAAATTGATCACTGTTCGCCTAATTCACCTTCACCTAGAACAGACACTGTTGTTGTCCATGGCGATAGTATCTGAGCTTAAATTCACCTCCATAGGGCCCTCCACCACCTATTCACAATCTAAGGATCCAAAGTATCACTTCAATTTGAATAATTACCACCTATAACCTAAACGCCTAAATTTATTTAAGCTCCTGAGCTCGCTGTCAATGGCGGCTCAGGAGTAGTTGAATATCTTTATTAACTATATAATTATGATCGCAATTACTCTTTGACTTTCCTCAACCATCCAATTGAATGGGAGACCAAGTCATGTGCTTCAATCCACTTAAAATTCATTTGATTTGAATTTACTATTTAATCATTCATGTAATGGATTAAAGAAGAATTAAATGAGATTCTGAGGTTCCTTGCAACCTCAGAATCCTCTTTAAATCAATAATGGCGCAATATACCTTTCTGTACATGATTTTTAATTTTTACTGGACTCACCGGAGCTCCAACGAGCTCCGACAAGTGGAATTCACTCTTCAACCTACAAAAGATGATAAAAAGCTCCGGATTGATTTAATTTTGATTACTGATTAGTTTGATGATGTTCATTTGGAATTTTAACATTTGGAGCATAGGTTAAGACTTCTTCTTCCCCAACTTCGGCAGAGTTGGAGAAGCCTGATAGAAGACCAAAAGCCACACTTGATGAGCCTAGAAGCTTCAGTGCAGTGCACTGAAGCTATTCTTGACCTCAGTTTAGTGTAAAAACCTCTCAATTTTTCTATCGAACAAAACACTATTAGAGTTCAGGTGATGAGCCTAGAACCCTAATTTCTAGGGTTTAATCATCTATTTAAGGGGTTGAGCGAATTCCTGAGGATGAAGAGATCCTATTCTAGGCTTTAATTGCTTGTAAAGAGGATTAAAATAGAAAGTCAATTTTCAAGACTAATAGTCAAACCTGAGATGGAGATTTCGATTCTAAGCTCAATTAGCTGATTTGAGAAGTTAAAGTTGTTCCTGAGATTCTACTAAATGATTTTAAAGTGATTAGATTAAGCTCATACATGTAATTTGGTTGGAATTCAACCCTGCCAGAGGGTTTTTAATGAAATTTGAATGCAAATCCTGTCCATATCAGTTTGTTACATCCCTTAGAAGTTGTTGAAATCGATCAGAAATGATCCCAAGTGTCTATTACACCTTGTCTAAAGTTTAAATCCTTTCTCTGAAGCTTCCAGAGAAGCTTTGAGATTTTGTGCTTCATCTGAAGATCTTGAGAGCTTTAAACCTATACAAACAGCTGTGGAATCATTTGAAGGATCTATTCAGACCCTTAGATAAGCTGGAAAGCTATCATATAAGATACAGTAGGGCTAATTTCACTTTCCAGGCATTATTTAACCCATAGGAACCCCTAATTTTACCTATCAAATTGGAGAGGAAATTATCCTCTAAACCGCAAATTGACCCTGGAATCCTATAGAGCTATCTTAGAGCTCTCCATCAAGTTTTATTTCGCTTGATTTGGGGCTCTGAGCTAGGAGTAATCTTTGTTTGAAGTTGGGTTTGGAGGGGGGAACAATAGTCCCACATCAGAAGATTCAGAGGGCTCGCCTGAGTATAAAAGTGTTTTGTGTTATAGGCGATTCAGTCGTCAGCGCTCGATGCGAAAAGAAACCATCTGACCTTTGAGCATGCGTGTGTGTGTGAGAGTGCACCTGTGGGTGTGCGCCCAAGTGGGCGTGTGTGTGCGATTGGCCCTAGGAGTGCAAGGCCTGGGAGGCGTTCAGCCAGTTCGGCTCGAGAGAGAGCCGGTTTGGCTCATGAGAAAAGAACCGAAAATAAACCCTAATGAAATTAGGCGAGGTCCAAGTAGGGTCTGGTCCCACCCTGATCTCAGGGTGCTATGTATCCTCGAAAGGACCTCGCCGCAAATCTCAAACAAAATTTTGGTTGAGAAAGAAATTTAACCTGGTTTAGCAAAAGGTTAAGAATCAAAGAAGAGTTAAAGCGTTGAAGGCTCTGATGGCTAAGTGTTGAAGGAAAAAGAGTAATGGCTGAGGAGGAAGAGGAAGAACTCGCTAAGAAAAAGAGAAGAAGAAAGAAGGTAAGCATAAGGAAATACTTAAGAAGGGCAAGAACAGAAGAAAAAGAGAAGAAAGAAAGAGATAGAAAGGAAAAAGAAAAGAGAACGAAAATATAAGAGAAAGAATAAAGATAAAGAGAAGTAAAAGAAAGAAAGAAAGAAAGAAGAAGAAAAGAGAGAGAGAGAGGCTGAAGAAATAAAGAAAAGATAAGAAAGGATTTACTTGTATTATTTTAATTTCTCTTGCTTTTAATTGTAATAAGGAATATGTTTTGAATGTATAAATCTTATTTGCCTCTAATCATTTGAAATAAATGTTGTGAATAAAAGTTCATATGGGATTTTGCATGTTATTTCATTTAAATCAATTTTTAGCAAAATTCATGCTTTTATAGATAACTTAAATATACCTCCTATACTTATAAAGAAAAATAAAGATAACTAGTGAATTTGGAATGAATTATACCTCCCAGCGGACGACCTGGACTCAACCAGTAAAAATTTTCTAAAATGTTAGGTTAATTCGACCCTATACTACTAATTGACACAACTTCGAGTTAACTTAAGTGACTTTTCTCTACTCATAATTAAGTAAAATTAGCTTAATTAATTGAGTTGGGGTAAGAAACGATCATATTAATGGCATCGTTACCGGGGAGGCAATCCCTTAATTCATTAGAATTTAGTTGGTTTAATTGTTTAATTAGGAGGTATTTGTAATTATATTTCCATTTTTAATAACTTTTTTTCTAATTAGTTGTATTTTATTTTGTTTTGTTTTTGTTTTATGTCTTCTTTTCAAGTTTACCTTTGCGGGTGATCTCAGGAGAAGGTGGGAATCTGTTGTTTTTTTCTTTTGTGAGTATTTCTATACTTTTGTTTTGTTGCATTAAAATTAAAAAATGCAAAAGTACATTCTATCTGACTAGCAGCCGCATACAATAGGCATACACTCTTCGGAGTACATTTCCTGTTAGAATATTTTTGCAAATCTGACTTGGGAAAATTTTTACTATTTTTCTCGCATCAGAGGGAAAACACGAAAAAAATCCACATAGATCCCTGTCCTTTGAGATTTAAAAAGTCCATATATTTTTGTTTGAAAAGATTTAAAAAGAGGCCATTAAATTTTTTGTAAAAGATTAACTAAAATGAGGAAGTTAAAAATTGTGACTAAATCTGATTGCAGAATGCATGCGGGTTTTATCGCTATCGTCTGTTGCATGCTATCGCACACACAACGCGATCACTAGAGTCACACGAGTCTATTTTTCGATCTCTCCTGTTTGCACCTCTTAGGGCTTTGGTCAAAGATCAACAAGTCTGTCTCACTACTAGAGCCCCGGGGAGCCAATAGTGAGCGGTTTCGATCCTAGACCTTAGGCCTTTGAGCCTTAATGTTACACACCTGCGTAGACACATATTAGGATGCGTATTTTGATAGTGTTACTCTATTTGTTTGCGTCGACTTACTTTTAGGTATCCTAGGAATCTCTTCTTTCCTTTGAAAGAAGAGCAAAACCTGCATCTTTGCACTATTTTGCGGGTTTTTGTGTCGCTGTTTTTATCGGTGGTGTACGTGTGCCTTTGCACATTATTTTCCATTTTATGGACAGGAGGCGATCCTTGCATCTACCTCTTGTACCATCATTGACAGGTGATCCTAGGCCGATTGCAGATAAGCAACCAATGGTTTTCTTGTCTGATCCATCTACTTCTATTGATCAGATACAGAATCACAATACCGAGATCCCTTCCTCCTCTGGTCAGGGGGAGATGCCGCCTTTTGATTTTCATGAGGCATTCCTGAACTAGAATCTTAGGATTCTTGAACACACTAGACAAATTAATCTTTTAACGGCAGCCTTAACTAATTTACAGACTCTTCAAACCCGTCCTCCACCTCAACCTGAGGCGGGTTTTGAAATCCCTGATTTACTAATCCCTCATCCAAGGCCTCTACTTAGAGATTACTACATCCCATCTAATGCACAAGTAGAGCCTAATGTTAGGATACCTATTGGGAAAAATGATCCTGAATTGAACCCAAACATCATTGGTCTAATTCCTCACTTTCACAGATTTGCATCCGAGATCCATTTCAACATATAGAAGATCTAAAGAATTTATCTCAAACTCTTAGACCTCAAAATCAAAATATGGAAATCCTATTTATGAAAATGTTCTCTTTTAGCCTTAAAGACAAAGCTGCTTATTGGTATAGAACAATTGCAAGACCAATCTCAACTTGGGCTGAACTCGAATCTGCTTTTCTAAAGAAATTCTTTCCAATTCGTCAAACTAATGCTTTAAGGCGAGCTATTACTACTTTCAATCAAAACCAAGGAGAACCAATTCATGAAGCGTGGGAACGTTTTCATGAATTGCAAAGGAAATGCCCACATCATGACATCCCTCGTTGATAACTCATGTACATCTTCTACTATGGTTTACAAGAGGGCATTCGCAATCTAGTCGATGCCTCTTGTGGAGGGAATTTCCTAAATCGTGACGTAGAATCTGCCTTAGAATTATTTGAAGGGATGGCGGAAAACTCGATCAATAACGCATCTATGTCTCAATTTACACGGGGCACAAACACGAATCATCAGAATCTGCACAAGGGCATTCACGAGATCGGTAACCTGTCCAGTTCAAAGGATTTAGAGATAATTGCAAAAAAACTGGACAAAGTCGATATCGTAGCAAAGCATCTCAACAAGGTCAGAAATACAATGAAGACTCTTACGCCTCTACTTGCTATGAATCCCGCGCATCTACCTGTTTCGCAAATTCCTGTGGGAAGGGAATTTGTGAATAATCTGGATTCTAGAGATCCATCTTCCTTGGGTTTTCTATCTACTCCTTCACCACCCCAAGGAGGGACTTTTGTCCCACAATCTTACCCACCCTTTTCCCCACCCTTTCCTGTTGCATAAAACACTCTCTATCCTCTTGATTTGAATGCCATTCAGGGATACACACCAAGATCAAACCCATATTCAAATTCCTATAATCCTTGATGGCATAATCACCCTAATTTCTCTTGGTTTGACCATACACAAAGACCATCATATCCAACTCAGACCAGACAAAACCCGCCTACATTGTCATTTCAGCAACACAATGCGAGGCCATTTTACGTGGGTTTGCAAAACCCCGTGGGGCCAAATAGAGATTCACAGCTAGACCAGATTTTGAGAGCTGTGACTGAGAGCCAGCGACAAAATGCTGAGGCTCTTGCTGAAGTCCAACAATAATGTTTAGAAGAATTGGCTAATCTTAGGGGACAAATCACGCAGTTAGCTGAATCTCGTCAGCTAGGGACCCTTCCATCCCAGCCAATTCCCAACCCTAGGAATATCTAGCAAAGACAACACTCGGGAGTTCAAAATCCGAATCAGGGACATGTCCATCTTCTTAATCATTTACCCCTGAATCCAAATCTGAATCCAGCTATTTCTAATCTTGATTTTGAATATCCAAATCAACAGCAATCAATTGTAAATCAACCATTAATCAATAATCCATCTTTCCAAGGTACACAAGCATCTTCTTCTTTATCAGCTGCTTGTTCTTCTCATGTGGGTATTAACTCTGTTACAACCTACTGTGGAACTTCCACTAGGGATCCAGTTTTTCCAAGGAACCTATCCCAAGACCCTAGTACATCTAGATCAACCCCTGTTTCTACACCTAGAAGAGGTGCAGAACCCGATCCCGCAATATCCGCTAATTCGCGAGATCAGGGTAATACCTCAGTAGAATAGGAAATCCACATCCCATTCCCAGAAGCTTTGAAGAAGACTAGGAAACAGAAACAACCTGTTACATTAGATGAAGATTTGATTAAGATTTTTGAACAGGTACACATTAATATTCCACTCCTAGATGCTATCAAACACATCCCAACTTACAAGAGATTTCTTAAGGAATTGTGTACTCCTAAGCGTAAGTCGAAGAAAGGAAGCACTGTTGTACTTTCAGAGCATGTGAGCTCTATTATTTCAAGTATGCTTCATTTAAAATAGAAAGACCTAGGATCTCCATTTATTTCTTGTATAATTGGGGGTCAGTGTTTTGATAGAGTTCTCCTAGATTTAGGAGCTTCTATTAACCTCATTCCTTTCTCTTTGGTAAAACACTTTAAAATAGAAAACCTTAAGTCTACCAATGTGACCTTACAATTAGCTGATAGATCTATTAAGTCACCTAAAGAAATGTTGGACGATGTTATTGTGAGAGTTTGGGATTTTTACTTACCTGTAGATTTTATTGTTCTTGATATGGAAATACCCGACTACATTAGCCACACCCCAATTATCTTAGGGAGACCCTTTCTGGCCACTGCAAAAGCCAATATTGATTGTGAATCAGGAAAGATTGAGCTGAAATTTGTGGAGAAGACAATTAAGTTAGATATATTTAGAGCTTCTAGTGGATTTGATTGTGAATGGATTGAGGAAATAAAATCAATAGAAGCTTTTGAGGATGACATTAGTTCTTTATAACTAGAAAACACACCTTTTGATATCCCATACCCTCAAAGTAATGAAATGTTATTAGAATCTCTACTCAATCCCAAAGCTGACTCTGAATCTAAATCATCTAATTCACTTTTCACAATTGAAAATCCTACCCCAAATCCTATTTTGATTCTACTCCTATCCTTGAATTGAAACCATTTCCTGATAATCTTAAATATGTATATCTCGAATCTAATCAAACATATCCTGTAATAATCAATTCTCATTAATCTGAATCACAAGAATTTAAATTGATCAAAGTTCTTCGAGATCACAAGAAGGCAATTGGGTGGACTTGACATGATCTCACAGGGATTAGCCCCAAATTTTGTACCCATCGCATCTATATTAAAGATGGGGCACGACCTTCATGAGAAGCTCAAAGATGCCTAAACCCAAATTTAAAGGAGGTCGTTAAGAAAGAAATAATCAAGTGCCTTGATGCTGATATTATCTATCCCATATCTAATAGCCCTTGGGTGAGTCCAATTCAAGTGGTACCCAAAAAGGTAGAACTCACCATAATCAAAACTGAATCTGGAGAAACCATTCCCACATGAATTGTGAATTCGTGGTGAGTTTGTATTGATTATCGTAAGCTGAATACTGTTACAAAGAAGGACCACTTTCCTTTACCATTCATTGATCAGATCCTTGAGAGATTAGCTGGTAATAGGTTCTTCTACTTTTTAGATGGTTACTCTGGATATAATCAAGTTGCAATTTATCTCGAAGATCAAGAGAAAATGACTTTCACCTGCCCCATCAGAACTTTTGCTTTCCGAAGAATGCCATTTGGGCTTTGCAACGCACTTGCGACTTTTCATCGTTGCATGTTACCCATTTTTGTCGAAATGGTGGGTGAATATATGGAGGTATTTATGGATGATTTTTCAGTCTTCGAGGAAACATTTGATATTTACTTGGATAATTTGTCGAAGGTTCTAAAAAGATGCATTGAGGTAAACCTTGTCCTTAGTTGGGAGAAGAGCCATTTTATGATTCCAGAGGGCATAGTACTTGGTCATCTCGTATCTGAGCGAGGTATCCAAGTAGATCGAGCCAAGATCAATCAAATTGCTAATCTTCCAATCCCTGACTCGATCAAAGGCATTAGATCATTTCTCGAGCATGTGGGATTTTATAGAAGATTCATCCTTGATTTTTCAAAAATTTCCCTACCACTCACAAACCTCCTCACAAAAGTTGTGATTTTTGAGATGAATGAGGAGTGTATTTTAGCATTTGAAACTTTGAGAGACAGAGTTACATAGGCTCCAATTTTGCAACCACCTAATTGCGATTTACCATTTGAAATCATGTGTGATGCATTAGATTATGCAATAGGAGTTGTTTTGGGATAGAAAATTGAGAAGAATCTGGTGATAATTTACTATGATAGTAAAACATTGAATGAGACACAAAGGAATTACACAGTTACAGAGAAAGAGTTACTAGCAATAGTATTTGGATTAGAAAAGTTCAGTTCTTACATACTCGGATCTCAAATCATAGTGTACTCTGATCACTCAGCTATCTGACACCTTCTATCTAAGAAGGACACGAAACCTAGGTTAATCAGATAGATCTTGCCTTTGTAAGAATTTGACCTAGAAATTCGTGATAAGGCAGGTAGGCAGAATGTTGTTGCAGATCATCTTTTCTGTCTTCCTTCTGATACAATTGAATCATCTCCACCAATCACAGAACTCTTCCCTGGTGAACATCTTTTGACTATATCCACATATCTTCCTTGGCATGCAGATATTGTTAATTATTTGGTTACACATCATTCCTGCCAGACTGGAACGGGAATCGCAAATCACAACTCAAAGTAGAAGCCAAATATTATTTTTGGGAAGATCCATATCTTTTTAGACTCTATAATGATCAAATCATCAGGTGTTGTGTCACCTCTTTTGAGATTGATTCTATCCTATCTTTTTGTCATGACCAGGCCTGTGGTGGTCACTTTTTTGGTAGAAAGACCGCTGCAAAAGTTTTGCAATGCTGGTTTTATTGGCCCACGTTATTTGTTGATTCTCAGACTTATTGTAAGGCATGTAGTCACTGCCAAACACTTTGTTGCATGTCACAGAAAGACATGATGCCTTTGAATGCAATTATAGTCTGTGAAATCTTTGACATTTGGGGGCATAGATTTTATGGGTCCGTTTCTGACCTCTTTTGGCTTCCATTATAGTTTACTTGCTGTAGATTATGTTTCTCGTTGGATTGAAGCCATACCCACATGCACAAACGACCATTGAGTTGTCATTCCTTTTATACAGAGTCACATTATCGCTCGTTTTGGGGTACCTCATGCCATTATTTCTGACGACGGTTCCCATTTTATTAACTCCTAGTTTAGAACTTTACTTAGAAAATATAAGGTTACACATCGTATTTCTACACCTTATCATCCTCAAACTAATGGGCAAACTGAGGTCTCTAATCGAGAGATCAAAAAGATCCTTCAAATGACAATCCGACCCGATAGGAAGGATTGGTCTTCCCATTTAGATGAGGCTTTGCAGGCTTATAGGACTGCCCACAAAACACCAATAGGCATGTCACCATACAGACTTGTTTATGGGAAACCCTGTCATCTTCCCGTAGAAATTGAACACAAGGCCTATTGGGCAATTGAAGCTGTCATTTTGACCTCGTGAAGGCTGGTGAAAATCGTAGGTTGCAACTTAGCGAACTTGAGGAATTATGTCATGATTCCTATGAGAGTTCAAAGCTATATAAGGAGAAACTTAAAGCCTTCGATGACAAATTCATTTCCTGCAAATCCTTTGCACCTGGTCAGAAGGTGTTGTTATTTGATGTCCGTTTGAAGCTCTTCCCTGGTAAACTTAGGTCTAAATGGCAAGGGCCACTTGTTGTAGTTAGAGTCTTCGACAACAGAGCTGTCGAAATCACTGAACCCAACAAAGATCAACCCTTCAAATTCAATGGTCAACGTTTAAAACCTTTCTTGAAATCACATCCTTTGGGTCTTGTTGGAGAATATTGCATGCTCTACTAGGGTTTCTGTATTACTATCCATCCACCACATTTGTACATAGCTGTTTCCTTTTTTTTTTTTCTTTTACACTTACTCTGAACTTTCACTTTATATTATACTGATTACCTTTATTTAGTTCGACTGACCACTCTGACCTTTGGTCAGACTTGAAATCGTCCGCACAGAGATCTTTGATCTCCTCTATTCGACTCCTTCCATCACCCTATGCTAAATGATGTGTAATTTCTTTTCACCCTTCTTACAATAAGTACATTGTAAAATCTTGGCTTGGGGGGTGCTGAAGTGAAATTTTCACTTTAAGTGTGGATTAAAAAAGTAAAAAAAACACAAAAAAATTAAATATCCACGAAATTTAAAAAATATAGAAATTCCTAAAATGATAAATTTTTTTAAAAAAGTCAATAACTTCATAAAAATTTGAAAAAAATTTTGAAAAATTCATAAAAATAATAAGAGGGGTATATTCATTTTTAATAAAGAAGAAAAGAAGAAAAAAGAAATATATATATATATTTACTATAATTAAGAGCTTAATTTTCTTTTAGGTCAGAAATTAAAATGTATATAGAATATATATAGAGTATTTAAGAGCATTCAATTCTTAATTAGATTTTTACTTAAACATTTTGTAAAAACACACTTTCGTTCTTTTTAAAACAAGATTTTATTTGAATTATGAATCTTTAAATCTTTTAAAGATTTGTTTTTCTATTCTTACCTTGAATTAAGAAACTAAGTGTATTAAGATTTAAACTTAAGTTTTGGGGTTAAATTATAACTTTCTAATCACTTAAATTAAGTAATCCTTTTGCTTTTTGAAAATTTGATTTTATCATAAAGTTAAGTAAAAAGGCCAGATATTCAGAGTTAATTAAAAAGAGAGTTAGTAGAATTTTAGTTTACAAGACCTACAGGCTAAAGATAAATAACTAGACTTGGTAAATTTTGTCTTGACGGATCCTATAGGAGGAAACTAAGAATTTGAAGAATCTGAGAGTGAAGGGCTTTGTTGTCCAAGCTCTGGTTTGAGAGCTAAGTAACCTAAACATCTAAATTCACACACATAAAATTATCTTGTTGGCATCTGAGACCGCAAAAACATAGAGTTTAAGAGATCAATTCTGAATCCTCTTTAGTCCAAGGATTTCCGTAGGGTGGTTCTTGAAAGGGTGAAGGATGTGCCACTCACCTAGAAAAAGGATTTGGAGAATAATGATAGTAAGAAAAATGAGAAGGGGGGAAAAGAAAAAAGAAAATAAATAAATAAAACACCCTGCAGTTAAGTGCCTTGTTACAAATGGGTGCTTATGTAGTTTTTCCATAATAAATAAAAGTATCTCAATACAAATGGATGCTACCCTTCCTTCCATCAAATAAAAAGATCACCTCGCTACAAATGGGTGTTCTAACCTTTAGAAAAAGTGAAAAAAAAAATATAGAGATAAAAATATCAGAAATAAGATACCCAGTGGTCCACCGGGGAGATATACACAAAAAGTGTTAACCTCGGGATAGAAAGCTGGTGCGGAGAAAACAACCAAACCTAAGTAAGGCTAAGCAAAAGGCTTGAATTGGAATAATTGGGATTGGAAATTGATGTCTTAAGATTTAGATTTTTGCAACTTTGGGTGCCTTTAGGACAATTCCCTTCATTAAGCACAGATGTTTTAAAATCATAGCTACTGAACCTTGTTATTGGCCAGTGAAGCCTAAGGAATCGGGTTTTGAAGATTTTAAGTTGAGACCTAAAGGAGAAGAATTGATAGAATCTTAGGTCTAGAAGTTATTTTTTTTAGTGCTATAGGCTAGTAAATTAGAGTTTTACTACTCTAAGTTTGATTAATAATGAGTATCCGGTTAATTTGCTTAAACTGATAAAAGTCAAATATCATTAACAAAGGATTGACTTAAATCTATTGAGTTTTTGAGTTAAAATTACTTCTCAATTCTTAAGTTTTGTTTCCTTAAAACACTTTGTATTCTAATTTGAGTTAAGAATAGTTATAAGGAATAAGAGATTTTTAAAGAATTCTAATTTAGAATAAAATTCTTATTAACAAAATTATTTTAAGTGTGTTTTGAAAATGTTATAAGTATAAAACTAAGTAAGAAAATTTTTGCAAGTGCCTATACATTAATCATTTATATTAAACTTAAAAATTTCTGACCAAAGCTTTCAACTACATAGTTACTATTTATACTAATTTAAACCCAAGTGCTTTACATCATCATAGTCTTAGTTAATTTTGCTACAGACTAGCAAAACTTTGGCTTAGGGGTATGATGAGAGACTCATCATGATCTCTAATTACCCCTAATTAACTAGTCTTCCTAGTTAATTAGCTAAGGATATGAATATACAAGGGTTAATTATAAAATAAGGGATATTTAGTAAAGGACCTTAAAATAAGTTTAAAATGATATTTTATCATTCAATTAATATTATTAACAATCTAATTAATAATTAGACTCGAGATCATATTAATCATTAGACTCGAGATCATATTAATCATTTCCTTAATTAATAAGTTAAGTAACTTAAACATAATATGTACATAAGTATATAATAACTTAAGTAACTTTACTTAATTTAATAAACTAACTTAAAAAGGTCAAAAACGTAAATTCAAGGTCTAATCATAATAATTACCTTATTTACTAACATATATAAAAAGTTGAAAAAGATCTATTAAAATAAACCTTTAAAACCTGGATTTACATTTAGGTCCTTACTATTCATTGCAATCGGGTCCTTAATTTTCATATAGGTCCACAAGTTTCACTACACTTAGGTCCCCCTCGTCTTCTTCTTTTTCAGCCGATTGAACGGCTAATGATGAAGAGTGACTCCACCGCGCGATCATCGCCCTGCAGACATCATTCTTCCTTCTCCAAGCTCTTGGAGCTTGCGCTCACCATCTCATCTTCATCCATCAGTCTAGATTACTCTGAAATCCTAATTTCTGGTAGGAGTTAACCTCACCGTCATCGGAGACAATGCCGAAGGTTAAGCTCCCCAAGCTTCTTCATCCATACCTTGCCACCTTCTTCGTCGCCATTAACTATAAATACCCCCTCAACCCTTCAATTTCTCTCAAGTTGGCTCACTTCCCTCTTCTAACACTAAACCAACCCAATAGGCTATTCGTCTACAACTCCGGTGATCTTCCACGCCATTCTCCGACTTCATCCATCTTGATTAGCCGAGGAGATTCACTGAGGTCAGCCGTGTCTCTGGACACAGGCATCAACCAAGGAAATCCTCTGCTCCATCCAAACTTGCCCACCAGAGATTCTTCTTATACCCTCTAATTTCGTCTTCCGTTATGAGCCATCGCGGAATCCCATTGACCCCTTCGTCCAGGTAATAGTAGCTAGGAGTATATTAGGAGTAGGAGTAGGAATAGGAGTAGTTTTGGTAGTTAAAGTAGTTAGTTAGCTTAGTTAATTTCAAATTTCAAACTTCATCTCCTTCGAATCCGGTGAGTTCCTTGAGCTCGTTGGAGTTGTTGTTTTGTCTTTTAAAGTCACTGATCACCTTCCTTTAACCATCACGACCATTTCTAATCCATTAAAACACTAAATTGATCACTGTTTGCCTAATTCACCTTCACCTTCAACAGACACTGTTGTTGTCCATGGCGACAGTATCTAAGCTTAAATTCACCTCCATAGGGTCCTCCACCACCTATTCACAATCTAAGGATCCAAAGTATCACTTCAATTTGAATAATTACCACCTATAACCTAAACGCCTAAATTTATTTAAGCTCCTGAGCTCGCTGTCAATGGTGGCTCAGGAGTAGTTGAATCTCTTAATTAACTATATAATTATGATCACAATTACTCTTTGACTTGCCTCAACCATCCAATTGAATGGGAGACCAAGTCATGTGCTTCAATCCACTTAAAATTCATTCGATTTGAATTTATTGTTTAATCATTCATGTAATGGATTAAAGAAGAATTAAATGCGATTTTGAAGTTCCTTGCAACCTCATAATCCTCTTTAAATCAAGAATGGCACAATATACCTTTTGTACATGGTTTTTAATTTTTACTGAACTCACCGGAGCTCTGGCGAGCTCCGGCAAGTGGAATTCACTCTTTAGCCTACATAAGATGATAAAAAGCTCCAGATTGATTTAATTTTGATTACTGATTAGCTTGATGATGTTCATTTGGAATTTTAACATTTGGAGCATAGGTTAAGACTTCTTCTTCCCCAACTTCGGCGGAGTTGGAGAAGCCTGATAGAAGACCAAAAGCCACACTTGATGAGCTTACAAGCTTTAGTGCAGTGCATTGAAGTTATTCTTGACCTTAGTCTAGTGTAGAAACCTCTCAATTTTTCTGTCGAACAAAACACTATTAGAGTTCAGGCGATGAGCCTGGAACCCTAATTTCTAGGGTTTAATCATCTGTTTAAGGGGTTGAGCGAATTCCTGAGGATGAAGAGATCCTATTCTAGGCTTTAATTGCTTGTAAAGAGGATTAAAATAGATAGTCAATTTTCAAGACTAATAGTCAAACCTGAGATGGAGATTTGGATTCTAAGATCAATTAGCCGATTTGAGAAGTTAAAGTTGTTCCTGAGATTCTGCTAAATGATTTTAAAGTGATTAGATTAAGCTCATACATGTAATTTGGTTGGAATTCAATCCTGCCTATTTAGGTTGTTTTCAAACACAAATTGTTGGCAGTGGGTTTTTGATGAAATTTGAATGCAAATCCTGCCCAAATCAGTTTGTTACATCCCTTAGAAGTTGAAATCGATCGGAAATGATCCCAAGTGTCTGTTACACCTTTTCTAAAGTTTAAATCCTTTCTCTGAAGCTTCCAGAGAAGCTTTGAGCTTCTGTACTTCACCTGAAAATCTTGGGAGCTTTAAACCTATACAAACAGCTATGGAATCATTTGAAGGATCTATTCAAACCCTTAGATAAGCTGGAAAGCTATCCTATAAGATACAGTAGAGCTAATTTCACTTTCCAGGCATTATTTAACCCGTAGAAGCCCCTAATTTCACCTATCAAATTGGAGAGGAAATTATCCTCTAAACCTTAAATTGACCTTGGAATCTTGTAGAGCTATCTTAGAGCTCTCCATCAAGCTTTATTTCACTTGATTTGGAGCTCTGAGTTAGGAGTAATCTTCGTTTGAAGTTAGGTCTGAAGGGGGAACAATAGTCCCACATCAGAAGATTCAGAGCACTTGCCTTAGTATAAAAGTGTTTTGTGTTATAGGCGATTCAGTCGTCAATGCTTGGTGTGAAAAGAAACCATCTGACCTTTGAACATGCATGTGTGTGTGTGGGCGAGTGTGCCTACGGGTGTGCGCCCAAGTGGGCGTGTGTGAGCGATTAGCCCTGGGAGCCGTTGAGCCAATTCAGCTCGAGAGAGAGCCAGTTTGGCTTAAGAGAAAAGAATCGAAAATAAACCCTAATAAAATTAGGTGAGGTCCGAGTAGGGTCTGGTCCCACCCTGATCTCAGGGTGCTGTGTATCCTCGAAAGGACCTCACCGTAAATCTAAAACAAAATTTTGCTTGAGAAAGAAATTTAACCTGGTTCAGCAAAAGGTTAAGAATGAAAGAAGAGTTAAAGTGTTGAAGGCTCTGATGGCTAAGTGTCGAAGGAAAAAGAGTAAGGGCTGAGGAGGAAGAGGAAGAACTCGCTAAGGAAAAGAGAAGAAGAAAGAAGGCAAGCATAAGGAAATACTTAAGAAGAAGGGCAGGAACAGAAGAAAAAGAGAAGAAAGAGATAGAAAGGAAAAAGAAAAGAGCACGAAAATATAAGAGAAAGAATAAAGATAAAGAGAAGTAAAAGAAAGAAAGAAAGAAGAAAAGAGCGAGAGAGAGACGTTGAAGAAATAAAGAAAAGATAAGAAATGATTTACTTTCTTGTATTATTTTAATTTCTCTTGCTTTTAATTGTAATAAGGCATATGTTTTGAATGTCTAAATCTTATTTGCCTCTAATCATTTGAAATAAATGTTGTGAATAAAAGTTCATATGGGATTTTGCATGTTATTTCATTTAAATCAATTTTTAGCAAAATTCATGCTTTTATAGATAACTTAAATATACCTCCTATACTTATAAAGAAAAATAAAGATAACTAGTAAATTTAGAATGAATTATACATCCCAGTGAACGACCTGGACTCAACGAGTAAAAATTTTCTAAAATGTTAGGTTAATTCGACCCTATACTACTAATTGACACAACTTCAAGTTAACCTAAGTGACTTTTCTCTACTCATAATTAAGTAAAGTTAACTTAATTAACTAAGTTGAGGTAAGAAACGACCAGGCACGTAAGCACCTTGTGCTTGTTCAGGTGCCATTGGAGGGATTATCCAAAAATGTTGATTGCCAGGGCTTGAATTTGGCTACAGAAAGCCATGGGTGGCACTATCTCGAAGTGTCGAAAGCCAGGGTTTTGGGGGTTGCCTTGGGCAGTGCTATCTCGAAGCATCGATTGCTAGGGACCCTGCAAGGATTGATGGTGGGAGCTAGGAATCCGATACAGACAGTGTTGTAAAGCCAATCCGAAGCTGGAAATAAAGAAAGGAAAGAGAGAGAAAACTCTCCAAACATAAAAAAAATCTTTTGTCTCTCTCTTACAAAAACACACTGCAAACTGATCTGGGAGTAAACATGTTTTAAGCACGGGTGCTTTAACTGCGGAGTTCAACATACCTTAGGTGAGTTCCTGTGGGCCTTAGAAACCTTCGCGGTGGACTGAGGTTAGAGCTGGTCTGGTTCGGATTTTGGTTGGTACTTGAGTACCTCTAGGACTACTATTGGCATTCTGACCTAATCTACAAAAGAAAGCACACAACAGAAATTTAAGCATAAAAAGGCATGGTCTAGAAATCAAATTAATTCCATAAGATTTTGCTAAGAGACTAGCAAAAGCTAGGCATGGGGTTATGATGGGAACACCATCATGAGCTATAACTAGCTCAGTTTGATCTGATTAAATCAATAAAAGCTCCTCTATATCCATTAGAAGGTCTTAAGGGCACAAAATAATGATTTGAGAAGGAGATAAGAATACAGGGTTATTTTTGTAAATTTACCATTCTATCACAAAAATAGAATAACCGTGGGTTTTCTCAGGGGTGGAACAAAGATCAAATGGTCTTTAAGAGTCCAATAAGTGGGTTAGAACAGACAGAAAAGGATTTTCATGCGTTATAGAAATTAATGAACATCTGAAACCCTACAAACAGGCCTGATTAATCTACTAAGGTTCTAGTTAGGATAAAATTCATCTAAACCATCCAAAAATCATACAAAAATATTTCCTAGGGTTTGGGACCTTCAATTGACTATTGGAACTCATCTTAACCTAAAATAGAGTCTCAGACAGACATTTGCCCTAATTTGGGTAATTATGCAAATTACCCAGTCAAACTAGGTAAAAACCAAAATCCAACTTCACCATTGGATTCCTTAGGTTTAAATTAGGTTTGTGCCAAAATTTGGGCTCAATCTGAGATTGTTTCAACCTAGTTTGCACTTTGGTCAAAGTCTGATTTCCTTTATTTTACATAGGCCCTTAGCTTTTGAATTTCTTACACAAAAGTCCCTATCTTTATCATCATTTTCTTCAAAAAGGTCCCTGCTACCATGAAATCCTATTACTACAACTTCGGCAACCTTAATATGGCATGTTCTCCTTGATTCCTTGACGAATCCCTTACAGATTTGAAAGGGAAGTTCGTCAAGGAATTCCCTTCCTTTTGAGCCAAATCCAAAGCCCTAAAACCTTCCCAATCTTTCATCCGAATGCATGAGAGATTTGGGTATCATAGAGTTTCCAAACATTAGTGAGCTTTCCTAGCTTGGGAAGCTTGCTTCCCAAGCCCAAAAACACCATCCAGAGGCCTATAAAAGACGCCCCAGATCAGGTCGAAGATCCCAAGCTTGATTTTGCCCTGGAACACCCTCAATTCCTCCGTCCTGATTCGACTGAAATGCTCCTCAAGCTACGGCGACCTCCTACGTCTTCATCCTTCCTTTGACCGCAATACCGGCGATAGATCCTCCTTCCCTACCTTCCTCTGCATCGCACCATACCAGCAGGTGCCTCTCTCTCCGTCGTTGTCGCCGTCCCCCTCTATTGGAGCATCCGGCCTACCAACACCGGCATCGTTCTCCCTCTTTCATCAGTTAGTTTAGGGTTATATTATTTCCCCTAGGTCCCTAGTTTAGTTTCCTACCCAAAAGTCCCAAAAATATCCTCTCAACACCGCTGTTCACCTCCATCATCCTCCGCTCCGACCAGACCTCCGGCAAGGCTCCCCGCTCATTCCACTACTCCAAACGCCTCACTGACCACCTCATAACCATCGCCACACCACCCTCTACAAAACCCTCATCCTATTTCACCTTATTACGCACCCAGCCGGTACACCGAACAAACCTACCATCGCGCACGAACTCTGTCACCGTCCGACCACCTCAGCCACTGTGACTCAACGCTGCACCCACCACCACGTTCGTCGTCTCACTATGATCCTGCCAAACATTTCTGACAGGGCCAAAAGCCCGTTCTTGTGTTTTTAGGTATCAGGTCTTCACCCGCCATTGACGAGGAACTTGAACATGTTTCAAGCTTGCTCCAGCACCTACAAGCCCCAGGTGGAAGTCCCAGGCGCAGTGAGCTTCCTCCAGGAATACAACCCAGGGACCAATTTGGCCCTTTGATTGGGCCTTTGACCAAAATTATACGGAGTAACTTCTGCTGTGTTGTGCGAGGAAGGAGTGGGAACATAGTCCCACATCGGGAATTGACAGACGCGTGACACCACATATATTATTTTTGTCATACAGGCTTATCGCCTCAACTGACACAGGGGGTGAGGTCCCTGCACATGCCCCTTCACCGATGCCTCACCCGTGGCCCATCACCCACATGCGTAGCGCAGACTTGACCTACCTAAGCCCTATTCTCACCTTGGCTACGATATCAGACCCGCAACCCTGGTCCTGAGTACACTCAAATCCGAATCCAATTACTCGAGGCTCTGGGAGAGCAGATCCCAGTGAGAGAAAGAGAGAGAGTGCACGGGAGTAGAGGGTCTTGGTCTGAGGTTCAATGGCTAACACTTAGCCATTTTAGGAACCCTTCCCCTTGTGCGTAAAGAGAAAGAAGAGATGAGCAGCCACAGAAAAGTGAAGGAAGAAGAGAAGAAGGCACAAAAGAAGAAGAAGGGCTGAAGCAAACAAAAGAAGAAGACCATGAGATTTAGCAGAAGTGCACTATGCACTTATCTTACATGGATTTAGATTACCTGATACTATTGAAATATTTGATATAATTGTGAGGGGCAATTGGTGATTCAAATCACCATTTTACCCCATTCTTTTTGAACTATTTGACATTCGCATTCATTTATATATCATTACTGCTTGAAATTCTATTACTCATATATTTGTGTTGAATTGCAATCTTGAGAATCATTTTTGCTAATTGCTTCCTATGTTTGACTTGAACTTCATTTCTGATATTTGAGTATAAATTTTATTTGTTTTCAAGTGATTTTGACCTGTACTACAATGCAGTTTTTATAACCACGATTTTGCCTGTTAACATAGCTATCGAAGAACTAGCTATCTAAGTTGGGTGTGAAGTTTAGAGATAGCTCTACTTCCACTGACCTCAGCTATATGAAGACACATCCCAACTCAAGCTTCCTCCTAGCTGTTTCCATCTCCTACCCTCTACTATCTAGCTAAGCTAACTCTCTACTTTGCTAGATAACCTAGCTCCTAGTCCACCTCCTCTCTACTCTTCACGGCCAGCCACATAACCCCTAAACCCTAGGTATAGCCACCACTACCTCCCCTTTATGTTAGTGCCAAAACCCTAACCACCACCACTCTTGGCACCCCTTCAAGGGTGGCACCAACCATGGCATCTATCCACCACCACAACCACCCCTTAACCATCCTCTTTTGAAGCCAAAAACACCTATAACTACCCCCATTTTTTGGCTCCAACTCTACTCTTTAATCATCACCATCCAATCATGACCAAGTCCTAATCCTATCCAACCATTTTGGTGCCAACTTCTAGAAACAAAAGTTGGCGCCAACTTTGACCTAACCCAAGTTAAACCCCCCTTCCCATATCCCTTAACATGGTGCCAACTTATCTCAACCACACACCACATAACCACCATCCCAAACTACATCCTAGCCCTCCAAATAATCCACACAACCTTAACCCTAGGTTCACCAATTTTGGCGCCAACCTACCCCCATCCTATCCTATAAATACAGCCCCCTACACCACCATTTCTTCCATCCTTGGCTACCTTATTTTCACCTATAATCCAACTATATAGCCCATCAAGGAGGAGGGATTTAGAAGGTGATCAAGGAGGCTACCTTGTCTCCTTGGTGTTCATCTTGTTCTTCCCTCTTCCTTGGTACCAAGCCAAGGAGCATTGAAGTGGAGGACGTCCAGGCAAGGAGGAAGAAAAGGGTGGACGTCCACCACCATAGGAGGAGACAAAGAGGAGCATCATCTTGGGAGGAAGAAGGACCCTTCTTCATATTCAAGAGCTTCTGTGCTTGGAGCAAAGGATACTTCTACACTTTGAGAGCTTTTTAATTATTCTTTGTAGTGTCTTGTGTAGTTAATTAAGTAGAGGAAGTATTCTTCTACTTGAGAATTGATTTTGTAGACATTACTACTTTTAATCCAATTTCCTTTCATTAACTATTGTGCCTTATTGTCAAGATAGTTTCATTTAATTTTGTGCACTCAATCCTTCTTTCTAATTACCCTAGGCCCACTTTTCGAGGGTGAACTTAAAAAGTTGGACTTTCTTTGTATCACTTACGCATATTTCTACCTTTTGTTGCCCATATTTCTAAAGATCACAATTTCACAACACCACTAAAAACACCAAAAAGAAGATTTGAGAGAGGGAGAGAAAGAAAATATGAATTTGATAACTAAAGTTGCCTCCTTGGATAACCCAAGATACTTGCCCCGTTGTTTAAGTGAATTTGTCATTGTTTAAGAAATACGTCACTGTATAGGACAAATGCACTCAAATCATTTAAATTTGTAACTCAGAATCACAGGAGTTCGAGGTCGAACATAGGGAGTAAGCAATAGCAATTCAATCTCACTAATCACAAGAAATATAAGCAATTATGATCAAAACTTTATTGATAAAAAACCACAATGATGTATATATGAAATCAAGTAGCAAGGTGCAAAAAGATTGGGTTAAAATGGTGATTTAAATCACCAAATTAAGCCTATATGATAAGCTTAAATAAATGCACAATATTTATCAACTAATAATCCACGTCACCAAGTTATCAATATTGCAACAATAGCTTAGAACTAGCAGATATTAGATGACAGAGATAAGCCCTAGATAGCTTAAGTGAACCTTTGCTACAGTCTGTCATGAGGCACAAGGGCCTCTTCCTCTCTTTCTTCTTCTTTTCTTTTCCGTCTCAGAGCACAAGGGACTAAATCTCACAATGACTAAATGTGGAGAGAGCAGAAGGGCAAAACCCCCCTCTCTCAAACTCGTGTAATTGGGTCTCAATTGGGGTATCGAGTACAAGGACCAGGGCTACCGTGCATGGCTGGTAGTCGAGTGAGCAGGTGTGAATGAAGAGGGACCCGACCCCTCGTGATTGGGCGAGGAGTGTAAGGAAGGAATTCCTTTTATCTCACGTCGCAGGCTATGTATCTAAGGTGGGACTTTCTTTCCTACTGTGCTTTGCATGCTATGTTGGAATCTTGTTCCACATCTTGTTTTGGTGTTAACAAAATTATTATGAATTAATGTTTGCAATTAAGTTCTTTTCAGATTTAGGTGAAGATCAAGGCAAACAGGAAGTGATGAAGGCATGATGATGAGAAAGAGAAAATGATGACAAGAAGGAGGCAAGATGACAAGGATGGATCAAGAAGAAGATCATCTTCGACCCTTTATTTTTTTAGTTTAGGTTTTCATAGATTGTATGCCTCTTAACAAGAGAATTTAACATAGATCATAAAAATCAATTAGAGATAAATTAGGATTTATATGGCATTCATTTTCGAAGAACGTAATTGATTAAATCATTTAAAATAGGAACTTGTAAGCAAGTACCGGTACTGTTCATCAGTACTGGTATTTGCAAGGCACAGGTTTGAGAATTTGTCTCAAATTGTGAACAACAAGTGCCGGTACTAACCATGAGTACTGGTACATGTTGGCCACAAGTTGAAGGCTTAATTCTAGCCTGAACCTTACAAGTATTGGTACCCATGATGAGTACCGATACAGGTAGGTTACTGTGCCCAAGGAATTTCAAACCTAGGAGTCACAAGTACCGGTACCCATGATGAGTACCAGTACCAGGACTCACGTACTAGTGGCAGTGAGCTGCTAGTACCGGTATAGATACTTTAGTACCGGTACCAGCTAGTCATTGGCCCAAAATAGAACAACTAGAAAATTAATTCCAACAATATGAATGTTGGGAATTAATTCCTAACGTCTAGTAGACGAGTATCCTAGGTCCTAAACTCTATAAAATGACCCTGGGACTCTTTGTTTGCACACAAGAGGACACAAGAAAAGAGAAGAGAAAATCCTAGAGCTAGAATTTCAAATTCCCACCATATTCACAAGAGAGAAAGAAGAAGCTTGCCGTCCACTCTCATAGTATTCTTGCAAGCTCAACGACACGTTTTTTTTTACGCATCTACGAAGCGAATCACGTTCTTTCTAGGCTCTCAAATCGGTAATATTATTCTATATATTATTGAGAGGCTTAGGAACTTAGTTGTAAGATTAGTCTTTCTTACACCTGTACTTCTTTTGTATTTGAGCATTTGCTCGTTGGGTTATAACAAACCTGTTATTGTACTTGGGTTGAGGCAACCCATTAATTACCTCGGTTAGTAAATTGATTCTCTTTGGGTTAAGAGAATCAAGTTAAAAGCCCTAAGCTGGGAGGCTTAGGTAGTGGAGTACCCAAGGGAGGGAAACTATTATATATCTTGTGCAAATTTCTGTGATTGTATTTTGTGCAAATCTTTTTGTATTACTAACATTGTGTTTGAGATTTTGTGCACGTAGATAGCCATATATTACATATCTTCAGATCCTTTATCATGTTGCAGTAGCTGGAGTCCTTCTAATTACGGTCAAGGAAGAGGACGACTTCTCCAATTGTCGACCTGGGTGTATTTCTGGAAGGAGTCCTCATTACCTGGAGGTGCAGGCAAGGTTGAATGCTATTGGAACACAGTCCAAGGTTACGTAAAGAAGCTCCGATAATGACGGTTGAGGGTCCAATACCTGAAAAGATGAAAACAACCTAACGACCACATTAGAAGTGCTCAGAAGCTTCGCTGCGACACAGCGAGGGCGATAGTGGTAGTGGCGAGCTACGAAGGTGGTCGTAGGGGGTTGGCGAAGGCATAATATGGAAGCGAAGGGGGAGGTGTTCAGTGAAGTGGTTGGCACAGCAATCCCCTCAATTTCTTGAGGGGTTTTGCTCACGTGGACTAGATAGAGGTGTAGGAAGTGATAGTGAGCGATTTGATTGCATGTGGCATGCTGCAGATGTTGTCGGAGGTATGCCGGTGATTTGGAAGATGATGGTGGAGTAGGCGATTGAGTGATCGAACCTAAGCATAAATGGTGCTGGGATGATCAATAGAATAGGGGAGTTGATGTGGGTAGCTAACATACGAAGGGGAGTCAGAGAAAGCGTCAGCCATGATGAGCCATCATCGGAGAAGGAGAATACCCCGGTGGGAGAGAACAATGAGGAAGACGGAGGAAGGAGATGCCTACTGATATTGCAAGGTGCGGAAAAACTTGAGGAAGATGATCCCACCACCTATTGTACGTGGCAGCAGGAGAAGAATTCAGACAGAGAAGGTCATCGGAGCAAGCTTCAAAGCAGGATGGAGAGGGAGAAGAGAGGAGGATTTTGGCCTAGAACTCGCTAAGGAGGTGAGGAAGTCGATGAGGGTCTTTTATAAGGCATTAGACGAGCTTCTAAGCTTGGAAACAAGCTTGAAAGCTCGAGAAATCATGGATTGGGATTTGGAACTTCCAAGTGTTTGCATGAACTTTAGAGCACAAATTGGAAGGTGAGATTAGGTTCAGATTGACAGGGATTTCTTCAGGAGTCTCCCTTCCAATTTTGGAAGGGTTTCGCCGCGAAATCAGGGAGAAATCCCTGATTGAAGGTCGGCACATGGTGGGTTTTAGGAATCTGCATAGGCGAAGGAAATGAGGACCTATTGGTGAAGAATATGATGCAATTAGGGGGTAAACACAATTATTTTTAAAGTTGTGGGGCTGATTGAAAGAACAAGAGTTTGATTGGACTAGAATGCAAACTAGGTCAAGATGGAATTTGATCTGGACCAAATTTTGGTACAAACCTAATTTAAATCTAAGGAATCTGATGGTGAAGTTGGAATCCACTTTTGACCGCTTTTGACTGGGAAATGTGCACAAGAACCCAAATTAAGGAAGCTTTCTGTCAAAGACTCTATTTTTGGTCAAAATAGGTTCAGATGGTCAAAACAAGGATACCAAATCTCATGGAATATTTTTCTATGATTTTTAGAAGGTTTAGATAAATTTTCTCCTGACCAGAACCTCTATTATTTAAGCAGGTTTGAAATTAGGGTTTCGAGTGCTATTTTGACTCTCAAAGTGCGTGAAAACCCATTTTTGTCTATACAGACCTTCTTATTAGTCATTAATGATCATTTGACCTTTAATTAACCCCTGGAATATCCCATGGTTATTCTATGTTTATGAAATGTTGTTAAAATTACAAAAATAACCCTGGTTTCTTTCCTTCTCAAAATAGAACATCATGCATATAGGACCCTCTGATGGTGATGTAGGAGCTTTTATCATCTTTTTAGACCAAAACAGGCTAGTTAGGTCTCATGATGGTGTTCCCATCACCTATCTAGGTTTACAAATTTTAAAAGTTGATCAATTTATACACATCTCAATGACATTAACTTGCATCTATTAAAAAAATGCATATTTTTGCATCAATGCTTATGTTGATGTACAAAATTAGATCAAGCTTTTGAAGAGTTTCTCCCTAAATCTCAATTTCATCCTCAATATTGACGTTTTGGATCCAACCATTTTGATCTTAATGTTTCTCACCCACTAATTGAACCTCGAACTTTATTAATTTAGGACAAGAGTTTTGCTGGATTTTCGGTTGACCAAGTAAATCCTTGACATCGGAAAACATGTTAATTTTATTTGTACGTTGTAGCATGCAATTACGACATCAATTTTAAAAAGAATTGGATAGTGAGTCCAAGTGTCAAACATAGCGAGGTGATAAGTCAAATCTTCATGTCTCTTACTTTTAGTGCCACACGATTATTTGCTTACATGAAAAGTAGAGAGAGAGAGAAAGAGACAGTAGGGTTAGAAATGTGGTGGAGATTATAGTAGCTAGTTATGCATTATAAAAGACAAGCACAAAGTATAACGATAGTGACACAAGCATAAGACAAATGAATTAGAAGCCTAATTTAGAATGCATGAAAATAGCACCAAGATACCATAAAAAATTACTTCTGCGAATCATCAAAGTCATCTTATAGGAATTAACATAAAAACGAGAAGAAAGCTTAAAAAAGAATAACAAGTTGAGATATGAGAGAAAGAAGAACTATTGCTAGGTGGAAGTTTGTCAAGGTAGCTATGGAAGAAAGGAGGGCTCTGTCAGAGGTTCGGCAGCTCTAGAGACCAACTTTGAACTCTCGGAGGGTGGTAGAAGGCTTGTGGAAGAGATGGATTGCAATGGGTGGGCATGGGGGCCTTTTATGGACCATGCCAAATCATTTGGCATGGTAACGCACTAAATGCTGCACACTGGACACGTATGTGTGCATCTTAGCCACGCATAGCTATGCGCATCGCCTGCTACCTCGTTGGTTCGTGCAAGGAGGCATAGCAGTTGTCCGATGGAGATCGTACATGCCTTCCAATCTAATCTCCATCCTACATAGATGTGCGAGATCAACTCTCGCTCGCACCTTCAAATCATTTACCTTTATGTCAGATTGTGGGTCATCATGCACTTATTATGCGCTTGCCATCTAGAGCGCCTCATCGCGCGTTCGTTGCCATCCGATGCAGATCAAGCCGCACTCATCTAATAGTTGAGGAGGAGAGAGATTGCACAATAAGCATGCAACCTAAATCACCTGAATTAAGTTAGATTCTAGCATAACTTAGGAACAATGCATGCATAAGCATCGTAATTTGCATAATGGTTAGTTTGATTGGCCGCATAGATAAAATCATCATTTTATGTACTAATGAGAGATGAAATTAATTGCAGATGATTCAAAGCCGTGAATGATAGATCAGATCGTATAGATCTGATCAGAATGACGGTGGGAGTCTAATGCTTCCAAAGTCATCTCGATCAGACAACTAGGGCATCTTGCGTAGTCCATAGAAGAACAGAGACCATGGAGCTAGAGGATGGAGATTTAAGCCTTAAATGAAAAATCCAACTACACAGATGGATCTGGATCAATGATTGCAATCCAACGGTGCAAAAATAAACCCAATCGGAGGTCTACATCACCAGATACAAAGAAGAGAAGATGGATAGTAATGATGGTGCCATATGGCACCATCACAGGAGCCCCTCACCGCTAGCCTATCTCTGAAGATCATTCCTCACTTGCTGTGATCTATTTTGTCAATGCTTTAAGTGAATTAAGCTGAGCCTAAGCGAATCAAGCTTCTGTGGCCTATAAATTCTTCAAAATAGAGGTTGAATATCCATAAACACTTATTGTGTTTTTGTTTCAGCTTCAAGATCATTACTAAACACCATTTATTATAATATATATATATATTTTCTTTTTTTTTTTCTTGCATATTTATAAATGGGAGGAAATTGTATGATACCATAAAATACCCGGATCCTATGGATGCCTATCCACCCCCCCATGCCAAACAATGCTATGTCCTCATATGCATGCAGGGAAAGGCAGAGGAAGGACGGAAGATCGGGTAACAAGAGCTGAGATTCAGGGTATAGATCAGGGTGGAAGGGTGGGTGGATGGTGGGTGGTGAAGAGAAAAGTGAAGTGATTGCGATAGAGGTGTGAAAAGTGATGGTGGATGGTGAGTACTGTTAGGGTGCCTCCCAACAAGCGCTGAATTTAATGTCCCCAGCTGGACTCAGAATGAGGCAAAGAATTAGTTACCCTCCAGCAGGGCAACGGTTTCTCCAACAGGGGCAGGTTCATGAGTCAGATAGGGTTTCAAACGCTGCCCATTGACCATAAATTTACGCCCAGATTTGGGATCTTCGATCTCGACGGCCCCATTGGGGAATGGTCTTGAGACTAGGAAAGGACCAGTCCATTTGGACTTCAATTTCCCAGGAAAGAATTTGAGTCGGGCATTATAGAGCCAAACTTGCTGAGATGGCTCAAATTCCTTCCGCCGAATATGGCTGTCATGAAAAGCCTTAGTGCACTGTTTAAAGGTTAAAGCAGAATCATAGGCTTCACGACGGAGCTCTTCCAGCTCTTGGAGTTGGAGTTTCCTTTCTCGACCACACAAGTCTGGGTCGAGGTTACATTGGCGAACCGCCCAATAAGCGCGATGTTCCAACTCCACGGGCAAATGACAAGGCTTCCTTTAAACGATTCTATATGGAGACATACCAAGGGGAGCCCTGAAGGCGGTCCGATATGCCCAAAGTGCGTCAGTCAGCTTGTCGGACCAATCCTTACAGTCAGGCCGAACCATTTTCTGGAGAATCTGCTTGATTTGCTGGTTTGACACTTCCGCCTGGCCGTTCGTCTGAGGATGATACGGGGATGCGATACAATGGTGGACTCCGAACCTCCTCAGAAGTGCCCGAAAAGAAGCATGGGTAAAGTGGCTTCCTCCATCCGAGATAATGGCCCGAGGGATCCCAAAATGCGCAAAGATGTGGTCCTTGACGAATCGGGTGGAGATAACATGGTCAGCACGGCGTGCGGGAATAGCCTCGATCCATTTCGAAACATAGTCGACGGCCACGAGGATGAATTCGAAGCCGTTGGATGGAGGAAAGGGACCCATGAAGTCAATTCCCCAGATGTCGAAGATTTCCGTAGCTAGGATGTGTTGCGAGGGCATCATGTCACGACGTGCCATTGACCCTAACGACTGGCACCTAGTGCAATGCTTGGCATAAGTGTGTGCGTCCTTGTGAAGGGAGGGCCAAAAGAAATCGCACTGCAATACCTTGGCTGCAGTTTTCCTCCCAGAGAAATGGCCTCCACAGGCCTAATCGTGGCAGAAGGATAGCACACTGGGGAACTCACTGTCAGGAATACAGCGACGGATGATTTGATCAGCACCTATCCGAAAAATAAGTGGATTATCCCAGAAATAATACTTTGCTTCTGCCATGAGACGCTCGCGCTGGTTTTTAGGCCAGCCACGTGGAAGAGATCCAGAAGCAAGGTAATTGGCAATGTCGGCATACCACGGTCCACTTGCCACATTTATTGCCAATAGGTGCTCATCAGGAAAAATTTCATTAATTGGCAGAGTAAGTCCAATATGGTCAGGGTCCAGTCTGGAAAGGTGATCAGCCACAACATTCTGGGCTTCGGCCTTATCGCGAATCTCAATGTCAAATTCCTGGAGCAGAAGGATCCAACGAATCAGTCTAGGCTTGGCATCCTTCTTGTGCATGAGATGGCGAATGGTCGCGTGATCAGTGAAAACAATAACGTGAGAGCCCAGAAGGTAAGAACAGAATTTTTCCAGCCCAAAGACGACTGCCAGTAGTTTCTTTTCAGTGGTAGCATAATTACGCTGGGCCTCGTCCAACGTCTTACTGGCGTAGTATACCACGAAGGGGTGTCTATCGCGTCTTTGTCCCAGGATGGCTCCGACTGCAAGGTCTGAAGCGTCACACATAAGTTCAAAGTCGAGGGACCAATCAGGCGGTTGGAGAACAGGGGCCTTGGTGACAGCATTACGCAGCTGCGTGAATGCTTGTATACAGTCGGGGCCCATGTCGAAGGGCACGTCAGTTGATAGGAGATGAGTTAAGGGTCGAGAAATTTTGGAGAAGTCTTTGATGAATCTCCTATAGAAACCGACGTGTCCCAAGAAGGAGCAGATTTGTTTGACAGAACCAAGCACAGGTAAATCAGCAATGACGTCGAGCTTAGCTCTGTCAACCTCGATACCTCTATCGGAGATGATATGTCTGAGAACAATTCCCTCGTGCACCATAAAATGACTTTTTTCCCAGGAAAGCACGAGGTTTACATCAATACATCTCCTAAGGATGCGAGTCAGGTTGGCAAGACATTCTTCGAAAGATGGTCCAAAGACTGAAAAGTCATCCATGAAGACCTCGAGAAAGTCACCCACCATGTCATGAAATATCGCCAGCATGCATCTCTGGAAAGTTGCTGGCGCGTTACAAAGTCCGAACGGCATCCTTCTAAAGGTGAAGGTGCCAAAAGGGCAGGTAAAAGTGGTTTTCTCTTGGTCTCGGGGGTCTATTGCCACCTGGTTATATCTTGAGAATCCATCCAGAAAGCAGAAAAATTTATTTCCCGCTAACCGCTCCAGGATTTGGTCAATAAATGGTAGCGGGAAGTGATCTTTCTTGGTTGCAGCATTGAGTTTCCTATAATCTACACACACTCTCCAAGATGTAGGAGTGAGTGTAGGGATGGATTCGCCCCTGTCATTGACACGGATGGTGAGTCCTGCCTTTTTGGGCACAACGTGAATCGGACTCACCCAGGGGCTATCACTGATCGGGTAGATTATACCCGCATCCAGCCACTTAATGATTTCCTTCTTAACGACCTCCCTCATGTTAGGGTTGAGACGTCGCTGCATCTCGCGAGAAGGTCGAGCCTCCTCCTCCGTATATATACGATGAGTGCAGTAGGAGGGGCTAATACCAGATAAGTCTGATAAAGACCATCCAATAGCTGCCTTGTGTTCTAGGAGGACCTTAGTTAGTTTGCACTCCTGCTCCCTGGTTAATTTTGAACTAATGATTACAGGGAGTGTTTCATTTGGTCCCAGGAAAACATACTTGAGTGTATTAGGCAGCACTTTTAGCTCGGGAGTGGATGGGGAAGGATTTGCCATTTCTTGGGACGAGAGTGTCCCAGATGAGTAGGAGAACAAGTTAGGAGGAAGAAACTGGCCTTCAGATTGGCCAAGAAGAGGGGCTTCTTGGATAGATGGATCCAAAAATGAATAGCCCCAGTGAGAAGTATATGGGCTCAAGGTCCTAGTGTGGATTTGTAAATCCGCCTGATTTGGCGAAGAAGAAAGGGCAATTCGGTCTTCATGAGTGTGGACCGACGGTGAGTAGCCCGGATATGACTCAGACCACGAGGTATGGGAAGCGGAGAAAATCTCATCAGAAGTCTGGCTAGGAAAAGGTACTGGACAAGGGAGGGATTGGGGAACGTCACAGTATGTGTTGGTCAGGCAGCCATCAGTGTTTATAGGTAATCCGCAGCAGTCCGAATAGGTCCCAATTAGTCCGATACACGCGCTGACGGCCATGTCCTCGTCAGACGTGTCATCCTCGATGCAATCGCAATCAAAGTTCTTGGCTGCCTTGAATATGTTAAGCTTGAGCTTCTCAAATCCAACGACAATCTCAATACACCCCGACTCGCAGTCGATGTGGGCGCGGGCTGTGGCCAGGAAAGGTCGACCGAGGATGATCGGACAATTAGAAAGTGAACTAGGAACTTCCATATCTAAAACAAGAAAGTCAACAGGAAAACAGAGACTGTTGACCCTAACCACCACGTCTTCCACCACACCCTTCGGGATTTTGACAGAACGATCTGCCAACTATAACGTGACAGGGGTGGGTTTCAGATTTCCCAAGGAAAATTTTTCGAGCATGATGGTCGGTATGAGATTGATGGAAGATCCTAGATCAAGCAGGGCACGGTTAAAACTGCAGCCTTGGATGCTACAGGAAATCAGTGGTGTGCCCGGATCTTTCTGCTTCGGTGGTAAGTTTGACAGTATAGCACAACTGGCATGAGGCGAGAGAACCACCAGATTCTTAGTCTTCTTTGACTGTCGCTTGGGTGTTGTGTAGTCTTTGAAAAATCGAGCGACAGTAGGTATGTGGTCAATTGCCTCGAGCAGGGGTACCTTGATTTCTACATCTCTGAACAAATTACGTAGGTCTTCAAAGGCCTGCGTATTTTTCTTTTTGCCTTTTGGCTCCCTTAGTAGAGCCTCAGGGAATGGGACTGATTCTGGCACAAGTTTTGGTGCATTGTCCTCTCGTGAATGTGGTATGCATCCCGAATGAGAGGGCGAAGAAGAAGACGGGCCAGGATCAGGTTGAGGCGGATCGACGGTCTGCTTACTGCTCCTTGTAGTGATAGCATTGGACGATGCGGGTCCAGTGGGATCATACGGTGGAGGAGGGTTTGCAATGGGGACATAAGAGTGTGGTGCTGCAGCGGGATTAGCCTGAAATCCCGGTGGAATGCTCGGAGCTTGCAGAACTTGATTAACCTGTCCCTGAGAAGGTCGTACCTGTGGTTGAGAACCACGGGGTACGAAATTTCGCAGGTTTGGAACAGGTTGGGCGGGAAGAGTGCCCTGAGATCGAGTCGCCATGAGTAGTTGACTGATCTCGGCGTTCTGCTGTGCCAATTGGTGCTGAAGAGAGGTCATGTTCTCTTCATGGCGCTTTGACATTTCCGTCATCATTCGCATCAATTTGTCAAGAGGGCTTGATGCGTGTTCAGTTTGTGGTATGCAAGGGCCTTTTGGCGGATTTGCCATAGGATTAAACTGGACCCTTGGGTTGACGGGTGCGGACGGTCGCATTGGTCCACCCGCGGGGTTTTGGCGCTGCGGGTTGTTGGACCATGCGAAGTTCGGATGTTTACGCCACCCTGGGTTATAAGTGGCAGAGAACGGGTTGTTCCCCAGGGCGCAAGCATCTTCTATGCCAGAAGACGCGTCCGCATGTAGATATGTGTCCGAGCACACAGAGGCTTGGTCCTCCGTGTCGAAATACTGGCTCACAGAAGCCAGTTCCACATGACTTACCGAGTCGCTTCGCGCGACACTCAGTAAGGAAGGTCTAACGGGGTTTCTCGGGATAAGCCTGGTATTAGAAGAACTTGGATTGTGACGAAGTGGTGAAGAGGTGGTGTTTGCCATAGATCGGGCAGGGTTGGCCAGAAGCTCGTCCAGCTTCTTGTGCACGACAGAGACTTCATCCAGTTTTTGTGCAATAAGGCTTAGATCAGTGGATGAATGGGAGGGTCCCATGTCAACTTCGTGGACATTTCGGGGTTGGCTGGTACGATTAAAGGCGACAATGGAAGCATTGTTCATCGAGTTTTCACTCATATTTTCAAACAGCTCGAATGCTCCATTCTCGTCTTTATTCATAAAGTTCCCTCCGCAGGAAGCGTCTGCAATCTGCTTCAAAGTCTCATTTAGCCCATAGTAGAAAATCTGGGCTATATGCCACTTAGGCAGACCGTGGTGCGGACACTTCCTAAGGAGGTCGTTATACCTCTCCCATGCCTCATGAAATTGTTCGCCGTTTTGTTGCGTAAATGAAGTGATAGCATTGCGAAGCACATTGGTCCTCCCGATTGGGAAGAACTTCTTGAGAAACGCTGTTCGCATCTCTTCCCAAGAGTGGATGGTTCTCCCAAGGGTGCGTAACCATTGCGACGCTTTATCCCGCAATGAAAACGGGAACATCTTCATGAGGACTATAGATAACCCGACATTTCTTGGTTTAACGGTTTCAGCAAGTCGAGTTCGGTCTTCCAAGTGGAGAAATGGGTCTTCACTTGCAAGACAATGAAAGTGAAAATTGATTAGGCCAATTATGTTTGGTTTTAATTCAAAGTCGTCCCCGCCCATGGGGACCCGAATTTGTCCTATGGTCTCTGTAGCAGCGGGATTCTGATAAGAGCTAAGAGACCTAGGCTCCTCCCGTTCGGGAGGGTTCTGCATTTCCTCCAATGTTTCCTGAATGGCTTCGATTTGCTCATTATACATTTCCATTTGGGCTTGGAGGCGGGTTATGGGATCTAAGGCTCCACCACCTGGTGGGTTCTGAGGGCGGTTTCCTCCCTCAGGATTTGGGGGTGGGCGTGCAGCCATGTTTGTGGAGGAGGAGGACGATTCGACTTGTTTTCTAGATTTATCAGTCAATTCAAATAGTTCAAGGTTTTGTGACCTCCTCCCAAACATGCACTACTGCAGGAAGAATTGGGGAGATGAGAAAGGAAAAGGGATGAGAGAAATGACGCCGCAAAGGTACACTTGATTACAAATCAATACAGTCAAGTTCCTAACCTCTACAGTGTGCCCTTAGACCTAAAGATCTAAGTTACCTACTATCACAAACTATGGAACCGAATGCAAGCACCGCGGAATCACCGGGCCAGATTGAAAGGCCGTTTGCCCCAGTCTTAGACACCCGATAGCACGCGGGAACTCTCACCAGCACGTAGCCGCTACACGCAGGTAGTTAGACCTCCAATCCTTAAAAAGGGTCAAGTTACTACCAATTTTAATTAGAGGCTTAGGGTCAAGTGCTTTTGGAATGTGAAGGGCGTTGTTTACGAGTAATGCCCAAGTGATTGATTTTTAGAGTGTGTAAAAACAAGCATGCAACGGGGAAATCTCCTCGAATTGAAGTTTTTATTGGTGAATGATTTTTTAGAGTTCAGCCTTAAGTAGCATGCATTTTACTATTTTGCTGAATTACCAATTCAACCAATCTCCGGGTTTTTGCAAAAATACAGGTTTTCCTTCTAAAACCCAAGAAACCCTTCTTCAATTATCAGTTAGTTAATGCATGCTAAAATGCAATGGGCTACCCTAAATGGAGATTTCTAAGTGTGGATGCACGAATCAATTTTATATCAATGTGAAAGGGAGCCAAGGCACTTCAATTCAAGTGCTCCCAATCACCAAGAAGAATGTCCACACAAGGCTCAACCAACAACGGTAACGGCGCCAGAAAAGTGTGATGGGTCAGCCCGGATAGGTTGTTAATATGGGGATTTTATCGTTGAAATGTGTATAGTGGTTAACCTAATTCAGACCTAACCATCTCTTTACAAAATTTTTAACCTGGCCTAATTGATTTTATCGTGTCACTTTTAGGCCCAAGGTCGAACTCAGGGAAGTGGGGTTTAAGTCGAGTTTCTACGTTTTCCTTAAAATGCGTCTCTTCTGTTTATTCTATTTTTTGTGTTTTTTCTTATTTAGATTTTTTTCTAGTAATCCTTGTCCTTGAGGCATACCCTCAAAATTGTGTCCTTGGCTTTTAGCCAAAATAGAGTTCCAAAACAAGTCTTGCTACTCACAAGACGAGATACCTACAAGTCAAAGATTATCTTTTCTCTTTTATATACTTTTTTTTATCTTTTTACCAAGAGAGAAGCAAACAGACAGAAAGTAAATATAGTATGTATATATATATATTATATCTATAAAGGGGTGGGGGTGGAGGCGACGATGGAGTGTAGCACTATGTCGAGTCAGTCGACGTCTAGAGAGATGCAACCAACACGACTAGGTGCCGCGTGGAGTGTGGATGGAGGATGGATGATGTATGGGTCCACGCCTTTTGTATGCGTGTATCAGGGAATATCACCAACTGGTGCAGATATTCCCGCGATACAGCGTACAGTAAATAACGTGAAAATATATGTACATATGTATGTATATAAGTAAATATATCTATATATATATAAATGTATAGGTATATATGTATAGATATATATATAGATATATATGTGTTTATATATATATAGGTGTATAGATATATATATATATATGTATATAAATATATATGTGTGTATATAAGTATATATATATATGTATATATATATGTATATAGATATATATGTCTATATATATGTATATAGATATGTCTATATATATATGTGTATATATATATATATATATATATATATATATATATATGTTGCTATATACTAGTGTTTATGTGTGTGTGGGTGTAAGTGTCGGTGAAGATGTGTGTGTGCGTTGGTGAAGGTGTGTGTGTGTGTTGCTGTGAGTAAGTGAAAAGAGAGAGAGAGAGAAAGAGAGAGGGAGAGAGCGGGAGAGAGAGAGAGAGCAGGCAGGAGTACTCGCACCAGAGAGAGAGAGCGGGCAGGAGAGCTGGCGAACCCGCGAGTTAAGACGTCTGCCGAAGGCGACGGACGTCTGGCGCCGCGTCGTCTGAAGGCGGAGGCGGACGTCTGAAAATGGCGAGTGCGGGCGCGTGCCTTCGCGTAGGGCTCTGCAGCGGTCGCTGAAGGTCACGGAGGAGGGAAGGGGATGGCGCGAGGCCGTAGCCGGCTGCTGCAATTCGCGCGGCGGCGGGCTACGGGTGCAACTGCGGGGCCGACAGGACGGAGGTTGAGCGGGGAATGGCCATGCAGGTGCACGCGAAGTCGACGGGCGGCTGCGGGGACGGTCGCGGAGGAGGTGGGGGGACCTGCTGCTGCTGCGTGGCTGCTGCTGCTGCGGCTTCAAGATTCGGAGCTTGAAGCGGCAGCAATGGCGTGAGACGAAAAAAAATGAAACGAAGGAAGACACCACGCCCACCGGCTCGTTGAAGAGCTGGGTGGGGGTGTTCCCACTGTGGTGGTGTGCACCACAGTGGGTTCTCCTGCTCGCCGGGTGTCTCCTCGAAGGAGGGCCGGCGTATGGGAGGGGAGAACGGGTGAGGGGAAGGTGGTGGAGCTGCGGGGTGGCTTCGTACAGCAGCCTGTCTCGCGAGGAAGAAGCTGCAGCTTCTTATAGAGGAGGAGAGAGTGGTGTGCCGGCTGCAGCAGGGAGAGGGTGTGGGAGTTGCAGCTGTAGGGAGCGGCGTTGGCAGGGAGAAGTGACGTGGAGTAAATGCATGCAGCTGCTGCGGGAAGAAGTGCAGCCGCGGGAAGAAAAGAAGAAATCAAGAGAGAAAAAAAATAAAAAGAGGTGGAATTTGCAAGGAGGCACTTGAGATAAAATGTAACTATGCAAGCCATTGTTTCACTCCTCTTCTTCTCTTGATTAAATGCATGCATGTAAGCATTTTTACAAATGCGATTACAGGATCCTATTATGCAATGTTAATGCTAGAAAATAGCACAAGAAGGCGTTATTACAGGCGTGTTTTGAGGTGCAAACAGTACTCCCTTGGAGTTTTAGTATAAATTTTATTTGATTATGAGTTTTGCAACTACGACAAAGGGTTACTCGTAACCCTGATTTCAAACACGCGAAACTCGTGCGATCATTTTGGCACTATTGCCGGGGAGGCAACGGAATTTACTTTATTATTTTCTGTGCTTCTTTGCATTGACATAGCACTAACCACTCTTGTCTTTGATCTACTGTATTGCAGGTACCCTAGCGTGAAGATTCAAGTGCGGTAGACTGAAGTAAAGTGTGAGTAGAGTGTTTTGTAAGTGTCCTACACATTCCCCTTCACTAGTTCATTTTGCCACAATCATAACCAAGACCTAATCTACTTAGGTGTTTGCATAAACCCTAGGATAGACTTTGTTTGTCTTGTTTGCCACCTTCACCCATCTCACCCTCGCATTTTATAAAAAAAACAAAGAGATACTTTCTATGGGATGAATCAATTTACACACTTTATACACCCACATCAGAGGCACATAACCTGCCTTGATTTTCATCTACTCAATCGAGATTCCGACCTGTGGACCCGGTACATGAATTCAACACATAAAAGAGTATAAATCATGTTAGGTTAACCACTATTTTTTTTGTGTGCCTTAATCAGTGGTGCATTTGAATCGATTGATTAAATTGTTTGGGCCACACCATCTAATCTAAAAGTGGTCCATAGGATTCAATAACTAGGTCAAGCCAGGCACTCCATATTTTGCTTGATTTCTAAAGGAAAATACTTGAACACGTGCTTTTAAAAACAAACTTGGTTTGCCTCACAAAACTTGGTTGAGAACACCTAATACTTGAATCCTAAAAGCTATTAAGCAAGATTCGAACTCTAAAGCTCACCTCATCATTAATAATCTTGCTTGAAAACCTCTTGGTTGTGCACATTCACACATTCTCAAACAAATCATTAAGGGCCCATCACATTCCAGAAGCACCATTTTCACAAGCCTAACTAAAATTGAGTAGACGTTGGCCTTAAGGATCGGTTCGCTCTACGGGATCCAGATTGAGATTATTCACGATTAACCTACTTATACTAGTCAATCTGATGTCTAGCTAGGGGAGTAGCATCAAACAACAGTGGCTGGGGGGTACACTAGGAACCAGAGGAGCAACCCAAAGGAAGAACCTTCTCCCTAGTCCCTCCTTCTAACTGGTTGGATTGCCTGGACATAAGTAGAGTAAATCGTCCATAATCTTAGGATAGATTCTAAGAGTCTGTAGACCTTTAGGCTACCCAACCGAAGGACAGGCTTGTATTCTTGTGCTATAGGGTTCCCTCTCTTCCCCGTCCTTCCGACTTCCTTCCAGTGTATGCTTGGAAGGAGGTCGTTGAACCCTAGATTGAAGGACCTTTAGACCATTCCCAGAGGTTGAGGTTGAGCTTTAGCCAAGTAGATCTCATAGCTGATCAACAACCACCTCCCCTGCTCTTGAACCAACAGGAGCTGATTCAGAGGTAGTTGGAAGAAATGTAGCAGATGCAGCAATGGTTCCAACGTATGAATGATCAGGGTGCTCGGCCCTTGAAGGATTTTTATGATCCTTCAAACTATGGGGAACGTCCTGGCATCATGATTCCCGCTGGGGACAAAGAAATCAAGCCCCAAGTCTTAAGCTTGGTTAGACATTTTCATGGGCTTGGCTTGGAGGACCCATTCCAGCACTTGGTGGATCTGACCACTTTGGTTCAGACCACCAAAGCAAGGAATGTGAACGAAGAGCAAATGATCATGAGGCTCTCCCCCTACTCTCTCAGGGATAAAGCTACACATTGGTACCGGACCATAGGAAGGCTGATAGAAACTTGGGCTGCTCTTATGTCAGCTTTCTTGAAGAAATTCATCCCTATTGGAAGGATCAATGCCTTACGACGGGCAATTACCACTTTCGCCTAGTGGCCAGGGGAATCATTTCATGGCGCTAGGGAGTGATTCCAGGAACTTTGAGGAAGTGTCCACACCACGAGATGCCGAAATGGCAACTCATGCAGATTTCCTATCACGGGTTGGTTGAGCAACTCTGTAATCATGTGGACACTTCCTGTAGAGGCAGTTTCCTCAACAGGGATGCAGATAGTGCATACGACCTATTTGAGGAAATGAGGGAGAACACAATTAATCACGCATCCATGGATGCATTCAACCGGTCCAACAACCTAGGTCAAGTGCTAATGAGATTCAGGATTCTCATTCATTTGACATGGAATTGATTTATAATAAACTAGATAAAATGGACTTGGTTGCTAAGAGAATGGAAGAATGGATGTCTAGGAATTCAGGAAACACTTCTATACCTACTCAATCCCAGAATTTAGGATTCCATTCCTCATGAGCTCAACCTGTTCCTAGTGTACACCCCAGCCTTAATCAAATTGGTTCCCAGTGTACACAAGAAGAGCCGGTTCCCAGTTGGGGGGTACACAGGTCAACCTGTTCCATTCCTCATGGGGTGGGAATTCGTGAACCAATTTGATTCGACTCAACCTGTGAGCTAGGATTTCTCAGAACCTTATGGGTTCCAAACTGGGGCCTTTGATCCCAGTTTTTCTTATCCTTCCTTCTCTCCATCCTCGTCCTATGAGGATGCGTATGCAATGCAAGAGAATGTTACGTCCAACCCATATTCCAATACTTATAACTCGGGTTGGAGGAACCACCCTAACTTCTCCTGGAAAATCAGGGGCAACAGACACAAACTCGACCCAGTAACTATGCATCTCAATGACCTATGGGTCAAGGTCAAGTATACACCCAGTTGCCCCCGAGACCAGTTACTCAGCCATCTTGGAATGCCCAACAATCTGTAGGGTAGGCTGAGTTAAACCGGCATATAGTAAAAATGCAAGGGTCCATACTTCAGCTTATGCAGCAAATGAAGACATCATTGGATAACTTGCAATCCAGGTTAATTGCTAACACCCGACAACCCGGATCTCTACCATCTCCACCCGTTCCCAACCCACGCAATGTGAAAAATCAGGGTAATAGAGCCTAAGGGTACGGGAATCAAAGGGACCCACACGGATATGCTCAGGTGGTTGAGCAGGGTCCCTCATCTTCCTCTTCTTCTGGTTACATGACCAGCCAAGGCCCTCCAATCTTCACTAACCCACCTCAAGACCCAATCCCTTATGCCTCTACAAACTCTGTCACCTTGAGAAGTGGGAAGTAGACCTAGAACCCTGAATTACCTTCTAGAAGTCAAAACCCTGGGGAGCTTGAGAGAGAGAAGGAGGAGGTTGAAGAAGACAATAAGGCCTAGGGACCGAAAACTAAAAATACCACCCATATCCCGATCCCTGAGGCCCTATTGAAAACTAGGAAGAAGAAAACCATAGACAACAACAAGGAGCTCCTAAATTTATTCAAGAGCGTAGAGATAAATATTATGCTCTTCAACATTATTAAGCATATCCCAGCTTACTTTAAATTCTTGAAAGAACTGTGTACCCAAAAGTGTAAGTCGAGAGAACCCACTTTGAGGAAGGTGATTCTCTCTAAGTAGGCAAGTTCTGTCATCTTGCATCACCTTCCTCAAAAGAAGAAAGATACAGGTGCCCCCTTGATCTCATGCATTATTAAGGAATACACTTTTGATAGGGCATTATTGGACCTAGGTGCATCCATCAACCTAATCCCGACTTCTCTTTATGAGAGGTTTGGGTTAGGTGAACTCAGGCCAACTTCAGTAATGCTACAATTAGCTGACCGTTCGGTCACCACACCAAGGGGCATTATTGTGGATGTAATCGTCAAGGTTAAGGATTTCTATTTTCCCATAGATTTCCTCATCCTGGACATGGATATACCTAATGATTTGAGGAACACGCCCATCATTCTGGGGCATTCGTTCCTAGCTACTTCCAAGGCCAACATAAACTATGAAAGCGGTAGTACGGAGATCGCCTTTGGGGATAAGTTAACTCTGGATATTTTTAAGGTGATAAGAGGATTTGAGGATTGTGGATTCATTGAGGAGCTTGAGGATCAGGATCTTAAGACTTGTATGACGATCAGTGCACTCGAGGACTCCACCAGCTTTAGCGAACCCAACCCACAACCCTCCATGTAGACCTACCACATCCTGAAGAGGCTGTTGATTTTGTTCATTCCCATCCTCTTCCACTGGATCATCCTGATGAATCTTCGTCATCATCCTCCCTACCTTCTATTCTAAACCCACCTTAGCTGGAATTAAAACCATTGCCCAAAAATTTGAAATATGAGTTCTTAGGACCTGAAAACATGCTCCCTGTGATTATTAGTGCTGATTTGAGTAAGGAGAAAGAATCGAGGTTAATTAAGGTCCTTAAGAACAACAGGGAGGCAATTGGTTGGACCATCCATGACCGTAGGGGGATCGGGCCATCTTATTGTAATCATCGTATTTTTATGAAAGATAGATCCCACTCTTCTCGCAGATGCAAAGGAGACTAAACTCGAATATGCGAGAAGTGGTCAAGAAGGAGATAATCAAGTGGCTCGATGCTAGGATTGTTTACCCAATCTCAGATTATCCGTGGGTTAGCCCCGTTCAGATTGTACACAAGAAGGCGAGAATAACCGTTATGACTAACGAGAAAGGGGAAACCTTCACAACTTGTTCAGATTCTGCTTGGAGAGTCTATATTGACTATAGGAGGTCGAACACAACCACTAAAAAGGATCACTTTCCCTTTCCATTCATCGATCAAATCCTTGAAAGGTTAGCTGAGCAAAAATACTTTTGCTTCCTTCAGGATATAACCAAGTCCCTATCCATCCCGAAGACAAGGAAGAAACAAACTTCACATGTCCCTACGAAACCTTTGCATTCCGTAGAATGCCTTTCGGGCTTTGTAATGCACCTGCGACTTTTCAAAGGTGCATGATGATAGCGAAAATACGCGGTTTGTTAATTAGGTCGTTGTAACGCGTAAATCCGCTTTCGCTCTTAAATTTATAAACCTAGATAGGGAAGTATCTAGGGTCGTCCAAAGAGGCAATATGGTTGCAAAATTGATTCTCTTGCTTGGAATATATCTCAACTTTCTTTTTGGTAATTTTCAATATACCATTTTTTTATTTTTGAACTAAGGCAACATGCGAACTGATGGCGGGAAAAGTGTTTACACTTCCAATTAAGTAAACAACTCTAAAGTAGCAAGTAGAGCCTCTCCCTAAGCTCACTCTAGGCAAGTGGAGACCTAGAATAATTAGGGAGAGGAAGTGAAGAATGCTGAAAATAAGCAAATAGAAATGCAAACAAGATATGCGAAGAAGGCAACTAGATAATTGATAAAGTGTTTAACAAAAATGCCTAGTAGAGGAATGCTTCTACTACTAGATAATTGAAGTAAAAGAAAACACAAATCCTCTAAATAGATGGTGAAGAAGAGGGCTTCTTGCTCCAAGGTTGGTGGCTCCCAAGCTTGAAAAGAATCCTTCAACTCCTTCCTTGCAGAACTCCGCCAAGGTGATGACCTCCAAGGCAAGCCCTAAGGGGGCGTGCCCTAAGTTTCTCTCCAAGGGTGGACGTCCACCCTAAGCTTTTCTCCTTTGCCTGGTCGTCCTCCTTGAAGTGGGAGAGTCCTCCTCCTTGGCGTGGCTTAAGTTACAGAGAGTGGGGAGAAGAAGGCACCAAAAGGGCTGGTGATGTGCCCCTTTAATCTCCTTCTCTACTCCTTCTTCTTGGCCGTAGGTATAGGTGGTTTAGGTAGAAAATATACTAAGGGAGGATGCCCAAAAATGGTGGTAGGTGGTGGCTTTTTATAGAATAGGAGGGGGGGCTATGGTGACCTTTGAAATGGATGGCCAAGATGAGTTGACGGAGGTGGTTGGAGATCCCATGGCCAAGGAGAGTTGGCGCCACCTTAAAGGGCACCAAGGGGTAGTTATGGGTGTTGACGCCCTTTGGTGTTGGCACCAAAATGGACATTCTAGAAGGTCATTAGGTGGCTCCACCTTAAGGTTCTAGAAGGGGGGTATGTGGATGGCTAGGATGGCTTATGTGGGTAGGTGTAGGGTGGATTAAGGGGCTGAAAGTGGTGCCAATATAGAGGTGGTTAGGGGTGGTTTTTGGCGCCAACTTGAAGTGTCTTTTGGTGGAGATAATGGGGTGAAGCGATGGCTAGGAGGTGGCGCCAACTTAAGTAGGGTAGCTAGCTTAGGTAGGCTTGAGTTGGTGGAGCTAGCTAGGGTTGATTTTTAAGGTAATGGATGGCCAAGGAGATGGTTGTTGGCTAAGCTAAGCTAAGATAAGGTAAGCTAGCTTAGCTAATGGAGGAGTAGAGGAGAAGGTGTTGGAGCTAGGGTTTGGAGGGAGGAGCTGAGGAGGAGAAGTCTGGAGCTGGAGCTGGAGCTGGCTGCTGCTGAAGAGGCTGGCATGGGGCTACTCTAGCTGGCTTAGCTTGCTAGTTCTTTGCTAGTTGCTAAGCCAAGCTAAAGTGAGATAGCTTCTACCAAAATGAGCTGAGGTGAGCTAGGTCTGGTGCTCTCGGGGAGAATCAAGCTGGTTGAGGCAGCTAAGGTAGCTTAGCTTAACTGAGTTGAGCTAAGCTAAGTCCCTAGGAGCTGGACTTGAGCTTCCTGAGCTGGGATGAGTTCTTCTTCAGCTGGCTGGAGCTAAGTGGAGCTGGATGTAGCTGGATCTGAGCTGGGGTGAACTCCTGTCAACTTAGCTGAGCTAGCTAGAGCTCCCTGTGGACTAGTGGGAGCTGAGATGAGCTAGACTCAGCTAAGTTGAGCTGGATCTGAGCTGACTTGAGCTAGGGTGAGCTAAGGTGAACTCTCTTATGCTGCCATCCAGCTGAGATTAGCTGAATGGAGCTGGGATGAGCTAACCCTAGTTCAAGTAAGCTAGGTTCCAGCTGTGGTGAGCTGGATCAAGCTGAGGTGAGCTGGATCAAGCTGAGGTGAGCTGGATTAGGCTGAGTTCCAGCTAGTCTGGGTTTCTCCTTCACCATTTGCCTTCTTGAGTGCTAGGGTTTTAGGGATCTATATATCTGTACATCCCTAACACTCACAAAAACAAATTAAAAAGACAATAAAAAATGCAATGCATGCCTAACCTATTTAATGCCTAAATGCAGCCCAAAAACCCGTTTGCAGAGTAAAATCCTAAGAGCTAGGTTTGTTTTAATGCATAAGAATGATGATAAACTGGCGTTTATCACATGCTGGCCATCCTTTTTGACATAGTGGGAGATTGTCTTGAGGTATTCATGGATGATTTCTCCATTTTCAGAGATTCTTTTGAGTCTTGCCTAGCTAATTTGGAATTGATCCTCCAGAGATGCATCAAAACACAACTGGTCCTTAGCTGGGAAAAGAGCCATTTTATGACCCAGGAAGGCATTGTTCTGGGTGATGTGGTCTCTAGTCGGGGTATTGAAGTTGGTAAAGCTAAGGTGGATGCTATCTCTAGACTTCCTCCATCCACATCCGTAAAATAGATCTGCTCTTTCCTTGGGCATGTGGGTTTTTATAGAAGATTCATTAAGGACTTCTCAAAGGTTGTTCGACCCTTGAGTAACCTTCTAGCCAAGGACACGCCGTTTGAGTTTGATGAATCATGCCATAAGGCATTTGATTTATTAAACATGGTAGTCACCTATGCCCCAGTATTGCAACCACCGGTCTGGACAACCCCATTTGAGATTATGGCTGATGCATCTGATTATGCCGTCGGGGCAGTCTTGGGTCAGAAGAGTGAGAAAAGCCCTTTGTGATTTACTACGCTAGCATGACTCTGGACAAAGCCTAGAGGAACTACACCATTACTGAAAAAGAATTGCTAGCTGTAGTTTTCACTTTAAAAAAATTCAGGTCTTATCTTTTAGGTTCTCTTGTCATCATCTATACCGACCACTCAGCCATGAAACATCTCTTGGCCAAAAAGGATGCCAAACCCCAGTTTATTCTCTGGATTATGCTGCTTCAAGAATTCGATCATGAAATCAGGGATAAAGCTAGGGCACAAAATGTTGTGGTGGATCACCTCTCGAGAATCCTAATTGATTCTCTTCATCCGGATGTCCCGATCTCTGATACCTTTTCAGATGAAACTATCCGTATGGTCTCAAGTATCTGAAACCCCTGGTTTGTGGATATTGTCAATTATTTGGCCATTGGTCAAATCCCCTAGGATTGGACCAAACAACAACAGGATGGACTTGTGTTTGAGGCCAAATATTATTTTTGGGATAATCCCGATCTGTACCGCATCGGCACAGGCAAAATTATTCGTCGTTGCATCCCGGAAATAGCCCAAAAGCTAGATGATGCACTTTGGGCCTACCGTACGGCATACAAAATGCCTATCGGTATGCCTCCATTCCATCTAGTGTTTGGTAAGGCATGTCACTTACCCATAGAACTTGAACACCGGGCATTTTGGGCCATCAAGAAATGTAATTTTGACCTTGAGTTTGCTGGGAAAACCAGGAAACTCCAACTATCTGAGTTGGAGGAGCTTCAAAATGATGCTTATGAAAATGCCAGTATCTATAAGGCAAGGAACAAAGTCCTCCATGACCAGATGATTTCACGTAAGAGCTTTGAGCCGAACCAAAAGGTCTGGCTTTCCAATTCTCGATTGAAGCTTTCCCCAGAAAACTCAGGTCTAAGTGGGATGACCCATTCGTTATTGAGCAGATTTTCCCTAATGGGGCCATCGAAATCTCTAACCCAAAGACGGGTAATATCTTCAAGGTCAACGGATAGCGTCTCAATCCTTTTGTTGACCATGTGCTCCCTAAACTCGTCTCGGACAAGGTTGCTCTTACCTTGCCTTAACCATTGTGGGCTGATCATTGCCTAGCTGAAGGCACTAAACTCAGCACATGTAAAGACTGTTCCAAGGTGACCAGAGTCTCATTGAAACCAGATGCTATTCTTCCACTTCTACTCTCTTGCATGCTTTCATTTTTAGTAATGAGGACATTGCAATAGATAAGCATGAGAGGGTGGGTATATCTTATAATCTTTTTGTCAGCTGTAAAAGTAATTTCCTGTTATTTGATTCTATTAAAAAAAAGAGAGATTTAGAATAAGGGAACGAGAACTTACGCATTAGGATTTGCAAACTTTAGCAATTGATACTTTGAGACCTGAATACAGACTCTTCAAGTCTTCGGGCTTAATTAGCCTGGGTGTCCACTCGAATGTGAACTTAGTCTCAAGTCCTTGCCAATTAAAATTCATTTTAATTTGGTAAATAAATTAGGATGATAAGTATGCAACTTATCAACCCGCCCTCTGATTTGGGGGGGGACTTTAAGCCTAAGCATCTACACACTTTTTTTGCACTGACTCACTTTTCTGTGGTTTCTTCGGAAATTGGGTAGCTAATGAACTATCTAGGGTGGTTTGGCTGGCAAGTTGTTGGTGTTATAGCTCATCAGTCGGTTGTCTAGAGATCAGTCACAAGACTATTTCCATTGTACTGCCTTTAGGTAAATCTTAGATCAGAAAAGCCACCTACTTAAAAAAGAAATAGAAAAGGAGAAAAAAATAAATAATAAAAAAATCACACTTCACTGCACAAGTATGGCTTGCAAGTTATCGTAGGTAACAGTCCATTGGCCGGTTGTCCAGAACCTAGCTCACAAAAAAAATGCACAATAATTCCCAAAACACTTAGGGAAGAAGCAGGGAAGTAGAATAAACCAGGGAGATATATACTAGATTTGCCCATGTGTTGACCCCATAAATAAAAGTAGAGAGAAAGCTACCGTTCGAAAAGATAAACCTTTAGGCAAGGTCACCTAGGGTCGTAGAAACCTAAAGTCTATTTTAATGGCTGCCTAGTGAGTCTTTCACTCTTTTCACTAGATTGTTAGCACTTAGAATCCTTTTCGAGCCTTGGGCGGGTCGAGTAGCCGTAAAAAGTTATCCCGAAACTCTCAAACTCCAAAAGTACAAAAAAAATTAGAAAAGAAGAAAAACAAGAAAAAAAAAATTTCTCTTCTCAAATAAGGTGAGGGCTTGGACGGCCTGCATTCTGGCAGACACCCGAGCACTGTCAAGTCTTCGTAACTAGGTCTTGGGTTGAAAGTTCCTTAAACAACCAACAAATTATGCCTAAGAGATCGAATCCTAATTCTACTTTTATAGATAGCATTTAAGCTAATATTGCTAGGGACTAGCAAAATGTAAGCATGAGGGTATGATAAACACACATGAATTCATGATAAAATGCTTGTTTATGATAGTTCCTAAGCTTAGCATTGCATATCATGTTAAAAATACTACATAACATCCATTGCATGACATTTAGGATAGTTGTATGTTTTGTATAATAATTCCTACATTTTATATGGCCAAGAGGCAACGCAACATCCTCACATACTTTTGATGAAAAATCCAACCGTACGGATGGAACCGGAGCGATGATTACAATCGGACAACATAGAAATCACCTCGATCCGAGTATCGTGGCATCCTCTGCAAGCAATGAAGGGTGGATGGTCTAGATGGTGCCACGTGGCACCATCTAGAGCACCCAAAGTCAACCGCCACATCTCCAAGGACCACCCATCAATTGATCTCAGCCACTAAATGAAAATCCAATAGCAGAGAGCTTGCCCACACCACATGGCTGCAACTCCTCTTCGCAACGCACATGCAGACGTGGTGCAATGGTGGGAGCGTCGGTTCGCAAGGGATGGGTGCAGGTTCGAATCCTTGTAGCCCCCCATTCTCAATCCTGCCAGTGCATGCGTAGTGCCAGCACACACTAGCAGCACACGTGCATGTGCACGCTAAGCAAAACCACCGCATAATCTGTCCCATGAGGCGGGACAGCGTAGCACACATGGGGCGGGCACGAGCTCGGTTGGTGCCAGCCTTCAGCGACAGCTTCGCAGACATACAACGACGCTTACAGTCGTCGCTAATTATTCAAGTGCCAGCGAGACTAGATGTGGGTGTGAGCAAAAGTGAGCTGCCTATAGCGACACTTTTAGCGACAACTTGGACATCACTAATGGTCCCACGCCTATTCTAGTCTCTTTTCATCCATTATAAAAGGACCAACACCCCCTCCCTTTGAAGCCATCTCTACCTACTCTACTCCCACCTACTCCAAAGCTCTAGCAAGCCTACCAACACTCTTTTAGAGTTTGCTCTCAAGCTCCCAAGGTGCCTATTAGTATAGTTAACCTATGCCCCACCAAATACTCCTCCAACTTCCCATCCCCATTCATAGGTCGCCTTTGAGCCATCCTCCCACCTCCATTCCGGTAGCAGATCATCTCCACCTTCTCACCTCCATTCCAGAGCTGCGCTGAAGCTTTCCTCTACCCGATGTTCTCCCGCTTCTCACCTCCATCGTCCTACTTCCCAATTCCTTCATCCGAGCTTCCACCAGGCGTCGTCGTCTCACCGAACAGCCGCTTCGAGAGATTTCTTCTCACCTCCTCTTTTTATGTTTTCTATATTATTATAATTGACATTCATGCAATATATCAAATTCAATTCTATCTCTCTCTTGTGATTGATTGTCATTTTATTTCAAAAAAAATATATAGAAAAACAAAGCCCTAAAACACCAAAAGGAAACAAATCGAAGCGCGATTTTCTTTCAAAGTAAACATCACCTCCCTATGTTCGACCTGGGACTCCCTTGGTGTTTAGGTATAAATTTTATTTGGTCACTTGTTTTGCAACTACGACGATGGGTTACTGGTAACCCTAATTTCAAACACGCGAAACCCATGTGATTATATGTAGAGTGAGCAGTGGAGATGAGGCACGCAGCTACAATGATGCATGTATCCGTCACTAAAGGCAGTTGAGTTTAATGTTGAAAGCTAAAATGACTCTTTCGCCCCTATGTATGTAGCTATATAAAGGCCCTACGCCCTCCACATTTTCTTCATCCCTTCCATCACCTCTCTCCCTCTCTAAGAGCTAAGAACTCAAGTTCTAAAGCTCACTCTAGTGCTCCCAAGCTACGGGAAGCTCCATTAGAGTGAAAATACAAATTTTTCTACCCCTCATCCCCTTCGCAGAGCTCTCACAAATAGTCTTCTCACCCCCATTTGGGAAGTAGATCTTGCGATGCCGGTGCCTTGCCTCACCCCCAGTTTTTCCTGATCTGTCCTTCGTCCTCTGTCTTCGCTCTCCTTCTTCCAGGTGACGTCCATCCAGCTCGTCCTCAAAGTAGCCATCGAGGAGGATAACTTCTCACCCCCCTCTCTTTATCACTTTCTAGATTAGATTTCCCACTTTTTAGTTGTATTTGTAATGACAATATTTTTAGTTTAAAAGTTATTTCTCTCTCTCTCTTTATAGTTTTAACGTTTATATTGCAAGTAGAATAGCGATCATTGTGAATGTCTCATTTACAAACAAAAAAAATTAAAAAAAATATATAACTGCATATTTCAAATCAATGTAGCCTTCCCATGTTCGACTTGGGATTCGTTTCGAGTTTTGGTTAAGAAAAAATTATCTGACTGAACGGATTTTCTTGCGAATCGCACTACAATGAGAGGTTTTCTAAACTCAAATCCTTTCGCAACGAATTTCCACTACATCATTTTGGCGCCATTGCCGGGGAACCAACGGATCTTGATTTCTTTTCCACATTCCACGCACTTAATTACTTTCTAGCTCACTTTTATTTCTTCTCTATTGTCTTGCAGGTACCCCAACCAAGAATCTTCATGCGGTAGAAAAGAGTAAAATGCAGTTGAAGACAACTGTAAGTGCTCCCCCATTCTTTCCCCCTCCATAGACTTCATTCCATCACCCTAATTCAAACCCTAATCAACCTAGGTGCTCTCATAAACCCTAGGGTTAGTTTGGTTGTTTTGATTGCCACCTCCACCCACCTCACCCCCACCATAGAAAAAATCTAAAAAAAGCCACAGAGGTACACAACCTCTTCTGATTCTTCATGCTCAACCGATTTCTCGATCTTTGAAAGTTGTACACACAACCAAACACATAATGGAGTAGAAATCAGATTAGGTAACCACTTGTGTGACTAGCTCAGTGGTGCATTAAGGGAAATTATTTGAGTTGTTTGGGCCACACCACTTCATATAAAAATAACTCATCAAGTAGCTTGTTCATTAGGGTTAACAATTAAGGTGAATACCAGGCACTCCACTTTATCTTGATTTCAAAGGAAAACATCTTGACTCGTGTTTGCAAATCTTGGTGTGCTTCCTGAATTTGATTGAAAGCACCCTAATTTAAGCAAGATTTGAATTCTAAAGGCAACTCATCCAAATAATCTTGGTTGAAAACCCTTATTGTGCATGCACTCACACTTATTCAATCAATCAATAAGGGCACAACCCATTTTAAGAGCCCACCACATTCAAAAAGCACTACTATCCTAAGCCTAATCTAAAATCAAGTAGACGTTGGCCCTAGGACTCATCAGTCTATTTTAGGATATTTCTCATACTGTGGTGCAAATTTGTGATGTCTGCTTTCTCCAGAAGGTCCTAAGTTGGGTGCTTTGATTATTAAATGACTTAAGCAGGTAGGTGTTTGGCATAATTAGCGACCTTCAAGACATGCTCCCCCTATCTTTCCATCCCAACTTAACCAGCTTCTGAATTAAGAACAACACAAAAATTCATGTTATGGTTTAAGTCTATTTTGGAGCAAAGGTCCTTAGGCTCCCAACTTATAGACAGGCCTGTATTATTGTACTGTAGGGTTCTTATCCCCAATCCTTCCGACCTCTTCCTAGTTTATCTTGGAAGGACCATTAGACCATTCAAGGAGGCATAGGTTGAATTTTAATCCAATTGATCCCATGGCTAATCAACCACCTCCTTTGCCTCAGAATCCGTAAGAGATGCTGCAAAGGTAGCTGGAGCAAATGCTGCAAATGCAAGAATGGTTCCAACGAATGCATGGTCGGGGTGCTCAACCCTTGAAGGATTTTTATGATCCTTTAAATTACGGGGGATGTCCCGGTGTCCAGATTCCAGCTGATGGTGTAGAAATCAAACCCCAAGTGTTAAGTTTGATCAAACATTACCATGGGCTTGGCTGTGAAGACCCGTTTCAACACTTGGAGGACTTGACCACTTTGGTCCAGACCACTAAAGCGTGAAACGTGGAAAAGCAGTAGACGATCATGAAGCTCTTTCCCTACTCTCTTAGGGATAAGGCCGCACATTGGTACCAGACTATTGTAAAGCTGATAGCAACTTGGAATGATCTAAAATCGGCTTTCCTAAACAAATTCTTCTCAGTCAGGCATACCAATTCTTTGCGACAAGCGATTACTACTTTCATCCAGCAGCCGAGGGAACCACTTCATGGTGCCAAGGAGCGATTCCAGGATCTTTTGCGAAAGTGTCCACACCACGAGGTGCCAAAATTTCAACTTGTGCTGATCTTTTATCACGGCTTCACTAGGCAACTACATAACCATGAGGATGCTTCTTGCAGTGGCAATTTCCTCAACAAGGATCCAGATAGTGTGCATGAATTATTTTAGAAAATGAGTGAAAATTCAATCAATCATGCCTCCATGGATACATGTAACCATTCTGAACAACCCAGATAGAATGTTAATGAGGTCCATGACTCTCATTCATTTGATATAGAACTGATTTGCAATAAACTTGATAAAGTGAACCTGGTTACAATAAGAATGGAAGAGTGGATGGCTGGAAACTCTGCAAATACTTCTCGATCCACTCAATCCCAGAACTCAAGATTCCATTCTTCATGAGATCCTACTGGACGAGAGTTCGAAAATCAACCGAAAGCTGCTCAACCTAAGAGCCAGCATTACTTGGAACCCCATGGGTTCCAAATTGGGGCCTTTGATCCTAGTTTCTCTAATCCTTCTCCTTTCCCACCATCCTCGCCCTATTGGGATGTGTATGCTGTAAAGGAGAATGTTAGGTCCAACCCATATTCTAACTAGTAAAATCCAAGTTGGAGGAACCACCCTAACTTCTCCTAGAAAGGCTCAGGAATCTGAATCCAAAGATCTTACTTATGTTCCATTCCCTGAAGTCTTGCTTAAACCTAGGAAGAAGAAGCCTATTAATAGCGACAAGGAGCTCTGAATATATTCAAGAATGTTGAAATCAATATTCTGATCCTCCATGCTATTAAGAACATTCCGGCTTATGCTAAATTCTTGAAAGGTTTATGTACTCAAAAGCGTAAGCTGAGGGAATCTACCCTGAGGAAGGTGATACTCTCCAAGAAGGCTAATTCTGTTATCCTCCATCACCTTCCTCAGAAAAGGAGAGATCCTGGTGCCCCATTGATGGGAACACCATCGTGAGCCCTAACTAGCCCATTTTGACCCATAAAAGAAAACAAAAGCTCCTACATAGCCAACTGGAGGTCCTAATTCACTAAATAATCATTCTGAGATAAAAGCAAGAAATAAGGGGTAAAACTATAATTTTACCATTGCAGTACAACGGGTTTTCTAAAGGGCTAAACACAGGTCAAATGATCTTAACAAGATAATAATTGGGTTGAATCAAACAGAAAAGTGTTCGTGTGAATTCTAGAAATTAAATGACTTCTTGTAACCCTAAAACAAACCCACTTAATTAAATAAGGTTCTGGTCAAGATAAAATTCACCTAAACCCTCTAAAAATTATATAAAAATATTCTATATGGCTTAGAACTTTCAATTTGGCCATTATAACCCATTTTGACCTAGAATGGGTCATTGACATATATTTGCCCTAATTTGGGTTTTTACGTAAATTTCCTAGCCAAACGTGGTCAAACCAAAAATACAACTTCACCATTGGATTTTTTAGGTCCAAATTAGGTTTCTACCAAAATTTGGACCTATGGGGAACTCATCTTGACCTACTTTGCAAATAAGTCCAACCTGATTACATTTCTACCCCTATCTTTCAAAAACCCTTACATTTGACTCCCTAGCTTCTTCATCATTCTTTGCAATTAGGTCCCTCCACCATTATAGCAGAGGAATCCTACTCTGGCGAGCCCTAGAAGGAGATTTCTCCCTGATTTCTCAAAGAATCCCCTTCAAAATTGACAGATCTGATTAGGATGACGATCAGAGTTCAATGACTCCGAGATCGCCCCAATTGGACCTCCATAGTATCAGATACAGTCCGAGAAAAATCAGAGGTCAAGGGACTAGGTGGTATAAATTCTCACCTTATATGACAAATCCAACCACACCGATGGGTTCGAATCGACGATCACAGCCTAATGGTGTAAAAATCAGTACAATTTGACATCTGTGTCACCACCTACAAGCAAAGGAAGATGGACGACCCAGATGGCACCACATGACACCATCCAAGTCACTCGAAGGCACCGACACACCTCTCCTCATCACAAAAGCCTTGATCTCAACCGTTGGATCAAGATCCAACGGTTGAGAACGTGCCACATCGCTTCCCAGGTGACGCTCTCATCACTTAAAGGATAAGGACGCTTGATCTCGACCGTTGGATCGCCATCCAACTGTCGGGAGTGAATGCACCTTAAAACAAAAACTCGACTAAAGGCGAGGCGTAGCACGTTGGTTGCACACCCTCTCAAGGGACGCATAGCACGAGTTCAAACCGTGCGGAGTAGCCAGATCCCATGAAGGTGAGTGCGAGTGAAATTCGTCCATTGGATGGCGATTGGGCGGCGATGGATTGAAGACATGGCGCGTAGAGAGGCATTAATCATGCATGCGTGAGATGACGCATGATCGAATGCGACATCGCACATGGGCTCACTTAACGTTCAGAGAGGAAGTGGCATGCGTAGATCTCTGCCGTCGAATGTACGATCAGATGACTAAGAGCGTGCGATCGTAGTTGGAAGCGTTATCAGCTAAAGGAGAAGAGGCGAGTAACGTGACCGCCTTGAATCATTGCATGCAGAGCGAGCGGTGGAGATGAGGCGCACGGCTACAGCAACATGTGTCTACGGTGATGCATGTATCCATCACTGAAGGTAGCAGAGTTTAATGTTGAAAGCTAAAATGCCTCCTTTGCCCCTATGTATGCAACTATATAAAGGCCCTACGCCCTCCACATTTTCTTCATCCCTTCCATCACCTCTCTCCCTCTCTAAGAGCTAAGAAGTCAAGTTCTAAAGCTCACACTAGTGCTCCCAAGCTACAGGAAGCTCCGCTAGAGTAAAAATACAAATTTTTCCACTTCTCATCCCCTTCCCAAAGCTCTCACCAACCGTCTTCTCACCCTCATTCATGAAGTGGATCCCACAACAATGATGCCCTACCTCACCCTCGGTTCTTCCTAATCCATCGTCCGTCTTCACTCTCCTTCCAAGTGACGTCCGTCCAGCTTGTCCTCCAAGCAGCCATCGAGGAGGATAACTTCTCACCCCCCTCTCTTTATCGCTTTCTAGATTAGATTTCCTGCTTTCTAGTTGTAGTTATAATGACATTATTTTTAGTATAAAAGTTATTTTCTCTCTCTCTCTTTATAGTTTTAATGCTTATATTACAAGTAAAATAGTGATCATTGTAAATGTTTCGTTTATAAGAAAAAAAAAATAAAAAAGTATAACTACGGATTTCAAATCGACGTAGCCTCTCCGTGTTCAACCTGGGACTCATTTTGAGTTTTGGTAAAAAATAATTATCTGATTGGCGAAATTTCTTGTGAATCGCACTACAATGACGGGTTTTCTAAACTCAAATCTTTTCGCAACGAATTTCCTCTACATCACAGATTAAATCTGCTTGCGCGGATTCGAGCACACGCCGTACACTCCGCGAAAGGTACTTCACCGATGTGCTGAGGGGCTGCTTGAGTCGAGCTTTGGAATTAATGCTCATGCGCTCTCGACCGTTGGATCCCAATCCAACCATTGAGATTTGATGGAATTGATGTAGAAGTAGGAGGTCGATGGCTGTAGGCAGCTTAGATAGTGCCACATGGCACCATCTGGGTCGACCATGTTCTTTTGCTCGTAAATGTTGCCACAAATGTCAAATCGGGTTGATTTTCACGTCGTTGGGCTGCAATCGTCAATCGGAACCCATCTGTGCGGTCAAATACATCATCTGAGGTTCAAATTTCCACCACCTTGCCCCTTGACCTCTGATCTTTCTCGGATTGTATCTGATGCTACAGAGGTCTGATCAAGGCGATCTCGAAGGTAAGAGACTTCGATCATCACCCTGATCATATACTTGTGTTTGGATCTTCAATCTGAGGCCCTGAAATGATGTCACTCTGTCCCCTGGCCACAATAACAGATGAATTATTATACAATTCTTACAAATTAATCTAAATGCATGATGATGCATGTTATACAATATTTATAACACATGATGCTTCTATGACCCTAGGAACATGCATAAATAGACATTTAGGCCAATTAGATGTGTGCACATCACACCCCCATGCCTATCTTTTTCCAGTCCCTAGCAAAACTACTTGCTATTTATAAAAGAATTATGATCAAATTACTTGGGCAGTAGTTATTTCTTAACACTAAGAAATTCCTATTAAAGTTCTGAACTACAGAGACTTAACAGTGCCCGTATGCCTACCAAAATACACACTGCCCAAGCCCTCACCTTATTCAAAAGAAAATACATTTTTTTTTCTGTATTTTTCCTCTTTTCCTATTTTTTTGGATTTTTGAGTTTAGAGACTCGGGACTGCTTTCTTCGGCTACCCAACCCACCCAAGACTTGGAAAGAACTCTAAGTTCTAAGCATCTTTTTGTGAATAGTGATAGACTCATTAATCAATAGCTAGAATGGACTTCAAGTTTCTATGAACCCTAAGTGACCTTAAAATAATTTTTTTCTTAAAGGTTTATCTTTTCAATCGGTAGCTTTCTCCTTACTTTTATTTTTTGTGGGGACAACACAAAGGCGAACCCAGTGTATATCTCCCCAGTTTATTCTACTTCCCAATTCTCACTTAAGTGTTTAGGAATTAACCATGTATTTTATAAGCTGGGTTCTGAACAACTGACCAATGGGGTATCAAATCTATAACAACTTACCAGCCATACTCATGAGGTGAAGTGTGGTTTATATATTTTTTTCTTCTTTTCTATTTCTCATAATATCATTTTTATTTTATTTCATTATTTATTTTTGTGTTTCTAGTAAGTGACTTCCCTGATCTAAGATTTACCTAAAAGCAGTAGAAAGAGAATGGTCATGTGGGTGGGCTCACAACCGGCCAATGGGCATCAAACCCACAACAATTTGCCAGCCATATCACCCTAGAAGGTTCATTAGCTTCCCAATTTTCATTAAAACCACTGAAAAGTGAGTCAGTGCAAATAGTGTATAGATGCTTTAAACGTAAAGTCCCCTCAAATCAAAGGGCAGGTTGATAAGTCGTGTACTTATCACCCCAACTTATTTAACCAATTAGAAATGAATTTAGAATGGCGAGTGATGTGCATACATCTAATTAGCCTAAAATGTCTATTTATGCATGTTCCTAGTGTCATAGAAGCATTATGCATTATAAATATTGCATAACATGCATCTTCGTGCATTTAGGTTAATTTGTATAAATTATATAGTAATTTTCTCTTTTTGTGGCTAGGGAATAGGGAGATATCATTTCAGAGCCTCAGATTGAAGATCTAATCGTACGAATCTGATCAGGGCAACATTCGGAGTACAACACCTCTGAGGTCACCTTGGTCGAACCTCCATAGCATCAGATGCAGTTCGAGAAAGATCAAAGGCCAAGGGTCAATGTGGTGTAAAATTCGTACCTCATATGACAAATTCAACCAAACAGATGGGTTCATATCAACTATCACCGCCCAACAACGTGAAAATCGACCCAATCCGACATTTGTGGCACCTTCTATGAGCAAAAGAAAATGGACGGCCCAGATGGCGTGTAGCACCATCAAGCCACCCACAGTCATCGTAGCTTCCTCCTACATCAACATCAGCTCAATCCCTGTCCAACACGTAAATCACATTTTAAAAGATTACTTAGTTGTAGTATAGCGCGAAACACTTCGACAAACAAATTTATAAAGACCAGTGAGTACTGGGTCATTCGCAAGGAGGCAATCACAATTTATGCAGAAGCTTTTCAATAGAACTTGCTCTAAACAGATATTTATATATGTATATATTTATAGGAATCAGATATATAATCAGAATTGTATTGCATTCAGAAACAATCCTTTTCAAAATAGAGATTGCTATGCTAAAAGTAGAGACAGATAAATAGCAGCTAGATAGAAAGAGAGATAGAGAGAGAGAGAGATAGAGGAAGGTAGAGAGATGACACCACTTGAAGGATGCTTGTGCTAGATGTGGTAGCACCTTAGATCCAAACCACTGTGACGAAGGTCGGAGCGGAGTTGCAGAAGGAAAGCTTTGCCTTGGAGGAAGGTGGAAAAGTTGTATGGAAGAGATCAGAGTATTGCGAAGAAGAAGGTGGAAGAAGAAGAGCTCTTGAAGAGTTGATCCATCCAAGGGGGTTTGGCCTTCTTTTATAGTTTTTATGGGTGGCAAAAAGGCTATTTTGGCCTTCTATCTTGTGCAACAGCCTTAGGCCAATTAGATCATCCATCGGGAGAACAACGGCTCTGATTTGGCCTCAAAATAGCCTTATATGCGATCTCTACACTCGGATTGACTCCGGTGCTGACACGTGGCACGACTAGCATTGTTGGATCAAGATTGGGCACCTCAGATTTGCCCTCGCATGCCCGCATCTGATTTCTCACTCGCTGTTGAAGCGTTTTTAGTGCCTCAACGTCAGTCATCTGATCTTACGATAGAAAGGCTTAAACGCACACACCCGCTGTCTTTGTTTCGCAAAACACGTGGGTTTGTTTGTGAACATAGCTGGAGAGCAATTTGATCACGCCATGTGGTCATGCCTACATGTTTTGATGCAGAACCAATGGGAAATAGCGCCCACTCGCAACACCTTCCTGATTTGAGCGCTGCATGGATCAAACGAGCACCGCTTGATTCAGCACAAGTGTGTAGGCCAATGCACTACGCGTGCTTTCTATTAAGGTTTCCTCTCTGCGTGAAGTTATCCTTAGCCATTGGATGGACAACGTGGATGCATCATGGACTGTTGTATGGCCATCTAACGGTTGAGAGCAGGTGAGGGATGGTCTTCAGAGATGGGCTGGCGGTGAGGGGCAGCTGTGATGGCATCACGTGGCACCATCATGGCCGTCCATCTTTTCTTTGTATCTGGTGATGTTGACCTCCGATCGGGTTGATTTTTATGCCGTTAGACTGCGATTGTTGCTCTGGATCCATCTGTACAATTGGATTTTTCATCTAAGGCTCAGATCTTTGTCCTTTGGCTCCATGATCTTTGTTCTTTATGGATTGCACACAATGCTCTAGTTGTTTGATCGAGCAATTTCAAAAGCATTGGACTCCCGTCATCATTCTGATCAAATCTATCTGGTTTAATCTAACATCCGCAGCTTCAAATCATCTGCGATTAAAATCATCTCTCATTAGTACATAAAATGATGATTTTATCAATGCAGCTAATCAAACTAATCAAATTACGATGCCTATGAATGCATTATTCCTAAGTTATGCTAGAATCTAGCTTAATTCAGGTGATTTAGGTTGCATGATTGTTATGCAATCAATCCCACCGTTGGATCATCATCCACCAGTGGAGAGCATTTCCGTATAAATTCAAGATCATGACCATCCGCACCTGTAGTGTGGTGGTCGAGCGCCTTATCACAGCACGAAGGTTGAGCGATCGAATCTCACTGCGCTTCAAATCGAGCGAGCAAGCAAGCGCAGCGAAATTCAGCTATGCGATCGTTGATGAGCGGGCGCGATGCGGTCATGTGGCATGGCTAGGAGCACTTAATGGAAGCACAGTGTGCACTCGCAAGATGGAGCGGCATTAGACGCACCATCACAGATGGGCGTACGTTATGTTTGAAGCTAAAGCGCTCACATGATCTAAGCCATCCAATCTAATGATCGAATGGCTGAGATCGATTGGGCACAATGAGGCACAATGATTGAAGAGTAGCGGCCGTGTGACATGGCACATTGAGGTCATCCGATCAGCGACGCATGGTGGAGAGGATGCGCATGCCTTCAGCGATGTACGGCTATAGCAACGCACACATCTGTCACTAAAGACCTGCATTAAAGATTTAAAGATGTTAAGTGACATTTTTGCCCACAAAACCCACCTATATAACACCCGTACACGCTCCACTTTTTCTTCATCCCTTCCATCATATATTTCCCTCTCTAAGAGCTATGAACTCAAGTTATAAAGCTTGCTGTAGTGCTCCCAAGCAACAGGAAGCTTCGCTAGAGTTAAAAACAAATTTTTCCACCTCTCACCCCTTCGCGGAGCTCTTGTCAATCGTCTTTTCACCCCCATTCTGGAAGTGGATCCTACGACATCGATGCCCTGTCTTATCCCCAATTCTTCTCAATCCACCCTCCGTCCTCTGTCTACGCTCTTCTTCTTCCAAGCGTCGTCCGTTTGGCTCATCCTCCAAGCAGTCGTCGAGGAGGATAACTTCTCACCCCTTTCTCTTTATCGCTTTCTAGATTAGATTTCCTGCTTTCTAGTTGTAGCTGTAACGACATTACTTTTATTATAAAAGTTGTTTCTCTCTCTCATTCTCTCTCTAGTTTTATTGTTTATATTGGAAGTAGGATAGCAGCATTGTGAATGTCTCTTTTATAAACAAAAATTACAAAAAAATAGAATTGCAAATTTAGAATTGACGTAGCCTCCCCGTGTTCAACCTAAGACTCATTCTGAGTTTCAGTAAAAAAAATTATCTGATGGATGGACTTTCTCGCAAAGTGCACTACGACAACAAAGTTTACTAAACTTAAATCTTTTCGCTACGAAATTTTGGCTCAAACATTTTGGCACCGTTGCTAGGGAGGCAACAGATCTCGATTATTTTTTTGCATTCTTCGCAATTATTTACTCTCTAACTCTCTTGTATTCCTTCGCTATTTCTTGCAAGTACTTCAACTAGGAATCTTCAAGTAATAGAAAGGAGTAAAGTGTAGTTGAAGACAACTGTAAGTGTTCTCCTATTCTATCCCCTCCATAGATTTCATTCCATCACCCTAATTCAACCATAATTTACCTAGGTGCTCTCAGAATTCCTAGGATTAGTTTGGTTGTTTTGATTGCCACCTCCACTCACCTCAACTTCGCATATAAAAAAAGATATAAAAAAATCTGATAGAGGTACACAACCCTTCTGATTCTTCATACTCAACCAGTAATCCGATCTTTGGAACCGGTACATACAGACAAACACATAATTGAGTAGAAATCAGATTACGTAACCACTTGTGTGCTTAACTTAATGGCGCATTAAGGACAATTGATTGAGTCATTTGGGCTGCACCACTTCATATAAAAACAACTGATCAAGTAGCTTGCTCATTAGGGTTAAAATTTAAGGGTTGATTTCAAAGAAAAAAACATCTTCACTCATGTTTGCAAATCCTGGTGTGCCTTCTAAACATGATTGAATTCACCTTAATTCAAACCCTAAAAGCTACTTAAGTAAGATTTGAACTCTAAAATCCACTCATCCAAATAATCTTGCTTGAAAACCCTGGTTGTGCACTCACTCACACATCTCAATCAATCATTAAGGGCACAACCCATTTTAAGAGCCCATAACAATCCAAAAGCACTACTATCCCAGCCCTAATCTAAAATCAAGTAGATGTTGGCCCTAGGACTCATTAGTACATTTCAAGGTATTTCTCATATTGTGGTGAGAATTTGTGTTGTTTGCCTTCTTCATAAGGTGCTAAGTTGCGTTGCTTGATTGTAAAATGACTTAAGTAGGAAGGGGTTTGGCATAATTAGCGACCTTCGGGACATGCTCCCCCTGCTTCGCCAGTCCAACTTAACCAGCTTCTAGATTAAGGACAACATAAAATTTGTGTTGTGGTTTGAGTTTATCTTGGAGCATAGGTCCTTAGGCTACCCAACTTAAGGACAAGCTTGTATTGTTATGCTGCATGGTTCTTATCCTTAGTCCTTCTGACCCCTTCCTAGTCTATGCTTGAAAGGAGGTCATTGAAACCCTACTTGGAAGGATCATTAGACCATTCAAGGAGGCGTAGGTTGAATTTTAATCCAATTGATCCCATGGCTGATCAACCACCTCCTTTGCCTCAGAATCCTTTAACAGATGTTGCAAAGGTAGCTGGAACAAATGCAGCAAATGCAAGAATGGTTCTAGTGAATGCATGGTAAGGGTGCTCAGCCCTTGAAGGATTTTTATGATCCTTTAAATTACGAGGAATGTCCCAGTATCCAAATTCCAGCCGATGACATAGAAATCAAGCCCTAGGTGTTAAGCCTAATCAAACAGTTTTCACGGGCATAGCTCGAAAGACCTATTTTAGCATTTGAAGGACTTGACCACTTTGGTCTAGACCACCAAAGCACGAAACGTGGATGAGGAGCTGATGATCATGAGGCTTTTCCCCCACTCTCTTAGGGATAAGGCCGCACATTGGTACTAGACTATTGGAAGGCTGATAGCAACTTGGAATGATCTTAAATCCGCTTTCCCAAAGAAATTCTTCCCAATCGGGTGTACCAATGCCTTGCGACAGTGATTACTACTTTCGTCTAGTGATCGGGGGAACTGCTTCATGGTGCCTGGGAGAGATTCCAAGATCTGTTGCGGAACTGTCAACACCACGAGGTGCCAAAATGGCAACTCGTGTAGATCTTTTATCACAGGTTGACTGAGCAACTCCATAACCATGTGGATGCTTCTTGGGGAGGCAATTTCCTCAACAAGGATGTAGATAGTGCACATGAATTATTTTAGGAAATAAGTGAAAATTCTATCAATCAAGACTGGGGGAAGATGGAGACTAGGCTTTGGGAAGATGGCGATGGACGGAGAGTGTGGAGGTCTAAGAGAGGGTGCTAGGGAGAGAATAGGGAGGAGGCTAGGGCAACCAATCATGTGACTCATGGGGTGGGCAACTTCTGAAGGAGGTGGAGAGGAGGGAAGGCCGAAATAATGTGCTATCAGTGTAAAAGAAGAGGTCACATGGCGACGGTGTGTAGTTACCCGACTTTGTGTCTGGCGTGTGGAGGTTGGGGTCACAAGAAGGATTCATGTAGAAGGATGGGGAAGACGGATATAGAGTGGCCAAGAAGTGATCGGGAAGACACATCCACCATCGTCGTCGAGCTTGGGATAGGTCAATGATGTTGAAATCCCTCAATCTGAGGATACTGGGGCAGCAGAGATTGTGATGAGGGGTGCTCTCATTGGAGAAATATTGATTGGAGCATGCTTGCCTGAGAGGATCCACAGTTTGCTAAGATCTCTAACTCTGTCTTCCAAGAGGTGGAAGGTCACACCTCTAGGTGGGTCTCGATTTATGTTATTCGACCTGGACATGTTAGATGTGGAAGGGCTTCATTTTTGCACAAGCATTTTTGAAGGGACGACTATTTTATGGTGACTGGTGTTGCTGTTTGACGGTGCATGATTCCACATCATAGGGCCTAATTCACCTGAATTAAGCTAGAACTTAGCTTAACATGAACATTCGGCATGCATACGCATCATATTCTGCATCGTAGTTGATATATGTGTTTTATGCATTAAACTATGTTATTTGAGAGGTATTAATGATTGTAGGTAATCCAGGGTTGCAAATGACCGATCCAACCTTATGTATCTGTTCGGAATAATGACGGGAGTCCAATGCATCCAAGATCACATCAATCAAACTCCTGTAGCACTTTAGGGAGTTCACAGAAGGGCAAGAGCCATGGGGAAAATTGAAGAAGATCCAGACCTCAGATGACAAATCCAACCATATGGATGGATCCGAATCGATGTTCGTAGTCCAACGGTGCAAAAATCAACTTAATTAGTGGGCTACATCACCAGATAGAAGGAAAAGAAGATGAACGGCCATGAGTGTGCCACGTTGCCCACCCAGATTGGATGAGTATAAATGGAAACTAACATGTATATATACTAAAGGATTTACGTAGCGTGTTGGCTCGTGCATACGCACACGTAAGAGCAGGACGCGGGTTCGAGCCCTATGCTACGCAAAATTGATGCGACGTCGCTGGCGGGCGCGTGCAAGCACATGCGCGATTGGAGGGCTAAGATGCATCCAAGTGGTGTGATCGCACAGGTTGTTGCGAGATCAGGAAGGTGCGAGAAGCGCATGTAGGATTTAAAATCGGATGGCTGAGATGATGAGGCAGGATTAGAAGGAAAAAATGCGAAGGCATAGGTGTGGGATTTAAAATCGGACGGCTGAGATGATGAGGCAGGATCACACGGCGAGCGAGAGCCATGCGATGAAGAATCTGAGAGGGCACAGTGTGCCATGTGGCAGCATCAGAGAGAACTGAGGAAAGAAGAAGGATCTGCATGAGATATAAAAGGACCAAAGGCCTCCTCCCTTGGAAAAAAACACAACCCTCAACTCTCTCCTCATTCTTTTTCTTCTTCTTCCTTCTTCTACCTCTCTCTCTTCTTCTTCTTATCTTCTCTGCCTCCATCTGAAAAATTTGTTGGGCCACCCTGTCAGATTTTCGCTGCTTCTCTCAACCTCTCCGAAAGGCCACCATGATCTACCTGTGGTGCCCTTATTTTATTCCATAAGTAGTTTATATTCATGTTATCATTTAGTTTAGTTTCATGCATGAAATTCATGTTCAAACACTCTATGTGATATATATATCATGATTCATTATGTCTATTATTTAGTAATTAGATTTAGAATAAGTGCATGAAATCAAAAGCATTTTTATGCTTCCCTGTGATTGACCGAGACTCCCAGTTCCATTAATTTTATTTGTCGAGATGTAGTTTGTGTTATACTACGACGTATTTATCTTTTACGCGATGTACGCCACGAACAAATTGGCACCGTTGTCAAGGAGGCAAGGCGACTTTTGATTTCATCTCTAACATACTATTTTTGTGTGCAAGAACAACGACACGAAGCAGCGAACGAGGAAAAGCAAGCGCTGCAGAAATCAAGTGTACACAATCCTATTTGAAAATTCAGCCAGAAAGTAAGTGTCATCTTTAAAATTCAATAGTCATGTTTTTGCTACCTCAAAAATCTCTAAATCATTAAATTATCTTTCCAATGCCTCTTTTCCCAAAAAGAAATTCCTTCTGTGGAATTTTTAAAAATTCATAGAGTACATATGTGTTAGATTGCTCGAAAACAAAACTATTATGAACTTTGAAAATCAGTTCTGACCAACATACAGATCAGATTGACTCAAGTTTTCTGGGGTGTGAAAGATAATCAAATTAGCTTTCAATATCATATTTTTACAAAATTTTTGGAGCATATTTGATATCATTTCCAATAGAAAAACTAACACGGGGTCAAAATCCCATATTTGACCCCTTGCTAGTTAAAAATTCATAACTATTTGTTGGAAATAGTAAAAATTCTAAAAAAATACTCTCTGAAAAGCATATTGAAAAAGGGATCTCCTTGCCAAGTTTCAAATCATTTGGATTCCATCTTTACCTGAGAGTTTATATTTGATTTGTGGTCTTTAATTTGAAACAACTTAGAAGCGCATGATCCAATAGGACCACATTGGACTAATTTGGACTCCGACGAGCCCAAAATTTAGTCAGTGAGATGAGTCACCTTGTGGACCGCCCACCATCTACTACATTAAAGAGATGGTTAAGAATTCACGAACACATCAAATAACCTACATTTGGCTTGAAACTACTGAGGAGTTTCAACTTCTCTTACAAAACTTGGTGTCTAAGGCTACCGGGTAGCGTCAAACAACCACAGCTGCAAGGTAATGGAATTGGAGGCGAAAGTCGAACGAAGAACCTTCCTCGTAGTCCCCTTGTAACCAGCCTAGTCGGGTTAACCTGAGAGGCGAGAATTCCTTACAGTTGGTCTCTCGCTGAATTTTCTTCAACTTGAACTTGAACGAAAAATCTGGTCAACTGATTTAAGGACCAATTGGATTAAAAGGTGTTTTAGCGAGGTGAGATCAATGTTAAAATCAATGCATCGTAGGATAGTTGAAATCGCTCAAAAACAAATAAATTTTATTACTCAAAATTGTAAATTCGAGGTTGAACACAAGGAGCAAGTTGGGGTTTAAAAATCAAGAGCACAACTTTAAGATTGAATATAATATGCAATGAAAATCAGAGTATAGTGCAAAAACACAATGTCAATGTATATAGAAGAAGCACAAAAAAATGGATGTCATATTTTGGAAATCAGACGTCTCAAATATAAGGTTGCTACAGTGCTTCTATTGCTCTTCTATGTTCTCTGTCTCTGGCTGGCTTTCTTCCTTCTTCTTTCTTCTCTGATTTCTTTGTGCCTTAGCCTTCTTTCTGCCTTTAGCTTCTCTTTCTCCTTCAATCTCTGATGGCTCTTCTTTCTTCTTGGCTTCTTCTTCTTCTCCTTTCTTTCCTTCTCTCCTGCATTCAGCTTTTCCTCTTCAGCCTTCAGCTCTTCTTCAGCCTTGCTTCTCCTTCCTTAGCTTCTCTGGCTACTGCCCTCTCCTTCCTTGTCTTCTTCTTCTTCTGCCTGCAAGAGCAAAACCTTCCCCTACTTGCCCGCACGATCTCTCTTCTTCTTTCTCTCTTAGGCTCACTCTTCCAGAGCCTTCTCGGGTAATCAGGCCGGGTATGCACGCCCAGGACCAGGCCCACCAGTGTGCGTGGTGGGTGAGGAGTGCAGGTTGGTCGAGATATAGGTCAAGGCTAGGTCCATGGGCAGTGGGTCACGGACGAGGAAGTGAGGGTGAGTGGGACCTCACCTCATGGTCAGGAGGTGATATGTCCCTGTCACTTTTACAATTTATTTTGCTGCGTCCGCTCCTCCACTTCCGAGGTAGGACTAAATGTCCCACCTTCTTCGTGAGCGCCCGCAGCAGAAGCTTCCCTAATTGCAATGGCCCCCTCAGTCTTCAGTGCTAATCGCTTGGCTGGGGTTGTGTGCGAAGGGAGTCCGCGAGACCTGGGACTTGTAGCCTAGAGCGAGGAGTCCTGGATGAAGCTCCCAAGCAAGCTCCTTACTTTGTCAATGGTGGTGGAGACCTCTAATCCTGTCAGTAAGAAAATGTCCTTGCAGCCTCGTCAAAAAGTTTAGGGAGCTTCACCTAAACACAACGAAGGTAGTGCGGTGGTCAGCGTGGCATGTGGATGGTTGTGGTGGCGGATCTACGACAACCTGTGGCTGTGTGTATGGGTGTGTTCGGGGGGCAGTTTGGGTGTGTGGCATAGTGAGTGAGGTGAGGGGCTATGTTCAGTGTGGTGTGGCGACACTTATGGAGTAGTTGGTTAGGTGGATGGAGGTGCGGAGCGATGGGGACGCCTCGCCGGAGTGTGGTGGAGATGAAGAAGGTGATGGTGATTTATGGCGTCGAGGGATAGTTTCAAGAAATAAAGTGGGGGAATAGGAAGAGAAGGGAGAGAGGAATTATCTGACCTAGTCTAAGGACGAAGGGAGGTAGGGATGGCGGCTGGCTCGTGTTGCTGTCGTCGGAGATGAAGCTCTTCGTAGGTGAGGCGGCAGCGACGACAGGGGTTGAGGCAGCGTCTGGGCTGGTGCGGCCGACGCGGATGATTGAGAGGAAGGTAACCCAACCACTGGATTGTGGTTGGGCGAGAGAGAGAGAGGACGAAGCCACCAGAGCTTGTGAAGAAGTTGTGGCCGGTGAGGAGAGAAGAAGGTGGGGTGGATCGGCCCAAATCCAAGCTAAGGAGGTGCAGAATGATTTAGGGTTTCTTATATAGGCCCTGGAGGTTGAGTTTGTGCCTGGAAGCCAAGCTTCCAAGCATGGAAATGTCACCGGAGATGGAAACTCAGAGAGACCCAAATCTCTCATGCGTTCGCATGAGAGATTGGGTAGGAATTAGGTCTCATCAAGGGGTTCACATTGGAGGAGATTTCTCAGAGAATCTCCCTTTCAATTTTGAAGGGAATTCTCTGAGAGATTAGAGAGTTCTTGCCTTTGAAACCTCGTTGGAGAAGGATTCCCTCTGCTATAATGGTGGAGGGACCTAATTGAAGAGAATGATGAGGAAGTTAGGGGGATTTTTGTAGAGATTTTCAAAAGATAGGGGTATAAATGTAATTGGGCTGGACCTGTTTGCCAAGTAGGTCAAGATGAATTCTCCTTAGGTCCAAATTTTGGTACAAACCTAATTTGGACCTAAAGAATCCAATGGTGAAGTTGGATTTTAGGTTTGACCATGTTTGACTGGGTAATTTACGTAAAACCCAATTTAGGGCAAATATTTGACTAAGACCCCAATTCAGGTCAAAATAGATTCTAAGAGCCAAATTGAGGGTTATAAATCCTAGAGAATATTTTTCCATGATTTTCAGAGGGTTTAGTTGAATTTTATCCTGACCAGAACCTTGTCAACTCAAGTAGGTCTATTTTAGGATTACAAGAAGTCATTTAATTCCTAGAATTCACATGAACCCTTTTCTACCTGAATCAACCCACTTTTTATCTTATTAAGACCATTTGACCTGTGTTTAGCCCATGAGAAAACCCATTTTTGTACTGCAATGGTAAAATTACAGTTTTACCCCTTATTTCTTACTTTTCTCTTAGACTGGTTATTCATTGAGTTAGGACTTCCATTTGGTTTTGTAGGAGCTTTTGTTCTCTTTTCTAGGTCAAAATGAGCTACTTAGGGCTCATGATGGTGTTCCCATCATACCCCCATGCCTAGCTTTTGCTAGTCCCTTAGCAAAATTTTAAGGTTTTAACCTTTTGTTCTAGACCATGAATTCCTTGATGTTCAAAGATTATGATGAGTGCTCTTTTCATTTTGATTAGGTTAGAATGCCAACAATAGGCCTAGAGGTACTCAATTACCGACCAAGATCCAGACCTAACCAGCTCTAGCCCCAATCTTCTACGAAGGTTTTTAAGGCCCACAAGAACTATCTTAAGGTTCGTTGGACTCCACGGTTAAAGCACCCGTGCTTGAAATGTATTTTAGCCTCGGTTCAGTTTGCAGTGCATTTTTTGTAAGAGAGAGATAGAGGATCTTCTTTGTTTGGAGTGTTTTCTCTCTCTTTTCTTTTTCTAGCTTCGGATTGGCTTCTCAACACGGTTTGTATCGGATTCCTCGACCCCATCATCAATCCTCGAAGGGTCCCTAGCAATCGATGCTTCGTGATAGCACCACACATGGCAACCCCCAAATCCTTGGCTTTCGAGATTTTGAGATAATCCTGCCCATGTCATTCTGTAGGTAAATCCAAGCCCTAGCAATCGACATTTCGTGATAATGCCGCCCATGGCATCTGAACCAGCACAGGGTGCTTACGTGCCCCTGGAAGGATATGTAAGTATCCTAGGAGACAAGCACCAAGGAAATGATATGTTATTGTGCATCTTCGAGGGGAATTTCACCCCTCTCCACGCCGAAAACTCATCCAAATCAACTTGTGTTGATCGACCACTCCTAATCTAGGCGACTTTTTCGAAACACTTAAACGCCTTTGCGTGATTTTGATAATTATGCGCACTGAATCAGACTGTGTGTGGATTGGGGTTCTTAGGTTTCCGAGTCCCGCAAACAAAAAGTCAGTTAACAAGGCCGAATACTCCCTAAGCCATAAACCTAATACTTAAGCTTCGCATTTTCCCCAACCTCTTGAGGACTATCCAGATCTTAGCAGATACTTGAATTTTTAAGCCTAAGAGTTTAGCGCGAGAGACTTAAGATCAACGTTCCTACTAATCTCTTTTTTGTCTCATTAGCATTTTTCTTTTATTTTCTTTTCCTTGATATGGTCTAGAACTTTACTTAATCCCTTAATTAATTTCTTACTAATGACTATCTATTTTTTTTCTATTTCATTTTGTGCTCCTTTTTGACATTTTTCACTTTTCCTCCTTCAATTTTTATATGGCCTGAAAATTTTCTTTTCTCCTCCAATTTTTGTTCTTTTTCAGAATTTTCTATTTTTTTTTGTATTTTTTGCATATGAGATTTTTTTGTGATAACCCTTCTGAATTTTGATTTCTGTATGTTTGCACTTTACCACCTCCCCATGCCTAAGTTTTGCAATGTCATTGTAAATGGAGGGTGTGAAACAGTGTTGGGTCCAGGAATTTAGAGCAGGATTTATCGGGTGGGTGACTGGGTCGGGAATGACTGTTGCGGATGATTTCAAGCTCTGGCACATGTACCAGAGGTGGGATTGACTGCTTTAAGAAAGTCGAACTTAGGGTGCAATAGACGTGAAGTATAGATGGATAATCAGAAGGATCTTGGGTTTTTGGAATGACAGGTTGCCTTCCGTTAAGCGCTAAATTCAACGCCTTCAATCGAGTGGGAAATGGTAAGGAGAGGGAGTGGTCAAATCAGCTGAATTTTGTAGAACAAGCACCTTGATCAAGATCTTGGTTGGTCCAACCAGGTGCCTGTTCAGATCAACAGGCTGATGATGTAGCCCAAACCCAATCAATCTGGTGGTTTGATAAGTGTAGATCAAGAGATGTGGAGACCACCATATGCTATGGAGCTTGGAATGATGTGGAAGTGTGAATTCAGGGTTTGGCTGTGTCGAATCAGCCTGGTCAGAGTAGAGGCCTGTAAAGTAATCAGTGGATAATGCAGAAACCCTACAGGAGTGATCAGCGAATGATGGAGCATGGTTTGTGATCCGATCAATGTTCGAAACCCGATAAAGATGTGGAGGCGAATCATCTGCAATCTGCTCAGTAAGAGGGGAATGAGAATAGAAATTGAGTCCGGTTGCGGATCAAGGTTGAAAATGGGTTTGGGTGGGTTCTGTATATGCAAAGGAGATGGCTTTAATAAGAATTGTGTATGAGGGTTCTTCTAGAAAGGAGTTAAAGGTGGCTTCATTTAGAGAGTCCTCATAGTAGCTATCAAATTCAAAAGTGAATGCCTGAAGAGCGTTTATAGGATGAGGGAAATCTGAGTCAAGAAAGATTCGAACTCTGGGTTGCAGTCACTCTCGGCATTTTCTGGTTTTGATTCTTGAGGATCGAAAAGAAATGATTCCATCTCACTAGAACTGGAGTTTAAATCAGTGATCTCAAGATCTGGGACCTCGGAGTCAGAGTTGGGGAATGAATCATGTGAGCTGAGGTCGTAGATTGGCTTGTTGTGGTGAAGACACAAAGGTTCTCTAAAATCATGGTAAGATTCAAAATCATTGGAGAAATTGCGAGAATTGAGTTCTGAATGAGATTCGAGATCAGGGGTTACAGAATAAATCATATGATGTAAACTCAGCAGCCTGACTGGGGTCTAGTATATATGTTGATTCTAAGCTTAAAAAGGTGTCTTTATAGGGTCTGGGCTCAGGATTTAGGCTTGTAGGAAAGACCCAATCAGAACCCCACTCTTCCAACTCCTCGGTTTCTATATCGTAGATTGGCATGACTTCTAAGAAATCAATCTGTATCTCTGAAGATGTTGGAGAGGGATATTCATCAAATAAAGGCCTGGAATCATACTCTTCATTGAAACTTTGATCTTCGTCATACGGGGCCTTGTAATCTTCCCAATAAGTTTCATATCCAGATTCTAGGCTGAGGGTGTGGGTTGAATCACTAGAATCTAGGTTAGAATTACCTTCAAGAGTTACCTTATCAGAATAAGGGGCAGGATTTACACCCTCGAGAGGTTTGATTTTAATCTCATCATTGTCGGAGTCTCAAAATTCTACGGTTGATGACCCAGGATTTTGGTTTTCTAGGGCTGGCTCAAAATCGTGTTCTCCTACAATTGGGACTTCCCAACCTAATTCAAGATCAGGCATGTTATTTTCTGTCTGGGTTGGGAATCCACAACTACCTTATGCCTTGAACCCATGATTTGGGAAATCAGATTGGTCCTCAATATTATTGCAAGATGGTTCTTTATCTGTTTGGGGCATGTACGGGTATTTTTGATCGATAACTTGTTTCAATAATCTCATCATCTCTTCCCATTTTTCAAGATCATCTTGGTGTTGTTTCCAAAGTACAGGATTTTTCATGGATTGAAGGTATTCAAAGTTATGTAATTTTTCTATCTCAATGTATCCTGTTATGAGAATGTCTCCGGTTGATCCTTTTGTAGCTTCTGTTAATAATACTTGGGCATAGTTTATGATGAAGGTTGTTGTTGTTGGTATACTAACATGAATGTCTTCTACTAGTTTTGAGGTTTTGTATTCAATTTCATAAAATTCAAGGGCATCCTCAATCATTATATCTCTCATGGATCTTTGCGATTCAGGTTTCTTGAATGGTATTCCTAAGTAACCAGGCTGCATATTTGGATCAGATGGTAGAGTCAAGATGTAGAATTAGAATTCATATCTTAAACTAAAGTGAGTAGTTCTGAATAGAGGATCCCACTGAAAATCTATGTGTGTGCTCTAAAGAGAAGGGATGAGAGGCTGGATGTTTGACCCAATCAAGGCACCCAAAGATGTTTGGATGACTATGGAGGTTCGGGGCGGATGATACCCCTGGATCAGGAAGTCGTCCACCTGAGAATTACCTGGGCAGCCAGAGAGGGTGAGTCCCGCAAAGACCCCTACACAGTAGAGCACCCCCACGGGTTACAGGTTTTCCCCCACTCAACCTCTCTTGTCACTGGGATTCCAGGTAGACCAGAATGGGGACTTTGACCTCTTAAGTCTACCACTTTTATTTAAGAGAAAAGGTGCTTAGGATTCCACATGAACTTTTTGCACTTTTATTTAAGTGCAAAATGTGACCTAATTTCAAGATTGGTTGACCCAACAAAGGGGTCAACTTCACCTATTTGTCCTTTGAGAGCTTTAGGTCCTAATTTCAAGATTGGTTGACCCAACAAAGGGGTCAACTTCACCTATTTGTCCTTTGAGAGCTTTAGGTCCTTTCTTTCAGGGTTCAAGTGAAATTAAGAGCTTGAATTTTTAGGGTTTCTCTTGAATAAGTCTTTTCAATCAAGGTTTAGGGACACCTCTTTTTGGAAAAGTTGATTCTTGCTTAGAAAGATGTGTCTCTAAAACCCTAAATTGGAATCCTTAATTTGGCTCTAATTGTGGTCCAATTTAGTTGCCACAAATATGATATCTAGGTCTCAATCAAGAAGGTGGTAGCCCTAGTTACCTTAAATGGAAGCACAAATCAATATTTGTTGAAATCAAAATCAGGCAACTTGGGTGAATTAGCTAAATATGGAAAGCAGGTAGCCCTAAATTGATTTTTATCTTATTTTTTCCTTTTCAGAATGAGGGGATTAAGAGAAAAAGGCTAATCAGAGATTACCTGCCCTGGATGTGGTTGTTGTGTGGCCGTCTTCTTTTGAATCTTTCTCCCTGAAACAATCACAACAAAAGAGATGTATCAAGTTAGTACCAAATCAGAAATTATGATCAAGATTTATAAAGCACCTGTCACTCCCCGGCAACGGTGCCAAAATGTTTTACCGAGGCGAGATCAATGTTAAAATCAATGCATCGTAGTATAGTTGAAATCACTCGAAAACAAATAAATTTTATTACTCGAAATTGTAAATCTGAGGTCGAACACAGGGAGCAAGTTGGGGTTTAAAAATCAAGAGCACAACTTTAAGATTGAATATAATATGCAATGAAAATCAGAGTATAGTGCGAAAACATAATGTCAATGTATATAGAAGAAGCACAAAAAAATGGACGTTTGATTTTGGAAATCAAACGTCTTAAATATAAGGTTGCTACAATGCTTCTATTACTCTTCTCTGTTCTCTATCTCTGGTTGGTTTTCTTCCTTCTTCTTCCTTCTTCTTTGATTTCTTCGTGCCGTAGCCTTCTTTCTGCCTTTAGCTTCTCTTTCAATCTCTGACGGCTCTTCTTTCTTCTTGGCTTCTTCTTCTTCTCCTTTCTTTGATTCTCTTCTGCTTTAGCTCTTCCACTTCAGCCTTCAGCTCTTCTTCAGCCTTGCCTTCTCCTTCCTTAGCTTCTCTGGCTGCCGCCCTCTCCTTCCTTGGCTTCTTCATCTTCTCCTGCCTACGAGAGCAAAACCTACCCCAACCCACCCCTGCGATCTCTCTTCTTCTTTCTCTCTTAGGCTCGCTCTCCCAGAGCCTTCTTGGGTAATCGGGTCGAGTATGCGCACTTGGCACCAGGCCCACCGGCGTGCGTGGTGGGCGAGGAGTGCAGGCTGGTCGGGTATACAGGTCAGGGCCAGGTCCGTGGGCAATGGGTCAAGAACGAGGCAGTGAGGGCAAGTGGGACCTCACCCTGTGGTTAGGAAGTGATAAGCCCCTGTCACTTTTACAATTTATTTGCTACATCCGCTCCTCCACTTCCGAGGTGGGACTAAATGTCCCACCTTCTTCATGAGCACCCGCAGCAGAAGCTTCCATGATTGCGGCAGTCCCCTCAGTCTTTAGCACCAATCGCTTAGCTGGGGTTGTGTGCGAAGGGAGTCTGCGCGACTTGGGACCTGTAGCCTGGAGTGAGGAGTCCTGGATGAAGCTCCCAAGCAAGCTCTTTACTGCGTCAATGGTGGTGGAGACCTCTAACCCTGTCAGAAAGAAAATAGCCTTGTAGCCTCGTCAAAAAGTTCAGGGAGCTTGACCTAAACATAATGAAGGTAGTGCGGTGGTCTGCGTGGCGTGTGGGTGGTTGTGGTGGCGGATCTAGGGCAACCTGTGGCTGTGTGTATGGTTGTGTTCGGGGGGCAGTTTGGGTGTGTGGTGTAGTGAGTGAGGTGAGGGGTTACATTCAGTAAGGTGTGGCGATGCCTATGGAGTGGTTGGCAAGGCGGATGGAGGTGCAGAGTGGTGGGGATGCCTCGCCGGAGTGTGGCCGGAGATGAAGATGGTGGTGGTGATTTGTGGCATCGAGGGATAGTTTCAAGAAATAAAGAGGGGGAATGGGAAGAGGAGGAAGAGAGGAATTCTCTAACCTAGTCTAAGGACGAAGGGAGGCAGGGATGGCAGTCGGCTCGTGTTGCCATCACCAGAGACGAAGCTCTCCATAGGTGAGGCGGCGGCGATGACAGGGGTAGAGGTAGCGTCTGGGCTGGTGCGGCCGACGCGGATGATTGAGAGGAAGGTAACCCAACCATTGATATTGTGGTTGGGCGACGAGAGAGAGAGAGGACGAAGCTGTCACAGCTTGTGGAGAAGTTGTGGCCAGCGAGGAGAGAAGGTGGGGTGGACTAGCCTAAATCCAAATTAAGGAGGTGCGGAATGATTCAGGGTTTCTTATATAGGCCTTGGAGGTTGAGTTTGTGCTTGGAAGCCAACCTTCCAAGCATGGCAATGTCGACGGAGATGAAAACTCAGAGAGACCCAAATCTCTCATCAAGGGGTTCACATTGGAGGAGATTTCTCAGAGAATCTCTCTTTCAATTTTGAAGGGAATTCTCTGAGAGATTAGAGAGTTCTTGCCTTTGAACCTCGCCAAAGTAGGATTCCCTCCGCTATAATGGTGAAGGGACCTAATTGCAAAGAATGATGAGGAAGTTACGGGGGTTTCTGCAGAGGTTTTCAAAAGATAGGCGTAGAAATGTAATTAGGCTGGACCTATTTGCGAAGTAGGTCAAGATGAATTCTCCTTTGGTCCAAATTTTGGTACAAACCTAATTTGGACCTAAGGAATCCAATGTTAAAGTTGGATTTTAGGTTTGACCACGTTTGACTAGGTAATTTACATAAAAACATAATTTAGGGCAAATATTTGACTGAGACCCCATTTAGGTCAAAATAGGTTTTAAGGGCCAAATTGAGGGTTCTAAACCCTAGAGAATATTTTTCCATGATTATTAGAGGGTTTAGGTGAATTTTATCTTGACCAAAATCTTGTCAACTCAAGTGGGTCTGTTTTATGGTAACAAGAAGTCATTTAATTCCTAGAATTCACATGAACCTTTTTCTGTCTGAACCAACTCATTTTTTATCTTGTTAAGACCATTTGACCTGTGTTTAGCTTATGAGAAAACCCGTTGTTGTACTGCAATGGTAAAATTGCAGTTTTACCCCTTGTTTCTTACTTTTCTCTCAGACTGGTTATTCATTGAGTTAGGACTTCCAGTTGGCTATGTAGGAGCTTTTGTTCTCTTTTCTGGGTCAAAATGAGTTAGTTAGGGCTCATGATGGTATTCCCATCACAAAGCCCTTACCTTGTTTTTCCACTAGTCCCTTGTAACTCATGTAAGGTCACTAGGACCCTTCTAGTGTCCTTTGACCATCTTAATCATGGACCCATACTCCTCCTCTTACCATTATCAGGGTTCTCCTGCCCCAACCTCTTATGGGTGGGAGATTGCTCCTCATTATTCAGATACATAAGCTCCTCAAGCCTGGGACATACCCACGTCAACCTCTTGGACATCCACACAGATCTCACAGCACTTAGAGACACTCTCCATGTGGGATCGAGATCTCATCATGATGACTGATTATCTTGATCAGTCCCACCACAGGCAGGCTCCTACATCTCACAAGAACCCTCAGATCGTCGAACTGATTCAAATAGTCCAGGAAGCAAAGGGGGTCAGAAAAAGGGAATATGAAGGCTTAAGAAAAGCAATTCAGAATGAAAGACAAGGAACCCAAGACATCACCTCTAGGGGCCATAAATTTAGAGAGAATGTACCACAGGTGGATGGTGAGCCACTCAAGGTTAAGGAATCAACTGCAACCTATAATTGCACTGAACCCACCCACCAATTCAGAATGAAAGACAAGGAACCCAAGACATCACCTCTAGGGGCCCTAAATTCTGAGAGAATGTACCGCAGGTGGATGGTGAGCCACTCAAGGTTAAGGAATCAACTACAACCTATAACTGCACTGAACCCACCCACCACCCTTCTGATTCCCTAGACCAAATCTATTATAACCCTTCATCTTCCCTGAGACTCACATCTGAGGCCACGTCCACACAGATCACCACCGAGGAGCCACCAATAAACTCAACTACTTCTCAGATTGCAACAAACAACAGCAAAGTACCAGGACACAGTTGTGAGATATCTACATCAAATCTAGATCACTACTGATCCAGGGTAGAGACAGACTTTGATTGCAATCGAAGAATCTCTGATGGATGCGCTTAAAGAACTAGAATCTCTGGCTAGGATGAATCAACAAACTTGCACACTTCAAGATATACTCCTTTTGTAGTACCAAGTTCTGACTAGCCTAGAGGATTTTAGGGAACTTAAGAGGACTTTTAAGGATTCTTCAACTCACATGCACGAAGTAGATGGTGTAGGTGATTTTCAAGTGAGAGATGAGATATCAGATGGAATTAAGGGAAATGTTCTTGGGATATCGAAAAGAAATTAGTTGAGAGCCCAAGCCTAGAAAATAGTGAGGAAAGTCCCATGATCGATTTTTAATCTAAAAATCCTAAATCTTGGGAGATAGAGATGGAGTATCATGACACCTAAGACTTGGTACATTCTGAGACTTGGGTATATACACTTAATGAGGCCCATGATTTGGATTATAAGAGATCTGGAGTGGAATTGCCTAAAATCCTCATGACAAGCTTAGATGATAAATATATTGAAATCCATGAGGGTAATTTTGAATTACCAGAGAATCCAATCGAAGCTGAGAAAGAATCTACTAACAACTGGATAGAGATTGAGGAAAATCTGAAATGGATAATCTGAAAAATCTGGAGGAATTTTTAGATTTAGAGATAGACAAATTTATCACAGGTTCTTTTGCATCTTCGCTTTTGGATATTGAGGATTTCACTAAAGCCACAGAGCATAAAATGAAAGAATTTGAGGCTTTACTATATTATGATTCTTCACACCTTGGGGAAAATAAATTGCCGCCCAGTACATTTGAGGATTCACACCACGAGCAGAATTTGGGCGATCCGTACGAGATTCTTGATCAACCCAAGGATGAGAATGATTTGGGTGAAAATATAGCTGTTAGGATGGAACACAAAATCATATTTGACATACCTACTCTGCAACCACCAACACCCAGATCCAATCATGAAATGGTTCTTTACACCATTTCTGATTACACCACACGGGTCCCTCTATTCCTATTTCACCACTTTCAGGACCCGTATGACTGGTGTCCCACTCTGGATCCCTCATGGCTGCTACTTGCTCCCTATAACCCTGGCATGCAAATTTATTTCTCTTGTAGCACCTGGTTACAACCTGTTCCAGGCCTTGTGATTCTATTCCACCGACCTTGTGGCCTTGGTATTCACGGGCAACTACTCTACATTCTTGGCCCGTTGATGACAGTGGAACACATCTTCTTGTCTATCTTTAGTCTGTCTCTAGTAGTCATTGATCGATCTGATGAGTTTCGCCCAGCTGGAGGCGTTAAACTCAGCATCGTAGTTAGGCATAGCATTTAGACTTCGCATTTAGGCATCACAGTTGCACTTATACATATATGTATAGCATATTTCATTCTCGCATATTATTTTGCATATTGTGTATGGCATTGCAGTGATGGCATGAACTAAACGACAACTCAAAAGCAATTTCAGGTGATTTCTATCCACATACACCCTGCCTTATTTCTTTTATTCTTGCATGAGGACATGCAAAAACTTAGGCGTGGGGGGGTAGTTCATAAAAACTGAAAATTTTCTACCAACGATTGGGGAATTAGATCATTTTATTAATAAGTTTTATTAGAGAGTTATTCTTTAGTAGATTCCTAGAGTTAGAATCCAGTATAATTTCATACTTGCATGTAGATTTTGCAATGGATCCTCTATGAAAATCGATAGACATTTCTAGTTTGTCGAAAAGAAGCATCGCTTCTTCTCTTGAACCCTTGGACAACAATTAGGGAGTCAGGTGAACTATATTCTAGTAGATTCACCAAAACATATGTAAGGTGATAGTAGAGAGTACTGGTGCTCTAAGGCTAGTATAAGGAATCTTTAATAATTGAATAATGACACTTGGAGTTGGGCATAGTTTTTGCTCTCAATTCTTGCATACTAAATATGTGAGAAATTCCATACGGGAGCCACCAAATAAGGCAAAAGCACAGAGAGTGGGTTCTGATAAAATTAGGGCTGAGGAGGAAGGTCACGATCGTCATCTGCGAAATCCTTGGCTGAAGGAGGGTGCTGATGTCAAGGTCAGAAATACGTCATCCTATCCATTCCCTACCCGGTGCCGAGAATAGGCACTTCCACCAAATAAGCCACCCAAAATCCACTTGGTCATCCCAAAATTCCCCAAGAATGCCTCACGTATAAAAGTACATTGTCGTGTTATGTTGTGCTGATAAATACAGCAGTACGTTGTGTTGTGGCATTATGCCTATATATTTGCATACAGAAGAGTTGTTTGCTCAAAAAAAAAAAACAGAGAATAAGAAAAAGAAAAAAAACATTTTGTGAAACTATTGCGTAATGTGAGTCAAGTTAAATGTTTTGAGGCAAAAACACCTGCCACCCTCATGAACCACCAAATACAGCCTTAACCAACTTTTTCTGTATTTCTGACCGCTTGAATATGCGCTGAGGGTTTTTGACTTAGTTGTAGGGTTATCAAAACTTATTAAAAGTGTCATGCCATGTGAGATCACCAAATACATTTGCAAATCTGGTGAGATGTGAGCTCAGGAAGAAAAAGAAAACAAAAGAGAAAAGAGTACAAAAGATTAAAGAGAGTGCAGTTTTTCTAGCCCTTCTCTAAGTTGATTTATTCAATAATCTGGAAATCTAAAATTCTGAAATAGTAATCTTTAAGAAGCACCAGAAGAGAGTGAGCCACCAAATACAATCCGGTTAACTCAGACATCTCCTACCCAAACTAAACACCGGGGCCAAAATAAAAAAATATTTTATAACCCCAAGATAAGAGGTTCGCCTATCCCGACAGAATTTTACTAGGGGTCAAGTACAAGCTTTAAATGTATATCAACTCTTCGCTTGGATCCATTGCAAAAGCTACAACATTATATATTCATAGTTATCTGGATTCTAAGTTTTTGGATGCAGCAAAAAGAAATAAATCTTTAGTTTAACTCTTGATAAAATGCATTTAGTCCTGCACTTGCTAGGGACTAACAAGATTTAGGCATGGGGGTATGATTGCACAACAATCATAGGCCCTAATTCGCCTAAATTAAGCTAGAACTTAGCTTAACGTGAACATTTTGCATGCATACACATCATATTCTACATTGCAGTTGATATATGTGTTTTATGCATTAAACTATGTTATTTGAGAGATAGTAATGATTGCAGGTAATCCAGGGCTGTAGATGACCGATCCAACCATATGGATATGCTCGGAATAACAGCCGGACTCCAATGCATCCAATATCGCATCAATCAAGCTCCCGTAGAACCCTATGGGGTCTGCAGAAGGGCAAGATCCAAGGGGAAAATTGAAGAAGATCTAAACCTCAGATGACAAATCCAACCATACGGATGGATCCAGATCGACGTTTGCAGTCCAACGGTGCAAAATCAACTTAATCGGAGGCCTACATCACCAGATACAAGGAAAAGAAGATGAACAACCATGAGCATGCCATGTCGCCTCCCCAGATTGGATGAGTATAAATGGAAACTAACAAGTATATATACTGAAGGGTTTGCGCAATACGTTGGCTTGCACTCGCACGCACGTACATAAGCGCAGGATGCGGGTTCGAGCCTTGTGCAGTGCAAAATTGATGCGGTGTCGCAGGCGGGTGCATCTAGGTATGTATGCATGATTGGAGGGCCAAGATGCGTCCGCGTGGCGTGATCACACGAGTTGCTGCGAGATCAAGAAGGTTAGAGAAGCACGCGTAGGATTTGAAATCGGATAGCTAAGATGATGAGGTGGGATTTGAAGGTGAAAATGTGAAGGTACGGGAGAGCGGAAGCCGTGCGATAAAGGATCTGAGAGCGCACAACGTGCCACATGGCAGCATCAAAGAGAATCGAGGAAAGAAGAAGGGTTTGCATGAGATATAAAAGGATCAAAGGCCCCCCTCCCTTGGGAAAAAACACAACTCTCAACTCTCTCTTCATTCTTTTTCTCTTCTTCCTTCTTCTACCTCTCTCTCTTCTTCTTCCCATCTTCTCTGCCTTCGTCTGAAAAATCCATTGGCCCACGCTGTCGGATTGTCACTGTTTCTCTCAACCTCTCCAAAAGGCCACCATGATCTACCCATGGTGCCCTTGTTCTATTCCATAAGTAGTTTATATTCATGTTATCATTTAGTTTAGTTTCATGTATGAAATTCATGTTCAAACGCTCTATGTGATATATATATTATGATTCATTGTCTATTATTTAGTAATTAGATTTAGAATCAATGCATGAAACCAAAATCATTTTTTTGCCTCCCTATGATCGACCGGGACTCCCAGTTCTGTTAATTTTATTTGTCGAGACGTAGTTTGTGCTATACTACGACGTATTTATCACTTACACGATCTATGACATGAATAAATTGACACCACGAATAAAAAGAGAGAAGAGTGCAAAAGATTAAAGAGAGCATAGTTTTTCCAGCCCTTCTCTAAGTTGGTTTATTCAATAATCTGGAAATCTAAAATTCTGAAATACTACTCTCTAAGAAGCATCAGAAGAGAGTGAGCCACCAAATACAATCCAGTTAACTCAGACATCTCCTACCCAAACCAAACACTGGGGCCAAAATCAGAAAATATTTTATAAGCCCGAGAGAAGAGGTTCACCTATCCTGAGATAATTTTACTAGGGGTCAAGTACAAGCTTTAAATGTATATCTACTATTCGCTTGGATCTGTTGCAGAAGCTACAACATTGTATATTCATAGTTATCTGGATTTTGAATTTTTGGATGCAGCAAAAAGAAATAAATATTTAGTTTAACTATTGATAAAATGCATTTAGTATTGCACTTGCTAGGGACTAACAAGATTTAGGCATGGGGGTATGACTGCACAGCAATCATAGGCCTTAATTCGCCTGAATTATGCTAGAACTTAGCTTAACATGAACATTCTGCATGTATACGCATCATATTCTACATCATAGTTGATATATGTGCTTTATGCATTAAACTATGTTATTTGAGAGGTATTAATGATTGCAAGTAATCCAGGGTTGCAGAAGACCGACCCAACCATATGGATTTGTTCGAAATAATGACGGGAGTCCAACGCATCCAAGATCGCATCATTCAAACTCCCGTAGCACCCTAGGGAGTCCGTAGAAGAGCAAGAGTCAAGGGGCAAATTGAAGAAGATCCAGACCTCAGATGACAGATCCAACCATGTTGATGGATTCAGACTGACATTCATAGTCCAACGATGCAGAAATCAACTTAATTGAAGGCCTACATCACCAGATACAAGGAAAAGAAGATGAACGGCCACGAGCACGCCACGTTGCCTGCCCAAATGGGATGAGTATAAATAGAAACTAACAAGTATATATACTAAAGGGTTTGCGCATCATATTTGCCTGTGGGTGTATGCACGTAAGCACGGGATGCGGGTTCAAGCCCTACGCTGTGCAAAATTGATGCGGCGTCGTGGGTGGGCACCTGCGGGCACGTATGCATGATTGGAGGGCTGAGATGCATCCACATGGTGCAATCATGTGGGTTGTTGCGAGATCAGGAAGGTCCGAGAAGCGTGCGTAGGATTTGAAATCGAACGGTTGAGATGATGAGGTGGGATTTGAAGGCGAAAATGTGAAGGTGCGGGTGCGGGCGAGCGGGAGCCGTGCAATGAAGGATTTGAGAATGCATAATGCACCACGTGGCAGCATCAGAGAGAATCGAGGAAAGAAGAAGGGTTTGCACGAGATATAAAAGGGCTAAAGGCCCCCTCCCTTGTAAAAAAACACAACTCTCAACTCTCCCCTCATTCTTTTTCTTCTTCTTCCTTCTTCTACCTCTCTCTCTCTTCTTCTTCCCGTCTTCTCTGCCTCCATCTGAAAAATTCGTTGGGCCACAATGTCAGATTGTTGCTGCTTCTCTCAACCACTCCTAAAGGCCACCATGATCTACCTGTGGTGCCCTTGTTCTATTCCATAAGTTGTTTATATTCATGTTATCATTTAGCTTAGTTTCAAATATGAAATTCATGTTCAAACACTCTATGTGATATATATATCGTGATTCGTTGTGTCTATTATTTAGTAATTAGATTTAGAATAAGTGCATGAAATCAAAAGCATTTTTTTGCCTCCCTGTGATCAATGGGGACTCCCAGTTCCGTTTATTTTATTTGTCGAGAAGTAGTTCATGCTATACTACGACGTATTTATCTTTTACACAATCTACGCCACGAACAGTGCACTATAGGGTCGTCCTCCTCAAAGGGCGGAGAACAGGTAGGGCATCATGGAGATCTGGGGTATCCCTCTACATCTCAGAACCAGAGGGGTGGTGGTCGGGGCGTTGGAGGGGTTTGCTACCTTGACAAAGAATGCTAGGGTCAGCCTCTGCGAGGGTGATGGGAGGTCGATTAAGGTGGAGGTGACAGTCTTGCGGGAGGGTCCAATTCCGAACTGAAATTGCACTAGAGGGGGGGTGAATAGTGAAATTATAGAGTATTGTAATACAACAAATTCAATCACACAATATACTCAATTATTTTTAGGTGGAAACCCAAGATGGGTGAAAACCACCACCTAAGCCAATCTCTTGACTTAGGATTTTCGATCACAAGGTGATCAATCCACTAACCACACTACTTAAACGAGGGTAGTGTACCTCAATTACAATTCCCACCTCCGATCCCTAAACGAAGGTTTCTCTCTTCAAAATGAAGAGACGGGGACCCGACAGGCCGGATACCCAAAATACAGAAATTAACAAGTAAAAATAACACCTATAGAGCACCCCAATAATTTAGTTGCTTTCTTATCTACTAAGCATGAAAAGAACTCCCTGATGATTTGCAGAACGGAGCGAGCCGGGAGTATGGATTTGCCCTTTGATCAGAGTATTAGCACAGCACAAGGGCAAGATGGAGCTTAGAGTAGTGAGCAAGAGATTTTTCTAATGGAATTGTATCTCAAGAGGTGTGTTTTGCCAAAGAAGAGTTGTAGTCTATTTATAGGCAAGTTTGGAACCTTCAAGAACACTTGGGAGAGCTCTTATAGCCGTTGGAGACAAATCCCAAGAGTTTAGGACGAAATCCACACAAAATCAGGGCAATGATGATTCTGACAGCAACATCAGACGTCTTATAGGACGTCTAATTTTTACTCCGGTCGTCTAATATTGCAGGACATCCTTAACTGACTCTATTGGATCAAAAGAAGGACGTCTGATATTATGTCATAAGACGTCTGATTATTTCATTGGACGTCTAATGAATGGTGCATTCGTTCCTGTTATCATCGGATCCAAATAGGGTTCTAGGTTTAGAGGATCAGACGTCGTTATGGACGTCTGAGGACATTAACAGACGTCTGGAAACCTAAATACTCTTCCTTCCTACTTCTACCAAAAGATTATGTGGCCGTAGAGAGATACGCACAGAAAATCATGGCCAACGGTTCAAAGGCAGATGTCTGGAAGTGTTTCAAGACGTCTGGAAATTGTTTTTGCCGACAAAAAGTCTAACGGTTAGTATGAGGACGTCTGGGTAAAGAATCAGACGTCTGTGCACGGTTATCGACGTCTGAAAGTGAAGTCCTTTGACTGATGTTTATGAGGAGATGAACAAAGGCAGAAATATTTGAAATTAGACGTCTGATACACATGTCAGACGTCTTATGCTGGAAAATCAGATGTCTGGACTTTTTCATGGACGTCTGATAAAAGTATAAGTGTTGGGTTTTTGTTTCTAATTTATCCTAAGTGTAGAGAGCCTAAGTTAGCTATTTATAGGTTATGTTTGGGGGCTCTTTATAATATTTCTAGACTCAAATAAGATGAAAATTACAACCTTTGAAAGTTTACATGAAAAAAAGCCTAAGACCTAATACTTATGCTACTCGTCTTCACGCTTTTAATCTCCCGTCTTGGAAAGCTTTTTGAAATCCTGCAAATATGTTATTATAGAGAGAAAACAATATGCTACGCTTTATTTATTATTTCATTTTCTACATTTTGTAAAATCATCAAAATATTATATATGAGTAGTTGAACTAACAATCTCCCCCTTTTTGATGATTTTCAAAATATAGCTGTAGGTTCCTCTTTCCTCCCCCTAAAGGTTGTACTTGATAGCCTTTATCTATTTAAGAAGGTTGTTTTTATATTATTCCTTAATTTCTTACCTACATTCTTCTCCCCCTTTTTGAATATCATCATGAAGGGTTGTTAAAGGGAGTTGAAATCCAAACTACAAGAGTGATATCTACAAAGTAGAGTGCATGAGTAAAACTGCATGTTTAAAAGATGACAAGGCATTAAGGAAAATTTATTAGGAATAGAAATATTTAAGCATGGACTAGCTATTTGTTCCCAAAAATATTAAGTACAGGGTCAACGCCCCTTAATACAAACTTAGAATAAAAGACAGAAAAATAGAAGCACTAAAACTATTCTTCTTGATCTTGGCGGCGACGGCGACGAGCGGGTCCTTGTCCTATCTGCAAATTTTGAACATCTGATCTAAGTTCGTCGATGTCGCGGCGCATGCTTCCCATGTAGGTGTACATCTCGCCGGTTCGACGCAGCAGGAGGGAGATGTCGGAGGAGAGGGAATCTGTGGCTGGATCCCATGCTTCATCAAAGCTCGAGCGGGGAGCTTCTATTTGAAGGGGCTGTGGTTCATGGAAGTCTGGAAAGGGTGGAAGGGGCTCTTCTTCCATGGGTTCGTCAGCGGGCTCAAGATGTTCTCTAAGTATATGCATCTTGGCGGCTGTGGCCCGGTTGTAAGGCTCAATTTTCTTGTCAACTGCTTGGTCAGTTATGGAAATCCGATGGGATGAAAAGATTTTGGATAGAATAGACCCAAACGGAAGTGATGCCCCATGGTCCTCATTCATGACGCGAACAATGAGGCGGCAATAATTGAAAGGAATATGACGAACGGCCGCAAAAAGGAGAGCCTTGTGTTGGCGTGAGATGTAATCAAAACCTCCCGACTTGTTTAGGAGGTCCTACCCAAAAATGCGAGAGAGTAGACGTGGAAGGGGTTTGAGATTTTTGCACGGTAGAGTGCCAAGGTTTTCAACATATTTTTCCTGGAGAACTAACTCTTGATTGATGATTTCTGGGTCGTATTGCCTCAGAATGTCATTGAAATCATTTCCCTCATTGGGGATGGCTAGAAGGTCAGAGATAGTTTCGGATGTGATGTGTATTTCACGACCAAATAGGTGGGTATGGAGTTCAAGTTCATCGTTGCTGTAGTCCTCAACGATGTTGGCATAAAAGAGGCGGCAAAGATCAGGGAACACACCAAGAGTTCCAATGCCGGAGTGGAATTGACGGTCAAAATATTGGAAAAGATGGAGAGTTTGGAAGTGTTCCCGAAGGTTCAAATGGGCAAAATCATTCCAAACAATAAAATGAGGGCATTTAACTTTGGCATTCGCGAAATGACGAAATCGCTGCCTAGCGATGTCACCCCGCAATTGATCTGCCAAATAAGTGGAAGAGGAACTGGAAGATCCCTCAACTTGCTTCCTACGGGGAGGCATATTTGGTGGAATGGGTGGTTAGGTTTAGGAAAAAAAATGAGTGGTGTGTTGAGGATAGAATACCTGCAAAAAAGAAACAACCATTCAACCAAACAACATTCACCCAAAACATAGTTTCAAACACTGCAATCATCATGAAAAAATATGTGGCAGTATGCCTTGAGGCAATACAACCTGCCATGTAGTTGTGGCAATATACCTTTGGATGCAAGCCACTAAAATGTCGGCTTGATCCTCATGAGGTAATACCCTTGCCATGGAAGATGCAGCTAGGGCTAACAGGGTTTTCTTGACCGAGGGTTAGGGTTCTAAGGCTGATAATGATATGAAATGCACATGTAGGTCAAGTGAATCAGGAAGGAGAACTAGATGCTACAGGATGCTGCAAGGTCGTGGGTAAAAGATCATGGAGACGCCCTAGGAGTGGAGAGGATATACCCACGGGAGGAGGGAAGCCTCCAAATGCACGGTCGAGAGGCAGGGAGGACGCGCGCAGAGGAGCAGTAGTTTCGTCAGTCGTCGAAGAGGCGCGACGGTCGTCTGGCTGCGAGCAGAACTTCGCCAACTGCTGCTGTGGGCCGTCGGGTGTGAGGGAGAGCGGCGCACAGATCTTGTGTGGGGTAGGGATTTTGGACAGGAGAGTGGGACCTTTGCGAAGGGGATCTTATATCCCAAGGTCACGGAGCAAGTCTCCCCCCGAAGTTGGGGAGATTTGCATTTCAAACCGTCCAGAGAAAAGCCGCGACGCGCAGATTTTTCCCCGATCAGACGTCTGCAAACGATGTCAGACGTCGGGATTTGCCAGAGGGATTTTAGCCCATTTCAGGGCGACGTCTGTTTTATTCATCAGACGAAAAACCAGACGACTAATTATAATATAGACGTCTGATTTCTGCAGGAATCCTCCCCAGCAAAAAGATTTATTCTCCAAGTTGTCGTCTGATTTCTTACTAAGACGACAAAGAAGACGTCTAAATTAAATATTAGACGTCCGACTTCTGCAAACAGACCTTCCTGGATTTTCGTCTAAAGTTACAAGGTCGTCCGCTTTTCCTGTCAGACGATCTCTACGACGTCTAACCACATATTCAGACGTTCGACAGGCAGTACATGTTCTGTCCCCGAGATAGACGTCTGTCAACACATTTGGACGACATTTCAGACGTCTATGTAGTGTACCAGACGTCTGATATGACTGTTTTGTTATATAAAATCGTCGTTTGTCCCAGATGTTTAGACGACGAATTTTAATGTATAAGACGTCTGATTATTTAATCAGACGTCTGATTATTTAATCAGACGTCTGATATTGGACAGAGTGTGCATTTGGATGTTTGAACTGAGAATGAAGGCTTCTAACTTAGTGAAATCAAGGTTCAATCTATGCTCATGACAAAAGAGGTTCCATTAAATCACTAAATTCTTCAAATATCACTTAGCTTACATATGCCTAGTTTCCTACGTATATAATTAAAGCGATCATAATTCAAAGGTTTAGTGAAAATATCAGCTAATTGCAGTTCAGTACAAATAAATTCAACTTCGATTTCTCCCTTAAGTACATTGTCTCTTAGGAAGTGATGTCGAACATCAATATGTTTTGTGCGAGAGTGATGTACGGGATTTTTCGAGAGGTTGATAGCACTAGTATTGTCACATAATATTTTTATCTTATTAAATATCAAGTTAAAATCCTTCAAAGTATTTTTCATCCAAAGCACTTGGGAACATGCTAGTGCAGCGGCTATGTATTCAGCTTCTGTAGTTGATAATGCTACACTAGATTGTTTCTTTGAGAACCAAGAGACTAGTGATTCGCCTAAGAATTGGCACTTCCCACTAGTACTCTTCCTATCGGTGCGGCTACCTGCGTAGTCCGCATCGCTATATGTAACTAAGTTGAATTGTGGACTTCTAGGGTAGAATAAGCCATAATCAGATGTGTCAACTAGATATCTAAATATTCGTTTTACAGCATTTAGGTGTGATTGTTTAGGATTTGATTGAAACCTAGCGCATAAGCAGGTACTAAACAAAATATCAGGTCTACTGGAAGTTAAATACAGTAAAGATCCAATCATGCTACGATAGAGCTTTTGATCTATGGGCGTACCTGATTCGTCCAAGTCTAAGGAAGTTGTGACACTCATAGGAGTGTTCTTCCCTTTACTTTTGTTCATATCAAATCTCTTCAACATCTCCTTTGTGTATTTAGATTGACACACAAAGGTTCCAATTTCGAGCTGAGTGATTTGCAAGCCCAAGAAAAACTTGAGTTCACCCATCAAACTCATTTCGAATTCTTCCTGCATAATTTCTGAAAACTTTCTACACATAGATTCATTAGTAGCACTAAATATAATATCATCTACATATATTTGAACTAATAAAATGTCTTTTCCTTTTCTTTTAATGAATAATGTGGAATCAGCTTCCCCTATAGAGAATTTTGCATTTAACAAGTAGTCTTTGAGCCTTTCATACCAAGCTCTAGGAGCTTGCTTTAGACAATATAGTGCCTTGTTTAATTTGTAGACAAAATGAGGCTTATCATGAGACTCAAAACCAGGAGGTTGTTTTACAAAAACTTCCTCCTTAATGAATCCGTTAAGAAACGCGCTCTTAACGTCCATTTGAAAGAGTTTAAAGCCAAGAAAGGCGGCATAAGCAAGAAGCATGCGAATTGATTCGAGTCGAGCTACGGGAGCGTAGGTCTCATCAAAATCAATTCCTTCTTCTTGGTTGTACCCTTGTGCTACCAACCGAGCCTTGTTTCGAATAACTATACCGGATTCATTCAACTTGTTCCGGAATACCCATTTGGTACCTATTACCGTTTGCCCTTCAAGCTTAGGTACTAGATCCCAAACTTCATTCCTTTGGAATTGGTTGAGTTCCTCCTACATGGCCATCATCCAAGTTTCTTCGGAGCATGCTTCCTCGACACTCTTCAGTTCAACTTGAGATACAAAGGAGGAGAGACCAAAGGTGCAACTAAAACGAGATCGGGTTTTAACGCCATCAGAAACACTTCCAATGACTTGACTTTCGGGATGATCCCTTTGATATATCCAATCTTTTGGAAGATTATGGATATTGGAGTTTGGAATGTTAGACACATCAATAGAAGAATCATCTTCATCATCCATATTGACTCGGTCAATGGAGGAATGAGGAGATTCATCGAAGGAGACATGAAGGGTTTCCTCCACTATTAATGTGGTCTTGTTAAAAACCCGGTATGCCTTACTACGTGAGGAGTAACCAATAAAGATGGCTTCTTCACCTTTGGCATCAAATTTATCTAAATTAGAGCGGGTATTCAAGACAAAACATCGACATCCAAAAACTTTAAAATAACTAATTTTGGGTATTTTCCCATAGTATAGTTCAAAACAAGTTTTTCGCAATCCGGATCGAATTAAGGTGCGATTTAACACGTAACAAGCCGTGTTAACCGCCTCAGCCCAAAAGTACTTCGGTAACCCCGAGTCTATGAGCAATGTTCGAGCACACTCTTGAAGAGTACGGTTCTTTCTCTCAACCACCCCATTTTGTTGAGGTGTTCGAGGAAAAGAGAACTCATGAGCAATACCATGCTCTTGACAAAAATCATCAAACAAGGAATTTTCAAACTCGCCCCCATGATCACTACGGATACGAGTGATTTGGTAGCCTTTTTCAGTTTGAATTTTCCTACAAAAAATAGAAAAGATGGAAAACACTCCTTCTTTAGATCTCAAGAAGGAGACCCATGAAAACCTCGAAAAATCATCTACAATTACAAGGCAATATTTGCATCCACTGAGGCTCTCATATTTTGTTGGTCCAAACAGATCTAGGTGAAGTAGTTCTAAAGGTCTTGATGTGGATATTACTTCTTTGCTTTTAAAACTAGATTTTATAATCTTACCTAATTTACATGAATCACAAATAAGCTCATTTAAAAATTTTCTTTTAGGAAGACCTCGGACTAGTTCATGTTTAGCTAATTTTTGAACCAGCTTCATATGAACATGTCCTAGTTTTTTATGCCATATACTTAACTCATCATTTGCTACAAGACATTCATAAGTGTCATTTTTATCAAATTCTACGACATAGATGTCTTTAAATCTAGTTCCCTTAAGAAGGGTTTCATTGGTTAATGCATGCATAATTTCAAACATTTTAGAAGTAAACACTACTTTAAAACCCTTATCACATATTTGACTTACACTTAAAAGATTATGTTTTAGTCCTTTAACTAGAGAAACATTTGAGATGGGAGAGAGAGGGTTACCTATTTTACCAAGGCCAATAATATGGCCCTTGTGGTTGTTGCCAAATGTAACTGTTCCTCCATCCGTAGGTTGGAGGTCCAAAAATAGGCGCTTGTCTCCTGTCATATGTTTGGAGCATCCGGAGTCCATCACCCATCGGCCTCCTTGGTGGTGGTGGTCTCCTTGTCTTCCTCCTTGTAGACCTTCTTCCTCCTACAAAGGATCTTCGATGGTGACTTGGTGTTTCTATAGGTCTTTCTAATTTGAGTCGTCCATCCTTCATTTTGTATATCCAATTTTTGACATTATGATGTCCTTTCATCCCTACAAAACAAAGTGAGAGTTGTCTTTTCGGTATCCATTGTAAAGTGGATCCGTATTTGTTAGTGGTCTCCTTCAGAGGAGGGTCCTTTTTCGGCTCACTTTGACTAGGCTCATAAAAGCCTAATCCAAATTTACTTGAGGAAGGTTTTTGATGGGCAATGAGTTTGTCCAAGTTATATTTCCCCTTTGTAAATTTGGCTAGGTCCTCAAGAAGTTGGTTTGACTTTTCTTTGAGATGATTTATCTTTATTTTCATTATATCTAGTTTATCTTCTAATGCCCTAATCTCTACTCTAAGTAAGCCATTTTCATCCTTTTTAAAAGAGTTTGATTTTTCAAGCACATGGATTTTGTCGAGTAATTCTTCTCTATCTAAAAATTTTTGTTCGCTCATTGCTGTATACAAATCATTTGTTAATGACTCTTTCTCAATCATTAGATTTCTTATTTGCATATTTAAAGCAGTGGTTTCTTTTATAAGAATTAGATTCTTTTCTTCAAGATCATTGATTAATCTCTTATTTTCTAACTTTTCTTCTTTTAAAGCCTTGCTTTGGGTTTTAGTTTTCTTAAGATCTATATATAATGAATCAAAGGCATCTTGTAATTCATCTAAAGAGTAGGGGTTTACCTCAGGTTCCTCAGATTCAGACTCGGAACCATCATTTCTTGCCATTAGTCCCAAGCATGCCATTTCTTCATTTGTTTCCTCCTCCTCTTCTTCCTCGGAGGTGGAGTCATCCCACGTTGCTTGAAACGCCTTCTTCTTGAATCCTTTCGGTTTGGAGATCTTCTTGTAGTCAGAAGGCTTCTTGGGTTTCTTCTCATCATCCCTTTTGAGTAAGGGACAATCTTTCCTTATGTGACCTCTCTTTTTGCAATTATAGCAAATTAGAGGGTCTTCTTCTTTTTTCCTTCCCTTGATCTCTCTTCTATTTCTGAGAAACTTTTTAAACTTTTTAGCTAATAAAACAAATTCTTCATCATCGGTACTTACCTCATTATCTGAAGTAGCTTTGAAGGCTAAGGTCTTCTTCTTTGGCTCCGATGAGATTGACTTCTTCTTTTGCTCTATTTTTGATTCGTAAGCCATGACATTCCCAAGTAGATTTTCCATGTCTAGATCCTCTACTTGGTTGGCTTCTTCTATTGCCGTTACCTTTTGCTCCCACTCGGGTCCAAGGGAGCGAAGGAGTTTCCCTTGAAGCTCCCCCTTTATAAATGTCTTTCCCAAAGACTTGAGGTTATTCACGATTAACGTGAATCGAGTGTACATGTCCCCAAGTCTTTCATTCTCCTTCATAGAGAAAGTTTCGAATTCCTGCGATAACAAGTTTATCTTTGAGGATTTAACTTTAGATGTACCTTCGTGAGTAACCTCCAAGGTTCTCTAGATCTCGTGGGTGGTTTCGCACTGGCTGATGCGGTTGAATTCCTCCGAGCTGAGAGCGCAGTAGAGTGAGTTCATTGCCTTGGCATTCAGTCCAAGGTGATGGATTTGCTCCACTGTGTAACCAGTTTCTGGTTTCTCGGGAATGACGTATGCGGATTCGCATTTCTCCCAAATGGAGAAATCGTTGGCTTGAAGCCACATCTTCATTCTCAGCTTCCAGTAAGTGTAGTTGGTTCCTTCGAAGAGTGGTGGTCGAGTGGTGGATTGCCCCTCCAATCTGCTTGTGGAAATGGCCTTCCCCTCCATGTGATCTTTCCGCGGATGTTACTCCTGTAGGCGGAAAACCTACTCTGATACCAAATGAAATTGCACTAGAGGGGGGGTGAATAGTGAAATTATAGAGTATTGTAATACAACAAATTCAATCACACAATATACTCAATTATTTTTAGGTGGAAACCCAAGATGGGTGAAAACCACCACCTAAGCCAATCTCTTGACTTAGGATTTTCGATCACAAGGTGATCAATCCACTAACCACACTACTTAAACGAGGGTAGTGTACCTTAATTACAATTCCCACCTCCGATCCCTAAACGAAGGTTTCTCTCTTCAAAATGAAGAGATGGGGACCCGACAGGCCGGATACCCAAAATACATAAATTAACAAGTAAAAATAACACCTATAGAGCACCCCAATAATTTAGTTACTTTCTTATCTACTAAGCATGAAAAGAACTCCCTGATGATTTGCAGAACGGAGCGAGCCGAGAGTATGGATTTGCCCTTTGATTAGAGTATTAGCACAGCACAAGGGCAAGATGGAGCTTAGAGTAGTGAGCAAGAGATTTTTCTAATGGAATTGTATCTCAAGAGGTGTGTTTTGCCAAAGAAGAGTTGTAGTCTATTTATAGGCAAGTTTGGAACCTTCAAGAACACTTGGGAGAGCTCTTATAGCCGTTGAAGACAAATCCCAAGAGTTTAGGACGAAATCCACACAAAATCAGGGTAATGATGATTCTGACAGCAACATCAGACGTCTAATTATAGTATCAGACGTCTTATAGGACGTCTGATTTTTACTCTGGTCGTCTAATATTGCAGGACATCCTTAACTGACTCTATTGGATCGAAAGAAGGATGTCTGATATTATGTCATAAGACGTCTGATTATTTCATTGGACGTCTAATGAATGGTGCATTCGTTCCTGTTATCATCGGATCCAAACAGGGTTCTAGGTTTAGAGGATCAGACGTCGTTATGGACGTCTGAGGACATTAACAGACGTCTGGAAACCTAAATACTCTTCCTTCCTACTTCTGCCAAAAGATTATGTGACCGTAGAGAGATATGCACAGAAAATCATGGCCAACGGTTCAAAGGCAGACGTCTGGAAGTGTTTCATGACGTCTGGAAATTATTTTTGCCGACAAAAAGTCTAACGGTTAGTATGAGGACGTCTGGGTAAAGAATCAGACGTCTGTGCATGGTTATTGATAAACGCCAGTTTATCATCATTCTTATGCATTAAAACAAACCTAGCTCTTAGGATTTTACTCCACAAACGGGTTTTTGGGCTGCATTTAGGCATAAATTAGGATAGGCATGCATTGCATTTTTTATTGTCGTTTTAATGCATTTTTGTGAGTGTTAGGGATGTACAGATGCACAGATCCCTAAAACCCTAGCACTCAAGAAGGAAAATGGTGAAGGAGAAGCCCAGACTAGCTGGAACTCAGCCTAATCCAGCTCACCTCAGCTTGATCCAGCTCACCGCAGCTGGAACCTAGCTTACTTGAACTAGGGTTAGCTCATCCCAGCTCCATTCAGCTAATCTCAGCTGGATGGCAGCTAAAGAGAGTTCATCTTAGCTCACCCTAGCCCAAGTCAGCTCAAATCCAGCTCAACTTAGCTGAGTCTAGCTCATCTCAGCTCCCACTAGTTCACAGGGAGCTCTAGCTAGCTCAGTTGAGTTGACAGGAGTTCACCCCAACTCAGATCCAGCTACATTCAGCTCCACTCAACTCCAGCCAGCTGAAGAAGAGTTCATCTCAGCTCAGGAAGCTCAAGTCCAGCTCCCGGGGACTCAGCTTAGCTCAACTCAGTTGAGCTAAGCTACCTTAGCTGCCTCAACCAGCTTGATTCTCCCCGGGAGCACCAGACCTAGCTCACCTCAGCTCATTTTGGTAGAAGCTAGCTCACTTTAGCTTGGCTTAGCAACTAGCAAAGAACTAGCAAGCTAAGCCAGCTAGAGTAGCCCCATGCCAGCCTCTTCAGCAGCAGCCAGCTCCAGCTCCAACTCCAGACTTCTTCTCCTCAGCTCCTTCCTCTAAACCCTAGCTCCATTACCTTCTCCTCTACCCTATAAAAAGACCACTACCCACCACCATTCAAGCCATCCTTGGCTAGCCATTTCATTCTCATATTCCACCAAGAATCCCACGTCCAAGAGAGAAGAAGAAGAAGAAGATTAAGGGGATATTCTGTCCCCTTGGTGCCTTCCCCTCTTCCCTTCTCTCTTGGGTCACGCCAGCCAAAGGAGAAGCCAGGCAAGGAAGATCTTGGAGGAGATCTTGAAGGTGGTCACACCACCTTGGAGGAGTTTTTGAGGGTGGTGCATGCCCACCCCTTGGAGAGAGCATTAAAGGTGGTAGCTTCCACCTTGGAGGAGCTCTCAAGGAAGGAGAAGAAGGAGGCCCTCTTTTCAAGCCAAGGAGCAGCTAGGCTTGGAGCAAGACGACAACCTTCTTCACCATTGTTACAAGAGGATTTGTGTTTCTTTTCTTGCTTTTAGATTGTTTAATTCTAGTAGAAGCATTCCTCTACTTGTCCTTGAAAAGAACACTCATTCTACTCAATCAAAATTGCCTTCTTTTAGTTTTTTTTGTTGCAGTTGTTTGTTTTGGTTCTAGCACTTGTTTCACCTCTTCTTCCTAATTACTCTAGGCCTCCACTTGCCTAGAGTGAGCTTAGGAAGAAGATATTTGTATCTTTTAGATTTTAGTTAATCAATTGTAGGTGTTAGTTCTCTTCGCTACAATCTGCAGTTTGCCCTCGTCTTTTCAAAATACAAAAAAAAAAATTTTACATATTGAAAAATATTAAAAAGAAAGTTGAGATTATATTCCAAGCAAGAGAATCATTATTGCAATTTTTGCCTCCTTGGACGACCCTAGATACTCCCCTATCTAGGATATAAATTTTAAAAGCGTAAGCGGATTCGCGTGTTACAACGACGTTAAAAACCCGCTTTTACAAATCACTCGCATTTCGCTATCACTTTTTGGCGCCGTTGCCAGGGAGGCACGGCTTTGCATTAACTCATTTTCTCTTGCTTGAAGTGGATCTCATCCCCTTCTCTTTCTTTCTTTTGTGTGTGCAGGAACTACAGCGGGAAGGCAGGAATCTGGAAGAGAGAGCTCAAAGGTCCTTTTCTTCCCGCGAAAATTCAGGTTGGTTCCTCTTTCTGGTCACATAAATAATTAAAACTACCAAAAATATATTAAACTTGGCTTTCAGGACCCTAAACACTTAAATTAAGTGGAGTGGTGCATTTTAAAATCCATTGTTTGCTTGTATGCTTCTTTAACACCACTCCATTGCAAGTATTGGTGTTCTATTTTTCGGGTCCAGATTTCTGTCTGGACTTGAAAAATCGATTCCTAACACCCCAGGCCTCCTAAAATCATAAAATTTCAGAGAGTGATTCCCAATTAAGTTAGGAACATCTTTTCCAAATTTCAAATCAATTGTATTTGTATTTAATTTTTAAAAATTCTTGGATTGCAGAGAGGTCATACCCTCTTATCTTCCTGTTTTGCTACTGTCGGCGAATTTTCAGAATTTTTATACTCATCCAATTTTTGGGAAATTGAGCTTGTTGGAATCCTTGTGAAATTTTATATATCATATAAAATCATAAAAATTTTCTGAGGTCGGTGGTAGTACTAAAAAGTTCATAATACCCACAGGTATTATTTCTGGACTTTGACACCAGTACAATTAAAAATTCAAAACAATTATCAAACGAATTCCTAAAATCGTAGAAAAATCTTTTCTGGAATCCTTGTTTGATTTTATTCAATGTAGTGGTGTTGTTTGACTTGTTTGGACCACTACTTAATTCTGAAAGCCTAAAAAAGTAACTCATTGGTAGTTAAATTTCTGTCTTAGGGATAATTGGCTTAGGGTTTTTTTCTTTCTCTTTTGAGGATTAATTCAAAGGAAATATACAATCACCCATACAACTTGTTTTCCTTTGATTGTGGGTTTTCAAACTTGTTTGAAAATTTAACTAAAGAAACCCTAAAATACATTCAATTAAATCAAACCCTAAAAGACAAAAATACAAAAAAAAAATTATGTGACAACTTGATTTTCATTGGAGCCACTCTCCAATTCCTGCACACACACAAAAAAATCAAATAACAGGGCAACAACCCAATAAACGCCCTCCACATTCCGTGTGCACTATAGAATCCTAGACCTAATTAAAATTTGTAGCAACTTGACCCCTAAGGCTTTATCAACTTAGGCTTGCTATTTAGGTCCTAAGTTTTCTTTAGTTAGTACCAATTCTGTCATCTATATCTGGTGTTCAGGCTGAGGGGCCGTGTCAAACGACCAGGCATGGGTTTGTACAAGCACCTGGGGTTTTCCCTGGGAAACGTTTGGGCCCAAACCTCCCCTTAAGCAACTTGGCTAGATTTGTTGATAGAACGGGTATTCACTATTGACTACTTATTTCCTATATAGACCAAGTCTTAGGTTATTAATAGGGAGTCACAATTAAGTTAGGTCTAGTTTTTGTTTGTTTGAATTGCACACTTTCTCTCATCTCTTTCTCTTCTCCTCCCCTCCCCGTTCTTCCATTTTATGCACGGGCGACGGTCTCAAAATCCGCACTTGGAAGGACCATTTGATTTCGCCCCCACGTAAAAAGACCACTTTTTCTGTCTTCTCCTGAAAAAATGGAAACACAACAAAATAGGTCCACTGACCCTTCCACGTCTACCTCTAACCCCACCTCTAACCCTAATTCTAACCCTTCCACCCAAAACCCAACCACCAGTAACTTCCCACACTTGGAGCTCCCCAATCTTGAGTTGCCCCACACACAACATCAAGACCCCCTACCTGATCTTTTAAAATTGATGGCCGATCAGATTAATAAATTAAATTCCAATCAACAAACATTGACTAGGAACATCCAAAACCTAGCCAATCCAAGGCCAAACCCACCACCCCGTCAGCAGCCTGTTGTTCCTCTAAAAGATTTCTATGATCCGTCTTATTATGAGGAACGACCAGGGGTGGTCATACCGGAGGGGGACTTTGAGATCAAGCCAGCCGTCCTGAACCTGATTAAACACTTTCATGGCCTTCCTAGGGAAGACCCTTTCAGCCACCTTGAAGAACTAACTCTTCTTGCATAGACAACCCGTTCCCGAAATGTGCAAGAAGACATATGGCTGATGTGGCTTTTTCCATTATCTCTTAAAGATAAGGCCGCTTATTGGTTCAGGACCATTGGCCGACCCATTACAACATGGCCTCAACTCAAGAGTGCCTTCCTCAAGAAATTCTTTCCCATAGGTCGTACCAATTCCTTACGAAGATCTATTACGACCTTTCACCAAAAATCTGGTGAAACTTTCCATGATTCTTGGGAAAGATTTCAAGACCTTTTAAGAAGTTGCCCGCACCACGAGATTCCTTTATGGCAGCTCGTGCAAATCTTCTATCATGGATTAGAAGATCAAATCCGACAGTTTGTCGACGCTTCGTGTGGCGGCAACTTTTTAAATAAAGATGCAGAAAGTGCCTATGACCTGTTCAAAGAAATGAGTGAAAACTCATTTAATCAAGCTTCCATGAACACATTTTGCAGAACCCAAAACCCGCAGTTCGGTGTTCATGAAATAGGCACTCAATCTATCCCTGTCACCCAAGACGATCTTCAATTGATTGCTCAAAAACTCGACCAGATGCATATTAATCAAAAGAAAATTGAGGAAAGACTAGCCACTTCAACTCAAGCTCCACACCCACATCTAACCCAACCTAACTTTCCACAAAGAGAAAATTTGCACAATCTCAACACTACCCCTGCTAATTATTCTGAGGTTGCCCATGATTCATTGGGGAACTACAACTATCCAGATCTTAACCCCACTCAAAATATTTCTGCCATCCAGGAGCCCTTTAAAAATTCTTCCAATTGGAAAAATTACCCAAACTACTCCTGGAATAATCAAGTTTCCTCCCAACCATATCATTTTAATGGGTATGGGTTGAATCCAAACTTCCATCCTGGGCCATCCCAACAAGATATCAATGCCTAGATGCTGCGAACCCTGCAGGATATGCAAACAAAAATGACGGAAGTAACCCGCAACATCACAAATCTGAACAATCAGATTGGGGTTACTCCCACGCAAAGACCTGTAGGACATCTTCCGTCCCAACCCATACCCAACCCTAATCACCAAGGAAACCATTATATGGGCAGAAATCCACATTATCCACATCAACCTCCTCCTAATCCACCACCTCAGCAGCCGCCCAGGTTTCTGCAATCACAGGCCCCCCCACCTCCTCTAAATAATAATCCGACTGCACATGCAGTTACTTTGAGGAGTGGGAAAACCACCACTGACCCCGGGCCTTCACACGAACCTGGTAAGATACCTGTGCAAATTGACTCCCCACCTCCCCATCAGGAAGAAAAAGAAAAACACAAATCTCAAGACAAGATTCCTGTCCCTTTCCCACAAGCTCTCTACCCCACCACCAACAAAAAAAAGAAATCTGAGCCCACTACAGAAGAACTCATGGAGCTATTTGGGCAAGTTCATATCAATATTCCTCTCCTAGATGCCATCAAATATATACCTGCCTATGCTAAATTTTTGAAGGATATTTGTACTCCTAAAAGGCAGGCTAAAAATCTAGGACAGGTGCATCTTTCAGAGATAGTAAGCTCTGTCATACAGAGTAAGCTGCCTCCTAAGATGAAAGATCCGGGGTCGCCTTTAATTTCTGTAATTATTGATGACACTACATTTAATCGCGCCCTCCTTGATCTTGGTGCCTCAGTTAATATTATTCCCACGAGTTTATTCGAAGAATTTCAGATCGGTGAATTAAAACCCGTCGAGGTTACCCTGCAATTAGCCGACCGATCTACAATCAAACCTCGTGGGATTATCGAGGATGTTTTAATCAAGGTCCAGAATTGTGTCTTCCCTGCAGACTTTCTGGTTCTTGACATTGAGGCACCTGAATCATTACTGGACTCCCCAATAATCCTTGGACGCCCCTTTTTGGCCACTGCAAAGGCAAATATCAATTGCCACACAGGCAAAATGGATATTAACTGTGCAGGCCAAACTATCACTTTAGATATTTTTAAATCCTCCAGGAGATTCCATGATGATAACTTCTTTGAGGACTCAGATACTGAAATTTCCAATATGGTGGAGGAGACAATGTTAATAGATACCCTTACCGACCATAATTTTTTTGAGGACTCTGATTCAGAATCAGTGGTCGGCGAAATCTGTGATCCGGAAACTTGTCTTGACCCCAAATTTATTCCTGATATCCCCCCTAACCCACCCACTATTCACGCACCTAACTTTTCCACACTAACTTCACCCAATCCTCACCATTCCTTCCCCGACCCCTTTCTAACGGACCTGCCACCAACCTCGCCTAAGTTTGGCACCCAACCTAATTTAAACCCATGGCCAGACTCAGGCTACACTTATCATTTTCCATCCAACTTTGATCCCAATATTATTTCTAATCAATTTTTTAGGGATCTAGAAGACGACACCTTTTTTGCGGGGATCCAAGTGTCCAATTATTTACATGATCTTACGTCTTTCGTGCATACCTTCATGCCCGGCTGAATGGCGTAAAAGATAGCACTGGATGGGAGGTAACCCATCATTTTCTTGCGTTCCTTTTTTTCTTCTTTTTCCAGGTTTTGTTCATCCTAAACCCGACCGTCATCACTAAGGTGATCCCTTTTCCCTCCTAATGCATGAGGACATGGCATATCTTAAGCATGGGGGGGTGTTTTTAAATTTTACGATCGATTCAGGATTTTCAAAACCTAAAAACATGCATTTTTGTTTAATTTATTTCTTGCTTGCGTACCCAAAAAAAAAAAAAAATATATATATATATATATATAAATAAAAAAATGTTCAAAACTTTTTGAGGAAAAATTTTGAAATCGGGACTAAGGTCGAAAAATTCACTTTTGGTACAATGGATTTAATCCTTAACAAACTAAGGATGAGGATATGGATCTGATCATTAGAATTCTAGGGTCTATTTTAGACAAGATCAGATATCTTTCTATAAAATTCCACCTGAACTCATAATAGTTCAGGTGACTTGATCCTATTTTGCAATATGGAAATTATTTGACTTAGCTTCTGATTCAAAAACTTGCATGTTTTGAGAAACTTCTTGTGTCACTCTTCACACACAAGCCAACACTTAAAAATAACTAAAATTTTGAAAAACTCCCTTGTTTGGACGTAGTGAAAGTCTGAAGCAGATCATTGGTTTGAGTTCCCACCGTCGAGAAGGAGGAAAATGCCTCCTTTAAGGACGCGATGTCAACATGTTACCGCCTCGGCGTTGCTCCATATCTATATTTCATATCTTTAGACGGAGCATTAAAGCGCATTTTAGCAGCTCAAGTGTCTTGGACGGTGCTCTACCTATAGTGTCGGAGCAAGAGCTTGAGTTTGTTTGGAGCGCCCCTTTTCACCGCATCGTGTTTTGGGGTTGTGAGCTCCTGGGTGGTGTCATGGACAGTGCTATCTCGAAGTACTGGCGCCAGAGCCCCCTTGAGGAATGGTAACGGGAATGATGATCCCAACACATCTGTTGTAAGACTAAGCTAAAAATAAGCATGGGGGAGAAAAAAAAAAATATATAAATAAATTAACATGTCCTTATAAATGTTGGCTTTTCACAAGCACAGCCACAAGGTTTTAAAGGATTTTGCAAGTTGAGAATCAGATTCATGAGCCAAAAAAAAAAAAAAATCCTAAAAACAAACATTTCAAGTCATCTGAATTAACAAGGGGTTAATTTGAGAATTTTTTGGAAGATATATTGATCCCGTTCTATCTAATGGTTGAATCCAAAATAAATCCCGATGTTTATCTTTAACAAATCCCGTACCTCCAGTGTTTTTAATCTACCAAGGTCCATTGATCTCTTTTTCTCCTCAAAAGTCAAAAAAAAAATTAGATTTGCTAAGAGGCTAGCAAAAGATAAGCATGGGGGTGTGATAAATGCCAGTTTATCATCATTCTTATGCATTAAAACAAACCTAGCTCTTAGGATTTTACTCCACAAACGGGTTTTTGGGCTGCATTTAGGCATAAATTAGGATAGGCATGCATTGCATTTTTTATTGTCATTTTAATGTGTTTTTGTGAGTGTTAGGGATGTACAGATGCACAGATCCCTAAAACCCTAGCACTCAAGAAGGCAAATGGTGAAGGAGAAGCCCAGACTAGCTGGAACTCAGCCTAATCCAGCTCACCTCAGCTTGATCCAGCTCACCGCAGCTGGAACCTAGCTTACTTGAACTAGGGTTAGCTCATCCCAGCTCCATTCATCTAATCTCAGCTGGATGGCAGCTCAAGAGAGTTCATCTTAGCTCACCCTAGCTCAAGTCAGCTCAGATCCAGCTCAACTTAGCTGAGTCTAGCTCATCTCAGCTCCCACTAGTTCACAGGGAGCTCTAGCTAGCTCAGTTGAGTTGACAGGAGTTCACCCCAGCTCAGATCCAGCTACATTCAGCTCCACTCAACTCCAGCCAGCTGAAGAAGAGTTCATCTCAGCTCAGGAAGCTCAAGTCCAGCTCCCGGGGACTCAGCTTAGCTCAACTCAGTTGAGCTAAGCTACCTTAGCTGCCTCAACCAGCTTGATTCTCCCCGGGAGCACCAGACCTAGCTCACCTCAGCTCATTTTGGTAGAAGCTAGCTCACTTTAGCTTGGCTTAGCAACTAGCAAAGAACTAGCAAGCTAAGCCAGCTAGAGTAGCCCCATGCCAGCCTCTTCAGCAGCAGCCAGCTCCAGCTCCAACTCCAGACTTCTTCTCCTCAGCTCCTTCCTCTAAACCCTAGCTCCATTACCTTCTCCTCTACCCTATAAAAAGACCACTACCCACCACCATTCAAGCCATCCTTGGCTAGCCATTTCATTCTCATATTCCACCAAGAATCCCACGTCCAAGAGAGAAGAAGAAGAAGAAGATTAAGGGGATATTCTGTCCCCTTGGTGCCTTCCCCTCTTCCCTTCTCTCTTGGGTCACTCCAGCCAAAGGAGAAGCCAGGCAAGGAAGATCTTGGAGGAGATCTTGAAGGTGGTCACACCACCTTGGAGGAGTTTTTGAGGGTGGTGCATGCCCACCCCTTGGAGAGAGCATTAAAGGTGGTAGCTTCCACCTTGGAGGAGCTCTCAAGGAAGGAGAAGAAGGAGGCCCTCTTTTCAAGCCAAGGAGCAGCTAGGCTTGGAGCAAGACGACAACCTTCTTCACCATTGTTACAAGAGGATTTGTGTTTCTTTTCTTGCTTTTAGATTGTTTGATTCTAGTAGAAGCATTCCTCTACTTGTCCTTGAAAAGAACACTCATTCTACTCAATCAAAATTGCCTTCTTTTAGTTTTTTTTATTGCAGTTGTTTGTTTTGGTTCTAGCACTTGTTTCACCTTTTCTTCCTAATTACTCTAGGCCTCCACTTGCCTAGAGTGAGCTTAGGAAGAAGATATTTGTATCTTTTAGATTTTAGTTAATCAATTGTAGGTGTTAGTTCTCTTCGCTATAATCTGCAGTTTGCCCTCGTCTTTTCAAAATACAAAAAAAAAAATTTTACATATTGAAAAATATTAAAAAGAAAGTTGAGATTATATTCCAAGCAAGAGAATCATTATTGCAATTTTTGCCTCCTTGGACGACCCTAGATACTCCCCTATCTAGGATATAAATTTTAAAAGCGTAAGCAGATTCGCGTGTTACAACGACGTTAAAAACCCGCTTTTACAAATCACGTGCATTTCGCTATCAGTTATCGACGTCTGAAAGTGAAGTCCTTCGACTGATGTTTATGAGGAGATGCACAAAGGCAGAAATATTTGAAATTAGACGTCTGATACACATGTCAGACGTCTTATGCTGGAAAATCAGACGTCTGGACTTTTTCATGGACGTCTGATAAAAGTATAAGTGTTGGGTTTTTGTTTCTAATTTATTCTAAGTGTAGAGAGCCTAAGTTAGCTATTTATAGGTTATGTTTGGGGGCTCTTTACAATATTTCTAGACTCAAATAAGATGAAAATTACAACCTTTGAAAGTTTACATGAAAAAAAGCCTAAGACCTAATACTTATGCTACTCGTCTTCACGCTTTTAATCTCCCATCTTGGAAAGCTTTTTGAAATCATGCAAATATGTTATTATAGAGAGAAAACAATATGCTACGCTTTATTTATTATTTCATTTTCTACATTTTGTAAAATCATCAAAATATTATATATGAGTAGTTGAACTAACACGAACAAGATTATCCTAAGATGTGGAGAGAATTCTTAGCTCCTCAAATTGAAACTCTCATTGGTCCATGCTGAAAAGCAGCAACAGGGGTCGCTTGGTGTGCAAGAGGAAGCGACTACTACACTGAACATTGACAATGGAGGTAGCACCCTCCAGCTTGGTCGACCAGAGGCTAAGAAGAGAAAGGAATTCCATTTGTCAAAAGTACTAGAGGAAGATTTGACTAGGATGGACCACACAACATCTGAGGAAGCCATGGCACAAGATGCAGGGGTGGGAAGGGAGTTGGTGGTGATGAGTACAGGTCAACAAGGGTAGGAGTTTGAGCAATTGTCTGCTACACAAAAATTAGATCATTTCTTCTTTAAAGCTCCAGGGGGAACGTGTTATGAAGTGGGAGCTTCATCCAAAGGAAAAGTGGTGCGTTCACCATACAAGCTAAGGAGAAGAATAACTGGTGGTGGACAGAAATCCACGGAAGAAAAGATTGTTGCCATTTTGAATGTTGAGGAAAAGGTTGTGGGACAGCAGGGGATCAGTGTTTTAGGGGATGAAAGTCATCACGTGGAATGTGCGTGCGTTGCGTGATGGGGTCCGAAGAGCCTCCTTGGCTCAATACCTCCGTGAGTGGGAAGTAGATTGTGCACTGCTGTAGGAAATGCACATAGAGGGAGGAGGGTCCCTTTGGCAGTCACTTCTTCAAGGCAACCAGGCTGATGTTAGGGTAGTGGATGTGCAGGGTAAGGCTGGAGGTTTAACAGTGTGGTGGATGACCTCCAGGCTAGTTCTCAAGGAAGTTTGGAAGGGCCAATTCTAGGTTTCATACAAGTTTCAGTCACTGAGGGATGATCAAGACTTGATTATATCTTGCATCTATGGTCCATGTGCTAATAATTTGAGGAATGATCTTTGGAATGAGCTATGTCAAATGTCAGGCAAGATAGAAGGGGTACCTTGGCTTGTGGGTGGAGATTTTAACTATGTCTTGTCTGAGAACGATAGAGGGACCAGAAGGGTGGACCGTGCCTCCCTTGGTTTCCAACTATTGGTGTCTGAGCTGGGTTTGAACAAATACCCATCAGCAGGGGTTGAGTTCACCTGGAGGAGTGGCAATGTGCTCATTTCAAAGCTGGATGGAGTCTTCGAAAACGTGGAGTTGATGGAGAGATTTCAGCTCTCCTCTATGATAGGAATAGATAGGCCATTCTCAGACCATACCCCACTGTTGTGGGATAGCGGGGAGGGATCTCCCATCGGTACTTACTTTAAGTTCAAGAAATCTTTGCCTAGGGAGGAGGGGTTCAAAGACATGATTAGCGACTGGTGGATTCAGAAATAGATTCAAGGTTCTACCACTTGTATGTTGGCAAGGAAATTGAGGGACTTTAGGTCTTTGTTGAAGGAGTATAGGCAAAGTGTTGACATAGTGAGAAATCAAAGAAGAATAGAAGCACTATCAATGTTGCGCAAGTTGGATGTAAGAGAAGATGTTGGACGGCTAAATGAGGCTGAGATGGAGCAAAGAAAGCATTGGTAAGAGGTGGTCCACACTGAGGACTTGGTGAGAAAGGTGGGCTGGAGAGAAAAGTCCCAACAGTTGTGGTTAAAAGAGGGTGATGCGAACACGAAATACTTTCACATGGCTGCAAGTGCTAGAAGGAGGGTAAATCTCATCTCCTCGTTGAAGAAGGATGACCTCACACTAACTTCTACAGATGATATTCGGAGGGAGGTTGTACGATACTTCAGGGAGACCACTAGGGCAGCAGAAAGGAGAGGTTGGAGATTGGCACCATCGAGCTTTTCTCAGGTAGGAGATTAGGCCGCTAACAGGTTGATAGATAGCATCACATAGTAGGAAGTGGTGGAGGCTATGACTAGGTTGCATGCAAAAGGGTCTCTAGGATCGGATGGGTTTCGAGTTTTTTTCTACAAGGAATTTTGTCATGTGGTCAAAGGGGACGTGATGGAAGTCATCAAAGAGTTCCAAAATGGTAACTCAGGGGTGGAAAGAATAAACAAGTTGTACTTATTCTTGCTTCCAAAGAAAAATGGGGTAGAGAGTTAGAGTTTAGACAAATCGCTCTTTCGAATTCGATCTACCTAATCATTAGCAAAGGGCTGGCCAACTGGTAGAAGGGAGCTTTGTCCAACTTAATTAGCCCAGTACAGTTGGATTTCCTCCCAAATTGATTGTTACAAGAATCCTTCATCGAAGCACAGGAGATGGTGGCAGGGTGGTGCAGAAGAAAAAGTAAAGCCTACATGTGGAAGGTGGACTTCAGCAGAGCCTATGACTCGATCGCATGGTCGTTCTTGTGGGAGACTTTTAGAAGGAGAAGCTTCCCTATATTTTGGGTTCAGTGGATGAAGAGGTGTATCGTGACCTCCTTCTCTTCGTTAACTAATGGGAGGCCTTGCAGGGTGTGGATACAAGCACAATGTGGAGTGAGACATGGGTGCCCCCTGGCCCCTCTAATTTTTAATTTAGCAGTGGACACGTTGGCTCATTTCTCGTGTAGGTTGGTGTTTATGAAGTGTGATAATGGGGGGATTTAAATATGTGTTTGTTGTAGTATCCTCTAAATCGCTCAGTCAACAAATACAATTTATTACTTGAATATAAGTTCAAGGTCTAACACAGGGAGCAAATATGGAATTCACACACAAACTCAACAAATATTATAAATAAGCACAATTAATTACTCAAAACTAATATCCAATGTAGCACATGAGTATATGAAGGATCTAATGAGGCAAAAAGACATCTAAGGCAAAATAATGGTGATTTGAATTACCAATTATTAGCTTAGATACACATATAATAATTACTTAATGATCTAAATATTTGCACAGTATCGACCACTTTAAATCCACGCAAGCCTTAGTGAACAGTGTACTCCATCAAACGGCAAAGCTCTCAATCAAACAACTTAAGTATCCACTACTACAGTGCCAAGAGGGCACTGTACTTCTTCTTCAACCTCCTCCTCTCTTCCTTTCATTCTTCTCTTTCTTCAGGCCTTCTTCTTCAACCTCCTCTTCTTCACTTCACACACTGGGGAAAGGGCTTGATTTTTGGCTAAGTGTTAGCCAATGCACAGAAGAACAAAACCCCCCTTCCCTTGCTCTCTCACTCTCTCTCTCTTTCCCTTCTCTTCTCTTCCGCAAGGGCAACCGGGCATTCGGGTAATCGGGTATGAGCGCACCTGAGACCAAGGCTACCAGTGTGAGTAGTAGCCGAGGTGTGTTTGGGTTAGGTGGGTAGTCGATTCGGAGCCAGGCCCACGTGGAGGTGTCACGGGCGAGGCATGTGAGGTGTGCGAGGACCTCACCCCTAGTGTTACTTGAGGCAAACAGCTAAGATAAGAAATTCCTTTTATGCGTTGTTGTTGTTCTTCCTCCCACCGATGTGGGACTAAACCAGCCCTCCTCGTCACGTGCGGCTGCGGATGAAGCCTTGTCTAATTGAGGCAGCTATTGAGGTTGAAGCCCACAATCAAAGGCCTGGGAAGATGTCTGGAATGACTACGTGCGACTTAGACGTGGAGCCTGGGGCTTGCATGGCCTGGAGCGAGCTTCAAGCAAGCTTGAACTCGCTCAGTAATGGTAACTGCACCCTAGGTACCTGAAATCCAAAGTACGAGGTAAATGCCCCAATCAGATGGCTCAAAAGCTTCACTGAAGCACGACGAAGGTGGTGGTAGTGGTTTCGTGGCGAGGCGAGGCATGTGGTGGCTTAACGGAGGCAAAGATGGCTGGAGGAAGTGGGTTTGTTCGATGGGTGGTTAGGAGGGGCAATCGACCTAACTAAGTTAGGGCTTTTGCTCCTGGGATCGAGGCGGAGGTGTAGGGCATGGTGGCGAGACAAATGGAGGGGCGTAGTGGTGGAGGCGCCTCGCTATAGGTTCAGTCGGAGGCAGAGAAGATGAGGGTGATTCACAGTGTTGAGGGGTCTTTTTGTGTTTTTAGGGTGTAAAACTAACCTAAGATGCTAAACTAACTAAACTAACCCTAATATAATAGATGAAAGGGGGGAGATCGACTTGGCGGGGGTACATCGGTGCCAGGGATGAAGGTGCTCCAGTGAGTAGGAAATGGTGAGGACGACAGAGGGAGAGGCATCGGCAGGTACGGCACGATGTGAAGGAAGATGAGGAAGATGAATCTGCCATCGGTATTGCGGATGGACAACGAGGGAGGTCGAAGAAGATCGCTGGACGTCGAGGAGCTATTCGGCCAGAGAGGAGAGAGGAATTGAGAGTTTTCCAGCCAAATTCAAGTGTGGAAGGATTGGGCAAGCCCTAGGAGTCTTTATATAGGTATCAGGGGGTCGATTGAAGCTTGGAAGCCAAGCTTTCAAGCTTGGAAAGTCGCTGGAGTTGGAAACCCAAATTTCTCATGCGTTCGCATGAGAAATTGGGAAAGATTTGAAGCACAAGGATAGGTCTGATTGAAAGAGAATTTCAAGAGGATTCTCCAGTTCAATTTTGAGGAGTTTTCTTCAATCAATCAAGGAGAAATCCTTGATTGATTGTTGACAAAGTTGTAGGATTAGGAGTTATGTGCGATGAGGACCTTTTTAAGAAAAAGATGATAAAGTTGGGGGATTTTGTGTAAGGAATTTGAAAGCTGAGGGGTCATTTGAGATAAAGAAAATCAGACTTAGACCAAAATGCAAACTAGGTCTAAATAATCTCAGATTGGGCCTAAATTTTGGCATAAACCTAATTTGGACCTAAGAAATCTAATGGTGAAGTTGGATTTTGGTTTTGACCTAGTTTGATTGGGTAATTTATTCAAAAATGCAAATTAGGGTAATTGTCTGTCTGAGACTCAGTTTTATGTCAAAATGGGTTCTGATGGTCAAATTAAGCATACCAAACCCTAGAGAATATTTTTATATGAATTATAGAGGGTTTAGGTGAATTTTATCCTAACCAGAACCTCAGTAGATTAAGCGAGTCTATTTTTAGGGTTTCAGATGTCATTTAATTCTCGAAACATGTGAAAACTCATTTCTATCTGCACGAACCCAATTGTTAGACATTTAAGATGATTTGACCTTTAATTAACCCTTGAGAAATCCCATGATTGTACTGCAATTGAGATATGCTGTTAAAACTGTAATTTTACCCCTATTTTCTTGTTATTCTCTCAGAATGGATTTGCAGTGAATTAGGGTTCTCTGGCAGTTATGTAGGAGCATTTATTCCTTGATTATGACTAATGAAAGCTAGATATGGCTGATGATGACGTTATCATCAGTTGGCCAATGCAATATTGGTGAAGGGTTACTTTATGTCGAGCTCCAGGGCGTTGGTGCCTATTCTGCAGTACACTGATGACACGGTTTTCTTTGTGGAAGGAAGGAGAGAAGAGGCAGAGATCTTATACACTATGGCTAATATTTTTGGGGAGATTTTAGGCCTCATATTAAATGGTGTGAAATCATATTTGGTTTGCTTTGGTATGGTAGTCTAGGAGAGGGAAATAATTACTTCCATCCTACACACACCCATGGCCACTCTACCAATAAGATACTTGGGTCTGCCCCTAAGAAGTGGTAAACTGAAGAAGAGTGGTTGGGCCATCCTGTTTGAGAAAGTATCAGCTAAACTGGAGAGTTGGAGCAGCAGATTTTTGTCTAAGGGGGGAAAGACTAATTCTCCTCAACTCGGCCATCACCTCTATCCTCGTCTTCTTCTCTATGTTTAAATCCTTGAAGGAGGTCTGGAAGAGGTTGGATATGATGAGGAAATGATTTTTTTGGAAAGGTGTGAAGGCGGAAGGAAGATTCATGCACCTGGGGAAGTGGTAAAAGCTTTGTAGGTGTTTCGCGTACGTTTTATCTGGTTTTTAAAGGATGTCACGTTGTAGTATAGCCGACAAAACATTCAAAACAAATAAAGATTTTATTACTCGAAAATCAGAGTATTCGAGGTCGAACACAGGGAGTAATCTAAGTACTTCTAAAAACTTGAGAAAATAATTGGTTCAATGAGAGAATTATAAACATGAATTGCTAAAAAGAACAGAATTGGACGTCTAATTTCTGTATCAGACGTCTTAAAATGAAAGTCTTCTTCTTTTGCTGTTGCGTGCCTCTGATCTTCTTCTTCTTCACTATTCTTCTTCTTCTTCTGTCTTCTGCTAGTCCTTCTTCTTCTCTCTTTCTTCTGTTCTTCCTTTTCATTCTTTCTTTCTCTTGCTCTTCTTTCTCATTCTCTTCTGCCTTGCCTTTTCCTCTCTGCTCGGCCTCTCCTCAGAGCTTCTTCCTTCTCCTTCCTGCGGCTAAGTGCTGAGCCTTTTCTCCTTCGGCACTCCATTCCTGCACACAAGGCAGCAAAACCTATCCCTTCCCTCTACCCGTGCGTCTCTCTCTCTCTGCAAATCGCTCACAAGAAGGTCTCCCAGAGCCAGGTTAACGGGTCGGTTTGCGTACCCAAGGACCAGGCGCACCGGCGTGTTATGGTGCACGAGGTGTTCTCGGTAGTGTCGGGTCGGATCCTCCAGGTCCACATGGTGAATCCGCTGACGAGGCGGGTGTGGGGCGCAAGCCCTCACCCCAGGTGTATTCGGAGGCGATAAGGCTTATTCACAAAAACAATTTAAACCACTGAATCGCTGCGAGGCTTACCGATGTGGGACTATCCTATCGCCTCTCCTTGCGCACGCCCGCAGGAAGACCTCTTCGCAATCTCCTCAGCTACAGCCTCAATTCTCATCGGTTGCTGGCTGGCTGCCTTCGCAGGAGTCTCCCCAATCCGCAGCAGCTGAAAACCTGGAGCTCTAAAGCCTGGAGCTCGGAAGAAGCTGCCTCAAGGTGGCTTTAATGGCGGTCGAGCCTCAGAACCTGTCAGACACGAATATGGCCTCTCGGCCTAATCAAACTACCGGGAAAACTTCGTCGTGGCACGACAAAGGTGTTGAGCTGTGCGGCAGGCCGTGGGGTGCCCTAGGCGTGTGTGCCTTGGTCGACCGATGACCGGAAAGATGGGTGCGTTCGGTGGCGTGTTGAGTGAGTGTGGAGGGACTGTGGAGGGGCAGAGGGCGTTCAGTGTGATTAGGTGGAGCTTCTGGGACGGTCGATGAGTTGTGTGGAGCTGGGGATCGACGGGGGCAACTCACCGGAGGGTAACCAGAGATGGGGAAGATGGTGGTGGTCAGGGACAGTCGAGGGTCGGTTTGAATGAAATAATGTGGGGAAAAGAAAGAGTGGAAGATGGGGAGTAATTATAACCTACTTGCAGGAACGAAGGGGGCCGGAGAGGCTGGCAGTCGTATCGACTGTCGCCGGAGAAGAAACACCCAGAGGGAGAGAGCGGCGACGAGGAAGTGGGCAGGGAGGCGTGCCCTTGGTGCGGCGCGATGTAGGAAGATGAGACGAAGCAGACTCTGCTGTAGGTATGGCAGCAGAGCGATGAGAAGGAGGAGGAGTGGCCGCCGGAGCTTGCGGGTTTCTTGTCAGAGAGGGAAGAGAGGAAATTTTGAGGGATTCTCCGCCAAGACAAGCTTGCCTCAAGCGGTTGGTCCTGGGGTTTCTTTTAAAGGCACAAGCAGAGGGTCAGATGCACGGAAGGTGAGCAAGGCTCTCACCGGAGGTCGCCGCAGGTACAACACCCATACCTCTCGAGTGTTCGCATGAGTGGTATGGTGCGAATCAGGGCATGGGGAGCTGCTCAGGCGGTAGGGGACTTCTCAGGGAACCCCCCTTTCACATCAGAGAGCAACTCCCTGTGGAAGCGAAGAGAAATCCTCCTCGAAACTTCGCCGGAGTATGGGTCTTCTGCTACATTAGCAGAGGGACCGGAATGCAGAAAGTGATAAGAAAAGTTGGGGGGTTTTTGCAAGGGTTTTCAAAAGTTAGGGGCCAGAATGTAATTGGGTGGACTATTTTGCAAAGTACGTCAAGATGTCCTTCCCTTAGGTCCAAATTTTGGTACAAACCTAGTTTTGACCTAAGGAATCCAATGGTGAAGTTGGATTTTAGGTTTGACCACGTTTGACTAGACATTTTGCGTAAAAACCCAATTTAGGTCAATTGATGAGTTAGGACCCTAATCTAGGTCAAACTAGGTGCCAGAGGCCAATTTGAATGTTCTAAACCCTAGGGGATATTTTTCCATGATTTTTAGAGGGTTTACTTGATTTTTATCCTAACCGAAACCTTGTTGAATTAAGCGGGTCTGTTTTAGGGTTACCAAATGTCATTTAATTCCTAGATTGCACATGAACCCATTTCTGATTGATTCAACCTACTTTTTATCTTATTTAGACCATTTGACCTATGCTCTGTCTCTGAGAAATTTTGTTTATGTACTGCAATGGTAAAATTGTAGTTTTAACCTTTATTTCATGTTTTCTTCTCAGAACACTTATTCCTCTAATTAAGCCCTCTTCTAAGTCATATAGGAGCTTTTATTCTCTTTATTAGGTCAGAATGAGCTAGTTATGGCTCATGATGAGGTTCTCATCAGTAGGCCTCGATCACAAGGTGGGATGGGGATTCGATCCCTCAAAGAGTTTAACGATGCATTGCTACTGAAGTAGGCAGTGAAATTATCCATGAATGAAGGAAAATTATGGCTGCAGCTGATCAAAGAAGCCCATGTCTCTTCAAATGTGCAGCCCTGGTCCACTTCTCCATAGCATCCCTCTCCCTTTTGGCAGTTAGTGTGGAAAGCTATGCATGATAATTGGGCAGAATTCATTCCTATTCTGGGTGATGGCAGGAGCTTCACATTCTGGACTGATAAATGGTCAAGTCTGGGTAGCCCAAGAGAATCTTTCCCAAGGACATTTGTAGCAGCTTCAAACAGCAAGGCCATGGTTATTAAATGTTGGGACGATGCTAGTGGCAGATGGAACATAGCAGGAGCTGGATTGCATGAGGGTGGGTGCACGTAGGCTGAGCAGGAGTGTTTATTGGCAAAACTTGAAGTGTTCCAACCGGTGGGAGGGATGGATTGCTTCAAATGGAAACATGGTCTTTTCACCCCAGCTAAGGCACATAAAAGTCTAATGGGTTGCTGAATGCCGACCAGTCGAGGGAGGACAAGGACTGCACCAACATTTGGTCTTTAAAGATTCCATTGAAGATTAAGATTTTCTTGTGGCTATGTAGGTGTGATGGCCTTATTACCGGTGATGTGAGATCTAGAAGGCTAGGTGTTCCTATCCAAAATTGCCCCTTGGGTGACTTCCCTTCAGATAGTAGGATGCATTTATTCTCATCTTGTCTATTGACGGATCAAATTTGGAGAAGGGTGTGTGGTGAAGCTCTCCCCACATGGGAAGACTTATGGAGAAGACTCTTAATGAAAGGAGAGTGGTAGGTGAAGAGGGCTGGAGTCATGTGGTGTGTGTGGCATGCTCGGAATGAGCGATTGTTTAGAGGGAGCTCAATAAATGTTGGGAACATGTTTTGGGAGTGTTGGGGATTTCTAAAGGAGTGAAGTGATTCATTGTAATTCTTTCAAAGAATTTGAATAAAATGTTCCTGGTCTGCTATCATCATCGATAGCATTCCTCATCTATTAAAAAGAAAGAAAAGAAAATTCTATCAATCATGGCTCCATGGATACTGATGGTTCGTTTTTAGTGACAACCGGGTTTTATTGTTATAGCGTCGTAGTATAGCCAGTTGTTGCCATCATTTCAAATATATAAATTTTTTACTCGGAAAAGAGTTCCCGAGGTCGAACTCAGGGAGCAAGTTGTATTCTAGAGATATACATGTTTCTTTTACAAAAATAAAGAAAGAGAGAGAAAGGATTTGTTGTTTTCTCTTTGTTTCTCCTCGTCTCAGATCTTCTTCTTCTTTGTCTGCAGAGGTGATGTTCTTCTTCTGCAGTGGTGATGCTCTTCTTCTTCTTCCAGCTGTTCCTGCTCTTCCTTTTTCTTCTGTCTTTCTTCAGATCTTCTTCTTTCTTCTTTGTTCTTCTTCTTTCAGTTCTTCCCTTGTTCTTTTGTGTTCTCCTCTGCCTCGCCTTCTTCTGTTGTTCTTCAGATCTCCTTTTTTTCTTTTTCCAGTCAGGACGTCGCCCCTCCTTCTTTCATCTTTTCTCTTCAGGACGTCGTCTGATTTCCAAATCAGACGACTTAAACTGCCTGTTGCTACAGTGTCTCCCTCAGCTTCCTTCTTCTTCCGCGGTCCTTCTTCTTCACCTGTGTCGATGTGGGACTAAACGGAGGCCTCTCCTCGCGTGCGCCTGCTGGAAGACCGCGGCCTTGCTTCTGCAGCTGCAGCTTCGATTTGCGTCGGTTGCTGGCTGGCTGCCCTCGCAGGACTCCCCGTAATCCGCAGCAGCTGGAGACCTGGAGTCCTCAAGCCTGGAGCGCGGGAGAAGCTGCTTCAATGTGCGTTAATGGCGGTCGAGCCTCAGAACCTGTCGGACACGAATACGGCCTCTCGGCCTGATCAAACTACTGGAGAACCTTCGCCGTGGTACGGCGAAGGTGCGGAGCTGTGCGGCAAGCCGCAAGGTGGTGTCTGGCGGCAGCCCTAGGTTGGACTGCAACCGGAGAAGTGGGTTTGTTTGGGGGAGCGTTACGGAGGTGTGGAGTGGCAGTGGAGGGGTGGGGGGTGCTCAGTGTGATGAGGCGGAGGTTCGGTGAGGGTCGGCGAGGCGTGTGAGGCTGTGGAGCGATGGGGGCATCTCGTCGGAGGGTGGCCGGAGACGAAGGGGGTGACGATGGTTAGGGTCGGTCGAGGGCTTAATTGGACAAATTGAAACCGGGGAAAGAAAGAGGAGAGGAAGGGAAGTAGTTCTAGCTTACTTGCAGGGACGAAGGGGGAGCAGCAGGGCGACAGTCGTATCGACTGTCGCCGGAGAAGAAGATGCTCAAGGAAAGGGGCGGCGGCGAGCAGAGAGCCGGAGAGACGCCAGCTGGGTGCAGCGTGGCGCGGGAAGAGCAGGGGAGGAAGTCTCTGCTGCTGGTATTGCGGCAGAGCGAAGAGGAGGAGGGGGAGGAACCGCCGGAGCTGGTGAGTGTCTGTCGGAGTGAGAAGAGAGGAAAGTTGGGGGTTTTCTCCGCCAGATCCGAGCTGCCCAGGTCGGTGGAGCAACGGGGGGTATTTATAGGGATCAAAACAGGGAGGAAGGCGGAGGGAGACGACGTGTCTCCCTCGCCGGAGGATGGCCGGAGATGAAAACCCATACCGTCCGTGCATTCGCACGGCTGGTATGGTGGGCTACAGCGACCAGGGGGTGTCCCTGCGACGGCTGACGACGCAGGGCACCCTCGGTTTACTTGCCAGGCTTTCCCCCTCACCCTGCGCGGCGCCATGCTCCGCGCAAGGTCGCCGGAGCATGGTGCTGGCAGGTTTTGCAGTGGGGACCTGAATGCAAAGAACGAAGGAGAGTTAGGGGCCAAAATGCGACGGTTCAAAAGTTGAGGGCCAAAAAGTAAATATATGAGGACCAATGTGTAAAGTCGGTCAAGGAGGTTTCTTCTTAGGCTCAAGTTTTTATACATGATTAATTAGGACCTAAGGAATCTGATGGTGAATTTCATTTCTATATTAAACCTTGTTTGACCGGTCAATTTATGCAAAAACCCAAATTAAGTTATTAATTGGGCATGGTTCTCAATGTAGGTCAAAATGGGTTCTGAAGGCCAAATTGAAGGTTCTAAACCCTAGAGATTATTTTTCTATGAATTTTAGAGGGTTTATTCTATTTTTACTTTGCCTCGAACCTCGTGAATTGAAGTGGGTTTTTTTAGGGTTACAGATTATCATTTAGTTTCTTGGAATTGCTGTAGCCCTTGCTAGATCATCTCATCCCACTTTTATTCTTGTTAAGTTGCTTTGACCTATGTTTGGGCCCTGAATTACCCTGTATGCAGATTATACTGGTAAAATTGCATTTTTACCCCTTATGACTTGTTTTCTTCTTAAACTCAGAATTCTCTGAGTTAAGCCTTTCCTTGAGATATGTAGGAGCTTTTATCCTTTGTATTAGGTCAAAATGAGCTAGTTATGGCTCATGATGAGGTTCTCATCATACCCCCATGCCTAGCTTTTGCTAGTCCCTTAGCAAAAACTTAAGGTTTCAACCCTTATTCTAGACCATGAAGTTTTTAATAGTTTTAGATAAGTGCCTTTTTTATTTGAGCATAGATTAGGTTAGAATGCTGACCATAGGCCTAAAAGGTACTCTAGTACCAATCAAGATCCAAATCTGTCTAGCCTTAGCCTCAGTCTTTAGCAAAGGTTTTTAAGGTCCACAAGAACTAACCTAGGGTTTATTAGACTTTGTGGTTAAAGCACCCGTGCTTGAAATGATTTTAGCCCTGGCTCAGTTCGCAGTGCGTTTTGTAAGAGAGAGATAGAAAGTTTTTCTGTTTGGAGAGTTTTCTCTCTCTTTTTCCTTTTAGTTCTAGCTTAGGATTGACTTTTCAACACGGTCTGTATCAGATTCCTTGCTCCCATCATCAATCCTCAAGGGTTCCTGGCGATCGATGCTTCGAGATAGCACCGCCCATGGCAACCCCCGGAACCCTGGCTATTGAGATTTCGAGATAATCCCATCCATGGTGTTCCGTGGCCGAATCCAGACCCTGGCAATTGACACTTCGAGATAATGCCATCCATGGAATCTGAACCAGTAGAGTGCTTACATGCCCCCAGTAGGATATGTAAATATCCTAAGAGACAAGCACCGAGGAGATGATATTTTGTTACGCATCTTCGAGGGGATTTCCCGCCTCTCCGTGCTGGGAACTCGTCCAAATCAACTTGTGTTGATCGGCCGCTCCTATTCTAGGTGTTCTTTTCAGAATTTTGCGACGCTTCTGCGTGATTCTCATTTTTACGCTTACTGAACCAGGCTGTGTGTGAGGTTAGGGTGCTTAGGTCACTGAGTCCCGTAAACCAAAAATTAGTTAACGAGGCCGAATACTCCCTAAGCCTTAGACCTAATACTTCAGCTTTTCATTTTCCTCAACCTCTTGAGGAGTGTCCAGATCTTAATGGGTACTAAGAGTCTATTCAAGAATGCCTAAGGTTTGCATTCTTACTAATCTCATTGTGCACTTTTCAGTTATTTTCTTGAATGAGGTCTAGAACTTAGGTTAATTCCTTAGTTCCTTACTAATGACTATCACCTTTTCTCATAATTTTGTGCTCCTTTTTCATTTTGTTTCTTTTCTCCTTCACAAAATTTCCTTCTCCTCTTTTCCTCTTATTCTTTTTCGAAAATTTTTTAATTTTTATGGTGTTTTTGGCATATGTGAATTTTTTTGTTTGAAACCTTTTCTTACAAGTTTTGCACTTTCATACCCCCCCATGCCTAAGATTTGCAATGTCCTCATTGTAACCTAGGGGGTCTTAGTTCAATCCTTAAGACAGAAATTTGGATGAGTGGATGGGTCGGGTTGAATTTTTGCGGACGATTTCAAATCCCAGATGCAAGCATCTGAGTTGGGGTCGGCTGTCTACAAGGGTGAACTTCGAGTGCTAAAAGTTGTCAGAACAAGTTTCAGGTTTTCAAAGATAATGACGGGCTGCCTCCCGTTAAGCGTTGAGTTTTACGCCATCGGCTGGGCGCAATAAGCTCAAGGGGAAAGGAGGATATAAGATGCCTCAGCCAAATCAGTAGAAGTTACATCAATGAACGGCTTGAGTCTCTGACCGTTCACGATGAAAGGTTCAGAATCGTGGCTGAGTGGACTGATTTCGATTGCTCCATTTCCAAAAACCTGTCGGACCAAATATGGTCCGACCCACTTGGATTTCAGTTTTCCTGGGAAGAGTTTTAGTCGGGCATCAAAGAGTAGGACCTTTTGACCAGGATGAAAGATCTTTCTCGAGATGTGTTTGTCGTGGAAGGCTTTAACCCGCTCCTTGTAGATTTGCGAGTTCTCGTACGCGTCTAGGCGTAATTCATCGATCTCGCTGATTTGGAGTTTTCTGTGGGTCCCAGCCTTGGAAAGATCTAGATTACAGTTCCGTACTGCCCAATAGGCTTTATGCTCCAGTTCGACGGGAAGGTGGCATGCCTTTCCGTACACCAGTCTAAAGGGAGACATGCCCAATTGGGTTTTGTGGGCGGTCCTATAGGCCCACAATGCTTCCGGAAGTCGGGACGACCAGTCCTTCCTGTCAGGTCGAACAGTGACTTGCAGGATTTTCTTGATCTCCCGATTGGACAGCTCAGCTAGACCATTAGTTTGGGGGTGGTAAGGAGTAGAGATTCGGTGAGACACCCCGTATTTGGTCATCAGTGACCTAAACTGAGCATTTGTGAAATGGGTCCCCCCATCAGAGATTATTGCACGAGGAATCCCGAACCTTGAGAAAATGTGTTGATGAATGAATTTGAGAACGATTTTGTGATCACAGGTTCGGGTCGGTATGGCTTCGATCCATTTGGACACGTAGTCCACAGCCAACAGAATGTATTCGAAACCATCAGAAACAGGAAAGGGGCCCATAAAATCAATCCCCCAAACATCAAAGATTTCGCATACTAGAATCGATTGCATAGGCATCATGTCGCGATGGCTCATGTTGCCCAAAGTCTGGCAGCGACTGCATGCCTTGCAGTGATTTTGTGCGTCTTTGAACAGTGTGGGCCAGTAAAAGCCGCACTGGAGGACTTTTGATGCGGTTTTATGCCCGGCAAAATGGCCACCGCATGCCTGGTCATGGCAGAAAGAGAGGATATTGTTGAATTCCCCTTCCGGGACACATCTCCGGATGATCTGATCGGCACCTATGCGGAAGAGGTACGGGTCTTCCCAAATGTAATACTTGGCATCGGAGCGTAATTTGTCTTTCTTGGCCTTCGGCCAATCGGACGGGATCTGATGAGATGCCAAGTAATTTACTATATTAGCAAACCATGGAAGGCTAGTACCAATAGTCAGCAGGTGCTCATCGGGAAAATGCTCAGTGATGGGTCCGGAAGGGTCAATTATTTCAGAAGGAAGACAGGACAAGTGATCAGCTACCACGTTTTGCTTTCCTGCTTTGTCGCGAATCTCAAGGTCAAATTCTTGCAACAGCAAGATCCATCGGATTAATCGAGGTTTCGCGTCCTTCTTTGCAAGGAGATGCCTCACAACTGTGTGATCCGAGTATATGATGACACGGGAACCCAGAAGGTATGATCTGAACTTTTCTAGGGCAAATACTACAGCTAGCAGCTCTTTCTCAGTAACAGTATAGTTACACTGAGCCTCATTGAGTGTTTTGCTGGCGTAGTAAATGACCACAGGTTTCTTGTCAATTTTCTGTCCCAAAACCGCTCCTCCAGCGAAGTCGGATGCATCACACATGATCTCAAAGGGTTGAGACCAATCAGGGGACTGTAGGATCGGGGCTTGGGTAACTCGGTCACGCAGGATTTCAAATGCTTGAGTGCATTCCTTGGAAATTTCGAAGGGAACATCCTTGGAGAGAAGAGTGGTCAGGGGGCGTGCGATTTTTGAAAAATCAGGGATAAATCCTCGATAAAAATCGACATGCCCTAAAAAGGATCGGATGTCCCTGATCGAGCTAGGCATAGGAAGGTGAGAAATCAGATTAACCTTAGCTCGATCCACTTGGATACCTTTCTCCGATATTGAGTGTCCCAGGACAATTCCCTCAGGCACCATGAAATGGCTCTTTTCCCAGGAAAGAACCAAATTCACATCGATGCACCGCCTGAGTATCTGGACCAAGTGTTGGAGGCAATCGTCGAATGATGCTCCGAAAACTGAAAAGTCATCCATGAAGACTTCCAAATAATCACCTACCATATCTGAGAATATGGCAAGCATGCATCGCTGAAAAGTAGCGGGTGCATTGCAAAGACCGAAAGGCATCCTTCAGAAAGCGTATGTTCCGAAGGGGCAGGTGAACGTGGTCTTTTCTTGGTCCTCAGGATGGATTGCCACCTGGTTATAACCGGAGTACCCGTCAAGAAAGCAGAAGAACCTATTTCCCGCTAGTTTTTCGAGAATTTGATCAATGAAGGGTAGTGGGAAATGATCCTTCTTCGTGGAGGAATTGAGTCGACGGTAATCTATACAGACTCTCCAAGAGTTGGCTAATCGGGTAGGAATGATTTCTCCGGTCTCAGTCGTTATAGTGGTGAGTCCTGCCTTCTTGGGCACGACCTGAATTGGGCTCACCCAATGACTATCGGAGATCGGGTAGATGATTCCGGCATCTAACCATTTGATGATCTCCTTTTTCACGACCTCCTACAGATTGGGGTTTAAGCGTCTCTGCATTTCACGAGAAGGTCGTGTGCCCTCTTCTGAATAGATATGATGAGTACAATAAGAGGGACTTATTCCAGTCAAATCATCGAGAGTCCATCCGATGGCTCTGCGATGTTGCTGGAGGACAATAATCAGACGGGATTCCTGTTCAGGACTGAGGTTGGAATTGATAATCACAGGAAGGGTCTGATTAGAACCCAAAAAGACGTATTTCAAGTGAGCAGGAAGGGGTTTCAGTTCGAGGATGGGGTTTTCAGTAGCAGCGGGTGGTTCAGTATAGATGTGAGGTTCAAGGGTGGGAGTTACTGGGTTGTTCATATCTGGATTCGACTCCTCTGTTTGCCGGTCAAGATCCTTCTGTGGTTGATGAGGCATAATCGAGTCATTCTGGAGGTGTGATTCATCAACCAAAGTCTTGATGTCACAAATTTGTTCGATGATGCCGCAATTAATTCCTTGTTGGGCCTTAAATATATCAATTTTTAGTGTTTGATCTCCAAACTTAAGCTCTATTTGGCCCTCCTCACACCTGATGTTGGCTCTAGCAGTAGCCAAGAAAGGTCTCCCTAGAATGATTTGTGTATCCCTAGGGTTCTCAGGTGCATCCATATCTAAGACTATAAAGTCCACTGGAAAATAGAAATCCCGCACTCTTACGATAACATCCTCGAGAATCCCTTTTGGTGACTTTATAGATCGATCTGCTAATTGTAATGTCACCTCAGTTGGTTTCAGCTCAGATTCTTCTAGATGGTCAAGTAAGGATGTGGGTATCAGGTTTATGGATGCACCCAAGTCTAACAATGCTCTATCAAATTGGGTACCACCTATCTTACAGGAAATCAGGGGAGTTCCAGGATCTTTTGCCTTGGGTGGGAGTCTACTAAGGATTACAGAGCTGGCTTGCTCTGACAGAACAATTGGGCTCCCTCCCTTGGTTCGCGGCTTACGCTGGGGTGTACATATATTCTTTAGAAATCGTGCGTAAGCTGGTACGTGGCAGATTGCATCCATCAAGGGGATGTTTATGTGGACCTGCTCAAAGAGCTTGACCAGGTCCTCCTCAGGGGCCACGGGTTTGGTGGTCTTCTTTCCCTTGGTCAGGGCCTCGGGAAACGGGATCTTGGTTGGTTCTTCTAGGATAGGTCCAGGTTGTGGATCTGGAACAGCGGTACCTTGGATAACTATCCTAGGGTCATGGTTATCAGGCTTGGAGTGGTTTGGATAATGCGGGTCTTGAGTTGTTTTACCACTACGTGTTGTTACAGAATTTAATCCGGCCTGATTTTGGTTTGGGTTTGGTAGGAGGGGTGGCTGCTGCTGAAATCCCGCATAAGAAGTTGAGGCTTCCATCTCGTCTGGAGATGGAGCAGTAGGAGCCTGATAAATCCATTGGGCGTGGCCTAAATTTGGATTCATAACGCGCTTCTGGGTTGGCACGTTATTTGGGTTAGGAAGAGGCTGGGAAGGGAGTGTGCCTGGTTGGCGAGAATTTGCCAACTGGGCCAGTTGAGTTTTAACTTCTGTAAGCTCGTCCTTGTGCTGTTTTTGAATCGCCGCATTCATTTTTTGAATGTCAGCCAGAGTCTGAAGGATTAGGGACATTTGATCCTGATTTGGCCCTGATGGATAAGTAGGGTTGGGCCAAGGCTGAGGCGGCTGGTAATGACGAGAGGGCTGTGGGCGGGACTGAAAAGGTGGTCTTTGGGTTTGGGAATTTCCCGCCCACTGAAAATTGGGATGGTTTCGCCATCCAGGGTTGTAAGTGTTGGAGAATGGCTCGTTTTGGATGGCGTTGAGGTCCTCGCAGGTCTGAGGAACCTCCTGAGAATCAGGGAAAGGGGGAATGGAGTTCCCCCGGCTGGTGTAGAAAGGATCGGATGATCCTCCGATCCAAGAATCAAATGGGGATGGATATGGATCCATCCCAGGGGAAGATCGGTGGAGGATGTTTTGCACAGTCTCCTGTGTGGAAGGAGGTTGTGCAAAGGAGTTACGCGCGGAGGTGGCTCGCTGCAAGTGCTGAGTCAGCTCATCCACCTTCTTTTCAATGATTGAGACCTTGTCCAATCGACTGGCCATTAATTCCAGGTCGACTGATGCGGACAGGCCCTGCGTCTCATGCGCTCCCTTAAGATTCGTCGCTGCGCGGGTATTCGTCCTGTCGAATAATCCCATGGAGTCATTGTTGATGGAGTTCTCGCACATGTTTTCGAGAATCTCCCAAACGGTGTCTTCATGTTGACCCATGATGTTTCCTCCGCAAGTTGCATTGACGAAAAGGCGGATGTCCTCACGAAGTCCCTGGTAAAAAGATTGGACTTGTTCCCATTTAGGAACTCCGTGATGGGGGCACTTTCTCATGAGATCCTGAAAACGATCCCATGCCTCATGGAGAGGTTCTCCTGATTGTTGAGTGAAGTGTGTAATCTGATGGCGCAAGGCGTTGGTCCGACCAACGGGAAAAAACTTTTTCAAAAACTCGGATTGAAGTTCTTCCCAAGTGTTGATCGGCCGGGTCTGAGTTTGATACCAATGGGCGGCCTTGTCCATAAGAGAAAAGGAGAGCATCTTCATGAGAAGAATATCCCGATTTTGCGCATCTGATCCAAAAGTGTGGGCCAGATGCTTTAGCTGTTTGATGTGCTGGAAGGGATCTTCAGAATTAAGCCCATGGAATTTAGGTATAGCATGAATCATGTTGGGCTTTAATTCGGAATCAGGTCCTCCAGTCGGGATTCTGACTCGAGGCTCAATGGCCACCGCAGCAGGATTGTAGTGGTCCCGCATCATAGGACGCTGTGGTGGGTGCACGAAGTTTTGGAAGAGGTCATTGAGTCGCTGGAGCTGGTGTTCCAGATTATTTTCTTCCTCAACTGGCTGAGCCATGATGGGGGAAGAAGAAGAACTTGGTTCTGAATCAGAAGAGAGAATAATGTGAGGGTGTTTCTGCACAAACACGGGCGCCGAGGCTTGGCCTTGACGAGAGAGAATTTCTAAAGGAGGTCTTAAGGGTGGTCTTAGGGACCTCCTTCCGTACATGCACTGTTGGAAGAGGTAAGTTTAGAAGGTGCTGGACCCAATCAAGGCACCCAAAAATGTGTTGGGTGACTATAGAGGTGCGGGGCAGATGGACCCCTTGATCAGAAAGATCGACCACCTGAGAATTACCTGGGCAGCCAGAGAGGGAGAGTCCCGCAAAGACCCCTACACGGTAGAGCGTCCCCACGGGTTACAGGGTTTCCCCCACCCGACCTCTCTTGTCACTGCGGTTCCAGGTAGACCAGAATGGGGATCTTGACCTCTTAAGTCTACCAATTTTAAGATCAGGGTGCTTAAGGTTTCACTTGAACTTTAGTCTTTTAAGTGCAACGAGTGACCTAATTTAAGGTTGGTTGACCCAAGGGGTCAACTTTACCTCTTGTTTTCTTTGAGAGCTTTTAGGTCTTGTCTTTTAGGGTTCAAGTGTTTAGAGAGCCAATTGTTTTAGGTTTTCTTTTGAATAGGTATTTTCAATCAATGGTTTAGGCACACTTCTTTTGGATTTTCTCCATTCTTGATTTAAGTAGTGTGTCTCTAAAACCCTAATGTTGAATCTTATGTTGGCTCTACTTGGTCCAGTTAGTTCTTTGTTGGGTAATTAGGGCTCAAGCAAGAATGTGTTAGCCCTTAAATACCCTTAATAGTGTGCAGGACTAATGAGTTGAAAACATGCAACTTTTATGGTTACTAAGTATGGAAGACAGGTTAGCCCTATATTGCTTGTTCTTTTCTTTTCTTCCTCTTTAGAGTTTAGGGGTTAATAGCGAGAGGAAAAATTTACCTGTCCTCGGAGTGGTTGTTGTACGGTTGCTTGTCTTCTTGATTTCCTGTAGTTTTCTGCACAAAAGAGAGGAGATTATCATAAATTAAAAAGAAACAGGAATGTTTACCTCTAGAATAGCCGTTGCTCCCCGGCAACGGCGCCAAAAATGATGGTTCGTTTTTAGTGACAACCGGGTTTTATTGTTATAGCGTCGTAGTATAGCCAGTTGTTGCCATCATTTCAAATATATAAATTTTTTACTCGGAAAAGAGTTCCCGAGGTCGAACTCAGGGAGCAAGTTGTATTCTAGAGATATACATGTTTCTTTTACAAAAATAAAGAAAGAGAGAGAAAGGATTTGTTGTTTTCTCTTTGTTTCTCCTCGTCTCAGATCTTCTTCTTCTTTGTCTACAGAGGTGATGTTCTTCTTCTGCAGTGGTGATGCTCTTCTTCTTCTTCCAGCTGTTCCTGCTCTTCCTTTTTCTTCTGTCTTTCTTCAGATCTTCTTCTTTCTTCTTTGTTCTTCTTCTTTCAGTTCTTCCCTTGTTCTTTTGTGTTCTCCTCTGCCTCGCCTTCTTCTGTTGTTCTTCAGATCTCCTTTTTTTCTTTTTCCAGTCAGGACGTCGCCCCTCCTTCTTTCTTCTTTTCTCTTCAGGACGTCGCCCCTCTTTTTCCAAATCAAACGACTTAAACTGCCTGTTGCTACAGTGTCTCCCTCAGCTTCCTTCTTCTTCCGCGGTCCTTCTTCTTCACCTGTGCCGATGTGGGACTAAACGGAGGCCTCTCCTCGCGTGCGCCTGCTGGAAGACCGCGGCCTTGCTTCTGCAGCTGCGGCTTCGATTTGCGTCGGTTGCTGGCTAGCTGCCCTCGCAGGACTCCCCGTAATCCGCAGCAGCTGGAGACCTAGAGTCCTCAAGCCTGGAGCGCGGGAGAAGCTGCTTCAATGTGCGTTAATGGCGGTTGAGCCTCAGAACCTGTCGGACACGAATACGGCCTCTCGGCCTGATCAAACTACTGGGGAACCTTCACCGTGGCACGACGAAGGTGCGGAGCTGTGCGGCAAGCCGCAAGGTGGTGTCTGGCGGCAGCCCTAGGTTGGACTGCAACCGGAGAAGTGGGTTTGTTTGGGGGAGCGTTACGGAGGTGTGGAGTGGCAGTGGAGGGGTGGGGGGTGCTCAGTGTGATGAGGCGGAGGTTCGGTGAGGGTCGGCGAGGCGTGTGAGGCTGTGGAGTGATGGGGGCATCTCGCCGGAGGGTGGCCGGAGATGAAGGGGGTGACGATGGTCAGGGTCGGTCGAGGGCTTAATTGGACAAATTGAAACCGGGGAAAGAAAGAGGAGAGGAAGGGAAGTAGTTCTAGCTTACTTGCAGGGACGAAGGGGGAGCAGCAGGGCGACAGTCGTATCGACTGTCGCCGGAGAAGAAGATGCTCAGGGAAAGGGGCGGCGGCGAGCAGAGAGCCGGAGAGACGCCAGCTGGGTGCGGCGTGGCGCGGGAAGAGCAGGGGAGGAAGTCTCTGCTGCTGGTATTGCGGCAGAGCGAAGAGGAGGAGGGGGAGGAACCGCCGGAGCTGGTGAGCGTCTGCCGGAGTGAGAAGAGAGGAAAGTTGGGGGTTTTCTCCGTCAGATCCGAGCTGCCCAGGTCGGTGGAGCAACGGGGGGTATTTATAGGGATCAAAACAGGGAGGAAGGCGGAGGGAGACGACGTGTCTCCCTCGCCGGAGGATGGCCGAGACGAAAACCCATACTGTCCGTGCGTTCGCACGGCCGGTATGGTGGGCTACAGCGACCAGGGGGGTGTCCCTGCGACGGCTGACGACGCAGGGCACCCCCGGTTTACTTGCCAGGCTTTCCCCCCTCACCCTGCGTGGCGCCATGCTCCGCGCAAGGTCGCCGGAGCATGGTGCTGGCAGGTTTTGCAGGGGGGACCTGAATGCAAAGAACGAAGGAGAGTTAGGGGCCAAAATGCGACGGTTCAAAAGTTGAGGGCCAAAAAGTAAATATATGAGGACCAAAGTGTAAAGTCGGTCAAGGAGGTTTCTTCTTAGGCTCAAGTTTTTATACATGATTAATTAGGACCTAAGGAATCTGATGGTGAATTTCATTTCTATATTAAACCTTGTTTGACTGGTCAATTTATGCAAAAACCCAAATTAAGTTATTAATTGGGCATGGTTCTCAATGTAGGTCAAAATGGGTTCTGAAGGCCAAATTGAAGGTTCTAAACCCTAGAGATTATTTTTCTATGAATTTTAGAGGGTTTATTCTATTTTTACTTTGCCTCGAACCTCGTGAATTGAAGTGGGTTGTTTTAGGGGTTACAGATTATCATTTAGTTTCTTGGAATTGCTGTAGCCCTTGCTAGATCATCTCATCCCACTTTTATTCTTGTTAAGTTGCTTTGACCTATGTTTGGGCCCTGAATTACCCTGTATGCAGATTATACTGGTAAAATTACATTTTACCCCTTATGACTTGTTTTCTTCTAAACTCAGAATTCTCTGAGTTAAGCCTTTCCTTGAGATATGTAGGAGCTTTTATCCTTTGTATTAGGTCAAAATGAGCTAGTTATGGCTCATGGTGAGGTTCTCATCAGATACTTTCAACTAGTCCCAGCAACCCAGATCGAATGTTAATGAGGTCCACGACTCTCATTCATTTGATATGGAACTGATTTGTAATAAACATGATACAATGGACCTAGTTACAAAAAGAATGGAAGAGTGGATGGCTAGAAAATCTACAAATACTTCTCAATTCACTCAATCCCAGAACTCGGTATTCCATTGTTCACAAGCTCCTACTGGATGGGAGTTCGTAAATCAATTGGAGGTGGCACAACTTGCAAGCCAACATTACTAGGAACCCCACGGGTTCCAAATTGGGGCCTTTAATCCCAGTTTCTTTGATCCCTCTCTTTTCTCACAATCCTTTCCCTATGGGGATGTGTATGATGTACAGGAGAATGTTAGGACCAACCCATATCCTAACTCTGATAATTCAGGTTGGAGGAACCGCCCTAACTTCTCTTGGAAAAATCTAGGGTAGTAGACCCAAATCCAACCCAGCAACTATGCATCGCAAAGACCAATTGGTCAGGGTCACGTATACACTCAGCTGTACCCTAATCAGGTAGATCAGCCAACATGGATTGCTCATCAACCCGCAGGGCAGCTTGATTTGAACGAATAGATGGTAGAAATGTAGGGATCCACGCAAGAGCTCATGCAACAAATGAAAACCTCATTGGACAACTTGCAATTTAGGTTCATTGCTAATACTTGTTAGCACGGATCTCTATCTGAACATGTACCCAACCCTCACAATATACAAAATCAGGGCAATCGAGCCCAAGGGTACGGGAATCAGAGGGACCCACACACACATGCTAAGTGGTTGAGTAGGGTCCTTCTTCTTCTGCTTCTTCCAATCTTGAATATGTAGCTAATCAAGCCCCTCCAATCTTTCCTAACCCTCCCCAAGGCTTGAACCCGTATGCTTCTGCAAACTCCATTACTTTGAGGAGTGGAAGGAAATCCAGGACCCAAAATTACCATCTTCTAATCATTCAAACCCTGGTGAGCCTAAGGAAGGAAAGGAGAATATTGAAGAAGAAATCAAGGCTCAGGAACCTAAATCTAATGATCTTACTCATGTTTCATTTCCTGAAGCCTTTCTTAAACCTAAGAAGAAGAAGTATGTTGATAGCAACGAGGAGCTCTTGAATATATTCAAGAATGTTGAAATCAATATCTCGTTCCTCGATGCTATTAAGCACATTCTAGCTTATGCTAAATTCTTGAAGAATTTATGTACTCAGAAGCGTAAGCTGAGAGAATCTGCCGCAAGGAAGGTGATACTCTCCGAGCAGGTTAGTTTTGTTATCCTGCATCACCTTCCTTAGAAAAAGAGAGATCCAAGTACCCCATTGATTTCATGTGTTATTGGGGATTACACCTTTGACCGGGCACTTTTGGATCTAGTGCATCCATCAACCTAATTCCAACTTCTCTTTATGAAAAGTTTGGATTAGGTGAACTCAAGCCAACCTCAGTAACACTGTAGTTAGTGGACCACTCGATCACAAACCTGAAAGGTGTTATTGAGGATGTTATTGTCAAGGTTAAGGACTTCTACTTTCTTATAGATTTCCTTGTCCTTAACATGGAGGTACCTGAAGATTTAAGGAACATGCCAATCATTCTGGGGCACCCATTCCTGGCTACCACTAAGGCCAATATCAACTGTGAAAGCTATAGTATCAAGATCATCTTTGAGGATAGAAAAATGAAACTTGATATTTTCAAGGCGATTAACAAATTTGAGGATTGAGGATATATTGAGGAACTCGAGGATGATAATCTAAATCTCAATACTTGTATGGTTGTTACTATTCTTAAGAATTCCTCTTGCACCGATGAACCCAACCTACAACCCTCCATGTCAAACCTGCCACACCCTGAAGAGGTTGCTGATTTCCTTCACTCCCAACATCTTCCATTAAACCATTCTGATGGATCTTCATCAGCATCCTCCTTACCATCCATTCTGAACCTGCCCCAGCTTGAACTGAAACCATTGCCTGAGAGTCTAAAATATGAATTTTTAGGACCAAAGAAATTGCTCCCTGTGAATATAACTACAAAACTGACTAACGAGCAGGAGATGAAACTAATTAAGGTCCTAAAAGCACATAAGGAGGAAATTAGTTGGACCATCCATGACCTTAGGGGGATTGAGCCATCTTATTGCAATCATCAGATTTTTATGGAAGATGGATCCCACCCTTCTCGTTAAATGTAGAGGAAACTGAATCCCAATATGCGAGAAGTGGTCAAGAAAGAAATCATCAAGTGGCTCAATGCAGCAATCATTTATCCAATCTTGGATAGTCCTTGAGTTAGTACCGTGCAAATTATTCCTAAGAAAGCTGGGATTACCATTGTGTCTAATGAGAAAGGTGAATCTGTCACAACCCATTCAACTTCCACTTGGAGAGTCTGTATCGATTACAAGAAGCTGAATATAGCCACAAAAAATGATCATTTACCTTTTCCCTTCATCGACCAAATCCTTGAAAGGTTAGCCAGGTAAAAGTATTTCTATTTCCTAGATGGTTACTCAAGATACAACCAAGTCCCTATCCATCCTGAGGACCAGGAAAACATGACTTTCACCTATCCCTACGGAACCTTTGCATTCCGTAGAATGCCATTTGGGCTCTGCAATGCACCTGCAACTTTTCAAAGGTGCATGCTAGCCATCTTCTCAGACATGGTGGGAGAATTTATGGAAGTATTCATGGATGATTTCTCCATTTTTGGAGATTCATTTGATTCTTGCTTGGCCAACCTAGAATTGATCCTTAAGAAATACATCAAAACACGGTTGGTCCTTAGCTGGGAAAAGAGTCACTTCTAGACATAAGAAGGCATCGTCTTGGGTCATGTAGGCTCTGAGTGGGGAATTGAAGTGGATCGAGCTAAGGTGGATGCTATCTCAAAACTTCCTCCTCCCACATCTGTTAAAGAAATTCGATCATTCCTTGGTCATGTGAGATTTTATAGGAGGTTCATCAAGGACTTTTCTAAGGTTGCTCAACCTTTCAGCAACCTTCTGGCCAAAGACACACCATTTGATTTTGACGAATCATGCCACAAGGCATTTGATTTCTTAAAATGGCAGTCACTAGTGCTCTTGTGTTGCAACCACTAGTTTGGATAGCCCCATTTGAGATCATGACTGATGCTTCTAATTACACAGTCGGGGCTATTTTGGGTCAGAAGATAGATAAGAAGCCCTCTATCATCTACTACACTAGCAAAACTCTGAACGAGGCCCAGAGAAACTACACTGTTATAGAAAAAAAATTGCTAGCTATAGTATTTGCATTGGAAAAATTTTGGGCTTAATTATCTATACCAACCACTCGGCCTAGAGGCATCTCTTAGCCAAAATGGATGCCAAACCCTAGCTCATCCAATAGATTCTTTTACTTCAAGAATTCAATCTTGAAATTAAAGATAAATCCGGGGCACAAAATGTGGTGGTAGATCATCTTTCGAGACTCCTAATTGATTCTTCTTGTCTGGATATTCTGATTACTGATACTTTTCTGGACAAAACAATTCTTTGGTTTGTAGACATGGTAAATTATTTGGCCGTTGGTCGAATGATAGAATCTAAAGATAGGATATGGCTACACGCACAAAAACTCAAGCACAATATTAGTAATAACAAGAAAGATTTACACAATCAATTCAAACCACAAAGGACACAAAATGTATAGTGGTTCCCCTCCCTTGGGTACTCCACTACCTAAGCCTCCTAGCTTAGGGTTTTTAACCTGATTCCCTCAACCTCAAGAGAATCAATTTACTAAATCGAGGTAATTAATGGGCTACCTCAACCCAAGAATAAGAAAATGGACTTGTTACAACCCAATGAGCAAATGCTCAAACACAAATAAGCACTGGTGTAAGAAAAATAAATCTTACAACAAGAACCTAAGCCTCTCAACAATAATATAAAATTAATACCAATTTGAGAGCCTAGAATGAACGTGAATGCCTTGACAATGTGTGAAGAAATCACGTCGATGTGCTTGCAAATCCATAGAGAGATTGAGAGCAGCAAACTATTCCTTCTCTTGAATATATGATGGAAAAATGTGAAATATAGCTCTAGGAATTTTCCTTGTATTTCTAATATCTCTAGTCTATAAACAAAGAGTCCTAGGGTCATTTTATAAAGTTTAGGATCTCAGGGGTTTGTCTAGTAGACGTTGGGATTTAATTCCCAATGTTCACATTGACAAAATAAATTTTATAGCCATTTTGTTTTGAGCCAACGACTAATTGGTACCGGTACTAGCAGCTTACTGCCACCAATACATAAGTCCTGGTACTGGTACTCATCATTGGTACCGATACTTGTGACTCCCAGGTTTGGAATTCCTTGGGCACAGTAACCTACCTGTACTGGTACTCATCATGGGTACTGGTACTTGTAAGGTTCAAGCAAGAAATAAGGCATCAACCTGTGGCCAACATGTATCAGTACTCATGGTTGGTATCAGTACTTGTTGTTCATAGTTTGAGATGAATTCTCAAACCTGTGCCTTACAAATACCAATACTGATGAATAGTACTAGTACTTGCTTACAAGTACTTGTTTTAAGTGTTTTAATCCATTACATACTTTGAAAATGTTCGCAATATAAATCCTAATTTATCACTAATTGATTTTATGATCTAAGTTATGATTTATTGTTAAGAGGCATATACAGTCTATAAATATAAAATCTAAACTAAAAAAACTAAATGTCGAAGATGATCTTCTCCTCCTCGACTCTTCCTTGTCATCATGCCTCCTTATCATGATCTTCTCCTTTTCATCAAGCCTCCATCATTTCCTGTTTGCCTTGATCTTCACCTAAATTTGAAAAGAACTCAATTGCAAACATTAATCCATAATAATTTTGTTAACACCAAAACAAGATGTGGAACAAGGTTAGCTGTAGTATTTGCATTGGAAAAATTTTGGGCTTAATTATCTATACCAACCACTCAGCCTAGAGGCATCTCTTGGCCAAAATGGATGCCAAACCCTGGCTCATCCGATAGATTCTTTTACTTCAAGAATTCAATCTTGAAATTAAAGATAAATCCAGGGCACAAAATGTGGTGGTAGATCATCTTTCAAGACTCCTAATTGATTCTTCTTGTTTGGATATTCCGATTACTGATACTTTTTTGGACGAAACTATTCTTACAGTTTCAGGTGTCTAAACCCTTGGTTTGCAGACATGGTAAATTATTTGGCCGTTGATCGAATCCCCTAGGATTAGACCAAGCAACAATGGGATAGCCTTATATCTAAGGCTAAATATTACTTATGGGATGACTTTAAGCTGTACTGCATCATCTTTGATCAGATTATCCACCGATGAGTTCTAGAGAATGAGTTCCAAAGTATACTCAAGTTCTGCCATGCATCTACGTGTGGTGGACATTTCTCTGGGAAAAAGATGGCTACAAAAATTTTGCAATCTGGATTTTATTCGTCGTCTTTATTCAAGGATGCCAGAAGTTCTCAAGGTCATGTTCCCGATGCCAGGCACTCAAGAGCATAGCTAACAGGGACATGATGCCTTTAAACCCAATTCTTTCCATCGAAATCTTTGATGTTTGGGGCATCAATTTCATGGGACCCTTCCTCCCTTCATTTGGACACCAGTACATTCTCGTAGCTATTGACTACATGTCCAAGTGGATTGAGGCTATTCCCACCCGAACCAATGACTACAAGGTAGTCGTTGATTTTGTCAAGAAGAATATCTTCAGTCGATTCGGGATTTCGAGGACCATCATCATTGATAGTGGTACTCACTTCACCAATGCCTAGTTCCACAATTTACTGGAAAAATATGGGGTCAATCACATAATTTCCACACCTTACCACCCTCTAACTAATGGAAAGGTCGAGATCTTCAAGTGGGAGATCAAGAACATCCTACAGAAAATGGTTAGGCCTGATAGGAAAGACTAGACTCAAAAGCTTGATGACGCTCTTTGGGCCTACCGTACGATGTACAAAACACCTATCGGCATGTCACTATTTCGTCTGGTGTATGGTAAGGTGTGCCATTTACTCGTAGAGATTGAACATTGGCCATTCTGGGCAATCAAGTAATGCAACTTTGATTTAAGTTTAGCTGGGAAGACTAGGAAACTCCAACTATCTGAGTTGGAGGAACCTAGAAATGATGCATATGAGAATGCCAAGATCTATAAGGCTAAGACCAAAGCTCTCCATGACCAGCTAATTTCACACAAGAGCTTTGAGTCAAATAAGAAAGTCTGGCTCTTTGATTCCTGACTTAAGCTCTTTCCTAGCAAGCTTAGGTCAAAGTGGAACAGCCCATTCATCATTGTTCAGATATTTCCAAATGGGGCCATTGAGATTTCTAGCCCAAAGACGAGTAATTCTTTTAAAGTCAACGGACAACGTCTAAAACCTTATGTTGATCGTGTTATTCCAAAACCCGTCTCAGACAAGGTTGCTTTAACCTTGATCTGACTTCTTTGGCTGGACCCTACCTAACTAGTGGCATTAAACTCAGCATTTGCACAGTTTGACTCAGAGTTAACTAGAGCATCATGAAATACAGGTGATATTTTTCCATTCTACCCTTTTCAAATGCCTTTTATTTTCAATGAGGACATTACATAAGCTAAGAATGGAGGGGTGGATTCATTTTTGAATCATATTGTCAGCTCTGTGGATTCCTTATAAATTTTCCTTATTTTTCCTTTTTATTAAAAAAAATTAAATTAGGTAAAGAAAACTTGGGCTTTAGAAATTTTCAACCTTGGGAATTAATAGAGTAGGATGTGAACACTTAAACCCTTTAGGTTTTCAGGCTTAATCAAGCCCGGGTGTCCACTAAAATGTGGACTTGATTCTCGAGTCCTCGCCATTTGAAAATTCATTTCTAATTGGTTAATAAGTTGGGGTGATAAGTGCACGACTTATCAGCCCACCCTCTGATTTGAGGGAACTTAGAGTCTAAGCATCTACACACTCTTCACACTAACCCACTATTCCATAATTTTAACGAAAATTTGGTAGCAAATGAACTTTCTAAGGAGGTATCGCTGGCAAGTTGTCGGTGGTAATAGCTCATCGGCCGGTTGTTCAAAGCCCAGCCACACGACCATTCTCTTTCTACTATCTTCAAGTAAATCTAAGATCAGGGAAGCCAACTACTCAAAAAAAAAAGAAATGCCCCAAAAGAAAAAGAAACAAAAAAAGAAGAGAAAAAATAAATAAGCCACACATCGCCGCACAAGTATGGCTGGCAAGTTGTCGGTGGTAACAACTCATTAGCTGGTTGTCCAGAACCCAGCTCACAAAATCCATGTATAATTCCAAACACTTAGGAAGAAGTGGGGAAGTAGAATAAGCCGGGGAGATATACACTGGGTTCACCCTTGTGTTGACCCCATAAAAATAAAAAGTAGGGAGAAAACTACCAGTCATATAGATACACCTTTAGGCAGAATTCCTTTTCAAGGTCATTGAGGGGCATAGAAACCTGAAGTCCATTCTAATTGCCAATCAATGAATCTATCACATTCACATAAAAGGATGCTTAGTACTTAGAGTTCTATTCGACTCTTGGGTGGGTTGGGTAGCTATAGAAAGTTTCCCCAAAACTCTAAACTCAAAAAAAAAAAAAAAAGAAAAGAAGAAAAAGAAAAAAGATGTTTTTTGATTGTGAAGAAGGCGAGGGCTTGGGCGATCTGCATTTTGGTAGACACCCAGGCACTGTTGTGTCTCTGTAGTTCAGGTCTTAGTAGAAATTTCTCAATGGTGAAAAATAACTATTGCCCAAGTAGTCTGATCTTAATTTTATTTATAAATAGCATATAGTTTTGCTAGGGACTAGCAAAAGATAGTCATGGGGGTGTGATGTGCATACATCTAAATAGCCTAAAATGTTTATTTATGCATGTTCCTAGTGTCATAGAAGCATCATGCATTATAAATATTGCATAACATGCCTCTTTTCATTTAGGTTAATTTGTATAAATTATATAGTAATTTTCTCTTTTTGTTGCTAGGGAAAGGGTTATATCATTTTAGGGCCTCGGATTGAAGATCCAATTGTACGGATCTGATCTAGGTGACAATCAGAGTCCAATGCCTCTAAGATCGCCCCGATCGGACCTCCGTAGCATCAGATACAATCCGAGAAAGATCAAAGTCCAAGGATCTTGGTGGTGTAAAATCCGTACATCAGATGACAAATTCAACCTCACTGATGGGTTCGAATCGACAATCGTAGCCTAACGGCATGAAAATCGACCCAATTCGACATCTATGGCACCTCCTATGAGCAAAAGAAAATGGACAAACTAGATGGTGCCACATGGCTCCATCCAAGCCTCCCAGGGTCACTGCAGCCTCCTTCATTAACATCAGCTCAATCTCCACTGTCGAATCATCATCCAATGGTGGAGAGCATCTACGCATAAATTCTAGATCAAGATATCTACGCCTGTAGTGCGGTGGCCGAGCACCTTATCACAGCACAGAGGTTGAGCGATCGAAGCTCACCGTGCCTTATATTGAGCGAGTAAGCAGGCATAGTGAAATTCGGTAGTTTGATAAGCGATGAGTAGACACGATGCATCCACGTGGCGGCTAGGGGTGCTAGATTGAAGCCCAGTGTGAACACGTGAGATGGTGCGCCATCAGACGTGCCATCACAAGTAAGCACATGTAATGTTTGAAGCTGAAGCACTCGCTCTATCTAAGTCTTCTGATCGAACGATCGAACGGCTAAGATCGATTACATGCGATGAGTCGCAATGGCAGAAGAGCAGCAGTTGTGTAACGTGGCATGCTGAGGTTCGTCCGATTAGGGATGCATGGTGGAGATGAAGCGAGTTCCCTCAGCAACGTGCAACTTAAGCAACGTACGTATTCGTCACTAACGACCTACAATAAAGATTTAAAGATGTTAAGTGACATTTTTGCCCTCAAAAGCCACCTATATAAAGCCCCTATGCCCTCCACTTTTTCTTCATCTGTTCCATCACCTCTCTCCCTCTCTAAGGGCTATGAACTCAAGTTCTAAAGCTCGCTCTAGTGCTCCCAAGCTATGGGAAGCTCCACTAGAATTAAAAACAACATTTTCCACCACTCACCCCCTTTGCGGAGCTCTCGTCAGCCATCTTCTCACCCTCGTTCTGGAAGTAGATCACGCGACGTCGACACCCTACCTGATCCCAATTCTTCCCAATCCACCCTCCGTCCTCCATCTTCTCTCTTCTTCTTGCAGGCGTTGTTCGTCTAGCTCATCCTCTAAGAAACTGTCGAGGAGGATAACTTCTCACCCCCTTCTCTTTATCACTTTTTAGATTAGATTTCCTACTTTCTAGTTGTAGCTGTAACGACATTACTTTTATTATAAAAGTTATTTCTCTCTCTCTCTAGTTTTATTATTTATATTGCAAGTAGAATAGCATCATTGTGAATGTCTCTTTTATAGACAAAAATTACAAAAAAATATAACTGTGGATTTAGAATCAACATAGCCTCCCCGTGTTTGACCCGGGACTCATTCTTAGTTTCGGTGAAAAAAAATATCTTATTGATGGATTTTCTCATGAATTGCACTACGACAACATGATTTTCTAAACTCAAATCTTTTCACTATGAAATTCCTACTCAACAGTGAGGGCTCGGGAAACAAGTCCAAATTTTAGTGGACACTCGGGCTGATTAAGCTTGAAAACCTGAAGGATCTAAGTGTTTAGGTCCTATTGTATCATTTCCTAAGGTTGAAAAGCTTCTAATGCCTAAGTTCTCTTTTCCTAAATCAATTTTTTTTTCAAAAATAAAGAGAAAATAACAAGAATGTTTGGAGCTAACAAAATAATTAGAGATGAATATATCCACCCCCCCATGCCTATCTAATGCAATGTCCTCATTGTATTAAAAAGACATGAAACAGAGTGAAGTAGAGAAGAAACCACCTAAATTTCGTGCTTACCTGGTTAGCTCTGAGATGAAAACAGACCGTATACGTGCTAAGTTTATTGCCTTCAGCTAGCCACTCTATACAAATAAGGAAGAAATTAGGAATTTATAGGTGCGGGTCAAGATCAGAATAAAAATATCGATTTTAGGACACGTAAGGAGATGTACATGGATGTGGATGAGATTGTGATGCAGACCCATGCCCCAGGGTCGAGTGGTTCTAAGGTTTTGGATGAAAATTACCCAGAATTGGAGATCATTGTGCTTATGGGGTCGGGACTACGGTTTGTGAGGATGCAATCCAAGTCCAAAAATTCGATCAATAGAAAAATCAAGATCAAAAATATAATCAACGAATTTGTACTTGGGTTACGCATCCTCAGAATCAAAAATATCATAAGGGTCCTGATAAAAAGTTGGTGGTTTCAGGCAAATAGGAACCCTTAAACTCAGACTTCTACCTCCCTTTCAATTAGCTTCCCAGATTTTCATTTCATAGCTCTTATCCTCCATAATCAAAGTTTCTGGGACATCAAAAGTGTTATAACCCAGCCTAAAATATCCAAGTCCAAAATTTGTGGCTTAATCAAAATTGACTTGGGTTTGGTAATCTCAAGAAGATAATCACATTATGCTTAATGGGGTGTGATTGAGGAAAGGGGCTATGAATTGAATCCTTTATGAAACTAGGATCTGAATCCTCCATGCTAGCCCTAGTTAGATCAAAATCCTCAATTACCGGGCTATCAAATGATTCGTCATACTCCTCGATCCTGTTTGTCTCACTAAAATTATCTTCCTCAAAATCGGGTGAGATTTCACATAAAGGTTTTTCACCCTTAGAATCAAAGAATTCTGGATCCACAATAACATATGTCTCAATGTCATATGTTGTTCCTTGGTCCACAAAGACATCTTTCCTTGTACCCTGGATCTGGGATCTCAGGTGAAAGAATCAATTGATCCTCAATGGGTTACTCTAGAGCAATCTGGTCATCCTTGGTATGTAGAATGTGTCCCCCCTACAGGTACTTGAGTAGGTTTTGACATTGGCTCTCCTAAAGGGGGTTCATCTTGAGAATCATCCCAAGATTGGACCAAAGCAATCACAAATGCATCCTCAATCTTGACAATTTCCCAAGTAAAAACTAACCTAGGTCCTTATCCTTAACATCTTGGAGCCAATCCAATAAATACTTGTTAAGATCATCAATCATTTAAATCAGAGGCTCCAATTCTTCAGTGTAGGGTGTTGGCTGAGCTTCTAAAGATGGAATGGTACTTCTTAAGTTATCTAACACCCTATCTTAAACCTGATTCACCTGAACCAAATGGTTGTATGCAGGGTTGGGTGGGTTTGGGTTCAATCCAAGGGAGTCAAAGAATTGAGGTTCTTGAGGGTCTCCCTGATAATAGGCCCATTCGGGTTGTTCAAAGAGGGGTGGTGACCTATATGCAGTGTAATCCTAGGGAAGGTAAGAGTTGTAATCATCATATCCTTCATGATTGTAGATCGGGTTAGGTTGATCATCAAAGGGTGGAGATCTATAATCAGTATATCTTGGAGAAGGATAGAAATCACAATCATGATGTCCAGGGTTAGTGCTGAACACAGAGGTCCAAAATTGTGCCCTTAATCAAAGTTATCCCAACTAGTGGATTGGTAGTCATAGGTGAGGTTGGAACAGTAATCATCTTTGGCATAAGTGGTGGTAGGAGGGTAGGAGTGGAAATATGAGTAGGATGTGGAAGGATTCATTGCAAAGCAGGAGGAAAAAAAGAAAAGAAAGGTGCCCTGCAGTCCAAACAATCAAACTTGTCCTTAGGTGGGGTAGCCAAAAGATCTGCAAACTCCCAGAACCTGTCTTAAGATTAAAGACGATTTAGTCTACTATCCGGTCAATCCAACTAGTTGAGGGAGGGATTGAGGAGAAGATTCTTCCCTTGGCTTTCGCCTCAAGTTCCTTTGATACCTCCAACCGTGGTCGTTTGACACTACTCCCATAGGTAGACATTAGATGGACTAGTAAAAGCAGATTAATCATAAATAATCTTGATCTGGGCTTCGAAGAGCAAATCAAATCCTTAAGGCCAACATCTACTCAGTTTTAATTAGATTTAGGATGATTGTGCTCTTAGAATGTGATGGGCCATTTATTTAGGTTGTGCCCTTAATGAACAATTAATTCATGTGTGCGTGCACAACCAGGGTTTTCAAAAAAGGTTATTTGATGATGTGTCTTTTAAGATTTAACCTTGTTTAGTAGCTTTTAGGATTCAATTCTTAGGTGTATTCAGACAAGGTTCATTTGGCACACCAAGTTTTGAAAGCACAGGTTCAAATATTTTCCTTTAAAACTCAAAAGAATGTGGAGTGCCTAGTTAATTCTTAGAAGTTGAACCCTAAGGGGTAGCTACTCAATGGATCAATTTTATATTAAGTGGTGCGACCCAGATAAATCAGACAAGTGGCCTGATGCACCACTAATTAAGGCACCCAATCAATTTTAGCCTATTTTGATGTCTAATCACTTATTTGTATAGTGCGTTGAGGTGTATCAGGTCCTTAGGTTGGCTCCCCAATTAAGTGATTGAATCAGACAAGAGTGGTGCACTTTAGTGTGTGTGTGGGTGTATAAGGTGTGTAAGTTTAAATAAATCCAATAATCAAATTATATATATATATCTATGTGTGTGAGGGGGGAGGATGAGGTGGGTGGGAGTGACAAACAAACAACCAAGACTAACTTAAGGGTTTATGCAAGCTCCTAGGTTAATTAGTGTTTGCATTATTTGGTGTTGGAATGAAATTTAAGCGGTGGGTGGTGGGGATATACCTACAAAACCTTCATCAACAGTTTTCTCCAATCTAATCACTCTAGCCCGCCTCAGAAGAGTACCTGCAATCACAACAAGATCAGAGAAAAAGTGAGATAAAAGTTAGGTAAGGTGAAAAACGTGGGAAATCAAAGAGCGTTGCTTCCCGACAACACGCTAAAATGATGAGTGAGATTTCGTACACAAAAAGTTTGAGTTAGAAACTCATCATTGTAGTTGCGTAAAAATCCACTAGCAAATGAAATTTATAAGCAAAACTTTGGTGAGTCCCGGGTCGAACACAGGGAGGTGAACGTTTGATTTAAAATCAACATTTTTTTTATAAAGCAGAGTAGTTGGCTAAAATTAATCTACGCAAGCTAAACTACTTGAATAAACAGTAGAAGAAAGAGAGAGAATAGTACAAAGAAAGAGAAAATAGAGAGAGAGGATGAATAAGTATTTCATAACCAAAGAATCATATCCATTACATCTACTTGCAAAGCTAAAACTACACTAGAAAGTAGTAAAAAGATAGGGATGAGAAAAATCCTCCTTAAACGGTTGCTTGAAGGATGAGCGACATTGATGGAGCACTCAGAAGATGGTGGCGAGATGCTAGATGAGAGAGGATGAAGCTGGAGGATAGACGATGAAGTAGGGCGGCGTTGCAGTGGGATCCACTTCCTAAATGGTGGTGAGAAGACAACTTCGGAATGCTCCACGAAGGGGATGAGAAGATGGACAAAATTTTGATTCTTTTACTCTAAAAGAGCGTCCGGGGTTTGGGACTAGCTCCATAGAGCTTTAGAGAGGGTAAGAGAAGAAGAGATGGGATGATGGATGAATGGGGTGTATGTGGCCTTTTATAGGTGAGGTTTGAGGGCAAAAAGGTCATTTTAAAGGCCTAAAAATGAATGTAGGGCCTTTAGTTATGGATGCAACCATTGCTGAAACCAAACATCATTGAAGGTGCACAGAGGGAGGAGGAGCGTCTAGTCTTGATCGCACGGTGAAGATTGCGCGTTGCTTTACACGTGCGTTACGACTGATGAAGGGGCAACTACTCTCAGTCGTGGATTGTAGATGAACGACCACGACTTCCTGCCTTCACAACGCGTGCAGCACTCCACATACGATCGTGTGTGTGACCACGTGTGATCGCACGCATATGAGCAGCGTTTGCATCCAATGTGCCGGATTCATCCACGTGGCTGCACGCATTCGCTCAATCTTGATCGCACAGCAGAATTTCATCTACACCTCCTCTCGTGGATTTAATCTGCTCGCACTGATTCAAGAGTGCACCATAGCTTCACGAAAGGCACTTCATCGTTGTGTTGAGGGGCCTCTTGAGTAGAGTATTGGAATTAACATTCATGCACTCTCGACCATTGGATCTCGATCCAACGTTTGAGATCTAATGCAAGGATGAAGGAGGGGATCAATGGCTGTAGGCGGCTTATTGAACGTTCGAATCGAATCGCTAACGTGTTTGGTTTTGGAAAACCTGTCGTTGTAGCTTGAAAGCGAAGAATTCGTGTTCAACAAATAAAATTTATACCGAAATTGAAATTCTGGGTCGAACATAGGGAGGCGGACGTTTGATTTAAAAACTACGCATTTCTTTTTATTTGTCACGTAATAATTCAATTTAAAACTATCTAATTATTTACAATAAATAGAAAAGAGAGAGAGTAAGAGAGAAAGAGAATATTATACAGAGAAATCAAAATGAGATGTAGAATAAATAAGGAATTTATCATTAAGGAGATTGTTCATTTCACTCTTCCGACTACAAAGCATAAAACAATTACTCTAGAAAGCGATAAATTTACTCTAGAAAGCATTAAAAGAATGGAGGGAGAAATGTCCTCCTCGACGATTTCTTGGAGGACGAGCAAAACTACACTAGAAAGCAATAAATCTATACTAGAATGCAGTAAAAAGAATAGGGAGAGAGAAATCCTCCTCGACGGTTGCTTGGAGGATGAGCCGGACAGGACGACGCCTGGACGAAGGGGAATGAAGCAGGACGAAGGAGGACGAAGCAGAAGAATGGGAATGGAGCAGCACGCCGTCGTCGTCGCAGGATCCAATTCCGAAGGGGAACGAAAATTTGGACTTTATCTCGCAAGAAGCATCCCGGGTGTGGGACAAGCTTCTCTTGAGCTTTGGAGGGGTAGAGAGGAGAAGGAAGCGATGAGAATTTCGTATGGAGGGGGTCTCCTTTTATAGTTGCAAGGAGTGGGGGCAAAATGGACATTACAACTTTAAAATTATAAATGAGGGGTCATTAGTGACGGATAAATCCATCACTAAAGCCCCCAACGTGGGCGTAGCTTCTGAGCCCACGCGCACCGCCTCAGCTGCCCGCGCGCGCAATGCTTACTCATGTTCAACGATCCTCAGCCGTCCGATCGTGAGATTGGATGACTTAAGTCACGCCTTCACCCGCTGCATTGCGCACCCGCCCGCGTGCAATCGCGCATTACGCGCGGGCGTGCATGAGCGCGTCATCTTGATTGAGCGTGCGTGGCCATTGGATCGCGATCGTGCGGTCGATCGGAGGCGCGCCACCGCTCCAATTTCAGCGTGGCAAGGCTCCAACGCGCTCCCTGCTTCGCGTTAGAGCGCTTGACCAACGCGCTGGGGTCGAGTTTATGTCGAGCGCCTGACTTCAGCGCGGGCGCGTCACAACCGTTGGATCTTGATCCAACGGCGGGGAAAGGCAGATGCGGAGACTGCCGAGATTGCATGCGGCCGTTTGGGTGGCCGAGATGGCACCACGTGGCGCGATCTTGGCCGTCGATCTTCTGGAAGTTGTAGATGGTGCCATGGATGTCGGATTGACTCGATTTTGCGTCGTTGGGCTGCGATCGTCGATCCGAATTCATCCGTGTGGTTGGATTTTTCATCTGAAGTGCGAATTTTCACCATCCTGTCCCTTGATCTTCTAGGGTTCTTGGGTCACTAACTGATGCTACAGATGCCTGATTAGGGCGATCTTGAAGTCGTTGAACTCCAATCGTCGCCCTGATCACATCCATACAGTTGGATCTTTGATCCGAGGCCCCGATAAAATGTTTGCCCTGTCCAAGCACATAAAAGGAGACAATTAACCTCCATTTTATTCAAACTACTCTAAATGCAAGATGATGCTTGCTATGCAATATTTATATCATGAAATGCAATCCTATGCTTAAGAACATGCATAAATAGACATTTTAAGTAGTGTAAATGTGTTTACATCATACCCCCATGCCTATCGTTTGCTAGTCCCTAGCAAAACTATATGCTATTTATAAAAGAATTAGGTTGGATTATTTGGACCTGAGTTATTTTCAATCATTAAGAAATTGTCTACTTAGGAACTGAACTTTCAAAGACACAACAGTGTCCGGGTATCAGCCAAAATGCAAACCGCCTCAAGCCTCGCCTTATTCAAAGAAAAATTTCTTTTTCCTTTTACTCTTTTCTAATTTTTTTGGATTTTCAAATTTTAGGGTTTAAGAGTGGCTTTCTACGGCCATTCAACTCACCCAAGATTTGATGAGAACCCTAGGCTTTAAGCATCTTATTGTGATTGTGATAGACTCATTGACCGGTAATTAAAACAGACTTTGGATTTCTATGCCTCTAGGTGACCTCAAAAAGACTTTTGCCTAAAGGTGTATCTTTGCAACCGGTAGCTTTCTCCCTACTTTTATTTTTTACGGGGTCAACACAAGGGTGAATCCAGTGTATATCTCCCCGGTTTATTCTACTTCTCCGCTTCTTCCTAAGTGTTTTGGAAATTTTTAGTGCATTTACTGAGCTGGGTTCTGGACAACCGGTCGATGAGCTGTTACCATCGACAACTTGCCAGCCATACTCGTGCCGTGAAGTGTGGCTTATTTCTTTTTGTTCTTTTCTCCTTTTCTTTTTAATTTTTTCTTTTTTCTTCTTATTTTTTTTTTTAAATAGGTGGCTTCCCTAGTCTAAGATTTACCTAAGGGCAGGAAAAAGAGAGAGGTCCAGTGACTGGGCTCTGGACAACCTACCTATGGGCTATTACCCACAATAACTTGCCAGCCATATCACCCTAGAAGGTTCATTAGCTACCCAAATTCCGTTAGAATCGCCGAACAACGAGTCAGTGCAAAGAAAGTGTGTAGATGCTTAAAACTCAGAAATTCCCTCAAATCAGAGGGTGGGTTGATAAGTCATGTACTTATCACCCAAACTTATTTATTCCAATTATAATAGAATTAAGATGGTGAGGACTCAAAGACAAATCCACATTTTAGTGGATACACAGGCTAATTAAGTCCAAAGACCTGAAGGGTCTTTGTGTTCAAATCATAATGTAGTATTTCCTAAGATTGAAAATTTTCTTAAAGCCAAATTCTCTTTCCTAATTCTGATTTTTTTTAAAAAAAAAAGAAAATAAAACAAATCTACAGAGTTGACGAATGAATTCAGAGATAAATATCCAACCCCCATGCCTATCTAATGCAATGTCCTCATTGTATTAAAAAGACATGAAACAGAGTGAAAAGCGTAGAAAGCACCTGAATTGCGTGAATGTCAGGTCGGCTCCGAGATGAAAATGAAAAAGAACTGTATATGTGCTGAGTTTAGTGCCTTCAGCTAGGCACACTATACAAAGAAAAGAAATGAAGAATTTACAAGTGTAGGTCAGAATTAAAATAAACAGAAGAATCCTCTGACCTGTCAGCAGAGGTCCACAGATGTGGACCAGATTGTGGTGCAGACCCACACCACATAATCGTGAATTTCTTAGGTTCTGGATAAAAATTACCCAAAACCTAAAATTAGAATGCAAGCGGGGTCGGGCCTGCGATTTATGAGCATGCAACCCAAGACCAAAAACTCGGGTTACAGAGAATTGAAGCTCAAAAGGATAATCGTTGAATGTGTGCTTGGGTTTGACATCCTCAAAACAAATGTTGTAAGGGTTCTGATTTGATGGTTTCAGCTTAAAAGGAACCCTTCAACTCAATCTTCCATTTCCTCCAAAATTAACTTCCCAAATCAGAATTTCCCAGCTCCTATCCTCCTCATTCTGAATATCAAATTCCAGGACCTCTTGTATATTAATCACCCCATCTGGAATCTCCAAGTCTAAATGATGTGGCAGGATCAGAATTGACTTGGGTCTAATTATCTCAGAAACAAAATTATCAATAAGCTCAATGGGGTGTAACTGATAATCAGGGCATTGAATTGATTCCTCCAGAAAATGTAATTCTGGATCCGTAATGTGTGCCCTAAGATCAGTTTCCTCAGTTATTGGGCCATCAAATGATCTATTAGATTCCTCAGGCCCAATTGTCTCACAGAAATTGTGTTCAGAAAACTCGTGTGAGACTTCGCAACTCGAATCTTCACCATCAAAAAAATCAGGATCCGTATCAATGTATATCCCAAAATCATTTGTCACTTTCTGTTCCAAGGAGATATACGTTTCCTAACCCAGCTCAGGGATCTCAGGTGAAGAAATCAGATCTTCCTTAATTGGTTGCTTTACTTCAAACTGGTCAGCCTCGTAACACGTGTCCCCCTCAACAGGTGCCTGAGAGAGTTCTGTCATTGGCTTTCCTGAAGAGGGTTCATCCTGGGAATCATTACAAGATTGAATCAAAGCAACCACGGACTGTGTCATGTGCGTAGCAGTGTGGGTGCATGTGTGCGCATAGACGCACATGCACACAGCACAACGCAAGCGCGTGGGTGGGCACGGGGCAAAGGCGGGGGAGTGCAGCGCTAGCTATGCATGGCCTAGACCTACAGCGACGCATGAGCTGGACTTACAGCGATGCATGAGCTGGACTTACAGTGATGCTTACAGCTGTCGCTAATTCATCTCATGCCAGCAAAGCCAGTTGTGGGCCCCATTGGGCATGGGCTGCCTACAGCGACGCTTCCAACGACGGCCTGTATGTCACTAATGGTCCCAAACCTATTTTTGCCTCTTCTCCTCCACTATGAAAGGACCTACACCCCCTCCCTTCCAAGCCATCTCTGCCTACTCTACTCAAAACTACTCCCAAGCTCCAACAAGCCTACCAATGCTCCATTAGAGCTTGTTCTCAAGCACCCATGGTCCCTATTAGTGTAGCAAACCTCTGCCCCACCAAATACTCCTCCAACTTCGTATCCTCCTTCATAGGTCACCTTGGAGCCATCCTTCCATCTCCATTCTAGTAGCAGATCACCTCCGTCTTCTCACCTCCAATCCGGAGCCACGCTGAAGCTTTCCTCAACCTGATGTCCTCCTACATCTCACCTCTATCATCCTGCTCCTCACCTCCTTCATCCAAGCTTCCACTAGGCATCGTCGTCTCGTCGAATAGCCAATTTGGGAGATTTCCTCTCACCCCTTCTCTTTTTATGCTTTCATAGTTTATTGTAATTGACATTGGAAGTAATATATATCAGATTTGTTTCACATCTCTATCTTGTGATTCATTTGCTTGTTTTCTTCTTACAAAAATACAGAAAAATAATAAAACCCTAAAATACCAAAAAGAAACGAATCGAAGCACGATTTTCACTTAAAGTAAACGTCGCGTCCCTGTGTTCTACCTGGGACTCCCTTGGAGTTTTGGTGTAAATTTTATCTGATCGACGTGTTTTGCAACTACAATGATGGGTTACTTGTAACCCTAATTTCTAACACGCGAAACATGCTCGACTAGTCCCTGCGACTTTTATGGTTAAGAAAATGTGATGAATAAGGTACCTATTTGTAAACAACTAATTCCAAGGTCCTATTGATGTCCAAATGCAATGAGATTTTAAAGATAGCTTAATTAAAAATATTAGAACATAATTTCACCCTTGATATGTACTTTTGAGCTCAGAAATGTGTTCAATTGGAAATTGGATCATTAATTTAGATTTATGAATAGAATATCTCAAATATTGACCTAATTATGCATTTTTAATCCAAATTTGATGTTGTAGGTCATTTCTGTTAATTCACATGCTTAACCCATTTATTATGTTAAGAAGATAGTGTTTAACCTAGTTTCTAGCTTAACTTGGTCATTTTAGCTATGATGAGCCACACCTCATCATGCAACTACCCTCGAGTTGACTCTAAATGATATAATTAACACTATTAATTATAGAGTCATCAATCCTCCAATAATTTTTCTGGCTCATTAATATCTTCCTTGTAAGTAGATTCCTCATCCTAACATTTCAAATTTGGTTGCAAATTATTGCTATCATCAATTATGCTTGCAACCTTGAGATTTTATTCATGAGTTTGGGTCGATTTGGCCCTTAGGGAATTTTCTAAGGTGTGTATGGTCATAACCTCCTCTATTCTATCGACCCCCTCAATCAAACCACACCTAATTTGATTCCTCTTTGATGCCTTAAAAATATTAAAGTGATATATTTTATTCCCAGAGGTAATCTTTATATCTCCTGATGCATAATTAATCCTTGCCTTGGTAGTAGCCAGGGAAAGTCTTCCTAAAATGATCAAGGTGTGGTTGAGTTGTTTTGGTGTTTCTATATCAAGGACCATAAAATCCACAAGGTAATGAAAATTATGGACCTTGACTAAAACATCTTCCAAAAAGACCCCTAGGTGTTGTAATTGATTGGTCAACCAACTATAGAGTTCTGTCAGTGGGTTTTAGGTGTCCTAGACTTAGTTTCCTATAAAGTGAAGTAGGGATCACATTAATTGAAGCACCCAAGTCTAAAAGGGCTCGGTCAGAAGTGATGTTTCCTATTGTACAAGAAATCAATGGGGCTCCCGGGTCCTACTTCTTAGGAGGTAGCTTGTTTAAGATTAATGTGCTGGTTTTATCTGACAAAACTACCATCCTTGTGTTTTCATATTCCACCTTATGACTTTTCTTGTATGAATTCAGTAAAGATCTAGCATAGGCAAGAATGGATGCAATAGCCACAAGGAGTAAATTGATTATTAATTTAAATACTTGTATCAAAGATATTCTTTCATCCAATTTCTTTTCCAGCTTTTTCTATTTACCCATACAACATCTTACTCCTAAATCATACTATGATTTTCTATTGATCATATTCTTATTTGGGAGTTATTATGGGTCTTAGGGTTTTTAGCTTGGGGTTGGGCGGGACCCTTGGCCTTACTACCACTCCTCAAGGTGATGATGTTGGCTTTGGCAAAGTGTTGTTGGTTTGTGCCTTGAGGAGGGTTGGGCAAAATAGGAGGCTCCCGGTTAATTATGGTGGCCATTTGATTAGCTTCAAGAGGGGTTAGGGTGGCTAATAGATAGCATAAGCTTGAACTTATGGATCCCCACCATTACCAAACCCTTTAGGCTGAGCACCTCGATTCTGCACATTCTTTGGGTTCGGTACTAGTTGAGATGGTAGAGATCTGGGTTGTTGGCTATTCGCAATAAGCTCAGATTGCAAGGTGTTCAGTGAAGCTTTCATTTGTTGCAGAACTAGAGCATTGAACCTAGCATTTCTACCATCTTCAGGTTCAAATAAGCCTTCCCTGCAGGTTATTGGGCATTCAACATGGGCTGATTGACCTGATTTAGGGACAACTGAGTATATACATGACCTTGACCCATGGGTTTATGCAGTACATAGTTGTTGGGTCAAGATTGGGTCTGCTACCCATGATCTTTCTAGGAAAAGTTAGGGTGATTTCTCTAACTTGGATTATAGGAATTTGAGTATGAGTTGGACCTAACATTCTCCTATACAGCGTGAACATCCTCATAAGGTGACGATGAAGAGTAAGAAGAATAAGGAAAATTGGGATCGAAGGCCTCAGTTTGGAACTTTTATGATTCTGAGAAGTGCTAGCTTAAAGGTTGAGTCGACTCAAGTTTGTTCACAAACTCCCATCTAGTAAGAGTTTGTGAGGAATGGAATCTCAAACTCTAGGTTTGAGTGGATCTACAAATATTAGACTTTTCGGCCATCGACTCTTTCATTCGTTTTGCAACCGGATCCACCTTATCTAATTTATTGTAGATCAATTCCATATCAAATGTATGAGAATCTTGAACCTCATTGGCATTTGATCTGGGTTGTTGGGATTGGTTGAAGGTTTCAATGGAGGTGTTGTTTATAGAGTTTTTGCTCATTTCCTCAAACAAATTGAATGCACTATCTGCATCTTTGTTGAGGAAATTACCTCCGCAAGAGGCATCCACGCGATTACAGAGTTGATCCACAACTCATGGCAAAAAATCTACACGGGTTGCCATTTAGGCACCCCATGGTGTGGACACTTCCACAATAGGTCCTGGAATCGCTCCGAGGCCCCATGAAGCGGTTCCCCCAGCCGCTAAGTGAAGGTAGTAATTGCTCGTCGTAGAGCATTGGTTCGCCTAATTGGGAAGAATTTCTTTAGGAAGACCATTTTCAATTCTGTTCAGGTAGCCATCGGTCTTGCTTTGGTGCAGTACCAACATGCAGCCTTACCCCTGAGTGAGTAGGGGAAAAGCCTCATGAGCATCTGTTCTCCATTCGCATTTCGTGATTTGGTAGTCTAAACCAAAGTGGTCAAGTCCACTAAATGTTGGAATGGATCCTCTAAGCCAAGCCAGTGAAAATGTTTAATCAAACTCAAGACCTAGGGCTTGATCTCAACATCTCTAGCGGGGATCAATATGCCAAGACGATCCCTCTAATTTGAAGGATCATAGAAATCCTTCAAGGATCGAGTGCCCTGACCATTCATTTGCTGGAACCATTCTTACATCTGCTACAACTAGTCCAATTGCCTCTGAAGCAGGTTTTGTTGGTTTGGATGTGGAGGTGGTGGTAGGTTGTTAGCCATGGTATTTGCTTGGCTGTAACTCAACCTATGCCTCTGAGAATGGTCTAAAAGTCCTTCCAATCTAGGGTTCACTGACATCCTTCCAAGCATGCACTAGAAGGAAGTTGGAAGGACGAGAAAAGAAGCCTTGTAGCAAAAGAAAACAACCTTGTCCTTAGGTAGGGTAGCCTAATGACCTACAAGCTCTCAGAACCCAACTTAAGACTAAAAATGATTTGGTCTACTCCTATTCGGTCAATCCAACCAGTTAGAGGGAGGAATTGGGGAGAAGGCTCTTCCCTTGTCTTTCGCCTCATGTTCCTTCGATACCGACAACTACTGTCGTTTGACGGTACTCCCCTAGCTAGACATCAGATGAATCGATAGGAGCATATTAATCGTAGATAATCTCAATCTAAGCCCCAAAGAGCAAGTCTAGTTCTTAAGGCCAACATCTACTTGATTTCAATTAGGCTTAGGATTGAGTGCGCACTAGAATGTGATGGTCCTTTAGTTGGGTTGTTCCCTTAAGAATTAGTTAATTTGTGTGTGCATAAGCAGGGTTTCCAAACAAGGTTATTTGGTGATTTGCCTTTTAGGGCTTAACCTTGTTTAGTAGCTTTTAGGATTCTAATTTCAGGTATCTTCAATCAAGTTTCAGTGAGGCACACTAGGTTTTGAAAGCATAGGTGAAGATATATTCCTTTAGAATAAAAAATTATGTGGAGTGCCTACTTTAGTCCCTAAAAATTAGATCCTATGGGGCAACTACTTGGTGAATTTGTTTTATATTAACAAGCGTGACCCAAACAGTTCAGTCAATTTGCCTCTTGCACCACTAGTTAAGGCACACAAAATGATTTAGCCTATTGTTGGAGGGATCCATCAAGCAGTTTTAAGTGTGCTTCATTATAGTAAGATCTCCTAAATAGCTCTCTCAACAAATAAAATTTATAACTTGAATATCTAAAAGAAGTCTGAGGTTGAACATAGGGAGCAAGTATTGCATTCACGCCCTAATCTCAATTAAAATATAAATGAGCATAGGAAATAAACCACAATAATGATATTCAATGAATACTAATCTATCACATTAAATATTCAATGTTGCTCAATGTATCTTGAGATAAAAAGAATAGAAAAGCCAAAAGTGGTGATTTATATCACCAACTAAGCCCTCTAAGCATGCATCACAAATATCTCAATTAAACCAAATAATCCAACAGTAATCAGACGTCTGGCTCTCAAGTCAGACGACTTAAATGTCTCTTGCTACAGTGCTTCTTCAAAGCTTTCTCTGCTACTCTTTCTTCTTCTTCTTAGCTTCTTTTTCCTCTTTTCTGGCACAACCCCTCTATTCTTCTTCTTTTGCTTTCCTTTCCTTCTGCCCTTCTCTTCTCAAAGCCTCTTCTTTCTTTTCCTCAAGGCCTTTTCCTTCTCAATGACTAAGTGTCGCACAAGGCCTGCAGGAGCAAAACCCTCCACTCCCCCACATTCTCTCTCCTTCCTTCCTCTCCTCTTCTCTCAAACAGCCGATCTTAATCGGGTATTCGGGTATGAACAGTAACTGGGTCCAGGGCTACGTGCGTGGGGTCACAGTCGAGGAGTGATAGGCTAATAGGTGGGTTGGGTCATGTGCGGGTGTAGGCGAGGACCTCACCGCCAAGTGTAAAGGCGAATAGCTGTATGCATAAAATCACTTTATTTGCTACAAAGTGCCCTTCTCCCACCAATGTGGGACTAAATCCAGTATGTGCAACAGAGATTGAGACATCTCCAATTGAAACAGTCTCTGGGGTTCACGCTCTCAATCAAGCACTTGGGAGTGGTCCTGAGACTTGTTCGCATGTCTTGGAGTGAAGACCTGAGGCTCGCATGGCCTCGAACACAAAGAACGAAGGCGGCAAGGATGACAGTGGTAGAGCTCTGGTGAAACCTGAGAATCATTAACACAGCCTCTCTACCACACTAAAAGAGTTCATAAGCATCTCCAGACCACAATGAGTGTGTGAGTGGTGGTTGTGTGGTGCAAGAGCATGTGTGGAGGTTGGTTGGTGACAGAGACGACGTGCGAAGGATGGGTTGCTAGATGGGGGGCTTGAGTGGTTGAGAGGTTGAAATAGGAGGGCTTTTGTGCAGATGGATGAGGCAGAGCTTGTGGACTTGTCGGCGAGGTGTTTAGAGGTGCGTAGCATGCGGAGGACCTTGCCGGAGGTGCGGTTGGAGGTGAAGACAAAGGTGGCATGCAGTGGTGTCGAGGGCTAATTTTTGGGTTTTGGATAGAGGGATATAAACTAATAACCTAACGAAATCAAACTAACCTACTCTAATTGGATGAAAGGGAGGATTTCCCATGCCAGTGGTACACTGGACGTGGGGAAGATGAAAACTCTGGTGATAGAAGCGGCAACGACAAAGAGGCATAGGTGGCGGCCATTGGTATTGTGATGCGTGGAAGAAGTTGAGGAAGAAGAATCCACCTGCTATGGTCTGTGAGGGTGGACGAAGAAGGTGGTTGGAGGAGGTCGTCGGAGCTCATGGAGCATTTGGCTGGAGAGGAGGGAAGGAGGTTTTCCAACCAAAAACAAGCTAAGGAGCACGACCTTGCAATATGGGTCCTTTTATAGGGCTCAGGGGGTCATTTCAAGCTTGGAATCCAAGTTTGAAAGCTTGAAGCTTTTTCCAGAATAGGAAAACTGAACCTTTGAAAGGTTCGCATGAGCTTTTGAGTCGGAATTAGAGCCCAATGTGTGGCTCAGATTATAGGGAAACTCTTTATGAATCTTCCTTCCAAATTTGGAAGAATTTGGCTGTGAAATTAGGGAGTAATCCCTGATTGAAAGTCACCAGTAATGGGTTTAGGAGTTTGAAGGCAGAGGGGACCTATTGGTGAAGAAGATGATGAAATTAGGGGGGTATTTGCAAGGATTTCAAATGTTAAGGGCATGTGTGAGAGAAAAGAGTCAGACTGGACTGGAATGCAAACTAGGTCAAGATGATCTCTGATTGGAGCCAAATTTTGGTATAAGCCTAATTTAGACCCAAGAAATCTGATGGTGAAGTCGGATTTAGGTTTTGACTAAGTTTGACTAGGTAATTTGTGTAAACACAAAAATTAGGGTAACTGTCTGTCTGAGACTCTGTTTTAAGTCAAATTAGGTTCAGATGGTCAAATCAAGGATACCAAACCTTAGAGAATATTTTTCTATGAATTTTATAAGGTTTAGGTAAATTTTGTCCTGACCAAAACCTCAGTAAATTAAGTAATTCTATTTTTAGGGTTTCAGATGTCCATTAATCCTCGAAATGTGTGAAAACCCATTTTGTTCTGCATGAACCCACTTATTAGATATTTATGAACATTTGACCTTTAGTTAACCCTTGGGAAACCCTGTGATTGCTCTACATTAGGATATTTTGTTAAAACTGTAGTTTTACCCTTGTTTTAATGTTAATCTCTTAGAATAAATATGCAGTGAATTAGGGCTCTTTAGCGATTATGTAGGAGCATTTATCAATTGATTATGACCAAATAAAGCTAGATATGGCTGATGATGGCGTTATCATCATACCCCATGCCTAACTTTTGCCAGTCCCTCAGCAAAATCTTATGGAATGAACTTGAATTCTAGACCATGCTTTGATGTTCAAAGTCCTGATTTATTCTTCTTTTTAGAGATTAGGTTAGAATGCTAATAGTAGGCCTAGAGTTACTCAAGTACCAACCAAGATCCAAACCTGACCAGCTTTAGCCTTAGTTTGCCTTGAAGGTTTCTAAGGCCCACAGAAACTATCCTAAGGTTCGTTGGACCCAGCGGTTAAAGCACCCGTGCTTGTAACTTGGTTAGTCCAGGTTCAGTTTGCAGTGCGTTTTTGTAAGAGAGAGGGATAGAAGAATTTTTGCATTTCTGGAGAGTTTTCTTTCTCTTTTTCTTTCTCCCACTGTTAATCCTCAGAGGGTCCCTGGCTTTCGATGCTTCGATAGCACTGCCCATGGCAACCCCCAGAACCCTGGCTTTCGACACTTCGAGATAGTGACACCAATGGTGTTCTGTAACTAAATTCAGGCCATGGCAATCAACATTTTAGGATAATCCCGCCCATGGCACCTGAATAAGCACAAGGTGCTTACATGCCCCCAGTAGGATATGTAGATATCCTAGGAGACAAGTACCGAGGAGACGATATGTTATTACGCATCTTCGAGGGGAATTTCCCTCCTCTCCGCACCAGGAACTCATCCAAATCAACTTGTGTCTTCAAGCCGCTCCTAATCTAGGTAGCTTTTTCATAATAGAACAAACGCTTTTGCATGATTTTGATTATTAAGAGCATTGAACCAGACTTGTGAGTGGATTAGGGTGCTTAGTTTACCGAGTCCCGCTAACCAGAGGTCAGTTAGCGAGGTCGAATACTCCCTAAGCCTTAGACCTAATACACAAGCTTTGCATTTTCCACAACCTCTTGAGGATTATCCAGATCCTAGTGGATACATGAATATTTAAGCCTAAACCCAAGAAAACTAAGATCAACACTCATACTAATCTCTTTATCTCTCTGTTATTTCATGACTTATTTTTTTTCTTTTGATTTGGTCTAGAACTTTAAGTAGATTTCATAATCATTTACTAATATTAACACTTCTTATTTCAAATTATTGCTCCTTTCTGACATTTAAAATCACCTCCCCTTTTCCTCCTCAAGAATGATATGCAATTAAGCTCACAAAACCTTCCTCTCCTTTCTCTATTTTTTATTTTTTTGGTTTTTTTAATATGTATTTTTTTGTGAGAACCCCTCAGAAGCTTTAATTATATGTGTTTGCACTTTAGCACCCTCCCATGCCTATTGCAATGTCCTCATTGTAAATTGGAGGGTATGAAATCAGCTTGGTTCAAAGGTTAGAACAAGGTTAACGGGTGGGTGAATGGGTTGGGATGACTGTTGTAGATGATTTCAAGCTCTAGTATGAATACTAAAGGTGGAGTCGACTGCTCTAAATTCTAAACTTTAAGTGTAGTATATGTGAAGTTCAAAAGGATAATCAGAAGGGTCTTAAGTTTTTGGAATGATGGGTTGCCTCTCGTTAAGTGTTAAATTCAATGCCTTCAGCCGAGCAGAAGATGATCATGGAGAAGTGGTCAAATCAGCAAAATTTTGTTGAACAAGCACCTTGATCAATAGCCTGATTGGTCCAACTAGGTGCTTGTTCAGATCTATAGGCTGATGATGCAACCCAATCAATCTGGTGGGTTGATGGGTGTGAATCAGTAGATGCAGAGCCCACCAGGTATTTTGTATCTCAGACAGATATGGCGGTGTGAATTTAGGGTTTAGCTAATTCCAATCAGCCTGGTCAAAGTGGGGATCCTCAAAAGAGAACGGATCTGCAGAGGATGTGAGAACCCTATGAGAGTGATCAGAGAAGGATGGGACGTGATTTGTAGTTTGATCGAGATCTGAATCCCGATCAAAATATGGAAAAGAATCATATGTGACCAGATCATAGAGAGGAGAATCAAAGTAGAAATTGATTCCGGTTGTGGGTCAAGGTTGGGATCAGATTTGAGAAGGTTTTGTATGTGCATGCAAAGAGGTGGCTTCTTTGAGAACTATATGTGTTGAGGCCTCCTCTAGAAAGGATTCAAAAGTAGGTTCTTCTAGGGAGTCCCCATAATGCTCATCAAAATCAAAGGTAAATGGTTGAAGAGTGCTTCTAAGATAATGAAAATCTGAGTCAAAAAAAGATTTGAACTCAGGATTACAGACACTCTTGGCACTTGTTTCTAATTCATGAAGATCAAAAAGGAATGATTCCATCTCAATGGAACCTGATTTTGAATCAATGATCTCAGGATTAGGGACCGCAGAGTCGAAAAATGGGTCATGGATGCTGAGGTCGTAGATTGGTTCATAATCATTGGGAAACAAAGGTTCTCCAAAATTAGAGTAGGATTAAAAATCATCGAAGAATTTGTGAGAGTAAGTTTCTGAATCTGATTCTGGATCGGGAGTTCCACCACAGAGAGAATCAAAATGTGTAGAATCAACAACCTAACTTGGATCTAACATAATTTCATATTCTAAGCTTAAAAAGGTGTCCTTATTAGGCATGGGCTCAGGTTCTTGGTTCCTAGGGTAGACCTAATCGATTCCCAACTCTTCCAACTCCTTGATTTCTGTATCATAGATTGGCGTGACTTTCGAAAAATCAATTTCTGTCTCTGAGGAGGTTGGAGAGGTGTAATCGTCAAATATAGGTCCTAAATCGTAATTCAGAGTTGAAATCTATGTCTCATCATATGGGGCCTCATAATCATCCCAATTAGGCTTAGATCTAGATTCTAGGTCAAAGGTAGGCATTGGGTCACTAGTATCTAGGCTAGGCTCTATAGGGATGTCAGAATTTCTCTCGAGAGTCACCTTATCAGAATAAGGGGTGGAATTTACACTCTTGAGAGGTTCTTTTTTAATTTCATCATCACAAGTGTCTGAGAAATCTAGGCTCGATGGACCGGCTTCAAGGTTTTCTAGGGCTGGTTCAGAATCGGGAACACCTACAATTGGATCCTCCCAACCCTTATCAAGATTAGGTATGTCAATTGTTATGAAGTTTGAATCTGAATTCATTTGGGTTAGTGGTCCATAACAACTATGATCGTCAAACCCAGGATTTGTGGATTCATGTTGATCATCAGAATTACTCCAAGATGTCTTCCTAACTTTTGACGAGTATGTTCGTTCAATGGTTCTATATAACTCATTTAGCAATTCTCCTTGTTTTTCCATGAGATCTTGGTGTTTGTCCAAAAGTGAAGGATTTGACCAACATTGCAGATACTCGTTGCTATGTAATGTCATTAATTCATTGGATAATGCTAAGAGATCATCCTGGGTCGAACCGTGTTTTATTTGTGTCCATGCTATTTTGAAATGGTTTAGAATTTGGTCTATTATTTTTATAAATTTATCCTTAATGTCCCTATTTAAGGCTTCATAATATTCTTCATAGTGTCTATAGGAAGCCTCAATCGTCTTATCCTTGATAGTCATTTGGGATAGGTTTCTTAATCACTTTTCCTAACATCTCAGGTTGCATTTTAAAATTAGGTGGTGGAATCAAGATGTAGAATCAAACTCAGGTTAGATTGAAGTTGATCAGATCTGAAAGAGATTCCCAAGAAGATCTTATGAGGTATCTTAGGTTAAAAACCTAATGACTTTCCTGTGTATGTGCTTTATAGAAAAGAAGAGGGACTAGATATTATTGGACCCAATCAAGGCACCAAAAGATTTTTGGGTGACTAAGGTTATTTTGAGGCAGATGATATCTCTAAATCAGAAATCCGTACACCTGAAAAATACCTAGGCAACCAGGAAGGGAGAGCCCCGCAAAGACCCCTACATGGTAGAGAGTCCCCACGGGTTACAGGGTTTCCCCCACCTGACCTTCCTTGTCACTGTAGTTCCAAGTAGACCGGAATGTAAGAACTTAAGACCTTAAGTCTACCAATTTTATTTCTAATTAGTGCCTTGAGTTTCACTTGATTAGAAGTTGATTTCACTTGTGACCTAATTTGGAGGTTGGTTGGCCTACAATGTAGGTCAACTTCACCTGACCTGCCCTAAAGATGGCAGAATGAAATCTAGGTCAAGACTCAGAAATCACCCTGAATTAACTCTCAGGTTATTAGGTCTACAATTTTTAAGGTTCAAGTGAAATTAGAGCTTGATTTTTAGAGTTCTTCTTGATTAGATCTTTTCAAACAAGGGCTTGGGTGGCACACACATGTAGGATGATTTATTCTCTTTATGCAGGAAAATGTATACTAACACCTCAAACCCTAATGTTAAAAACCTTAATTGGCTCCATTCCAAGTTCAATTTGTTCTTAAAATGTTTACTTTAGGCTTCAAGCAAAAACCGTGTTAGTCCAAAGTGAGTTAGAAATTAAGCATAGTCCCTAATAAGTACACGCAATCAAGGTAGGGAATTTCTAATCAGAATCGCTTCAAGCTTCAATCAGATATGAAAATTTTCGTAAATCAGGAAAACTTGCCTTTTAAATGAAAATTACTTTGAAAATAAGGCAAATGAATCCTAATCAGTTTTGTTTCCTTTTCTCTCTTCCAAGAATTAGGAGATTAGGGAAGAAGAGAGGTTACTTACCCTAGGAGAGTTTGTTTTGCATAGAAGATCACCTCGTGATGTACCTCGTAAAATCATAAGAAACAAATAGGGTAAGTCAGTGCTCAAATATAATCAAATAAAACAAAGAATAGCGATGAATTGTGCATTGCTCCCTACCAATGATGCCAAAATGTTAAAGGGATCTAGATAGGAGTTGCAAGTGTGTTTCATTGTAATAAGATATCCTAAATAGCTCTCTCAACAAATAAAATTTATAACTCGAATATCTAAAAGAAGTCTAAGGTCGAACACAGGGAGCAAGTGTTGCATTCACGCACTAATCTCAATTAAAATATAAATGAGCATAGGAAATAAACCACAATGATGATATTCAATGAATACAAATCTATCACATTAAATATTCAATGTTGCTCAATGTATCTTGAGATAAAAAGAATAGAAAAGCCAAAAGTGGTGATTTAAATCACCAACTAAGCCCTCTAAGCATGCATCACAAATATCTCAATTAAACCAAATAATCCAACAGTAATCAAACGTCTGGCTCTGAAGTCAGACGACTTAAATGTCGCCTACTACAGTATTTCTTCAAAGCTTTCTCTTCTGCTCTTTCTTCTTCTTAGCTTCTTTTTCCTCTTCTCTAGCATGGCCCCTCTCTCTCCTTCCTTCCTTCCTCTCCTCTTCTATCAAATAGCCGGTCTTAATCGAGTATTCGGGTATGAACAGTAACCAGGTCCAGGGCTGCATGCGTGGGGTCATAGCCAAGGAGTGATAGGCTAATAGGTAGGTCGGGTCATGTGTGGGTGTAGGCGGGGACCTCACCCCCAAGTGTCGAGGCGAATAGCCGTATGCATAAAATCACTTTATTCGCTACAAAGTGCCCTTCTCCCACTGATGTGGGACTAAATCCAGTCCTTCTTTTGTGTGCACAAAAGAGATGAAGATGTCTCCAATTGAAGTAGTCATTGGGGTTCATGCTCTCAATCAAGGACCTGGGAGTGTGTGAGTGGTGATTGTGTGGTGCGAGAGCATGTGTGGGGGTCGATCAGTGACGGAGACAGCATGCGAAGGATGGGTTGTTTGACGAGGGGCTTGAGTGGTTGAGAGGATGAAATAGGTGAGTGGTTTTGTGTGGGTGGATGAGACGAAGCTTGTGGACTTGTCGGCGAGGTGTTTGGAGGTGTGTAGCGTGCAAAGGACCTCATCGAAGGTACGGCCAAAGGTGAAGACAAAGGTGGCATGCGATGGTGTTGAGGGCTAATTTTTGGGTTTTGGATAGAGGGAATTAACCAAATAACCTAAGGAAACCTAACTAACGTACTCTAATTAGATGAAAGGGAGCATTTCCCACATTGGTGGTACACTAGACGTGGGCAACATGAAAACTTCGATGATAGAAGTAGCGATGATGAAGGGGCGTAGGTGGCGGCCGCTAGTATTGCGACGCACAAAATAAGTTGAGGAAGAGGAATCCACCCGCTATGATCTGTGAGGGTGGAAGAAGAAGGTGGTCGGAGGAGGTTGCTGGAGCTCGTGGAACATTTGGTAAAAGAGGAGGAAAGAAGGAGGTTTTCTAGCCAAAAACAAGCTATGGAGCATGGCCTTGCAATATAGGTCCTTTTATAGGGCTCAAGAGGTAGTTTCAAGCTTCGAATCCAAGCTTGAAAGCTTGAAGTTTTTGGTAGAATAGGAAACCAGAACCTTTGAAAGGTTCACACGAGCTTTTGAGTATTAATTAGAGCTCAATGTGTGGCTCAGATTGTAGGGAAACTCTTCATGAATCTTCCTTCCAAATTTAGAAGAATTCGACCATGAAATTAGGGAGTAATCCCTGATTGAAGGTCACCGATGATGGGTTTAGGAGTTTGAAGGTAGTAGGGACCTGTTGGTGAAGAAGATGATGAAGTTAGGGGGGTATCTGCAAGGATTTCAAAAGTTAGAGGCATATGTGTGAGAGAAGAGAGTCATGTTGAACTGGAATGCAAACTAGGTCAAGATGATCTATGATTAGGTCCAAATTTTGGTCTAAACCTAATTTGGACCCAAGGAATCTGATGGTGAAGTCGAATTTAGGTTTTAACTAAGTTTGATTGGGTAATTTGCATAGAAACCCAAATTAGGGCAGCTATATGTCTGAGACTCTATTTTAGGTCAAATTGGGTTCAGATGTTCAAATCAAAGATACCAAACTTTAAAGAATATTTTTTCTATGAATTTTAGAAGGTTAGGTGAATTTTATCCTGACTAAAACCTCGGTTAATTAAGCGGGTCTATTTTTAGGGTTTCAGATGTCCATTAATTCTCGAAATGCATGAAAACCTATTTTGTTCTGCATGAACTCACTTATTAGACATTTATGAACATTTGACCTCTAATTAAATGCTGGGAAACCCTTTGATTGCTCTACATTAGGATATTCTGTTAAAACTGTAATTTTACCCTTGTTTTATGTTAATCTGTTAGAATGAATATGTAGTGAATTAGGGCTCTTTGGCGGTTATGTAGGAGTCTTTATCAATTGATTATGACTAAATGAAGCTAGATATAGCTGATGATGACATTATCATCACCTATTTTGATTTCTATTCACTTATGTGTGTAATCAGTGTAGGTGCACTAGGTCTACATATTGAATTCCCGATTAAGTGACTGAATCAGACAAAAGTGGTGCACCTTAAGTGTTTGGGTGTTTAAGGTGTGTGAATTTTAATTGTATCCCACAATCAGAGAAGATTATTTTATTTTTTTGTATTTTTTTATATACTGGTGGGCGAGGTGGGTGGAGTGACAAACAAACAACATAATATGTCCTAAGGTTTATAAAAGCACCTAGGTCGATTTAGGTTTGCATTATTATGGTGGAAAAATGAATCTAATGGGTGGGTAGTGGGGATCAACTTATAGATTTTGCAAACCCACACTTTACTTCGATCTACTACCTTTGGCCTACCTCGATTGGGTACCTGCAAAATAGTAAATCAAAGAAAAGAGAGGTTAGAATATGTGTAAGTATAGAAAGAATACAGAAAAACATAGTCCATTGCCTCTCTGGCAACGATGCCAAAATGATAGGTCAAGAAAATTCATGTAAAGAAGTGGATTAGGGTTCTTAGAGAGAGAAACCTGCATTGTTGTATTTTTGTAGAAAAATCTGACTTATCAAATCATATTTATAGCTGGGATAGAGAGTCTCGAGTCAAACGTAGGGAGGCTATGTTTGATTTTAAAGAAATCCACGTTGGTTTTTTTTTTTTTAGGTTTTCCACCTTTTGTAATTTTTTTGGTATTTTATATAAGCAGGATAACAAGTTAGATTCTATCTAAATTAACTACTCTGTTTAACAAGTAATTAAAGCAAGAAGAGAGAGAGAGAGAGAAAGAGAGAGAGAGATGAAAAATTACTTCTAGATTAAAGCTTAAACAAGTGTTTATTACAAAATAATAGTAGAAATTTAAATCTATACTAGAAAGTAGTAAAAAGAGCAAGAAAATCCCCCTCGACAGCTGCTTAGAGGATGAGCTACTTGGACGATGCCTAGAAGAATGAGGATGAAGGCGAAGGAAGGGGAACAAAGCTTAGACGAAGAAGTGATGGGGCAGGGCATCGCCATCAAGGGATTTGCTTCCCGAAATGGTGGTGAGAGGACAGTAGTAGGAGCTCCACAAATAGGGATGAAAGAGAGGGATAAAAATTACTTTTAAATCCTAATGGAGCATTTTAGGCTTGGGACACAAGTTGGAGCTTAGAGGGGTATAATTAGCTCTATAGTGGGATAGGAAGAGGTTGGAAGGGATGTGGAGCAATGTGGGGGTCATGTCCTTTTTATAGTGGAGAATTAGGGTTGTGGTAAATGATTTCCCGCAATAGGCCATTAATGCAGTGTGTGGAGCACGGCCTACGCTCGTAGCCTCCACGCATGGTGCATGCATTGCGTGAGTAGCGTGCGAACAGCGTTGCGCACTGCTGGCAAACACAAGGAGAAACCGTGGCCATTGTATCACCGATGGAGGGTCTACATCACACACACGAGCGCGCTTCAGATGGCATGCATTATACATGAGATTGCATTTGTGATCACGCATATTGTGCACTTGAATTTGATCTTACCTCGCGGTAGAACCATCGCTACCTAATTTCCATCACATGTATATCATCGCACGTGGGCACACTTCCTCAGATTTGTGGAGCAATGTGGATGCATCAGTGTCGCAAGATTGAAATTGTGCGGCTGACTTTGGAGAGCAGGGCGAGCGAGGGGAGTTGTACGCCAAGTTTCAAGCGTGCGCCTCCACTTTAAAAGAAGCACGCATTTGCCATTATGCTGTGCTCCTTGAGGAACGTTCTCTGCCGTCAGATCAAGATCCGATGGTGGAGATCTTGTGAGAGCTCACCTTTATAGAGTGTGGATGTGCTAGAGTTAAGGCACAACATGGACTTTTCATGGCTGTTGGATTATGATCGAATGACTTAGGTCAATGGGCATGGCTTGTGATAGCATTGGGGGGCGGTTTGGGCAGTTGCGATGGCACCATCATGGCTGTCCATCTTCCTTTGTTTGTACAAGACACTATGGATGTTCGATAGAGGTGATTTTTACATCATTGGACTGTGATCGTTGCCCCGAATCCATTCGTATGATTGAATTTGTCATTTGGTGCTCAAATTTGCATCAACCTATCCCTTGGTCATTAATCTTCCTTGGATTGTAGATGATCTTATGAAGGTCCAATTGGGGAAATATGATCGTCGCTTTGATCACATCCATATATTTAAATCTTCCATCTAAAGCCCAAAAATGTGTCGCCTTATCCTCTAGCCATAAAAAATCATGAATTATTACACAATTTATACAAATTAATCTAAATGCAAGATGATGGATACTGTGCATTATTTACAATGTTAAATGCATCTACAAGCTTAAGAACATTCATAATTAGGCATTTTCACATGAAATAATGTAGACTTATTAGTGGATTTCTAGAGAATCTTATAATCAAGGATAACTCTAACAAATCTATGTTTGAGTCAGATTAAGCCTAACATCCAAGTATTGGATGTTTGGATGGGCTTTTGGATGTTTGAAATAAATAATAAAATATTTCCTAATTGATTCGTGAGGATTCTATTCTTACAATGCATGATTAAGGATATAATTTGCTTTAAGGATCCATTATTGGATGTCTGACTACATGTTCCAAATGTCTTGTATGGGTTAAGGACGATTGGAAGGAAATTGGATCAACAGATGCCTTTCAGTAGATTTTACTAAGGCTTTCTATTTGTGTTTTGGATGTTTGATACTAGTATCAGATGACTTAAAATAACATTTTAGACATCTAATGATTGTCTTAGACATATGATACTTAGATGTATTTTTTATTTGAATTGGGATTTAGTTATATGTTTTTGCCTAAGTGTTGAGAGACACTGGTAGGGATCTTATATCCAGTTGGGTGATAAATGGCAATTTATCATCATCCTTAGCATCCATTCACATCTATTTCCTAAAATTTTGTCAACTGCATTGCATTATATCATTACATTTAACATGCATGTGCATTTAGGGTTTGGAGCATACATTAGCATTTATTTCACAATATCTCATGTAGTTTCCATTTGATTGCCAAGGTTGAATGCATTGGAAATCAGAGAAACCCTGGTAGTATGGAAGGCACTTGGAACATTTGTGAAGACAGAAGCTCCAATAGTTGGACCCCAGCTCAACTCAGTTGGATCCAACTTAAATCTAGCTCCTACCCTACTCCCTCTCCACCTTAATGGCCGTTCACCTACATTAAAACCACCAACCATTGGTGCCTAAAATACACTCCTTGGCACCCTTTCACATGGCTCCAAGGAACTTCCTGACCATCTTCCTTGGCACCCTTTCACATGGCACCAAGGAAGCTTCCTAACCACCCTCCTTGGCACCCTATCACATGGTGCCAAGGAAGCTTCCTAACCACCATCCAATCCACCCTCCTTGTCACCGTTTCACATGGTGTCAAGGAAGCTTCCTAACCACCATCCATACTAGCCTATAAAAAGACCCCCCATCCTACCATTCAAACCATCCTTGGCAAGCAACAATTCTTCCTATCAAACACCTATAGCCACCATACATCCCATGTCCAAGAAAGGAGGAGAGAAGAAGATTAAGAGAGCAACTTACTGATACGTTTCTTACTCAACTCAGTTAATTAAGTTAATTTTATTTAATTAAGAGTAGAGAAAAGTAACTTAGGTTAACTCGAAATTGTGTCGGTTGTGTAGTATAGGGTCGAATTAACCTAACATTTTAGAAATTTTTTACTGGTTGAGTCCAGGTCGTTCGCTGGGAGGTATAATTCATTTTAAATTCACTAGTTATCTTTATTTTTCTTTTTAAGTATAGGAGGTATATTAAGTTAATTTTAAGAATATGAATTTTGCTAAAAATTGATTAGAATGGAATAACAAGCAAAATCCCATAAGAGAACATATTTACTCAAATAATTTACTTTATTAGCATGTAAACATGTTAATTTCCAATTTATTTAAGGAAATTAAGCCAATATAAAGTTCTTCTATTGAAACATGCCTTATTACAACATTTTAAAACAAGAAATTTAAAACAAATTCATTTCTTTATTTCTTCATCCTCTATCTCTCTCTTTTCTTCTTCATTCTTTCTCTCTCTCTCTTTTCCTTTTATGTAACCTTTATTTTTACTCTCTCTCGAGCTCTCTTTCTTTCTTCTCTTCTTCTGCTCCTTCCTTCTTCTTTTCCCTTAATCTTTTCTCCTTTGTATTCCCTTAGCTTCCTCAGCTTTCTTTCTTTAACACTTAATGATTTCAACACTTTAGCCCTTCTGCTTCTCCTTAGCTTTCCCTTAATATTTCCTTAAGCCTCCTCCTTAGTCTTCATAGTGCATGTTAACCTTCAACCTTTATGCTTTATCTTCTTCAACACTTAGTCTCTTCAGCATTTAGCCATCAGCTCCTTCATTCTCTTTTCTTTAGCTAAATCGGGTTTATTTCTTCTTTAACCAAAAATTATTTTTTATTTGTAGCGAGGTCCTTTTGGGGAAACACATCACCTTGAGATCAGGGTGGGACCAGACCCTACTCGGTCCTCGCCTGATTTCAATTATGGTTCGATTTCGATTTATTTTTCGATTCACAGATTCGAGCTAATCCTGCTCAACCGCCTCCCAAGCCTCGCCCTCCCAGGGCCACATTTGCACATGCCCACTTAGGCACACACCCGCAGGCACATACATGCCCGCACACACACACACATGCTCATAAAGGTCAGATGTTCAGATCACTCCAAGCGCTTGACGACTAAATAGCTCATGCAACAAATTCCTTTTGTTCCCATGCGCCTGCTCGTGGTTTACCGATGTGGGACTACGTTTCCCCCCTCCAGACCCGACTTCAATTGACAATATCTCCCTACTCTGAGCTCCATTCCAAGCGATTCAAGGCTTGTTGGAACGCTCTAAGGTAGATCTACAAGGTTGCAGGGTCAATTTTAAGCTAAGAGGATGTTTTCCTCTTCAATTTGAAAAGTGAATCTAGGGGGTTCCTACAAGTAAAAACTACCTGGAAATGGTTTTAATCTTCACAAAGTCCACAAATGGACTTCCCTCTCTCAGTAAAGGTCTAAATAGGTTCTGCATATGATTCCGCAACTATAGGTTAAGGTTTTGAAGCTCTTAAAGCTTCAGGAACAATAGAGAAGCTTGAAGCTTCTCTAAAAGCTTTAGAGATTGAAATTTACAACTCTGAAATGTGCAACAGACACTTAAGAACAAATCTGATCAATTTCAACAAGTTTTAAGTGTTAAAACTGACTAATCTATGCAGAATTCAAGATCAAATTTCATCCAAATGACACTGGCATCAGTTTGGGTTCGAAAATAACCCAAATTGATAGGTTGTGAATTCCTAACAAAATACATGTTTGACCTCAATTAACTCTCTCTCAGATCATTCAACAAGATCTCAGAAATAATTCTAACTCAATTCCTCAGATCGAGCTCAGAATCAGAAGTTCCTCCTCTGGTTTGACTGAAAGGCTTAAAATTTGACTTTCTGATTAAAGCCTTTTCTTAGGAAATTAAAACCTCAAATAAGGTTCTTTCAACATCAGGAATTCATTCAGCCTCTTAAACAGATGTGTAAACCCTAGAAATTAGAGTTCCAAGCTCGCTTTTTGAGCTTCTAATGTAGTCTATTCGTCAGAGTATTTGAGAGGCTGTTTCACCGATTTGAAGGCATAATTGACTTCAGTGCATTACACTGAAGCCTTTGAATCCAGCAAGTGCCTCTATAAGTCTTCTGTCACACTTCTCCAACTCCACCAGAGTTGGAGAAGAAGAAAGTCCATCTATGACTCCAGATGTTAAAATTCCAAATAAATGATCTCAGAGTAATCAGTAAACTTTAATTAGCCAATCTGGAGCTTTTCATCAACTTTTGTAGGCTGAAGCTCAATTTTGACTCTCTGGAGCTCGCCGGAGCTTTGGTGAGTCCAGAATAAAATGAAAAGTGTGTACAGAATGGTAAAACATGCCATTTTTAATCTGCAAAGGTTCCTGATGTTGCAAGGAACCTTAGGGACTCAATTAATTCTCCATTATCTCATTAAAGTAAAGATTTAATAGTAAAATTCATTTTTCATAAATCTGAATTGGATTAGGCTCAGGACTTGTTTTCCCACTCAATTGAGTGGAGGAAACAAGTCAACAGATACTTGCAAAGATAAATAAATACATAATTTATAATTTAAACTGTTCCTGAGCTGCCATTGACAGCAAACTTAAGAACTTAGATAAAATTAGGATTTTAAGTTATATACAATAATTAATCAAATTAAGATGATATTTAAAATCCTTTAGTGATGAGTAAATGATGGAGGATCCATTGGATGTGAATCTAAGCCAATCACTACTGCCATGGACAGCGACAGTAGTCGGTGGAGGTGAAGGTGAATTAGGCGATTAAGTGATCAAATTAGTGTTTAAATGTGATAGAAATGATGGTAGATGAAAGACGAAGGTGATCAGCGAGCCTAAAAGACGAAATTAAGGCTTTGGCGTGCTCAAGGAGCTCGCCGGAGTCGGAGAAGATGAACATTTGAAATCTAAAATTACAACTAACTACTTACCTAACTACCTAAACTAAACTACCCTACTCCTACTCCTACTCCTAATCTACCATTACCTGGACGAAGGGGTCAATAGGGTTCCGCTGAAGGTTCATAGCAGACGACGAAATCAGAGGGTGTAAGAGGAAGATCTCCGGTGGGCAGATTTGGATGGAGTAGAGGATTCCTTGGTTGTCGCCTGTATCCAGAGATGCGGCTGACCTTGGTGGATCTCCTCAGCTAATCAAGATGGATGGAGGAAATCGGAGAGTGGTGTGGAAGGTTGCCGGAGTTACAGAGAGAATAGCCTATCGAAGTCGGCTGCAGTGTTAGAAGAGGGAAGGGAGCCAACTTGAGAGAAATCAGAGGGTTGAGGGGGTATTTATAGTGGTTGGTGACGAAGAGAGTGGCAAGGTTTGGACAAAGAAGCTTGAGGATCTTAACCTCCGACATCATCTCCGACGACGGTGAGGTTAACTCCCACCATAAATTAGGATTTTCGAGTAATCCAGACTGGTGGATAAAGATGGAGTGGTGAGCGCAAGCTCTAAGAGCTTGGAGAAGGAAGGATGATGTCGGCAGGGCGGTGATCACGCGGTGGAGTTACTCTCCGTCGTCAGCCATCCATTTAGCTGAAGAAGAAGAAGAAGGCGATAGGGACTTATATGCAATGAAATTTAAGGACCCATGTGAAACTTAAGGACCCGATTGCAATGAGTTTTAGGGACCAAAATGTAAACCCAGGTTTTAAAGGTTTATTTTAACTTAGATCTTTTTCAACCTTTTTATATATGTTAGTAAATAAGGTAATTATTATGTTTTCACCTTGAATTTACATTTTTGACCTTTTTAAGTTAATTTATTAAATTAAGTACAGTTACTTAAGTTATTATATACTTAGGTATACATTATGTTTAAGTTATTTAACTTATTAATTAAGGGAGTGATTAATAAGATTTCGAGTCCAATTGTTAATTAAATTGTTAATAATGTTTATTGAATGATAAAATATCATTTTAAACCTATTTTAAGGTCCTTTTCTATATATCCCTTATTTCATAATTGACCCTTATAAATTCAAAACCTTAGCTAATTAACTAGGAAGACTAGTTAATTAGGGGTAATTAAAGATCATGATGAGCCTCTCATCATACCCCCAAGCCAAAGTTTTTCTAGTCCCTAGCAAAATTAACTAAGACTATGATGATTTACAGCACTTGGGTTTAAATTATTATAAATAGTAACTATGTAGAGGAAAGCTTATGTCAGAAATTTTTATGTTTAATATAAATGATTAATGTACAGAGCATATGGGAAATTTTTCTTACTTAGACTTATACTTATAGCATTTTCAAAACACACTTAAAATAATTTGTTAACAAGAATTTTATTCAAAATTAGAATTCTTCAAAAATTACTTAATCCTTGTAACTATTCTTAACTCAAATTAGAATACAAAGTGTTTTAAGGAAACAAAACTTAAAGGTTGAGAATTAAATTTTAACTCAAGAACTCAATAGAATTAAGTTGATCATTTGTTTATGATATTTGACTTTTACCAATATAAGTTTAAGCAAATTAACCAGATACTCATTATTAATCAACTTAGAGTAGTAAATCTCTAATTTACTAGCCTACAATACTAAAGAACAACTTCTAGATCTAGGATTTTGTCAATTCTTCTCCTTTAGGTCTCAACTTAAAATCTTCAAAACCCGATTTCTTAGGCTTCATTGCCCAATACCAAGGTTTAGTAGCTATGATTTTAAAACATCTGTGCTTTGTGAAGAGATTTGTCCTAAAGGCATCCAAAGTTGCAAAAATCCAAATCTTAAGACATCAATTTCCAATCCCAATTATTCCAATTCAAGCCTTTGGCTTGGCCTTACTCAGGTTTGGTTGCTTTCTCCTCACCATTTTTCTATCCCGAGGTCAACACTGTTTGTGTATATCTCCCCGGTGAACCACTAGGTCTCTTATTCCTAATATTTTTATCTCCATTTTTTTTTACTTTTTCTATAGGTTAGAATGCCCATTTGTAGCGAGTTGTTCTTTTTATTTCATAGAAGGAAGGGTAGCATCCATTTGTATTAAGATGCTTTTATTTATTTGTGAAAAAATTGCATAAGCACCCTTTTGTAGCGAGGCACTTAACTGCAGGGTGTTTTATTTGTTATTTTTTTCTTTTCCCCCTTCTCATTTTTCTTTCTTTATTCTCTAAATCCTTCTTCTAGGTGAGTGGCACATCATTCACCCATTCAAGAACCGCCCCGTGGAAATCCTTGGACTAAAGAGGATTCAAAACTAATCTCTTAACCTCTGTGTTTTCGCGGTCTCAGATACCAACAAGACAATTCTATGTGTGTGAATTTAGATGTTTAGGTTACTTAACTCTCAAAGCAAAGCTTGAACAACAAAGCCCTTCACTCTCAGGTTCTTCAAACTCTTAGTTTCCTCCTATAGGATCCGTCAAGATAAAATTTACTAAATCTAGTTATTTATCTTTAGCCTGTAAGTCTTGTAAACTAAAATTCTACTAACTCTCTATTTAATTAACTCTGAATATCTGGTCTTTTTACTTAACTTTATGATAAAATTAAATTTTCAAAAAGCAAAAGGATTACTTAATCTAATTGATTAAAAAGTTATAATTTAATTCCAAAACTTAAGTTTAAATCTTAATACACTTAGTTTCTTAATTCAAGGTAAGAATGGAAAAATAAATCTTAAAAAGATTTAAAAGATTCCTAATTCAAATAAAATCTTGTTTCTCTTTTAAAAAAAATAAAAGTGTGTTTTTACAAAATGTTTAAAGTAAACATCTAATTAAGAATTGAATGCTCCTAAATATCTATATATATTCTATATACATTTTAATTTCTGACCTAAAAGAAAATTAAACTCTTAATAATAATATATATATTTTTTTCTTTTCTTCTTTATTTAAACTGAATATAACCCTCTTATTATTTTTATGAATTTTATTTTCAAATTTTTGTATTTATATATTTTGATTTTTATGTATATAAAATTTTTCAATTTTTATAAATTTTTTAAATTTTTTCAAATTTTTATGATTTTTTTTAAAAATTTTTTTATCATGTTTGGAATTTTTATTGTTTTAAATTTCGTGGATATTTAATTTTTATGTGTTTTTTTATATTTTAACCCACACTTAAAGTGAAAATTTCACTTCGACACCCCCCAAGCCAAAATTTTACAGTGTCCTCATTGTAAGAAGGGTGAAAAGATATTACACTTCATTTAGTATAGGGTAATGAAAGGAGTCGAATAGAGGAGATTAAAAATCTTTGTGCGGACGATTTCAATTCTGACCAAAGGTCAGGGTGGTCAGTTGGACTAAATGAAGGTAATTAGTGAAATATGAAGTGGAATTTCAGAGTGTGTAGAAGGAAATCAAAAAGGTAAAAATAAGAAATAGCTATGTACAAGTGCTAAGTTTTACACCTTCAGGTAGGCGTAAACCCTAGTAAAAAACTCCTAAAAAGAATAGGTATATGGTAAAAAAAGAGTTATGAAAGAATTGGATCAAAAAAAGAAAATAGATTAAACCACCCAGTCAAAACTCGTCCAGAGATTGCCTAGAATAGATCTTACAGAACCAAAATCAGATTCTCGTGAAAAATCTTAAAAAAATCACAATTAATCTCATGAGGATTAGATCTGATTTAGGTTGAGATGTAGAATGTTAAAGATTAAGGCAATTTAAATGTTTCTACCAATTTTAGAAGATTAGCAGAGTCAGTTTTTAATTTTCAGTAATATGTGGGCCATTTTGACACAAAATAGGTTGCTGATGCAAGTTTGGTGGATTATTTTCAGGAAGTATGGAGGACGGGTTATGATTAGAATTAAAGGCCTGATTAAGGAAATGGACTTGGCCTTGATTTTGTCTAGGATTTGGCAGATTCCTAGGATTTGGAATTGGCTGAGATGGAAGGGTACCTGACTGATGAGACTCAGCCAAAAGCATGGTTTGATTTCGTAAATCAGCCAACTCTACCTTACATTGCCTATGGATCTCAGCGAGAAATTCAGCATTTTGTTGCTAACTCTCTGACACATCTCTTAAAATCTGGTCTAGCTGTGTATCTCTAATAGTCCTAAAGTAATTCTGCATACTCATAGGATTAGGCCTTAAATTTGATTGCTGAGGAGGCAATGGAGGTGAATTAAAATGGGTCTGATTTGGATAATTTGGTCTTTGATTTTGATTTTGATCAGCCCAAGAGAAATTTAGGTGGCTTCTCCATCCAGGATTATAGGAATTTGAATAAGGGTTTGGTCTTGGATTGTTTTCCTGGATGGCGTGTAATCCTAAAAGATATGGCATGTTTTCTGCAACAGGAAAGGGTGGGGAAAAGGGTGGGTAAGATTGTGGGACAAAGGTCCCTCCTTGGGTTGGTGAAGGAGTAGATAGAAAACCCAAGGAAGATGGATCTCTAGAATCCAAATTATTCATAAATTCCCTCCCCGTGGGAATTTGCGAAACATGTGAATACGCGGGATTCGTAGCAAGTAGAGGCTTAAGAGTCTTCATTGTGTTTTTGACCTCGTCAAGATGCTTTGCTATGATATCGACTTTGTCCAGTTTTCTGCAATTATCTCTAAATCCTTTGAATTGGAAGGATTACCGATCTCGTGAATGCTCGTATGTAGATTTTGATGATTCGTGTTTGCGCCCCACGTAAATTGCATGTGTTATTGATCAAGTTTTTCGCCATCCCTTCAAATAATTCTGAGGCGGATTCTGCGTCGCGATTTAGAAAATTCCCTCCACAAGAGGCATTGACTAGATTGCGAATGCCCTCTTGTAAACCATAGTAAAAGATGTGCATGAGTTACCAACGAGGGATGTCATGATGTGGGCATTTCCTTTGCAATTCATGAAAACGTTGCCATGCTTCATGAATTGGTTCTCCTTGGTTTTGATTGAAAGTAGTAATAGCTCGCCTTAAAACATTAGTTCGACCAATAGGAAAGAATTTCTATAAAAATGCGGATTCGAGTTCAGCCTAAGTTGAGATTGGTCTTGCTACAGTTCTATCCCAATAAGCAGCTTTATCTTTAAGGCTAAAAGAGAACATTTTCATTAGTAGGATTTCCCTATTTTGATTTCGAGGTTCAAGAGTTTGAGATAGATTCTTTAGATCTTCAATATGTTGAAATGGATCCTCGGATGCAAATCCGTGAAAGTGGGGGATTAGACTTACGATGTTTGGCTTTAATTCAGGATCATTCTCCCCAATAGGAGTCCTAACATTAGGCTCTACTTGTGCATTAGATGGGTTGTAATAATCTATAAGTAGAGGCCTTGGACGAGGAATCGATAAATCAGGAATTTCAAAACCCGCCTCAGGTTGAGGTGGAGGACGAGTTTGAAGAGTCTGTAAATTGTTTAGGGCTACTATTAATAAATTGATTTGTCTAGTTTGCTCAAGCATCCTGAGGTTCTGGTTCAGGAGCACCTCATGAACATCAAAAGGCGGCATCTCCTCCTGACCAGAAGAAGAAGGGATCTCGGGATTTAGATTCTGCATTTGATCCATAGAAGTGGATTTACTGATCAATAGATTCTGCATCTCCTCCTGAAAGTACTAATAGCTTGCCTTAAAATTAGGCTTTTAAGTTATATACAATAATTAATCAAATTAAGATGATATTTAAGATCCTTTAGTGATGAGTAAATGATGGAGGATCCATTGGATGTGAATCTAAGCCAATCACTACCGCCATGGACAGCGACAGTAGTCAGTGGAGGTGAAGGTGAATTAGGTGATTAAGTGATCAAATTAGTGTTTAAATGTGATAGAAATGATCGTGGATGAAAGAAGGTGATCAGCGAGCTTAAAAGATGAAATTAAGGCTCTGGCAAGCTCAAGGAGCTCGCCGGAGTTGGAGAAGATAACATTTGAAATCTAAAATTACAACTAACTACTTACCTAACTACCTAAACTAAACTACCCTACTCCTACTCCTAATCTACCATTACCTGGATGAAGGGATCAATAGGGTTCCGTCGAAGGTTCATAGCAGACGACGAATTCAGAGGGTGTAAGAGGGAGATCTCTGGTGGTCGGATTTGGATGGAGCAGAGGATTCCTTGGTCGTTGCCTGTGTCCAGAGACGCGACTGACCTTGGTGGATCTCCTCAGCTAATCAAGATGGATGGAGGAAATCGAAGAGTGGTATGGAAGGTCGCCGGAGTTACGGAGAGAATAGCCTATCGAAGTTGGCTGCAGTGTTAGAAGAGGGAAGGGAGCCAACTTGAGAGAAATAGGAGGGTTGAGGGGGTATTTATAGTGGTTGGCGGCAAAGAGAGTGGCAAGGTCTGGACGAAGAAGAAGCTTGAGGAGCTTAACCTCCGGCATCATCTCCGACGATGGTGAGGTTAACTCCCACCAAAAATTAGGATTTCTGAGTAATCCAGACCGTGTGGATGAAGATGGAGTGGTGAGCACAAGCTCCAAGAGCTTGGAGAAGGAAGGATGATGTCGGCAGGGTGGTGATCGCACGGTGGAGTTACTCTTCATCGTCAGCCGTCCATTCAGCTGAAGAAGAAGAAGAAGGCAATAGGGACTTATATGCAATGAAACTTAAGGACCCATGTGAAACTTAAGGACCCAATTGCAATGAGTTTTAGGGACCAAAATGTAAGCCCATGTTTTAAAGGTTTATTTTAACTTGGATCTTTTTTTTTTTTTTGAAACAGAACTTAGATCTTTTTCAACTTTTTATATATGTTAGTAAATAAGGTAATTATTATGATTTCACCTTGAATTTACATTTTTGACCTTTTTAAGTTAATTTATTAAATTAGGTAAAGTTACTTAAGTTATTAAATACTTAGGTATACATTATTTTTAAGTTACTTAACTTATTAATTAAGGGAATGATTAATAAGATTTTGAGTCCAATTGTTAATTAAATTGTTAATAATGTTTATTGAATGATAAAATATCATTTTAAACTTATTTTAAGGTCCTTTTCTATATATCCCTTATTTCAAAATTAACCCTTATAAATTCATAACCTTAGCTAATTAACTAGGAAGACTAGTTAATTAGGGGTAATTAGAGATCATGATGAGCCTCTCATCACCTACCCACTTCCTTGGTGCATTCTTCCTCTTCTCTCTCCTTCCTTGTGCCACACGAAGGAGCAAGCTCTTCACTAAGGAGGACGGCCAGGTAGGAGGAAAGAGGGGTGAAGTATGCCTACTACTAAGAGGAGAAACTCAAGGAGCTAGAAGGAAGTCTTCTTCAAGTCTGGGAGCCACCATTCTTGGAGAGAAAGTTGCCTCAGCTACTTGGGAGAATTTTCTATCTTTTATTTTGTTTCATTTCAATTCCTGTTAAGCATTCATCTACCTAGGGATTAACTAAGTGGAACCTCTGATTAGTTGAGCTCCCTAGGTACTTTGTAAACATTTATTCTTAATAGAAAAGTGCCTTTCTTCATTCTTGAATTTTCAATTTCAAGTAGCAGCTTTATTTATTTTGGTGCATCACCTCTCTCTTCTAATTACCCTAGGCACACTTGCCTAGGGTGAGCTTAGAAGAGAAGACTTCTCTTGTCACTTAGGTTCAAGTTGTTTGGCGTAATTTCTTTAGCAAAGTTCTATCTTCGCATTCGTATCTCGCTTTTTTCCAAACAAAAAAATTTATAAAAATCAAAATACAAAGGAGAAGTGTTGATTTGAGAGGCTAGAGACAGAATCACTTATATGCCTAACAAATTGGTCTCCTTGGAAGACCATAGATACCACCACTATCTAGGAATATAAATTTAAAAGCTGATCGATTTTGCATGTTGCAACCACATTAAAGGCCCCATTTATACAACCGTGCAAATCCCGCATCATTGGGGCAGTTTTACAACTCTTCTAGAGTCAACAAAAGAAAAAATTACTACTCTTGATAGATGTATTATTATACTTAAAATGCTTAACATATGCTAGGAACTAGGTTAACATATTTCATTTCGGATGTATATACTACATTATACTAACCCTTGCATAATCAGATCCATGCATACATAAATTAGTTTAATTACATATTTATTTATTTATTAAACACAAATAATGTGCATTGGGTAGTTTGGGTGTGGTGTGCAGGGCTCCAAAGGCATTGGAAGAGAAGAAACATCATAGGTGGGGCCAAAAATGCAATTATGGTAAAGTATAGGGACTTGAGTGAAATTTGTCCACCCATCGATCCAAGGCCTTATTCTTGAAGAAATATAAGATCCTACAGACATCTCTGCAAAATTCCAGCAGAAACAGACATAAATTACTTAACTTCTAACAGTTTATACACGGCCAGCATGTGAAGAACACATTTCACATGCATCCCATGCATGCCCTAGTGAGCGTGTTTTCACGATAGAAAATAAGGGTTTTGGAGAACTCATCGTCGTAGTTGCAAAAATCGCTACCAAATAAAATTTATACTGAAACTTAAGATGAGGCCCAGGCCGAGCACAAAGAGGCGAACGTTTGGTTTTGTGAAATCCATGCTTTCGATTTTATTTGTTTTTGGTGTGTTTTTATCTTTTATCATTTTCTTGGTATTTTAATTGGGTAAGAGATCAGGTCGACGAAACTTTATCGAACTAATCTACTTGCAAAATAAGAGGGAGAGAGAGAGAAACAATCACATATATTTTCAATATAAATTTGCTATGGATAGAAAAGCAGAAAACTACACTGGAAAGCAAATAAAAGATAGAGAGATGTGAAGAGTCCCCCTCGATGGTGGCTTGGAGGATGACTCGCTCTAACATTGCCTGGAGGAAGGAGAATGATGACAAAGGAAGGAGGATGGGGCAAGACGGTGTCACGGCTAAGATCTTCGTCCTGAAGGTGATGAGAGGACGTCCACGGGATGCTCCACGAATGGGGGTGAGAGGCGGGAAAAAATGTTTAATTTCTATTCTAGAGGAGAATCTTGGGCTTGGGACAAGCTTTCTCTAGAGCCTTGGAGGTGGTGACGGAGAGAAAGGAAGAGATGAAGAAGAATGGGAGTAGGGGTCCTTTTATAGTGGAGGAGAAGAGGCTTGGTCGTTCATGGGTCAACAACGACATCAAAGATGCCACTAAAACTCTGCCTCAAATGTCACTGAAGGTCCCTAACCAATGCATACACCCGCGTGCTGACAACTGTGCTCGCACGCCCACTTTCTCGCCATTAGATGCTCGATCAACCGTAACGATCACGTGAGGATCACGCTCCCTGGATCGCATTGGATCGTGTGGGTGTATCCATGACCATCCATTGCGCCACGTTATCGCCTCTGCTGCCATATGATTGGAATTGTGTGGTAGAATTTCATGCCCACCCTTTCAACACGAATTGAACATGCATGTGAGGTCTCCATCGTCGTCCCCACATTGAGAGTGGCGGGCGTGACCGTTGCAACACACGCTTGGATTGTTGAGCTGATGATCGAAGTGGCACGAGATCTTAATCGTTGGATGGAGATCCAATGGTCGAGAATCAGAGTTGATGAGCTCCTCAGACGAAACGGGCGACATGTCTTGCGTATGGCCATTGGATGGGCATCCAACGGCCCAGATTGTGCAGAACATGTGCTTTAGAAGTTGAGAGAATGTTTTGGGTGACTTTAGGTGACTCAAATGGTGCCACATGGTGCCATCTGGACCATCCAACTTTAGATGCTTGTAGGTGGCTCCACGGATGTCGGATTTGGTCAATGTTTGCGTCGTTGGGCTGGGATCGTCGATCCGAATCATCTGTGTAGTTGGATTTGTCGTTTGAAACTCTGAATTATGTCACCTAGGCCTTTAGTTGTTGATCTTCCTTGTACTGCATAAGGTGATACGGGATTTTGATCAAGATGATTTTGGAGGTGTTGGACTCCAATCATCCTCTTGATCAGATCCGTACAGTCGGATCGGCAATTCGTGACCCTGAAATAAATCTTCTTCTCTCCTAGCCATAAAAGGACACGAATTAACCTAAACTTTATACAAACTATTTTAAATGCAGAATGTTGCATGCTTTGCGATATTTATACTATGGAATGTATATCTAAGCCTAGTAACATTCATAAATAGGCATTTTAACCTATATGGATGTATCTACATCATGCCCCCATGCCTATCTTTTGCTAGTCCCTAGCGAGATCAAACTAAATGCTATGTATTAAAATAGAATTAGGACTCGACTGCTTAAGGCATTAATTGTTTATTGACAAAAGGAAATTTCAACTAAGGTCTTAAACTACGAAGACTCAACAGTGCCCTGGTGCCTACCAAAATGCTGACCGCCCAAGTCCTCACCTTATTTTCAAAAGGGAAGATACATTTTTTCTTTTTTGTTCTTTTCTAATTTTTTTTTTATTTCTTTTTAATTTAGAGTTTTAGCATAGCTTTCTACAGCTACCCAAACCACCCAAGACTTGAACAAAACTTCATGTTCTAAGCATCATTGTGAATGTGATAGACTCACTAGGCGGCCATTAAAATTAACTTCAGGTTTCTACAACCCTAAGTGACCTTAAGAGTTTATGCCTAGAGGTTTATGTTTCTAATCAGTAGCTTTCTCTCTAATATTTTTAAATTTTTATGGGGTCAACACAAGGGCGAACCCAGTGTATATCTCTCTGATTTATTCTACTTCCGCACTTCTTCCCTAGGTGTCTTGGGAATTATTTGTGCATTTTTATAAGCTGAGCTTTGGATAACTAACCAATGTACTGTTATCCATGATAACTTTCCAGCCATACTCTTCTGGTGAAGTGTCATTTATTTTTTTCTCCTTTTTCTTTATTATTATTATTTTTTTGTTTGAGTATATATTTTCTTTTTCTGAGTAGGTGGCTTCCTTGATCTAAGATTTACCTAAAGGCTGTAGAATGAGTATAGTTATGTAGCTAGGCTCTAGACAACTGGCCAATGGACTGTTACTCACAACAACTTGCCAGCCATACTACCATAGAAAGTTCATTGCTACCTAATTTTCAAAAAAACCATTGAAAAGTGAGTCAGTGCAAATAGTGTGTAGATACTTAGACTTCAAGTTTCCTCAAATCAGAGGGTGAGTTGATAAGTCACATACTTATCACCCTAATTCATTAACCAAATTAAAGTAAAATTAATGTGGCAAGGACTCGAGAACAGGTCCACATTTTAGTAGACACTCGGGCTGATTAAGCCTGAACACTTGAAGAGTCTAAGTGTTCAGGTCCTAAAGTATCATTTCCTAAAATTAACAACTCCTATTGCCTAAGTTCTCTTCTCCCAATTCTAATTTTTTATGAATTTATGAATTTTTATTTTTTTTAAGAAAATAAAATAATTTCAGAACTAAGTATCCACCCCTTACTACTTAAATAATGAGGTATGAAAAGGGCAAAATAAATAGAATATCACTTGAATTTCATGAAAATCTGGTCAGCTCCGCAGAGAGAAAGGAGTATACATACATGCTAAGTTTATTGCCTTTAGCTAGGCATAATTTACAAACAAAGAGAAGGTTAAGAATTCACAAGTATGGGTCAAGATCATAATCAAAAGATTAATCCTTAAACCCATTAGCAAAAGATGTCCACAGATGTGGACCAGAATATGATGCAGACCCATTCCCCAGGGTCGAGTGGTTCTAAGGTTCTGGATGAAAATCACCCAGAACCAAAGATTGTTGTGCTTGCGGGGTCAAGCCTACAATTTTGTGGTGTGCAACCCAAGTCTAAAATGTCGAATACTAGGCAGATCTAATTCACTAGGTTCAGATTTTCACTTAGAGTTTGTCTCAGAAAGATAGTGAATTGTTATGTACTTAGGTTGCACATCCTCAAAGTCAAAAATATCATAGGGGTCCTGGTAGAAGGTTGGTGGCTTCAGACACAAAGAAATCCTTAGATCAAGAATTCTATTTCCCCCGGAATTCACTTCCCATAATTTAACTTCCAAACTCCTCTCCTCTAAAATCAATATTTCTGGGACCTGCAAATCGTTGTACACCCCATCAAAGATATCCAAGTCAAACAATCGTGGTTGAATCAGAATTGACTTAGATTCAATGATTTTTAAATCAAAATCATTCATCTCTTTGAGGTGTGTTTGAAGATTAGGGCTACCGATTGGATCATCTATTATAATAGGATAAGAATCCTCCATGTCAACCCCAATTGGATCATAATCCTCAGTTATCAGGTTATCAAATGGTTCACGATGCTCCTCGAGCCCGTTTGTCTCACTAAAATCATTTTCCTTAACTTCAAGTGAGACTTCACTAAGAGATTCCTCACCCTCAGAATTAAAGAATCCTTAATCCTCATTTGTATATGTCTCAAAATCATATGTTGTTCCTTGGTCAATAGAGACATTTTTCCTCACTCCTTGGCTCAGGGATCTCGGTTGAAAAAATCACATCATCCTCGATTGGTTGCTCTAACCCAACCTGGTCATCCTCGATCTCAGAAAATGTGTCCCCCCTAATAGGCACCTGAGCAGGTTCAGATAATGGCTCTCCTGAATGGGGTTCATCTTGGGAATCATCCCAAGATTGGACTAAGGCAACCACAAATTTCATCCTCAATCTTGATAATTTCCCAAGTAAAAACTCACTTGGGCCCTTATCCTTAACACCTTGGAGCCAATCCAATAAATAACTATTAAGCTCATCAATCATTTTGATCATAGGCTCCAATGCTTTAGTGCATGGTATTGGCTGAGCTTCTAAAGATTGTATAGTGTTCCTCTAGTTAGCCAACACCCTGTCCTGGACCTGGTTCACGTGAACCGAATGGTTCAGTTCAGGGGTGGATGTGTTTGGGTTAAAACTAAGGGACTCAATAAATTGAGGTTCTAAGGTTCCTCCTTGATAGTAGGTCATTTCGAGTTGTTCAAAGAATGGTGGTGACCTATATTCAGTATAATCCTGGGGAGGGTAAGAGTTGTAATCATCATATCCTTCTTGATTGTAGATTAGGTTAGGTTGACCACCAAAGGGTGAATATCTACAATCAGCATAGGCGTGAGAAGGATAATAATCATAGTCTTGTTGTCAAAGATTTGACCCTAGACATTGAGGTCCAAAATCATATCCCCAATCAAAGTTATCTTGGCTAAGAGATGGGTAGTCATAAGTCAGGTCGAGATAATAATCATTTTGGGAATAAGTGCTGGTAGGAGGGTTGGATTGGAAATGCGAATGTGGTGTGGAAGAATACATGGTAAAACAAGAGGGAAAATAGAATAGAGAAAGGTGCCCTGCGATACAATCAACCAAACCTATCCTTAAATTGGGTAGCTTAAGGACCTATGCTTCAGAAATGAACTCTGACCACACAATGAATTTGATGTTGTACTTACTCTCGAAGGTGGTAAAGTTGGGCCGGCGAAGCAAGGGGAGTGTGTCCCAAGGGCTGCTAATTATGCCAAACCCTTACTTAAGTCGTTTGACAATCAGGCCCCCCAACTTAGCACCTTTTGAAGTAAGCAAATGTCACTAATTCGAAATGCATTCAAGAGAAAACCTTGAAACAGACTCAATGAATCCTAGGGCCAATGTCTACTCAATTTTAATTAAGGCATGGGATGATTGTACTTTTGGAATGTGATGGGCCTTTTAGATGGGTTGTACCCTTAATGATCAATTAATATGTGTGTGCGTGCACAGCCAGTGTTTGCAAACAAGGTTATTATAATGTGTCTTTTAGGGTTTAACCTTGTTTAGTAGCTTTTAGGGTTTAATCTTTAGGTGTATTCAATCAAGCTCAGTAGAACACTAAAAGTTTTTGCAAGCATCGGTGATAATATATTCCTTTGAAACTCAAAAAGAATGTGGAGTGCTTGGTTCATTCCTAAAAATTGAACCCCAAGTGGCAAACTACTTGGTGAATCAGTTTTATGGTGTGGCCCAAATGGCTCAATTAATTGGCCTTGATGCACCACTTTGTTAAGGCACATAATAATGTTTAACCTATTCAAATTTTCTACTCACTTATTTGTGTGTTGAGTTAAGGTGTACTGATTCCACAGGTTAGATTTCGGTTAAGTGGTAGAATCAATGTAGAGTGGTGTGCCTTAGGTCGAGAGTTGTGAGTGTTTAATGTGTGTAACTTTCAGTAAATCCCACAATCAAATAGTTTTTTTTTATTTTTTAATTTATGCGGGTGGGTGAGGTGAGTGGAGTGACAATCAAACAACGAATATCTAACCTAGGGTTTATGCAAGCACCTAAGTTGATTTGAGTTTGAGATATTAGGTGATGGAATGGAATTCTAGGGTGGGGGTGGTGGGGATACACTTACAGAACCGCCATCTGCACTTTTCTCCAGTCTAACCGCTCTGGCCCATCTCAGAAGAGTACCTGCAATGACAGTAAGATCAAAGAAAAAGTGAGATAAAGTTGAGGAAAAATGTGAGAAAAACCAAAGAGCGTTGCCTCTCCGACAACGGTACCAAAATGGTGAGCGTGTTTTCTTGAGGGAAAATCGGGGTTCAGAGAACCCATCGTCATAGTCGCAAAAATCGCTACTAGATAAAATTTACATCGAAACTCAAGATGAGCCCCAGATCAAACACAAGGAAGCGAACGTTTGGTTTTGTGAAATCCGCACTTTCAATTTTATTTGTTTTTGGTGTTTTTATCTTTTATGTTTTTTTTGGTATTTTAATAAGGAAAGAGATTAGGTCTACAAAACTTTATCTAACTAATCTACTTGCAAAATAAGAGGGAGAGAGAGAGAAACAGTCACATATTTTCAATATAAAGTTTGCTACAGATAGAAAAGTGAAAAACTACACTAGAAAGCAAATAAAAGCTTGTGGGAGATGAGAAGAGTCCCCCTCGACAATCGCTTGGAGGATGATTGACTCTGACATTGCCTGGATGAAGGTGGTGGGAAGCTAGAGGAAGGAGAATGGCGGTGAAGGAAGGAGGACGGGGTAGGACAGCGTCGCGGCGAGGATCTTCTTCCTGAAGGTGGTGAGAGGACGGCCATGGGATGCTCCACGAATAGGGGTGAGAGGTGGGAAAAAATGTTTAACTTCTACTCTAGAGGAGCATCTCGAGCTTGGGATAAGCACTTTCTAGAGCCTTGGAGGTGGTAAGGGAGAGAAAGTAAGAGATGAAGAAGAATGGGAGTAGGGGTCCTTTTATAGTGGAAAAGAGGCTTAGTCGTCCATGGGTCAACAGCGACATCAAAGATGTCACTCAAACTCTGCCGTAAACGTCGCTGAAGGTCCTTAGCCAACACATACACCCACCTACTCACAGTTGTGCTCATGCACTCACTTTCTCGCCGTTAGATGCTCGATTGACAGTTACGATCGCTCAAGGATTGCACTCTCTGGATTACGTTAGATGGCACGTGAGAACGCACGTTGGATCGCGCAAGCGTATCCGCGGCCATCTGTTACACCACACTACCACCTCTGTTGCCATCTGATTGGAATCGTGCAGTCGAATTTCGCGTGCACCCTTTCAACACGAATTGAACATGCGCTGAGGTCTCGATTGCGCATCCCTGCGTTGTGAGTGGCAGGTGTGGTCGTTGCGGCACGCACATGGATTGTTGAGCTGATGATCAAAGTAGTGCGAGATCTCAACCATTGGATGGAGATCCGACAGTCGAGGATCAGGGTTGATGAGCTCCTCAAATGAAGCAGGCGAGGTGGCATTCGTATGGCCATTGGATGGGCATCCAATGGCCCAGATTGTGTGGAATGTGTGCTTTAGAAGTTGAGTGGATCTTTTGGGCGACTTTGGGTGACTCAAAGGTGCCAAGTGGTGCCATCTGGACAGTCCAACTTCAGAGCTTGTAGGTGGTACCACGGACGTCAAATTGGGTCGATTTTTGCACTGTTGGGCTATGATTGTCGATCCAGATCCATTTGTTCAGTTGGATTTGTCGTTTAAAACTCCAAATTATGTCACCTAGGCCCTTAGTCATTGATCTTCCTCGAACTGCATAAGGTGCTACGGGATTCCGATCAAGATGATTTTGGAGGCATTGGACTCCAATCATCATCTTGATCAGATTAGTAGGGTCAGATCAACAATCTGAGGACTTGAAAGAAATCTTCTTCTCTCCTGGTCATAAAAGGACATGAATTAACCTAAAGTTTATACAAACTATTCTAAATGCAGAATGATGCATGCTATGTGATATTTATACTATGGAATGCATATCTAAGCCTAGGAACATTCATAAATATGGATGTGTCTACATCATGCCCCGCACACAAGAGAGCACCTACACATGCAAGCATAGCAAGTATGCGCATTCAGCACACCCATTCTCGAGTTACATGCGTCAAAGTCGCTCTAGTGTGCTCGACCGAGTTGCATTAGCCATGCGTGCAATCTGCGTGTAGAAGCCATGCCCACACGTACTGCTGGCATGCGATCTACGCTCCCACGCATTTTATCTTCCAAGCAGCACTACCTATGCATGGCAATAGCGACCCGTGCGCCACCCATGTGCACCTGGCGTGAGAAATGGTTGATTTAGCTAAATTTTCTTCTTCCTCCACTATATAAAGTCCATACCCCCATCCATTGCAAGCCATCGCTTTCTATTCCAATCCTCTCCCTCTAGATATTGGAAATCATTTATAATCTCTAATTCTTGCCTCTCAAGCCATTAGGAAGCTCCATTAGAAATAAAAATAGTTTTTGTCCCTCTTCCCACCCCCTTTCATGGAGCTCACTCTGGTCATCTTCTCACCCCCTTTCTAGGAAGTAGATCACCATGACGCTTCCATGCCTCTCCTCTTCCTCCTTCAGCTTTGTTCCCTTTCATCTTCTCTCTCCATCGTCTGGGCATTGTCCGACCGCTCCTCTCCTAAGTAGTCGACTTAGGAGTTCCTCTCTCTCTCTCCTTTATTTTTTTATTTTTGCTTTCTAGTGTAGATTTATTCCAAACATTTTTTGTAGTAATAATAATTTCTCTCTCTCTAGTGTAATTTGTGACACTTTATTTTTGCAATAGAATTTATTTCGTAATCAGTTTTCTGCCTGCCTTGCCACTCATTCTTTTTTTTTAAGAGAAAAGAGGACCACTACCATTTACAATAGTCGTCCATATTTATTAATAAAAATTAGTAGTTACAAAGTAGCAATTCACAACCTGGCACTCGATGCTACATCAGCACAAATATTCCCCACCCACGCATTCCCGCTATTAAAGGTTACATCATTTCAGGCTCTGCACACTGCCCACAAGACAACAGCCATAAACACACATTGTTTATCAGAAGACAGAAAATTTGACCACAACACATCCCACATAGGAAGAGAAGAAGAACAAAACCTACTCCACACATCATTTGTAACCAAGCACACACTGAAGAGGTGGCAAGTGTCATCTTTGTCAAAACCACATAGAGGGCAGAGAGTCATCGACACCCCTAACATCCTCCTCCTCTAGGCCTCAGTGATCAAGCCTTCACACCTGGCCATCCAAAAGAATACTTGAACCTTCAACGGGATCTTCAATCTCCATAATTGAGAGCACACACGTTGGTGGTGGTCTATACTCTGCTTGTGTGTAAGAATCTCATATGCACTACTCGGTGCATATATTCCTTTCCTCTAGTCAAACCTATTGATGAACGTGTTTTGCACGGTAGAAATCAGGGTTTAGAGGAACCTGTCATCATAGTCGCAAAACTCGTTATCAAATACAAATTTACCGAAACTTAAGGGAGACCTGGGTCGAACACAGGGAGGCGACATTTCCTTTAGTTGAAAACCACGCTTCATTTTGTTTCTTTTTGGTATTTTGAGGTTTTGCTATTTTTTTGTCTTTTCAAAATAAAAAGACAAGAAGACTAAATTCACAAGAGAGATAGAACAAATATGATCTATATCAGTCCAATATTAATTACAATGATCTATGAAAGCATAAAAGAAATAGAGGTGAGAGGAAATCTCCTGAATCAACTGTTCGGCAAGACGACAATGCCTTGCAAAAGCTTGGATGAAGGAGTTGAGATGCAGGACGACGGAGGTGAGATGCAGGAGGACACCGAGTAGAGGAATGCTTCATCGAGGCTCTAGAATGGAGGTGAGGAGGAGAAGGTGATCTGCTACCGGAATGGAGGTGGGTGGATGCCTCCAAGGCAACCTATGAAGGTGGTGAGAGAGACGACAAATATTTGGTGGGGTAAGGGATTGTTACACTAATAAGGAACCTTTGGAGCTTGGGAATGAGCTCTTGGGAGCTTTGATGGGCTTCTAGAGCTCTAAAGTAGGTGGGTATATGATAGGTCCATTTTAGTGGACTAATTTAGTGCTTAAGTACAGTATTTTTGGGACGAGAATTTAATCTAAAGCATGTTTAGTATTGATCAAATGATGTGAGTTTTAGATTTATCATTTCATACGTTAATTACATTAATCTTTATGTGAAAGGATTAATTATTCATTTTAGAAGGCAAGGGTATCACATCAAAGCTTGCCGTGAGATTTGTGGGATTTTGTTCTAGCAAAATATAGCAAGGGAATAAATATTTAGAGGCTTCCTTATATGTCTCTCAATGATTCAAACACATTCCCTTATTTGCTTTTCAATCTCTCTCACGAATCTATCTCTCTCCCTCAATTTTCTCCTCTCTACTTGGTAACATAAAATACTCTCTTTGACTCTTTCCTTATCTGACTGCCTCTCTAATTCGTTTTCTCATTGTCTTTATATAACAGGAAAAAAAAACTAGTGAGGGAGGAATCCCATCTCCCCTCCATGGGGAAGAAGCCCTCCTTCTCCACCTCTCCTCCCTTCAAGTAGCCACCTTCACCGTGTGCCTTCTTCACCACCGCGAGCCTCCACCATCAACACCGTGACTTCTCCCTTGACACGACCGCGAGTTCTCCACGACCGCACTCTAGCAACCTCAATCGCATGCCTACGACTCCGCCACCGTGCTTCCTCTCAACGAGCGTGGTGACAACACGCTCCTCAAAATCTCGATCGCGCGAATAGGGAGCAGCTCTGCTTCCAACCGTGTCCATCGTAATTCTCTCCTCGCTCCTGTCCCTAGCGCCCGCCCACGACCGCGAGCACCATCACCAGCAGTAGGTTTTCCCACGTGCCAATGGCCTCTTCATGTTCTTCTTCCTCTTTGCCAACAGAGAAGAGAAACCCAACAACCTCCAACATCGGCCACCTTCTCCATGCGCCAGTACACCCTCCTCAACGCAATCATAGCAGCAGCAGACCCGCACACGAGACTCACCGCGCGGCCACGCCCATGCACAACCACGCCCTCGCGTGCAACCCTTCATGCACACGCACAACAGATCTTGTGCGTCCTTCTTTCTTAGCCACGGCAGCGGCACCACACTCGACCGTGACCTCTTCATGCAACCTCAAGCCTCATCGCGCCATAGTCTAGCAGCCCCATGTACCCTCGCGCGCGCACACCAGCTCTACGCGTAGCAAACCCCTTGCGCGTGCACCACACCTCCATCAGGCATTCCCCTTCGTCTCCTTCTTCATCTTCAACCTCCAGACCACCATGGAGGAACCCAACACCACCGGTTACGCCCCACACGTAGCCACCTCTCCACGCCACCATTCTCTGCGCCGTCACCCCAGTTGAGCTCTCCTCGACCACACGAGCTCGACCACGCCCCCAGACACGCCAACAGTAGCCACGACTGCCGGCGAGTCGTTGACATCGCCACCGCTTCTCCTCGTCGTCGGCGTCGACTCCAGCCGCCATTCGAAGAGCCACCACCACCATTGGAAAGGCCTCATTATGATCGACCTTCCTCGAGCTCTTCAGCTTCCACCATTGCTTCCTCTTTGCACGAGGTCAAGAGGAAGATTTCCTCTGTTTTTGGGTTCTATTAGTATTTACCAAAAATGCCATTATGGAACACTATTCAAATATTTTGTTGGATTCAATTATTAGGGTGAAATTGCGACATTATACTTATTCCTTTTCATATTTAATTTGCTCCTATTATGCACATCAATTCTCATTGAAATTGGATTCTGATTTGCATGCGACTAGAAATTACATACTCTGCCACTACACATGCATCATTTACATATTTTTGAGAACTTGATTTATGATGTGAAATTTATGTAAATAGCCCTCAACTTCTCATGAAATTGAAAGTTACATTCTGAGCTACATATTCATTAAATTGATTTTATGAATGTTTCTGTGAACATGATGGCCCCATAGTCGTGAATCTATTGGTCTGTCCTCCCTGTGGATACGACCTGAAGTGTGGTATTATTTTAGTATTTTAGTAACTTTGATCGAGGTTTCTTTTATACCACATTAGATATTGCGATGACATATTTTTCTGACATTATTTCTGCAAGCGAGAAACCTCGCGATCACTATAGCAAAGGTAGAGATGCCTTGGAAGGAAAGGGGTGTAGGTCTTTATATAGTGGATGAGAGGAGGCTAAAATAGGCATAAGACAAATAGTGACCTCCAGGATGTCGCTGTAGGTCCAGCTCAGGTATCACTATAGCCAGCTTACGCCTGCTAACGCACGAGTCACTGGCCCTCCATCTCGTGCGTTGATCGCGCTCGAGCCTCGCTGGCCATCCATCAAGCATCACCAGCTGCCATCGTAAGCATCCATTGAGCATCCACTAACATCTGCTAGTGCGTGCTAATCTGAGCGATGCAGATCCCCGTCCTTGGATGGCGAATGAAGGGCTCTGAGCGCACGGGAGAGAATGCTTTGGATCGTGCCTCCAGTGTGCGTACAATTGTGCGTCTGCCTGCTCGTCGGATCTCGCGTGGATGGGTCTTACGCAATAGTGACACCACATAGCTACTTCCCTCACCGCCCGATCATCCATCGACAGCTTAATTTCTTACCCGCACGTGCTCAGTGGATAAAATCCGCTCGTAAGGCTTCGATCGTGAGGCTGTGCATTGTGAGTCGAAGCATTGACCACTGCACTGAGGTCGATTTTGTTCCTCTCTTAGGAATTAATGCTCCACGTCATGTGACCATTGGATCTTGATCCAACGGTTACAATTACGCAGAGCCCTCTCTCTTCTTGGCTTGAAGTAGGCGATGCGGCGCATTGACGACCATTGGATTTGAATTCAACGGTCGAGACTTCATAGGTGCTGCTTGGGAGGAGGGGCTGCAGCCAGGATGGAGGGCTGTGATGGTGCCACGTGGCTCCATTGTGGCTGTCCACCTTCTTCTTGTAGAGGGTGCTACGAAGCTCTGATCTGCTTGATTTTCACATAGACGGACTGTGTTCGTCACTTTGGATCTATCCATACAATCAGATTTCTCATCTGAAGCCCGTAAAGATGTCGCATTGCCTCCTAGCCATAAAAAGTGTTGGAATTAATGTACATAATGTACTACCATCCCAAATGCAATGCAATGAATGTTATGCAATATTTATACTAAGATACGTAATGCTAGGCCTAGGAACTTTAATAAATAAGCATTTTATAATGAATTCATGCATGTTTATCATACCCCCATGCTTACTTTTTGCTAGTCCCTAGCAAAATTAACCTAAATGCTATGTATGAAAGTAGGATCAGGATTTGATTACTTGGCAAGATTTATCGATTACTTTAGAAAATCTCAACCGTAAGACCTAATTCCAAAAACTCAATAGTGCTTGGGTGTCTACAAGAATGTAGACCACCCAAGCGCTCACCTTATTTGAAAAGAGAAAATACATAATTTTTTTAGACTTTTGGAGTTTGAGAGTTCTGGGATAACTTTTTACGGTTACTGACCTACCCAAGACTCTAAAAGGACTCTAAGTGCTAAGCATCTAGTGAAAAGAGTGAAAGACTCACTAGGTGGCCATTAAAATGGACTTCAGGTTTCTACAACCTTAGGTGACATTGCCTAGAGGTTTATCTTTTCGAATGGTAGCTTTCTCCCTACTTTTATTTATGGGGTCAACACAAGAGCGAACCCAGTGTATATCTCCTCGATTATTCTACTCTCCCTCTTCTTCCCTAAGTGTTTTGGGAATTATTGTGCATTTTTGTGAGCTGGGCTCTAGACAAGTGGCTAATGGGATGTTACCTATGATAACTTGCCAGCCATACTCGTGCAGTGAAGTGTAGTTTTATTTTTTTTTCTCCTTTTTCTTTTTTTTTCTTTTTTTTTTTTTTAAGTAGATGACTTCCCTGATCTAAGATCTACCTAAAGACAGTACGAAGAAAATGGTCTTGTGGCTGGGCTCTGGACAACCGGCCGATGAGCTGTTACCACCGACAACTTACCAGCCATACCACCCTAGATGGTTCATTAACTACCCAATTTTCAAAGAAACCACCAAAAAGTGAGTCAATGAAAAAAGTGTGTAAATGCTTAGGCTTAAAGTCCCCTCAAATTAGAGGGTGGGTTGATAAGTCATATACATATCACCCTAATTTATTGACCATTTTAAAATAAAATTATTTGGTGAGGACTCGAGACTAAGTCCACATTCAAGTGGACACCCAGGCTAATTAAGCCCGAAGACCTGAAGAGTCTAAGTATTTAGGTCCCAAAGTATCAATTCCTAAAGTTTGCAACTCCTAATGCCTAAGTTCTCATCTCCTAATTCTTTTTTTTTTAAGATGAAAAATAGGAAATCACTGTTACGGCTGACAAAAAGATTCATAAGAAATATCCATCCCCCCATGCTTAGCTAATGCAATGTCCTCATTGTTAAAAATGAAAGCATGCAGGAGAGTAGAAGTGGAAGAATAGCACCTGATTTCCATGAGATTCAAGTCAGCTCGTAACATTCTTTACACGTGCTGAGTTTAATGCCTTCAGCTAGGCAATGATTGGCCCGCGGTGGTTAGGGCAAGGTAAGAGCAACCTTTTCCGAGACGGGTTCAGGGAGCACATGGTCGACAAAGGGTTTGAGATGCTGTCTGTTGACCTTGAAGGAATTACCCATCTTTGGGTCAGAGATTTCGACAGCCCCATTAGGGAAAATCTACTCAATAACGAATGGGTCGTCCCACTTAGACCTAAGCTTACCGGGGAAAAGCTTCAATCGAGAATCAAAAAGCTAGACCTTCTAGTTCAGCTCAAAGCTCTTACGTGAAATCATCTGGTCATGGAGAGCTTTGGTCCTTACCTTATAGATTGTGGAGTTTTCATAAGCATCATTTCTAACCTCCTCCAACTCAGATAGTTGGAGTTTCCAGGTCCTCCCGGCCAACTCTAGGTCAAAATTACATTTTCTGATGGCCCAAAATGCCCGATGTTCTGGCTCTACGAGCAAGTGACATGCCTTACCAAACACCAAACGGAATGGAGACATACCGATAGGTGTTTTGTACACCATACGGTAGACCCAAAGAGCATCATCTAGCTTTTGGGTCCAATCCTTCCTATCAGACCTTACGGCTTTCCGCAGCATGTTTTTGATCTCCTGATTGGAGACCTCGGCCTGTCCATTCGTCTGAGGGTGGTAGGGTGTGGAAATCTGATGATTCACCCCGTATTTCCCTAATAAATTTCAAAACTGGGCATGAGTGAAATGCGTGCCACCATCACTGATAATCACCTGAGGAATCTCGAACCGATTGAGGATATTCTTCTACGCAAAATCGATGACCACCTTGTGGTCATTAGTCTGGGTGGAGATTGCCTCAATCCATTTGGACACATAATCAATAATGACCATAATATACTGTTGTCCAAATGAAATAGGAAAAGGTCCCATGAAGTCAATGGCCCAAATGTCAAAAATTTTGACAGAAAGTATTAGGTTTAGGGGCATCAAATCTCTCTTAGCCATGTTCCTGAGTGTCTGGCATTAGGTGCACAACTTTGAGAATTTTTGGGCATCCTTAAATAATGACAGCCAATAGAATCTAGATTGCAAGATTTTTGCTGCCGTCTTTTTCCCGGAAAAGTGTCCACCACATGCAGATGTATGGCAGAACTCAAGTATACTATGGAACTCAATTTTCGGGATGCATTGACGAATAATCTAGTCTGCACCGATGCAGTACAGCTTGGGATCATCCCAAAAATAATATTTGGCCTTAGACACAAGTCTGTCCCGTTGTTGTTTGGTCCAATCCTAGGGGATTTGACCAACAACCAAACAATTGACGATATCCGCAAACCAGGTGGTTTGGATACTTGAGAATGTAAGGATAGTCACATCCGAAAAAGTTTCTGAAATAGGGATATCTGGATGAGGAGAATCAATTAGGATTCTCGAGAGGTGATCCGCCACTACATTTTGTGCCCTGGCTTTATCCCTGATTTCAAGATCAAATTCTTGAAGTAACAGAATCCAACGAATAAGCCAGGGCTTGGCATCCTTTTGGGCCAAGAGATGTTTCAAGGTCGAGTGGTCGGTATAAATGATTACATGAGAACCTAAAAGATAAGCTCTGAATTTTTCCAAAGCGAAAACTACAGCTAGTAATTCTTTTTCAGTAATGGTGTAGTTCCTCTGGGCCTTGTCCAAAGTCTTGCTAGCGTAGTAAATCATAGAGGGCTTTTTCTCAATCTTCTGACCCAAGAAAGGCCCGATGGCATAATCAGATGCATGAGCCATAATCTCAAATGGGGTTGTCTAGATTGGTGGTTGCAACACCGGGGCATAGGTGACTGCCGTTTTTAATAAATCAAATGCCTTACAGCATGATTCATCAAGCTTGAACGGCATGTCTTTGGCCAGAAGGTTACTCAAGGGTCGAGCAACCTTTGAGAAGTCCTTGATGAATCTTCTATATAAACCCATATGCCTAAGGAAAGAGCCGAGGAGTCCTTGATGAATCTTCTATAAAAACCCATATGCCCAAGGAAAGAGCGGACTTGTTTAACGGATGTGGGTGGAGGAAGTCTAGAGATAGCATCCACCTTAGCCTTATCAAAATCAATACCCCGATTAGAAACCACATGACCCAGGACAATGCCTTCCCAAGTCATAAAATGGCTCTTTTCCCAGCTAAGGACCAACCATGTCTTGATGCATCTCTAGAAGATCAATTCCAAGTTATCTAGGTAGGACTCGAAAGAACCTCCAAAAATGAAGAAATCATCCATGAACACCTCAAGACAATCTCCCACCATGTCAGAAAAGATGGCTAGCATGCACCTTTGAAAAGTCACGAACGCATTGCAAAGCCCGAACGACATTCTACAAAATGCAAAGGTTCTGTAGGGACATGTGAAAGTTGTCTTTTCCTGCTCTTCTTCAATCTCCTCCTTCTCTCTCTCAAGCTCCCCAGGGTTTTGCCTTCTAGAAGGTAATTTAAAGTTCTGGTTCTGCTTTCTACTTCTCAAGGTGACAGAGTTTGCAGAGGCATATGGGTTCGGGTCTTGAGGTGGGTTAGTGAAGATTGGAGGGCCTTGATTGGTCATGTAACTAGAAGAAGAAGAGGAGGGACCCTGGTCAACCACCTGAGCATGTGCATGTGGGTCCCTTTGATTCCCGTACCCTTGGACTCTATTGCCCTAATTTTGGACATTGCGCGGGTTGGGTACGGGTTGGGATGGCAGAGATCTGGGCTGTCAGGTGTTAGCAATTAACCCAGACTACAAGTTATCCAATGATGTCCTCATTTGCTGCATAAGCTGAAGGATGGACCCTTGCAGGTTGTTGGGCATTCCAAGATGGCTGAGTAACCGATCTCAAGGGCAACTGGGTGTATACTTGACCTTGACCCATAGGTCTTTGAGATGTATAGTTGCTGGGTCGTGTTTGGGTTTGTTGCCCCTGACTTTTGCAGGAGAAGTTAGGGTGGTTCCTCCAACCCGAGTTATAAGTATTGGAATGCAGGTTGGACCTAGCATTCTCCTACATTGCAAATGCATACTCAAAGGACAAGGATGGAGGGAAGGAAGGATCAGAAAAATCGGGATCAAAGGCCCTAGTTTGGAACCCATAAGGTTCCAAGAAATCCTGGCTCATAGGTTGAGCCGATTAAAGTTGGTTCATGAACTCTCGCCCCGTGGGAGCTTGTGAGGAATGAAATTCCAAATTCTGGGATTGAATAGGTGTAGAAGTGTTTCCCGAATTCCCAGACATCTATTCTTCCATTCTTTTAGCAACAAAGTCCATTTTATCAAGCTTATTACAAAACAATTCCATGTGAAATGAATGAGAATCTTGTATCTCATTAGCATTTGACCTGGGTTGTCAGGATTGGTTGAATGCATCCATGGAGGCATGATTAATTGAGTTCTCGCTTATTTCCTAAAATAGGTCGTATGCGTTGTCTGCATCCCTGTTGAGGAAATTACCTCCGCAAGAGGTGTCCATGATGGAGAGATTCTCGCTTATTTATAATAGCAATAGAATGATATGTCATTGTGTTTTATGCGGTGGAAAATCTCTCAATCAAAACTAAATATCAAATTTAATCACAATAAAGATGTCGCATCCACAAGGAGAAATAGACCAATAAATTCACGAGTAGAGGAATATACTATTTGCAGACACTATCGTGACTTTAATGCGGGGAATATGCTATTTTAAATGGAGCTTACAATTTCTTTAAAAGTTTAGGGTTATTTATGCAATTTTCACATCAGGAATTAAGCTCCAAAAATATGTATATGATGCATGTGTAATGGCATATCATGTAAATTTAACTTGCATGAAAACCTGATTCGAAATTCAAAGTTAAATGATGCACATAACACAAGTGGAGTAATTTCAGGAAACTATGAGTGCATCAATGCAATGTGGCTTGAATAAAATATTAATATCTAAATGGCAATGGCATTAAATGTAAATATTAATTGAGGAGAAAATAGAGGATTTCTCCTCTCTCTTCCTAGCGTGGATGGTCGTGCACGGTTGGTGACAAGAGTCAACGGGGTGGCGTGCCTCGACGCGTGCTTCGCAATGGGGGTGACACGACGACCGGAGGTGACCGGTGGCGGTCGGACGGTGGAGAAGAGCCGCCGGCCGATTGACTCTGTTGGAGGAGGAGAACTACGCTTGGAGAGGGTAGTGCGGTTGCTGCAGCCCTCGTAGCTACGCACTGGGTGCGCACGCAAGGGTGTGCTAAGGCGCGCTTGTAGGGCTGGTCGCTGGCATGAGCACCTGCGAGCGGGTGCAGGACTGTGGGCTTGGCCGCACGTGGGTGGTCTGCTTGCGTGTGGTCTGTCTACAAGCTAGAAGGGTGCAGGTTGGCTGTGGGTGGTTGCGTTGCCTGTGGTCACTTGGCTGCTACTTGCGGGTGATGGTGGCAGGCGTGGGTGCCTGCGGGAGCTTGGTGCATGTTGCGCAAGGGCAGTAGTGAGGTGGGGAGTGCGCCGCAGTGCCTGCTAGGCATGCTTGGTTGTGAGGCGACGCTTGCAAGACTTTGGAGGATGGTGTGGTGTGGTGCAAGCTGGAAGGGCGATGGCGTGGCACCTGCAGGCGTGTTGTGCGACGCCTGCGGGCACTTGGTGCGGCACCTGCGAGCGCTTGGTGTAGCACCTACAGGGCACTTAAAGTGGGGGCTGAAAGGGTGCGCTTGTAGGGCACTTGGCTGCAAGGTCACGGTGGGTGAAGCGCCTACGTGTGCTTGGTACAAGCTATGCCAGCCGCAGCCGTGGCAGTAGCACGGTGAGTCTGGGTGTAGCGCCTGCAGGGTGCTCAAGGACACAAGGGCGGTGGGAGTTTGTGCGCACAGTGCCCGCTCTCCCCACAGTGCATGCCCTCTTCATGGTTTGGTCCCCGCCAAGGGGAGAAGAAGAAGCCGAAGCCCCTTCTCCTTTGCCAAGCCTCCTCTTTTATCTCCTCTCCCCGCACGGGTTAAGGGATTTTCAAATCCCTTACTAATTTTGGCTAGCAGCTGTTAGGGAGGTGTTGAGGTTGGTCGGAGGTTGCGTGAGGTGAAGTTGAGGATGCCATTTGTTGGGGGAAATTTATTTTACCCCCCTGTTCTTTTCCAACATTATTCCTACAACAACAAAACATAAAATAATTACATACTAAGTTATAGAATGCGATAAAATAGATGTAAACTTAAATAATGATGCATGCAAACATTCTATAACTTAATGTAGTTATTAACAAACCTAAAAGGTAAGAATAGAGTTAACTTAGGCGTAACAATAGTCCATTAAAATGGACTCATCAAATACCCCCATACCTAAGATTTGCTAGTCCCTAGCAAAAATGAAAAATAATATAAGTAATCAGAAGATTTCTTCTTTTCATATTCCAAAACTTTAGAGATCCAGACAAATGTGACGTGATAATAGCCTAGGTAACAAATCCAAGTGAAAAGTCAATTCGCATTGGGAGTTCGTACTTCACTCTTGGTAAATATTTCTATCGAGATAGGCAACTATTTCCCTCAGGGATAAAGCAAAAGATAATCTGTAATTTGACCGGACTTCTAGCTTAGGTAGGAGATATCGAGTTGAATGGATTTGTATTTGGTGGCACACACTCATCTGGTGCTACATGTAATCTAGTACTACAGACTCTAGCTCTCTAGACTATTAGACAAGTCAACTCGGAGAGAGGCTAAACAACTGTGCTCTCTTGATGTTCCTTGGCGCTCACTCTTTTCTTTCTTTTCTTTCTGAGATCACAAATCTCGCCAGATTTAGTAATTGTACTCACGGTTTGGTGGCCTCATATGGCATTCACACTTTAATTAAAGTCCTAATAACTCTACAACTAAGTTAGAGTCCTCAACCAGTATTCGGGCAATCAGAAATACTAAAAGGTAAGTATGGGTCATATTTGGTGGATCGCGATAGGTGTTTTGTTGCCTCAGAAACAATGTTACAATGATAACCCTGGACACTTTTTTATCAATCAACAAACACGATACAGACTTTTATTTATGAGGCATTATTAGGGATGATGATGTTCAAGTGGATATTGTGTGGCTTATTTGGTGGAAGTGCCTATTCTCGGCACCGGGAAGGAATGGATGGGACAAGCGTATTTTTGACCTTTGACACTATTACCCTCCTTCAGCCGAGGACTCTATGAAGAATGGTCATAACCATCCACCATAGTCATAGCTTTATTAAGACTCAATCTCTGCGTATCTACCTTATTTGGTGACTCTCAAGAATTCACACAAAGTACGCACACAAGAACAGAGAGTGAAAACTATGCCTAACTCTGAAGTATCATCATCTAATTGTCCAAAAATTAAGAGTCCTTGTACTAGAATTAACGCACTAGTAATCTCTCTACTTTCTTCTCACAAATATGAGGTGGATCTACTAGAAGATAGTATGCCTGACTCCCTATTAACTATCCAAGGGTTCAGTAGACTACAAATGCTTATTGGTTTTCTACAAGGACCCATTACCTAGTCTACGTGCATGTGAACAAATGTACTGGATTCTAAACTTAAGAAATAATTCAAGAAGAAAAACCTCCAATGACAAAGAAATTTTGCTAGAGACTAACCCATTCAACTCAAGAAAAGAAATTTTTTTTTTTAATATGCCAACCTAAATGCATGAATACTTCCTAAAATGCAAAATGCACCCCCCCATGCCTAAATCCTACAATGTCCTCATTGTAAAATTAAAACAGGGGGAGAAAGGAAAGAAATCACCTGACGACGGTGTTATTAAGAATGCTGGGTTGCCTCACAACAAGAGTTGCATTTTCTGTCAGCAGCCAGACTTATAAGGAACCTGTAAGTCTGGTTCCAGACAGAAAAAGTTAGGCCCTAAAAATATGCATAACAGCGCGGGCCAAGAAAATAGGTAGCCATGGATGATGGCGAGCTGATGATGCAATGTAATCCGAAAATCTCGCCAGAAGGTATGAAAGCAGAAAACCTCATTGGCTACCTGGGGAGGTCTAGGAATAAGAAAGGGAATATGGAAAGAGGCCTCCTGAAATAGAATAAGTGGAGGATAACAAGGATCCTCCAAAACAGGACGGGTTTTAAAAGGTATAAACAATAATATTTGAAACCCTTAAATGGCAAGACTAAAAGTACAAGCATCAATCCACACTCGCCATTCTACCTGAGGATGTACTGGACTGATATGTTCTCCAGAAAGAATGTTCATGAGCAGAGATCTGAGACAAGGATCGGTTAGGGAGTATAAGGATTGTTTGTAGCGTTGGAAGGTAATGGTTAAGTCCAATGAGGGCTTAGTCGGTATGAGGTCCAATTCCAACAATGATTCAGATTGTGTATACTCCCTAACAGTTGTAGACAACTTCATGTTACCCTGCCTAGTATTAATGATCGAAGTCATATTTTCACCTTTCAGTATATGTGAATCAAGGGTAGACTCCAAATTATAACTCTTTGATGGTAGGGTCAAAATATCAGAATCATTATGACAGAAAGTCATTTTTGCGCATTTGAAAGTCGTCGAAAATCGTAGTATAGTCGCGCAAAAACGTTCGTCAAAAATATTATTTTGTAAAATAACGAGACTTGAGTCTCGGTCGTTCGTCTCTGGGAGGCGTGTTTCTATTTTTGAAATTGATCTTAAAGCCGCTCTACTTAGTATTCTGGTGCGCAATATATAGGCGGTTAAAGAACAGGCACTTAAATCACGCAAATAAAATAATCATTCAGCTCATGGTGATTTCAAACACATAAAGACAGATATATATATATAAATGCATTTTTCATTCATTCATTGGGGGAGAGTTGTTTGTACAGGAAATCTAGAGGAAAGCTTATACAGGAATGCTTTAAATTAAACCTAGCTACCGGAAAACGATTGCATACAAGAATCGACGGCGGGATTTTGCATGCATCATTGGGGGAGAAGAGAAGCTACTCTACTAAGCAGCAAATGAAAGCAGTAAAACTTATGAAAAGCATGATCTAGAGCTAAAAGAGTACAGGGCATTTAGGGGTGGTCCCCAATGGCCTTGGAGTGGTTGAGAAGAGAATGAGGGGCGGCCAATGTAGCTTAGGCCGACCCTTGGAGAGAGGAAGGGTTGATCCAGCATCCCGGCATGGTGTCCTCCATGGTGGTGGTAGTGAGCTCGTGGAGGTGGAGTGAGTGGCTAAGTGGAGGTGGCGTGAATGGCACCATTGGAGAGCAATTGGCAAGGGAGTGAATGGGTGCCAATGGCCACCCATGGGGTCTTTTTATAGACCCAATGGAAGCTCTCTAGAGAATTATGGAATTCTCTAGAGAGGCCTATGGTGGGAGCTCGTGGGAGAGTGAGAGAGAAAGGGTGGATGGTGGTTTTTAGATCCACCAAATGTGGATCTAAAAATTGAATGGCTCTTGGTTGCTATTTTTGGCAACCAAGGCAACCACACATGGTAGAGAGTTCTAGAGAAATCTAGGCTAGATATTTTCGTGTGGATGGTGTGTGTGGGTGTGTGTGGGTCAAAACTTAGGTGGCTAGGTTGATTAGGTTGGGTTCTAGTGGGTTTAGGTCAAGGTAGGTCTCAAATTAGGGTTATAAACCCTAATTCACTAAGGTAAAGTGCAATTAAACTTAATACAAGTTTAATTGGGTGTGTGGAAACTTAATTGAGAGTAAAACAACTCAATTAAGTCAGGTCTAGGTCAATTGGACTCTCACTGAGTCCAATTGGACAGTGTGTGCTGAGATCAGGGCTCAATTGGACTCAATGAGTCCAATTGAATAGGCTGATGGAATTGACTAAGATCCAAGTCAATTAGGTTTAGTGAGGACCTAATTAGGTCCTTAGGGAGGTCTAGAGGTGATGTACTAGGGTTAGGGCACCTTAATTTAGGTTCCTATGGGGTTGGAATTGGGTTTAGGGACCTAGAGATCCAAGATCAAGGCTTAAATCTCAAAACAGGAATTGGAGAGAAGTATCAGACGTCTAATTATAGAATTAGACGTCTTATGCTCAAAAATCAGAAGTCCAGACTTGTTGTCTGGACGTCCAATCAGAGTCATGAAGGATTTCGGGTTTTGTTTTGGGTATTCTGCAGAAATTGGACGTCTGACAGAGTGTCAGGACATCCAATAACACTGCAGAAGTGGGTTTGAAGTGTGCGGGAGTTTGCTAAGGGTCCTGGACGTCTTAAAACTTATCTGGACGTCCAGAGAAGGGTTGGAACTAGGGTTTTAGGGCTTCCTAGGGTGTTGTGACCTAATCTAAGGGTGGCTAAGGCTTGGGAAAGTCTCTAGGCTATCATAGGGATAGGATGAACCTAAGCTCTTCACATTTTACTGCTTTATTTCTACTTAATAGAATAGAAAACCTTTAACCCCCTTACATTATTATTCTTACATCTAAACTAGGCATTCTGCTCCAGCTCTGCTACAACTCCTATTATTGCTGATCCAGCTTCAGATCCAGCTCCTGATCAGCTATTCCCTACAATCGACATAATGCACTTAATCAGCACATTATAACATTATTTTATGCGTAGCTAAAGGAAAGCAGTAAAGATGCAGATAATGCGTATGCATGCATGAATAACCCTAACTTATGCTAAGTCCTAGCCTAATTTAGGTCAATTAAGACCTATGATTACTGCGCAATCATACCCCCATGCCTAAATCTTGCTAGTCCCTAGCAAATGCAAGACTAAATTATTTACAGCAAGGGTCCCTAAGGAACTGGTTATTTTACCAAGTGTTTGCATAGAGATTTTTCTCCTTTTTGTTTTCATCCTATGCTCTAGAAATCCAAACAATCCTGAAGGTGCAGCTATGTAGCTTTTGCAACGGATTCGAGTGAAGACTAATACACCTCTAAAGCCTGTACTTGACCCCTAATAAAAATTCTAGCGGGATAGGCGGATTTCTTCCCTCAGGGTATTCAAGATATTTTATGAATTTCACCCTGGCTTTAGGCTTAGGTAGAGAATCTTTGAGGTAAAGGATTGTATATTTGGTGGCTCATTCTCACTTGGTGCTACATAGAGACTAGTACTACAAAATCCAGATTCCCGAATTACTAAGTAACTCAACTCAGAGAAAGACGAGAAAAACTATGCTCCCTTTTGATTCCTTTGTATTCATTCTCTCTTGCTCTTTTTCTTTCTTTTTCTTAGAGCTCACAACCTCACCAGATTCACACATATGTTCTGTATTTGGTGGTCTCACTAGGCATTAACACTTTAATTGAGTTCTCATAACCCTAACACTAAATCAGAATTCCTCAGCCAGTATTCGGGCAGTCAAAAATGCGGAAAAATAGGTTAAGGCCTTATTTGGTGGGTCTCAAATTTGTTTGGTGGTATTGCCTCAATGCAAATGAAATATTCACAAACTCTTTTTCTTTTTCTTCAAAAATTTTTTTTTCTTTTTTTCTTTTTTTTCAATTTTTCTTCCTTTTCATCATTTTTTTTTCAGCATAGCACAATTGGCATACATCCATGAACTTTATTAAGGAGGCATTATTAGGGATTGGTGGTACTCAAAAGATATTGGGTGGCTTATTTGGTGGAAGTTCCTACTCACGGCACTGGGAGAGATGGATAGGACGGTGTATTTCTGACCTTGACATTAATACCCTCCTTCAGCCGAGGATTTCGTAAAGAATGGTCGTAACCATCCACCTTAGCCATAGTTTTATGAAAACTCGCTCTCCACGTATTTACCTTATTCAGTGGCTCTCAAAATTTTGCACAAAAATGTATACGCGGGAATCGAGAGCGAAAAATATGTCTAATCTCAGAGTATCATTACCTAATTATCTAGGATTCTAGATTCCTTGCACTAATCTTAGAGCACCAATACACTCTACTCTCTCACACTATTTAGTTGATTTTTGGAAGAAAATCAGCCTGACTCCCAAAACACTATCCAAGGGTTCAGGAAAAGAAGCACTGCTTCTTCTTGACAAACTGAAGACGTTTATCAGCCTTCACCGTGAATCCATTGCAAATTCTACATGTGTGAGAAAAGTTGTACTGGATTCCAGATTACAGGAATCAACTAAAGGATAAAATCCCTAATGCATTCTTTTAATAGAATAATCTTATTCATGAATGCAATATCTATATATGCTATAAACATGTAACCTCATATAATTTGTACTTCGTGAATTTCCCATATCGGGTTACAATCAGCTTGACCCTAAATTTAGAACAAAAGGTGAGCGGGTGAGTCGGAATTAGTTATTGCGAACGATTTCTAGCTCCAATGGGAGCATTGGAGGTAGAGTCGGTTGCTCTTTTATTTAAGGTCCTAAAGTACATTTTACATGCAGCTCCGAGGTTTTCCTAAGTGTTGGCACAAAAATTTTTTTTTTCAATTTTTGTTGTATCTACCCCCCCATGCCTAAGTTCTTGCATGTCCTCATGCATGAATGTAAGAGAAAATAAATGCTGCAGGGAGAGAATGGGTAGAAATCACCTGTAATTGCTCCTGAAATTATATTCAGCACCGGCCAACCTGTTAATATGCAATATAAAGGGAAATATGCTAAAACAAAACTATGCTATGTATAAAAATGATGGTGGAATGTGGGGCGAATGGTATCTATATGTGCTGAGTTTAACGCCTCCAGTTGGGCGAAAGCTCAATGAGATGTATCAATTCTTGCATAGGAGCCGGTCAAAATTAAGAGAAAGATGTGCTCGTATGCTCCTAGAATCAGTGGTCTAGAGATGCGGACCAGCTGATTGTGCACCCCTACTCCAAAAAGTCTAACTATAAGAAAGTGTGGAGTGGGTACAGGCTTCAATTTGCTCACGGGTGGGTCTGAGTCAAAAATGAGAGTGGGAGGAGTAAACTCGAAGGTGGGAATCTGCTGATCCATGTGCACGTGAATTCTCACTGAGTCGCTTCCTGTGAAATCGGTTGTGACTGCATTAACAGGAAACTCGTTAGCTGTGGTCACATCTTTCTGTAATAACAGGGGCGATTTAGTAATATATGGATCAAGATAGCTGGATTCAAGGGTGCGGTGGTCAGAAGCACACCCCAAACAGTTAGATCCTCGGGGAGATATGTGTAATGCAGTGGTTTTGGTCCCATGTGGATCGAGGTCCGAGAACCCTGATAGTGAAGACGAATGAGACATTGGGTCATCACAAAGGAGCCCAATGTTACCACAGTAAGCCGAATCTTCATCTTCACCATCCTCCGCTATTGGATCACAGTCAAAGTTATTTGCTTCCCTGAATATGTCTAGTCGAAGTCGCTCATTGCCTAGGGCAATCTCCATACACCCGAATGCACAATCGATGTTCGCTCGGGCTGTCGCCAGAAATCGGCGACCCAAAATAATTGGTGCATCTCGGAGATTAGGAGGAACTTCCATATCGAGAACAAAAAAATCTGCGGGAAAGCAGAACCTGTGGACTTTTACGATCACATTCTCAACCACCCCCCTCAGTGTTTTGACTGATCTGTCAACCAGCTGAATTGTAACCGAGGTGGGTTTCAACTCCCCAAATCGAAATCGATCAAATACGGCGGTGGGAGTTAAGTTGATGGACGAACCCAAATCTAGGAGGGCCCGATCAAATGGAGAATCCTGCAAAAAGCAAGATATGAGTGGGATGCCAGGGTCTTTCTTCTTTGGTGGTAGGTCAGCTGGAATCACGGCGCTAGCTTCTTTCGACAGTACCACCTGTCGTCCAACTCTTGGCTGTCGCTTCGGGGTACAGTAGTCCTTGAAGAACCTAGCGACAGCGGGAATGTGGTTGATAGCCTCGAGGAGGGGGACCTGAATATGCACTTCTTTAAACATCGCTTTCAGGTCCTCAAAATTCCACGTGTCCTTTTTCCGTACTATATTTCGTGTCAGAGCCTCAGGAAAAGGGACGGGAATCTCAGGGTTAAGTGGCCTCTTACCCCTATCTACCACAGGTGGCTCCTGAGATGCTAAGGGAGTCGAATCTGCCTGCGGTGAAGGGTAGGAAAAATCAGAACCCGCCTGCCTAGGTGGTGGGTCGAATGTCTTCCTTCCGCTCGGCAATGAGACAGCGTGTGCATCGACTTGCTGTCCATGAGGCGGTGGGGGAGCGGATGGGGCAGAATACGCAGGATTCTGCAAAGGCGGCTGGCCTTACGCGTAACCGGGTGGTGCAGGAGGTGCCTGTCCCTGCGGTGCCTGAAAGCTAGGCGGGGCGCCCTAGTTCTGCACATATCGAGGATTTTGGACGGGTTGGGAGGGCAAGGCTCCCTGAGTCCTATGCTCCTGCAACAGCTGGTTCTGCATATTTTGTATGGTCTGAATCTGATCAGCCATCGCCTTCATTATCTGCAAGCTATCTTATGTAGACTTCCTCATTGATTCTTGCAGCTCCTCTTTCAGCGCCTCCAAAGGGTCGGCCCGCTTTGGAGGGTGGTTGGCAGCTTGGTGCAGCGGCTGGTATAACGAGTGGGGTTGCTGCTGCTGAGGCTGGAGTGCTGCTACCTAGGATACGTGTTTGCGCATTCCCGTATTGCCTGGTCTGATAGTGTGGATATTGATGTGGTCTCTGTGAATTACCAGACCAGGAGAAGTTCGGATGCTGGCGCCAACCAGGGTTATATGTCTCCGAGTACGGGTTATTACGCCCGTATCCTCGGATAGCGCTGACGTCCTCGTAGGCCGAAGATGTCTGAGACGTATATTCGTCAAGGGAATACGCATTATAATCTGCGAGTGGTGCGTAGCCCTGGTCGTAGGGTGCCAGATCTGGATTATTCACGGGATCCTGATATGCGAGGTCTCGTAAATACGGAGAAGGTGCACCCTGAGTGAGTAGATTAACTCGAGCAGGTGGGGCTCGGGATGCATAAGAGGATCTTGCGGCAACAGAGCTCAAGTCGGATTGACCTTGACTGATCTGGTCAATCTTCTTCTCAATCAGGTTCATTCTATCCAGCTGCTTGACGATGATATCCATGTCGGCTCGAATAGAATCGGTGTAAGCCTCGTGGACACCAACCCGCTGCTGACCAGGCCGCTGGAACTGGTTCATAGATACAACGTTCATCAAGTTCTCTGCTAATGATTCGAACAGCTCAAATGCGTTGTTCTAGTCTTTTGCGAGAAAATTCCCGCCGCTAGATGCATCGGCCAGATACCGATGTGTGTCATCTAGCCCATGGTAAAAAGATCTGAGCCAAGTGCCATCTGGGTATACCATGATGCGGGCATTTTCGGAGAAGGTCATGAAATCTATCCCATGCCTCATGTAATTTCTCCCTAGCTCCCTGGGAGAAAGTCGTGATTGCACGTCGCATTGCATTTGTTCGACCGATTGGGAAGAACTTTTGCAGGAATTCACGTCGTAATTCCGACCAGGTTCCAATTGGCTTCCCAATAGTCTTGAACCAGTATGAAGCTTTGTCCCTTAGAGAGAACAGGAAAAGCTTCATCAGAACGATCTCGAGATCAATATTCCTGGGTCGGATTGTTTCAGCGAGTCGACTTAGGTCCTCAAGGTGCTAGAACGGATCTTCGCTTGAGTTCCCGTAGAAATGAGTGCTGATCAACCCAATTACATTGGGCTTGAGCTCAAATGCGTCTCCGCCTGCGGGAATTCTGACTAGCGGTGCGACGATAGGTGCGGCTGGGTCGTAAAAATCCCGCAGTTGTTCTCCTCGCGGCGGGTGCTGCATCCTGTCAAGCGCCGTCAGAATATGATCCATGCTTGGCTGATGCCGCTCTTCAGATTCGGCGACCCGGGCTTCCAGACGAGCCATCAGGTCCAGATTCTCAATGTCCTGACCCGGTCTAGGTCTAGGTCTAGGATTTGCCATGGGGGCTCTTGGAGTAGAAGAAATGGGGGGAGAAGATGGTCCAGGTGAGGTGACTCGCCTCCTTGGGAGTGGCTCCCAAGGTCCAACCAAGTGAGGTCGAAGTGACCTCCTTCCGTGCATACACCGCCCAACCCCTGGGTTGGTGTAGCCACGCAGGACAAGGCTAAGGCCCTGTCAATCAAATGGTCCTTACAAATCAGGTGACCAGATTTTTTCGTTAGGGATTCGAATTCCTGAAGGTAAGTTCGTCGTACAACTGACTGAACGTAAATCCCGCCTCTCAAGCTAACCCAGCCAGTCTGGTTACGAGGGGACTAAGGGGAAGGTTCTTCCTTTGGCTTATGCCTCCAGTTCCAATGACCCCCGAGCCACGGTCGTTTGACACTACCCCGCAGACTTAGTCACTAGGTTTGGCAAGAGAGATTAAATTCATTCAGTAGTACGACAACGAACTCGGGTTGAATTCATGTTTTAAAATTATTTTTAACCCGTTTTCTTCAGTGGGGTTTGTGGTGAGTGGCCCACAAGGTGACCAAGCTCACCGGCTAACTAGACTTGATTAAGTCTAGGTTAGCCAAAAGTGTGGTCTCTAGTTGTGACCCTAAAGGTTCAACCTAAGTTGCATGCACTTCTAGGGTTTTTTTTTTTTATTTCAATAGACCACAAAAATAATGTAGATTCTGTGATAATAATTGGAATCTAATTAATTTGAAATTTTGCAAGTAGATTCCTATTTCAATTAGTTTTTCAAATAATATTTTTTTGGAATTTTTACTGTTTCAATCGAATTTTTAGAGAATTTTAAATATCAGGGGGTCAGATTTGGAACTTTGACCCCTGGACAGTTTTTTGCCTTGAAACAATATCAAATGATCTTCACAAATTCGGGAAAAATATGAAAAATAAAGCCAATTAGATTGTCTTTCAAACCCCACCATTTTTAGTCAAAACAGAGTCTTGAATTTCTCGAAATCGCTTTTTGAAATTTGAAAATTTTTGAATCTGGGTCAATCTGAACCCCGTGCACTTCACGAATTTTTAAAAATTTTATATTTGGATTTTTTTCAAAGTAACGGTGGCATTTGAAATATGGTTTGAAATTGAAGATTTTGCCCGAATTTTCAAATTTTTCACTAGCATATTTTTCGGTAAACGAATTTTCAAGTGAGATTTGAAATCTAGCCGAAAATCAGAAGGTGGTGGAAAAGCTTTTGAAGAGGTTTGAATTTGAAATTGAAGCCTTCCACCAAAAATGCTTTTTTTTTAAATATTTTGCACTTTTTTTTATTTTTTTATTTTTTAAAAAAAAGAATTTTTCAAAAGATTCAAATGGAAATATCTCTTTTTTTTCTTTTTTTTTAACCTAGATTCAAAAGGAAACCTAAAGAGATTTTTTTTCAAAATTTTTGATTTTTTTTAATTTTTTTTACGAAAATAAGAAAAATCTCTCTATTTTTTTTTTTTCAAAAGAAATTGCAGGAAGTAGATCTAGTCCTAGAGTTCAGAAAATAAACCTACTCTAAGAGAATGTGATGTGCACCTGACTTTCTTTGCCGCGCTCGATGTGTGCGCAGATCCCATTTTTCTTCCGTGTTCCTGCACATCAACAACGAAGTAGAGGCAGATTTGTCAATGATAAGCAAAAGATAGAAATTAATAAAAATGACGTTGCCTCCCCGGCAACGGCACCATTTGCAGAAATGCCATTTTCACGCATTTGAAAGTCGTCAAAAATCGTAGTATAGTCGCGTAAAAACATTCATCAAAAATATTTTTTTGTAAAATAACGAGACTTGAGTCCCGGTCGTTTGTCTCTGGGAGGCATGTTTCTATTTTTGAAATTGATCTTAAAGCCGCTCTACTTAGTATTCTGGTGCGCAATATATAAGCGGTTAAAGAACAGGCACTTAAATCATGCAAATAAAATAATCATTCAGCTCTTGGTGATTTCAAACACATAAAGAGATATATATATATATATATAAATGCATTTTTCATTCATTCATTGGGGGACAGTTTGTACAGGAAATCTAGAGGAAAGCTTATACAGGAATGCTTTAAATTAAACCTAGCTACCAGAAAATGATTATATACAAGAATCGACGGGGGTATTTCGCATGCATCATTGGGGGAGAAGAGAAACTACTCTACTAAGCAGTAAATGAAAGCAGTAAAACTTATGAAAAGCATGATCTAGAGCTAAAAGAGTAGAGGGCATTCAGGGGTGGTCCCCAATGGCCTTAGAGTGGTTGAGAAGAGAATGAGGGGCGGCCAATGTAGCTTAGGCCGACCCTTGGAGAGAGGAAGGGTTGATCCAGCATCCCGGCGTGGTGTCCACCATGGTGGTGGTAGTGAGCTCGTGGAGGTGGAGTGAGTGGCTAAGTGGAGGTGGCGTGAATGGCACCATTGGAGAGCAATTGGCAAGGGAGTGAATGGGTGCCAATGGCCACCCATGGGGTCTTTTTATAAACCCAATGGAAGCTCTCTAGAGAATTATGGAATTCTCTAGAGAGGCCTATGGTGGGAGCTCTTGGCAAAGTGAGAGAGAGAGGGTGGATGGTGGTTTTTAGATCCACCAAATGTGGACCTAAAAATTGAATGGCTCTTGGTTGCTATTTTTGGCAACCAAGGCAACCACACATGGTAGAGAGTTCTAGAGAACTCTAGGCTAGATATTTTCGTGTGGATGGTGTGTGTGGGTCAAAACTTAGGTGGCTAGGTTGATTAGGTTGGGTTCTACTGGGTTTAGGTCAAGGTAGGTCTCAAATTAGGGTTATAAACCTAATTCACTAAGGTAAAGTGCAATTAAACTTAATACAAGTTTAATTGGGTGTGTGGAAACTTAATTGAGAGTAAAACAACTCAATTAAGTCAGGTCTAGGTCAATTGGACTCTCACTGAGTCCAATTGGACAGTGTGTGCTGAGATCAGGGCTCAATTGGATTCAATGAGTCCAATTGAATAGGCTGATGGAATTGACTAAGATCCAAGTCAATTAGGTTTAGTGAGGACCTAATTAGGTCCTTAGGGAGGTCTAGAGGTGATGTACTAGGGTTAGGGCACCTTAATTTAGGTTCCTATGGGGTTGGAATTGGGTTTAGGGACCTAGGGATCCAAGATCAAGGCTTAAATCTCAAAACAGGAATTGGAGAGAAGTATCAGACGTCTAATTATATAATTAGACGTCTTATACTCAAAAATCAGAAGTCCAAACTTGTTGTCTGGACGTCCAATCAGAGTCACGAAGGATTTCGGGTTCTGTTTTGGGTATTCTACAGAAATTGGACGTCTGACAAAGTGTCTGGACATCCAATAACACTGCAGAAGTGGGTTTGAAGTGTGCGGGAGTTTGCTAAGGGTCCTGGACGTCTTAAAACTTATCTGGACGTCCAGAGAAGGGTTGGAACTAGGGTTTTAGGGCTTCCTAGGGTGTTGTGACCTAATCTAAGGGTGGCTAAGGCTTGGGAAAGTCTCTAGGCTATCATAGGGATAGGATGAACCTAAGCTCTTCACATTTTACTGCTTTATTTCTACTTAATAGAATAGAAAACCTTTAACCCCCTTACATTATTATTCTTACATCTAAACTAGGCATTCTGCTCCAGCTCTGCTACAACTCCTATTATTGCTGATCCAGCTTCAGATCCAGCTCCTGATCAGCTATTCCCTACAATCGACATAATGCACTTAATCAGCACATTATAACATTATTTTATGCATAGCTAAAGGAAAGCAGTAAAGATGCAGATAATGTGTATGCATGCATGAATAACCCTAACTTATGCTAAGTCCTAGCCTAATTTAGGTCAATTAAGACCTATGATTGCTGCGCAATTACATTATCATTAAGCTCATCCCCGGATTCGTTTGGTTCACTCAAATTTTTGTCGGGGTGTATATGTGATTCATTAATGAAGAAAGGAGTTGGATCAGTATCCTTAATTATTCCTAAAGGTGTATCAGTCTTAATATTTTCAAGTAAGCCTATATCACTGAATTCGTTATTCTTCTCGGGGTATAAATCCTCAATTGACGTGTTTTGTCCCCGAGAGTCTCCCCTAGGCTTCTCACTATTTTGTTTGTCCTCCTCTAATATCAACTCCTGTTTTGATGGAGGATGACTCTCAAAAGAAGGAAGGAATCCGAATTTCACCAGATTATTTATATCCTCACGGGGCAAGTCCTCAAGTAACACATAATCCCCCTGTGATTCACTCCAGATTTTCAGTCTGGGTTCCTCCATTGGGTCATCCTCATCCTCTGAAATAGACTCTTCATATCCCTAAGACCAAAATTGATCTAATTCATCCTCCATTCCTTTAGGGTTACCTTCATTGGGTGCATTTAAATCCTCAGGATGCTGAATGGTAGGTGTCGATTCCCTAAGTAGAGAGTCAGGAGTAGGCTCACTAAGTGTAGAATGGGATTCCACCAGATAATCAATAGGGTAAGTGATAGGAACAATACAACCTTGACCCAGGTTAGTAGGGGTAAGGAGAATATTGTCATTGCAGTCAAGGTCCTTAAGAGGTACCATCTTCCCTTGCTTTTGACTCCAATATAGCTCCTGTGGATAATCACTATGATCATTCTCCTCCATTGGCCGTGTCTCATTGGGAGAGTCTAAGTGATAGCTACATAAAACTGGATCCCTATTATCAATGGTTTCCTCAAAATTATTTTCATGATCATGGTCGTATGGGTTGGGATCAGAATTACTGGGAAGAGCATAGCTAAGTTGTCTTATTTCTTTGTCTAATTGTTGACTATTCCTCAACATCTCTCCCATGGATTCCATCATTTCCTTTTGCTGTTTTTGCATTTCTATCATAAAAGAGGAGAGGCTACTATTATCAGGTTGGGGAGGATAGTCAATTTCAGGCTCTAGTTGCCTAGGGGTATCAGTCCAACCTCGATACGGAAAATCATGAAGGGTGGGAGGGTTGGGTGTTTGCATAAAAGTAGGGATTCCAGGGTTGGAAAATCCCGCTCCTAGGCTTTGCTCAAAAGTGGGAGTTATCAAGCCAATACTGCCAGGATAGGAATACGAATGATCCCATGAATTGTCAATGTACCCATCAAAGGATGAATATGCTCGGGGCATGGGATCCTGGTTAAAATATGGGAAGTATTTACTCTGATAATCTAAATGATAGGAGTAAGGGTGATCCATTTCTTTAAGCCAAATAGTTTTAACTCTCTTAGGATTTAGAAGAATTCAGAACACAAGCAAAAACTTCCTAGAGAGTTCTAACGTTGTCAATGCAAACACAAATTCAGTGGGATCTGTTTTTAGTAGATTGTAGGTCTTAGAATTAAATGTTCAGTTGGTGGCTAGACAAGTTTTGCATAAATTACGCTTCCTAGGCCAACCTTCATTGGTGCCTGCAACCTACTCGCAAGGGATGGAAGTCTCGAATCGAGCCCACACACGAGGAACCGAAGTAACTTGGTGGATAGGCTTGTTGATTTCTGACTAACTTCCCTTGTGGTGCAAAAGAGGAGAGGTAGAAATTTATCTAGTGACCTTATGTGTGAGGTGCACAGTGTCTCAGGTGTGTAATCATACGATCGTGTTTTGAGTTTTGAAATTTCGCAAACAAGATCCTTTTGCACAATATTTTAAGCCACAGATTTTAAGGTCTAACTTCTTAGCAGTCCCAATTTTTAAAGTGACCACTGAATTAAATCGATTCAAGCACTTTAGTGGTCTTAGACTTAGGTTCAATGCAGTTGCATGACAGGTAATTGATGCTCAAGAGAAGACATACCTTACTCCAGCTTTCTTCGTGCAATAATGTATGCAATACAGTAAAAATCAACTAGATGCTGCTCATTCAATCCTAAATAGTCATCCTATAGATATGCAGCTTCTAGCAAGTAGTTCAAATTTTTTTTTTCAATAATAATAATAAGCAAACAGACCTAATCTAACTAACTAACAAACATGCAGTTCAAACAATTCGAATAGTCCTATAATATAAATAAATGGGAACACGCTCCTGAAAATATGCTCCCGCATACAAGAGCAATAAGAAATAAAGAAACACTAGGAACATGTTCCCAGAAATACCGACAAGGGTCCAAAAGACAGAAATTAAATTCTAATGTCTATCTAAACTAAGCTCTAATGACTAAATCAAGAACAGGCTCCTCCATAAGCCTATGTGCATGGGATCAAGGCCCACGTGTTCCTATTGCTGGCCTCCAAGAGGCATCAAGGTCCACCAAAAAGATCGTCTCCACCGTGTGCGTCGTTCAAGGTCAATGTCGTCACTCTACTGTGCCTGTCGCCCTGTCAAATTCCTCGCCTAATAAAAAAAATGATTAGATAACTGCGCAACTCAGAATATTAAAAAATAATAATGTGAATCTATTTTGTCTGTTGCCTCCCCGGCAACAGCGCCATTTGATGGAGAGATTCTCGCTTATTTATGATAGCAATAGAATGATATGTCGTGTTTTATGTGGTGGAAAATCTCTCAATCAAAACTAAATATAAAATTTAAGCACAATAAATATGTCGCATCCACAAGGAGGAATAGACCAATAAATTCATGAGTAGAGGAATATACTATTTGTAGACACTATCGCGACTTTAATGCAGGGAATATGCTATTTTAAATGGAGCTTGTAATTTCTTTAAAAGTTCAGGGTTATTTATGCAATTTTCACATTAGGAATTAAGATCCAAAAATATGTATATGATGCATGTGTAATGGCATATCATGTAAATTTAACTTGCATGCAAACCTGATTCGAAATTCAAAGTTAAATGATGCACATAACACAAGTGGAGTAATTTCAGGAAACTATGAGTGCATCAATACAATGTGGCCTGAATAAAATATTAATATCTAAATGGAAATGGCATTAAAAGTAAATATTAATTGAGGAGAAAACAGAGGATTTCTCCTCTCTCTTCCTCGCGTGGACGGCCGTGCATGGTTGGCGACGAGAGTCGACGGGGTGGTGAGCCGGCCTGTTGACTCTGTTGGAGGAGGAGCACCACGCTTGGAGAGGGTGGTGCGACTGTTGCAACCCACGTGGCTGCGCGTTGGGCGCGCACGCAAGGGCGTGCTAGGGCGTGCTTGCAGGATTGGCCGCTGGCATGAACACTTGCAGGTGGGTGCTGGCCTGCGAGCATGGCCGCGCATGGGCGGTCTGCTTGCATATGGTCTGCCTACGTACGGTCTGCCTGCGGGCTGGAAGGGCGCAGGTTGGCTGCGGGAGGTTGCGTTGCCTGCGGTCACTTGGCTGTTGCCTGCGAAAGATGGTGGCAGGCGTGGGTGCCTGCGGGCGCTTGATGGAGGCTGCACAAGGGCAGTAGCATGGTGGGGGGTGCGCCGTAGTGCCTGCTATGCACGCTTGGTTATGAGGTGGTGCTTGCAGAACTGGAGAGGATGGTGCGATGTGGTGCAAGCTGGAAGGGCGATGGCGTGGTGCCTGCAGGCGCTTGGTGTGGCTCCTGCAGGCGCTTGGTGTAGCACCTACAGGGCGCTTGTAGTGGGGGCTAGAAGGGTGCACCTGTAGGACACTTAGGCAGCAAGGGTGCGGTGGGTGCAGTGTCTGCAGGCACTTGGTGCAAGCTGTGCAAGGCGCAGCCGTGGTAGTAGCGCGGTGAGTTTGGGTGCAGTCCCTATAGGGTGCTCAAGGCAAGGGAGGTGGGAGTTGGTGCGCACAGTGCTTGCTCTCCCCACAGTGCACGCCCTCTTCACGGTTTGGTTCCTACCAGGGGGAGAAGAAGAAGCCGAAGCCCCTTCTCCTTTGCCAAGCCTCCTCTTTTATCTCCTCTCCCTGCATGGGTTAAGGGATTTTCAAATCCCTTATTAATTTTGGCCGGCGGCTGTTGAGGAGGTGTTGAGGCTGGTCGGAGGTTGCGTGAGGTGAAGTTGAGGTGGCCGTTTGTTGGGGGAAATTTATTTCACCCCCTGTTCTTTTCCAACATTATTCCTACAACAACAAAACATAAAATAATTACATACTAAGTTATAGAATGCAATAAAATAGATGTAAACTTAAATAATGATGCATACAAACATTCTATAACTTAATGTAGTTATTAACAAGCCTAAAAGGTAAGAATAGAGTTAACTTAGGCGTAACAATAGTCCATTAAAATGGATTCATCAGTCCACATGATTACAGAGTTGTTCAACAAACCTGTGATAGAAAATCTATACGAGTTGCCATTTCGGCACCTCGTGGTGTCGACACTTCCTAAAAAGTTCCTAGAATCGTTCCCAGGCACCATGAAATGGTTCCCCCGGCCGCTTGGTGAAAGTGGCAATCGCCTGTCGCAAGGCATTGGTCCGTCCAATTGGGAAGAATTTCTTTGGGAAGGCCAACTTAAGAGCAGCCCATGTTTCTATAGGCCTTCCGATGGTTAGGTACCAATGTGTGGCCTTATCCCTGAGAGAGTGATGAAAGAGCTTCATGATCATTTGCTCTTCATTCACATTCCTTGCTTTGGTGGTCTGAACCAAAGTGGTCTGATCCTCCAAGTGCTGGAATGGGTCCTTCGAGCCAAGCCCATGGAAATGCTTAATCAAACTTAAGACTTGGGGCTTGATTTCTATGTCTCCGACAAGAATCATGATGCCAGGACGTTCCCCATAGTTTGAAGGATCATAGAAATCCTTCAAGGGCCAAGTGTCTGACCATTCATTCGTTGGAACCATTGCTGCATCTACTGCAATTCTTCCAACTACCTCTGAATCAACTCCTGCTGGTTCAGGGGTGAGGGAGGTGGTTGTTGATCAGCCATGGGATCTGCTTGACTATAGCTCAACCTCTATCTCCAGGAATGATCTAAAGGTCCTTCCAATCTAAGGTTCAATGACCTCCTTCCAAGCATATACTGGAAGGAAGTTAGAAGGACGGGGAAGAGAAGGAGCCCTACAGCACAAAAATAAAAACCTATCCTTAAGTTGGGTAGCCTAAAGGTCTACAGACTCTCAGAATCCATCCTAAGATTATGGACAATTTACTCTACTTATATCTAGGAAATCCAACTAGTTAGAAGGATGGACTAGGGAGAAGGTTCTTCCTTTGGCTTATGCCTCTAGTTCCTAATGTACCCCCCAACCACGGTCGTTTGACGCTACTTCCCTAGCTAGATATCAGATTGACTAGTATAAGCAGGCTAATCGCGAATAATCTCAATCTGGATCCCGACGAGCGAACTAGTCCTTAGGGCCAACATCTAATCAATTTTAGCTAGGCTTGGGATATTGGTGCTTCTGGAATGTGATAGGCCCTTAATGTGTTGTGACCTTAATGATTTGTTTGAGAATGTGTGAATGTGCACAACCAATAAGTTTTCAAGCAAGATTATTAATGATGAGGTGAGTTTTAGGATTTGAATCTTGCTTAATAGCTTTTAGAATTCAAATATTAGGTGTATTCAACAAAGTTTTCTGAGGCAAACCAAGTTTTGAAAGCACAAGTTTAAGTGTTTTTCCTTTATAAATCAAGAAAATATGGAGTGCCTAGGTTGACCTAAATATTGAATCCTATGGGGCAGCTACAAAATAAATCTCTTTTAAATTAGGTGGTGTGGCCTAAATAATTTAATCAATTGGTCCAAATGCACCACCGATTAAGCAACACAAAAAGGTGATTAACCTAATATGATTTCTACTACTTTATGTGTTGAATTGGTGTACTGGTTCTGCAGGTCGGAATCCCGATTGAGTAGATGAAAATCAAGTCAGGTTATGTGCCTCAAATGTGGGTCTATAAAATGTGTATATTGATTCGTCCCAAAGAAAGTATCTTTTTGTTTTTTTTATAAGTGGAGGTGGAAAACAATTCAACCAAAGTCTATCCTAGGGTTTATGCAAGCACCTAAGTAGATTTGGTCTTGGTTATGAGTGTGGCAAAATGAAACTAGTGGGGGTAATGTGGGGGACACTTACAAAGTACTCCACCCATACTTTACTCCGGTCTATCTCACTTGGATCTCCATGCTAGGGTACCTACAAGACAATATATCAAAGATAAGTGGGGTTAGTAATATGTAAATGCAAAGAAGTGCAGAAAACAAGAAAGTAAATTCTATTGCCTCGTCTGTAACGACGCCGAAATGATGAACATGTTTCACATGGTAGAAATCAGGATTTGGAGGAACCTGTCGTCGTTGTCGCAAAACTCGTTATCAAATACAATTTTACTGAAAATCCAAGGGAGTCTCAGGTTGAACACAAGGCGGTGACGTTTACTTTATTTGAAAATCATGCTTCGTTTTGTTTCTTTTTGGTATTTTGAGGTTTTGTTATTTTTTTGTGTTTTCGAAATAAAAAGACAAGCAGAATAAATTCACAAGAGAGATGGAACAAATATGATCTATATCACTCCAATGTTAATTACAATGATCTATGAAAGCATAAAAGAAATAGGGGTGACAGGAAATCTCCCAAATCAGCTGTTCGGAGAGATAACGGTGCTTGGCGGAAGCTTGGATGAAGGAGTTGAGATGCAGAACGACGGAGGTGAGATGCAAGAGGACTTCAAGTAGAGGAATACTTTACCGAGGCTCTGGAATGGAGGTGAGGAGGAGGAGGTGATCTACTACCACAATGGAGCTAGGAGGATGACTCCAAGGCGACCTATGAAGGTGGTGAGAGAGACGATGAATATTTGGTGGGGTAAGGGATCGTTAGACTAATAGGGAACCTTTGGAGCTTGGGAATGAGCTCTTGGGAGCTTTGATGGGCTTCTAGAGCAATAGAGTAGGTGGGTATAGCAAAGGTAGAGATGCCTTGGAAGTGAACGGGTGTAGGTCCTTTTATAGTGGATGAGAGGAGGCTAAAATAGGCATAAGACAAATAGCGACCTCCAGAAAGCCGTTGTAGGTCTAGCTCAAGTGTCGCTGTAGCTAGCTCGCGCCTACTCACGCATGAGCTGCGCTGGCCCTCCATCTCGTGCATTGATCACGCTCGAGCCTTGCTGGTCGTCCATCTCACGTCGCTAGCTGCCATCGCCAGCAACCATTGAGCATCCACTGGCGCGTGCTGATCTCAGCGAAGCAAATCCTTACCCTTGGATGGCAGATGAAGGGCTCTGAGTGCACAGGAGAGAACACTCTATATCGCACCTCCAGTGCACGTACGATTGCATGTCCGCCTACGCGTCGGATCTCACGTGCATGGGTCACTGTTGACGCGGCTAGATCGTGTTTTAACAATTAATGCGTTGTAATATAGACGAACTTTCCGCGAAAACAAATAAAGATTTTATAACTCGAAAACCGTAATATCCGAGGTCGAACACAGGGAGCAATCTAAGTACTTTCAAAACTTGAGAACACAACTTTTTAAATGAAAATAAGTGACTAGTTCAATGAGAATGTTATAAAAAGAAATTGCTCAAAGAAAACAAAAATGGACGTCTGATATTGTATCAGATGTCTTAAAATAAAGATCCTTTTCTTCCTTGATGCTTCTGTTTCTCTCCCTCTATTTCTTTTCTTCCTATGACCAAGGTCTGACTTTCTTCTTTCTTTTCCTTTGCCTTCTTGAGTCTTCATCTGCCCCTTGTCTTCTTCTTCTTCAGTCTTCCTTGGTTCTGTTCTTCTCTGCCTTGCCTCTCTTCTTCCTCTCCTTTCTTTCAGAGCCTCCTTCCTTCTTTCTTCTATTTCCCCTTGGTGTCTCTTCTTCTCTGCCTTGCCTTTCTTTCTTCCTTGGCAGAACTTCCTTCCTTCTTTCTTGTCGTGGCTAAGTCCCTGTGTCCTGCACACATTACGCACAGCAAAACCTAACCTTCTACCCACGCGTGTCTCTCTTTCGCTCTGTGTAAACCACTCTCAGCACGCTTTCCCAGAGCCAGTTAAACGGGTCGGACCGCGCGCCCGTGACCAGGCGCACCGGCGTGAGGGTGGTGCGCAAGGTGTGCTTAGGACAGGGTTGGGTCAGGTCACGCCGGATCCGTGAGGTGAAACCACAGACGAGGCACAGTGAGATAGGTGAGGGACCTCACCCCAAGTGTGACTGGAGGTGAAGAACGTTTATGACAAAAACAATATAAAGGGTGTCGGTGCATCATGGCTTACCGATGTGGGACTAAAGCCCACTGTTGTCCTTCGCGCACCCACAGCCGATCGTGCGTTCAATTCCTCAACTGCAGGCTCTATTGGCTTCACTTGCTGGGTCAACTCCCTTTGCACGACCTTCCCAAATTCGCAGCACCTGGAACCCTGAAGTCTTGAGGCCTGGAGCGAGTGTAGAGCTTCATCGAGTCATCGTCTATGGCAGCTGGAGCATGGAATCTGTTAGACACGAAAATGGCCTCACGGCCTAATAAGATCACCGGGGGACCTTCACCGTGTGACGGTGAAGGTGATGAGCTATGTGGCAGGCTACGGGGCGGCCTAGGCTTGAGTGCCTTGGTCGCTCTGTGGCTGGACGGGTGGGTTTATTCGGGGGGTTGCTGTGGTGGTGTGGCGGGGCTGTGGATGAGTGGAGGGTGCTCAGTGAAATGAGGCGGAGGTTATGTGATGGTCGGTGAGACGTGTGGGGCTGTGGAGCGACGGGGGCGTCTCGCCGGAGGGTGGCCGAAGATGAGGAAGGTGGCGGTGGACTGGAATGGTCGAGGGATGATTGAGTGAAATAAAGTGAGGAAATGAAAGAGGGGAAGATGGGGGACTTATCTGGACTGTTGGGAGAGAACGGGGGCAGTGGAGTTAGACGACTTGTAGTTGCCATCGTCGGAGAAGATAACCCTGAGGGAGATAACAGCGATGAGGAAGAGGTCAGGGAAACGTGCGCTTGGTGCGGCACGAAGCAGGAAGATGAGGCGAAGTAGACTCTGCTGCTAGCATGGCAGCAGAGCGACGAGAAGGAGGGGAAGTAATCGCTGGAGCTTGCGGGTTTCTTGGCCGGAGAGAGGAGAGAAGAATTTTGGAGGATTCTACCGCCAAGACAAGTCTGAGAGATCTCGCAGAGGGTCGGAGGTCTTTTTATAGGTGCTGGCCGAGCTTTCTGGTGCGTGGAGGGCAAGCTTTTGGCCACCGTTGTCTTGCCGGAGAAGGAAGGTGGTTGGGATCCAAATCTCTCGTGCATTTGCACGAGAGTTTGGAAAGGAATCAGAGATCAAGATCAGGCTTAGATGGAAGGGGATTCCTCAGAGAATCTCCCTTCCAATTCTGGGAGGAGATCTCTGAGGGATTTGAGTGTATCCCCCCTGTCAACCTCACCGGAGAAGATTCTTCCCCAATAATGGTGGAAGGACTTGATTGTAAGATTGGCGAGAGAGATAGGGGGGTTATTGCGATGGTTTTCAAAAGATAGGGACCAAAATGTGATTGGATGTACTAAATTGCAAAGTAGGTTAAGATGACCTCCCCTTAGCTCCAAATTTTGGTACAAACATAATTTGGACCTAAGGAATCCAATGGTGAAGTTGGATTTTAGGTTTGACCACATTTGACTGGATATTTTGTGTAAAAACCCAAATTAGGTCAAATGATGAGCTAGGACCCTATTCTAGGTCAAACTAGGTTCCAAAGGCCAATTTGAATGTTCTAAATCCTAGAGGATATTTTTCCATGAATTTTAGAGGGTTTACTTGATTTTTATCCTGACCGAAACCTTGTTGAATTAAGCGGGTCTGTTTTAGGGTTACCAAATGTCATTTAATTCCTGGATTACACATGAACCCATTTCTGATTGATTCAACCCACTTTTTATCTCATTTAGGTCATTTGACCTATGTTTTTCCTCTGAGAAATCCCGTTTATGTAATGCAATGGCAAAATTGCAGTTTTAACCTTTATTTCATGTTTTCTTCTTAGAACACTTATTCCTCCAATTAAACCCTCTTCTGAGTCATGTAGGAGCTTTTATTATCTTTATTAGGTCAAAATGAGCTAGTTATGGCTCATGATGAGGCTCTCATCAGTCACACGTATCAATGATGCCATGTAGCTACTTCCCTCACCACCCAATCATCCATCAATGGCTCAATTTCTTACATGCATGCACTCAGCGGATAAAATTATGCGACCGTGCGTTGTGAGCCGAAGCACCAACTTCTGTGATAAGGTCGATTTTGTGCGTCGCTTAGAAATTAAGGCTCTATGTGCTGCATCCGTTGGATCAAGATCCAACGGTTGCAATTACGCAAAGCCCTCTCTCTTCTTGGCTTGAAGCAGGCGATGCAATGCTTCGACGACCATTGGATTTGAATCCAACGGTTGTGACTTCACAGGTGCTGCTTGGGAGGAGGGGTTGCAGCCAGGCTGGAGGGTTTATATGGTGCCATGTGGCTTCATCATGGCCGTCCACCTTCTTCTTCTTGTAGAGGGTGCTACGGAGCTCTGATCGGCGTGATTTTCGCATTGACGGACTGCTATCGTCGCTTCAGATCTATCCGTACGATCAGATTTCTCATCTAAAGACCATAAAGATGTCCCACTGCCTCCTGGCCATATAAAGTGTTGGAATTAATGTACATAATGTACAACTATCCTAAATGCAATGCAATGAATGTTATGCAATATTTATACTATGATACGTAATGCTAGGCCTAGGAACTATCATAAATAAGCATTTTATCATGAATTTATGCATGTTTATCACTTGTCAATGCCCTCCCTTGGTTTGAAAGCTGCAAAAGACATCCTAAGGTTACTCGTTTCCTCTCCTATTCTAGTGATGTGTGTATCACTAGATGGGGGGATCTTCCACTCCTAAGTCTCCTGCTGCCACATATCTGCCACAGAAGCATGCTCCTCCTCAGAAGCCCCATACACATGTGGGTAAGAGTCCATGAGCCGACCCAAGCCACACCAATCATCCTCCCAGAAACTTAATTTCTCCCCACTCCCAAGAACCAGTGAGAAGAGATTCCAATGCTCTGCCAAGGCCTTGGACACAGAGTCCCAAAAAGGGAAAGTAGATGTGTGATGCACCAAGTCCCTCATCCTGCCATCCTCATAAGAGTCTCTAACTATGGTTTGCCACATACCTTCATCTCCCTGCAAAATAATAACACCCCACTTAAGCAACAGAGAGCCCCCGAACTCTCGAAGTGAACACACTCCCAAATTCCCTCACTTCTTTGAGGTACACACTGTCTACCACTTAAAAGGCTGCATGAAAGGCCTGCATGTGAAGGGCTCTTTAGGAAAATATGTTTGCACAGAATATCAATCTTCTTCAAGATGGAACCAGGTGGTCTAAACATGGATAGGAATAAGATAGGGATGGTAGAGAGCACTGAATTCAATAAAATCAATCTACCTCCATTAGATAAAAATCTACCACACCAACTCACCATTTTCAAGGAGATCTTCTCAAAAAGCTTCATCCAATCCTTCTTTCTCATTCTTTGAACTTGTAGGGGCAAGCCAAGGTATCACACTGGAGGGTAACCACAGGCATCTGCAAAGCCAAAGACAACTCTTTCCACCTTCAAGCATCACCAAATCAAACTAGGGAGGACTTGGGGCCATTGATTTGCAAGCCTAAAATCTTACTAAAAATGTACAGCACATGTTTCAGGACCTCAGCCTCATGGACCCCTCCTTCGATAAAAAGAATCATATCATCAGTAAATTACAAATTTGGGGTCAATGCTCTCTGAGAGGAAAGGATGTAGCTATGTAGGAGGCCACTTGAACACGCCTTAAAGGCAAAATGGGCTATGGTGTCAACTGCCAGAATAAAAATGAGGCAGGTCACAAAACATCCTTGCCTGACCCCTTTCTATGGTTGTATCCACTGTCATGTAGGCTGGCCATTGATAAGAGGGGAGAAGGATGAGGTGGTAACACATCTTTTAATCCACTGAACCTACACCTCAAGAAACCCCCTCCTCTTGATGATTTCCCAAAGATATGCCCAAGAGATTGAGTTATATGCTTTGGAAAAATCAACCTTCCACATAAAGGCCTTCTTCTTCCTCCTCACCCATCCAAACACCATCTCCTACACCAATATAAACAACTCCTAAAGAGATTGACCTTTCAAAAGGGCTGATTGGACAGGGCTAATAATATCATTCATAACATCCTGCATCGTGTTGCTAGCACTTTACCAATAATCAAAGAGATCAAATTGGAAAGTGCAATCGGTCTGAAGTCTGAAAGTGCCTTTGCCGCTGGCATCTTTGGAAGAAGAAAAAGCAAAGATCGATTAATTCTCTCTAAACCGTAATTCCCCCTTTGGAATTCTACAATCACTGCCAACACATCATCTTTAAGAACTGACCAAAATTCTCTACAGAACAACACTGGGAAGTCATCTGGTCCTGGCAATCCTTCTGCCTTCAAGCCTTTCAACATTGTTACGACCTCACTTTCCTCAATCAATCAGATTAAATGTTGCCCTTCCTCGCCTCCACGCCTCAGCACATCAGAGTTAGATAATCTCCAACCACCCTTGGCCGAGCACATGTAGTGTCAGTATGACATTTATTTGCAATGTTACAGATATCAAGAGGGGAAGTGGCCACATGGCCTCAATATATAAGAGAGGATATAAGGTTATATCTTCTCCTTGCACTCACCGTCGCATGGATAAATTTTGTATTGGAATCCCCCTCTTTCAACCACAGCTGGCGCGATTTCTGACGCCAATCAATCTCTCTCTACAGGTCTTCTTTAGCAATAATAGATAGCAACTCCTTCCACTGCTCTTCATTCAAGGTCGAGGACTCCTCCTTCACATCAAGCTCCTTCATGCCCTCCACAGCATCCCTTCTCTTCTGAGATTTCTGGTGGGCTAGAGAGCGTAAGGCATAAGCCCCTCAACTTAGATGCTAGCTTCTATGTCGTTGATCACACTACCTCCTAAGCCACCCACCAAGGCGAGACCATATCCTTAAACCCCTCTTCATTAAGCCAGAACTTCTGAAATTTAAAGTAACTCTGCACCTTCACACCCTCCCTACTCTCCTAAACAAGGGGCATGTGATCAGAGAATGGGCACCCCAAAGCAATCACCAAGGCCATGTGAAAAGAACCCATCAACTCAACATTGCTAAAGAAGAGATCTAATCTAGACATCTGACCACTACCATTCCTCCATGTGAGACTGGCCCCTAAAGAAGAAAGATCAACCAATCCCAAATAAGATAAAATAGACTGGAAGCCAAAAGTAGAAGAATCCATTTTCCCATCTGGCCAATCATTTGATGACAGTGTGGCGTTGAAGTCACTACCCAAGAGCCACACTACACCTTGCACCCAAGTAGACATATCCCACAACTCCTCCCAAAATGGGGGCCTCTCCCCCTGAAGGCACGGTCCATAGACTGACATCATAAACAAGTGAGCATTATTAGTTACTGATGAGTAGGATTCGTACGTGTAAAAGGTTGAGTTTGAAACTCATCATTGTAGTAGCGTAAAAATCTACTATTAAATAAAATTTATAACTGAAACTTTGGTGAATCTCGGGGTCAAACACAGGGAGGTGAACATTTGATTAAAAATCACGTTCGGAATTATTTTCAGAAAGCAAATTAGCTAGTTGAATTAAATCTACACTAGCTATTCTACTTAAATAATAAATAATAGAATACAGAGATAGAATAATACAAAGAAAGAGAAAATAGGGAGAGAATGAACAAATATTTTATAACTACAGAATCATGCCCATTACATCTACTTGCTATAATTAGAACGTTGGAAATCTACACTAGAAAGTGGTAAAAAGTGAGAGATGAGAGAAACCCTCCTCGACGGCTGCTTGGAGGACGAGCCGCGTTGATGGAGCACCTAGAAGAGGGTGGTGAGATGCTGCACGATGGAGAACAGAATTGGAGGACAGAGGATGAAATAGGGTGACGCCATGGAGGGATCCACTTCTCGAATGGTGGCAAGAAGACAACCATGGGATGCTCCATGAAGGAGGTCAGAAGATGGAAAATTATTTTACTCTACTCTAGCTCTAATGGAGCATCTCGGGTATGGGACCAACCCCTAGAGCTTTGGAGGGGGTGAGAGAAGAAGAGAAAGGTATAGGTGTCTTTTGAGGGCAAAAATGTTACTTAACATCTTTAAATCTTTAATATAGGTCTTTAGTGACGGATACGTGCATCATTGTAGACGCACATCGCTGCAGCCACATGTGCAATGTCAGCCGCACGATGGAGATCCAAGCGCTCAGAGTGCGCCATGTCACCGCCTCCTCATCTTCAGTCGTTCGCTTGCCTCATCGCACCTGCTGCTCAACCATCTGATCGCGCATCCAACAGCTTAGAATCACGCAATCCTGATCACCTTCATGCATTAGAGGGTGGAGTAGCCCCTCTGATCGTTGTCCAATGAAGATTGAAAGCTCTAGATCACTCACAAGCGCACGCACTAAGGGGCGTATCTGATTGCACGTGAGATCTAGATCCCAATAGTGCATCCATTTGATCGGTTGATGTGAGCCATTAACGCCTGATTGCATGGCTGAATTGCGCTCTTTGTGTGCAAGTAGGAGGCATGGAGCGAAGCCTTGATCATGCGACCTCCAGTGGTGAAGCACTTTACCCACCATGCTATGCGCAGTCTTTGGTCATGTTTACATTTTTGTGGTCGAGCGCTCACAACCATTGGATGGCAATCCAATGGTCATGAATGCTCGAACCCTTTCCTTTAGTGGAAATGGTACATGGCTTGAGAATGAATCTCACTGTTGGATCGATGATCCAATGACTGAGATTCATTGATCATCAGATGAAGAAGTGCTGCGGGGACCTTGGGCCATTTTGGGCAGTTGGAATGGCACCATGTGGTGCCATCCTAGTCGTTCATCTTCTTTGACATGTTGATGGTGCCACAGATGTCGAATTGGATCGATTTTCGCATCGTTGGGCTGCGATCGTCGATCCGAATCCATCCGTGTAGTTAGATTTGTCATCTGAGGTACGGATGTTACACCACCTTGCCCCTTGGCTTCTAATATTTCTCAGACTACATCTGATGCTACAGAAATCATATCAGGGCAATATCAGAGTCGTTGAACTCCGATTGTCGCCCTGATCAGATTCGTACAATTGGATCTTCAATCTGAGGCCCCGAAATGATATTGCCCTATTCCCTAGCAACAAAAAGAAAAATTAACCTATATTTTGTACAACTAATCTAAACGTAGAATGATGCATGCTATGCAATATTTATAATGCATAATGCAATTATACACCTAAGAACATGCATAAATAGATAGTTTATGTGGCATAGATGTGTCTACATCACACTTCCATGCCTATCTTTTGCTAGTCCCTAACAAAACTATATGTTATTTATAAAAGACTTAAGATCAAATTACTCAAGCAATATTTATTTCTCAACACTAAGAAATTTCTACTAAAGACTTAAACTACCTAGAGTCAACAATGCCCAGGTGTCTGCCAAAATGCTGGTTGCCCCAAGCCTCACCTTATTCAAATGCAAATACACTTTGTTTTCTTTCTTTTTCTTCTTTTCTAATTTTTTTGGTTTTTTAGTTAAGAGTTTCAGCATAACTTTTTATGGCTACCCAACCCACCTAAGACTCGAAAAGAACTTTAAGTGCTAAGAATCTTTTTGTGTGAATCTGATAGACTAACTGATCAGCAATCAGAATGAACTTCAAGTTTCTACGGCCCTAGGTGACTTTGAAAAGTAATTCTGCCTAAAGGTATATCTATCCGATCGGTAGGTTTCTCCCTATTTTTTATTTTTATGGTGTCAACACAAGGGTGAACCCAGTGTGTATCTCCTCGGATTATTCTACTTCTTCACTTCTTCCTAAGTATTTGGAATTAAACATGCATTTCATGAGCTAGGTTCTGTTCAACCAGCCAATGGGCTGTTACCCACGACAACTTGCCAGTTATACTCGTGCAATGAAGTGTGGCTTTTTTTCTTTTTTCTTGGATATTTTTTCTATATTTTTCTTCTTATTTTCTTCTTTTAAGTAGTGGCTTCCCTAATTTAAGATTTACCTAAAGACAGCAGAAAGAGAATGGTCGTGTGGCTAGACTCTGGACAACCATCCAATGGGCAGTTACCCACGACAACTTGCCAGCCATACCACCCTGGAAAGTTCATTAGCTACCCAATTTTCATTAAAACTACCAAAAGGTGAGTCAGTGTAAATAGTGTGAAGATGCTTAGACTATAAGTTCCCTCAAATCAGAGGGCGGGTTGATAAGTTGTGTACTTATCACCCCAACTTATTTAACCAATTAGAAATGAATTCAAAATGGCAAGGACTCAAGAACAAGTCCACATTTTAGTGGACACCCAGAATGATTAAGCCAGAAGACCTAAAGAATCTAAGTGTTCAAGTCCTATTGTATTATTTCCTAAAGTTGACAAATTTCTAAAGCCTAAGTTCTCTTTTCCTAATTCAACTTTCTCTTATTTTTAAATAAAAAGAAAATAAAAAGAATCTAGAGAGCTAACAAGATGATTCAGAGATAAATATCCACCCCTCCATGCCTATCTAATGTAATGTCCTCATTGTATTAAAAAGACATGAAAGAGAGTAGAGTAGAGAAGAAGCACCTGAATTTCGTGATTAACAGGTCAGCTCCGAGATGAAAATAAACTATATACGTGCTAAATTTAGTGCCTTCATCTAGGCACACTATACAAATAGAGAAGAAATCAAGAATTCACAAATGCAGGTCAGAATCAGAATAAAAAGATTAACCTCAGGACCTACCAGCAGAGAATGTCCACAGATGTGGACCAGATTGTGGCGCAGACCCATGCCCCACGGTCGAGTGGTTCTAAGGTTCTGGATAAAGGGTACCCAGAACTTGAGATCATTATGCATGCGAGGCTGGGCCTACAGTTTGTGAGGATGCAACCCAAGTCAAAAAAGTTGGTCAATAGAAAAATCAAGATCAAAAAGATAATCAATGAATTTGTGCTTGGGTTGCACATCCTCAGAATAAAAAATATCGTAAGGGTCCTGATAAAAATTTAGTGGTTCCAGGCAAATAGGAACCCTTAGATCAAGAATTCTCTTTGCCTCGAAATTGGCTTCCCAGATTTTCATTTCCAGATTCCTATCCTCCACAATCATAGTTTTCGAGACCTCACAAATGTCATCATTCCCATATAAAATATCTAAGTCCAAAATTTGTTGCTTAATCAATATTGACTTGGGTTTGATAATGCTCAATGGGGTGTAATTGAGGAATGGGGTGAATTGAATCCTTCATGAAATTAGGATCTGAATCCACCATGCTAGCCCCAACAGGATCAATTTCCTCAATTATAGGGCCATCAATTGATACGTCAAATTCCTCAGGCCCAATCGTCTCACTAAAATCATTTTCCTCAAACTCAAGTGCGAGTTCACATAAAGATTCTTCACCCTCAGAATCAAAGAATTCGAGATCCACATTTATATATGTCTCAAGATCATTTATCATTTCCTAGTGCATGGAGACATACTTTTCCTCATTCCTTGGTTCAAGGATCTCGGGTGAAGAAATCAATTCATCCTCAATTGATTGCTCTAGAACAACCTGGTCATCCCTGATCTCGTAAAATGTGTCCCCCCTACAAGTGCCTGAATGGGTTCTGACATTGGCTCTCCTTTCATCCAAGGAATCATTCTAAGATTGAACTAAAGCAACCACAAATTTCATCATCAATTTTGACAATGTCCCAAGTAAAAACTCACCCAAGTCCTTATCCTTAACATGTTGGAGCCAATCCAATAAATATTTGTTAAGATCATCAATCATTTCAATCAAAGGCTCTAATTCTTTAGTGCAGGGTGTTGGCTAAGCTTCTAAAGATTGAATGGTCTTCCTTAAGGTAGCCAACACCCTATCTTGTACCTGGTTCACCTGAACCAAATGGTTTGATTCAGAGTTTGGTGGGTTCGAGTTCAGTCCAGAGGAGTCAAGGAATTGAGGTTTTTGGTGTCCTCTCTGATAATAGTTCACTTCAGGTTGTTCAAAGAGGGGTGGTGACCTATATGCAGTGTAGTTCTGAGGAGGGTAGCAATTATAATCAGCATATCTTTCTTGATTATAGATCGTATTAGGTTGTCCATAGGAGGGAGATGATCTATAATTGATGTCTCTCAGAGAAGGATAAAAATAAAAATCATGGTGTCCAGGGTTAGACCCTGAACACAAAGGTCCGGAATTGTATCCCTAATTAGGATTTTCCCAACTAGTAGATGGGTGAGAATAAGTCTGGTTGGGATAGTAATCATCTTAGGAATAAGTAGTGGTAGGATGGTAAGAGTGGAAATGCGAATAGGATTTGGAAGGATCCATGACGAAACGGGAGGAAAAGAAAGGTGCCCTACAATACAAACAATCAAACCTATCCTTAGGTGGGGTAGCCTAAAGACCTACAGACTCTCAAAACCCATCTTGAGATGAAAGAAACGATTTGGTCTACTTTTTTTTGGACAATCCAACCAGTTAGAGGGAGGGATTGGGGAGAAAGCTCTTCCCTTGGCTTTCACCTCAGGTTCCTTTGATACCCCCAACCGCGATCATTTGACATTGCTCCCCTAGGTTGACATCAGATTGAACCAGTAGAAATAGATTAATCAAAAATAATCTCGATCTAGGCCTTGAAGAGCGAGTCAAATCCTTAAGGCCAATGTCTACTTGATTTTAGATTAGGCCTAGGTTTGAATGTGCTTGGGAATGTGATGGGCCCTTTATCTAGGTTGTGCCTTTAATGATTGATTGAGATGTGTGACTGCATAACAAGGGTTTTCAAGCAAGATTATTTGAATGAGTGGATTTTAGAGTTCAAATCTTGCTTAAGTAGCTTGTAGGGTTTCAATTAAGGTGAATTCAATCAAGTTTAGGAGGCACACCAGGATTTGAAAAAATGGGTGAAGATGTTTTCCTTTGAAATCAAAATAAGATGGAGTGCCTGGTACTGACCTTAATTGTTAACCCTAATGAGCAAACTACTTGATGAGTTATTTTTAGATGAAGTGGTGCGGCCTAAACAACTCAAGCAATTGGCACAATGCACCACTGAATTAGGCACACAAGTGGTTACCCAATCTGATTTCTACTCGATTATGTGTTGATGAATGCATCGGTCCCAAAGATTGGGTTACCAGTTGAGTATGAAGAATCAGAAGAGGTTGTGTACTTTTGTGGGATTTTTAGATTTTTTTTTATAAGCGGAGGGTGAGGCAGGTGGAGGTGGCAACTAAACAACCAGAACTAACCTTAGGGTTTATGCAAGCTCCTAGGTTAATTAGGGTTTGTGTTATTAGGTGGTGGAATGAAATCTAAGGGGTGGGTGGTTGGGATATACTTACAGACCCTTTAACAACACTTTACTCCAATCTTACAACTATGGCTAGCCTTGAAAGAGACCTGCAATCATAGTAAGAAAAGAGAAAAGTGACTTAAAATATAAGTAAGGAGAAAAATGTCGGAAATCAAGGAGCGTTGCTTCCTCGGCAACGACGTCGAAATGATGAATGAGATTCGAACCTCGGCAATGGCACCAAAATGATGAGTGGGATTCATACACATAAAAGGTTGAGTTTAAAACCTGTCATTGTAGTTGCGTAAAAATCCACCATCAAATGGAATTTATAATCGAAACTTTGGTGAGTCCCAAGTCAAATATAGGGAGGCAAATGTTTGATTAAAAATCGCATTTGAAATTATTTCTGAAAAGCAAATTAGCTGGTCGAATTAAATCTACACTAGCTATTATACTTAAATAATAAATAATAGAAGAGAGAGATAGAATAATACAAAAAAAGGAAAATAGGGAGAGAATGAACAAATATTTTATAACTATAGAATCATGTCCATTACATCTACTTGCTACAACTAGAAAGCAGTAAAAAGAGAGAGATGAGAGATCCTCTTCAATGGTTGCTTGGAGGATGAGCTACGTTACACCCTTACCTTCCTCTCAAGCGGTTACACCCTCACCTTTATGTTTAGTAGCCAAAAGGAGCCACCGCATCCGAGGATCACCTTTTCCTGAAAAGGTCCTCTATGCCTAAGGTGCACTCCAACCTTCACCATACTACCATCCTCTTCAGAGAGACAAACAATCTCACCCTCCTTCAAAGATGTAAAATCGATAATGACACTGCTAGCCACCACATTAGAACACAGATGAAGAGGCAAACCAAAGATCTCCACAGTACTATCATGAACAAAAATACATTGTGGTGATCGTTCATTCAAAGCACCATCAAAAGGAGAGACAAGACACCAAATCACAGAAGTTGCACCAAACGTAGAAGAGCGAAACTTTAGGAGAGCCACATCCACATTCGACAATCCAAAAACCAAGAACCTCGATGGGTTCAACACATAGATCTTCGAACGGGACGATGAAAGAGAGAGGGATCTTACAAACCCTTGGAGGTCTTCTAAGGAAGGGGCACTGACCATTATCTCTCCGATGAGAGCAGCACAAAGATGTGACTCCACCACCAAAACCTCCAGTGACAAGGGCACCTCCAAGTCCAGTGAGGGTGCTATGGATAGGGGAGGGGGATTCCATGCACACCTACGTTGGTCCTCCATGTGATGTGCATCCGTGCATGGGCCCTCTTGCTCCTTCTACACACGTCAGCTAGGGTTTGGGTCCCTTCTAGGTTATGATTGGGCGGCCCCACCAAGACCACCACACCCTACGTTATCAACTAAGGGTCTTCTCCTACATATGCTCCTTCAATGGCCCAATACTCCACAACCAAAACACATGATGGGGTTGCAACATGAGGCAGCCATGTGTCCTCTCTCACGGCACCTATAGCAGATCACACCTTTGCTATACCACCACCGACACTACAAAGAAATTGTCCTACACTAACGATGGGACTACGTTGACATCAAAAGAATGTCGTTGTAACTGATAATATATGTTGCTACTACTAAATGCTACACCAACGGGTTCTTTAGGAAAAAAAAGAAGTGTAGGTAAATGTGCTTCTTCCTCATCTGATCCAAACCCTCGACCTTGACCTCGACTCTTTTCAATCGATTTCTCAGGTGTCAACCTTAACCTCAACTCAGTACAGCACCTCTATGTCGACTCATTTCACTCGAATGAGCTCCTCAAATGCAACCCCTGATTGAGCTCCTCAAGCTCATTTACCTCGACGTCGATGCCATTTCACTCAATCGTCGTCACCCTCGATCGATCGCAACTCCCGAAACCTCTCATTGGCGTAGGTTAATTGTCTCCCTCTCTATTCTTGCGCTCGATGTATTCTTCCTTGTTGGAGATCATAAAATGCGGAGATACACCTTTTAGGGTTTCAAATCGATCTCTCATATGTTCTCTTTTAGTGTCTCTCAAATATGCACTTAAATCGATCCCTCTCTCAATCTCTCTCTCTATTCTATTGATTGAATTCCAATCGACCAGATCTCTCCCACTCAACTTGATCTCTCTCACTTAGATTTCTCTTTATCGATCTCTCTCAATGCTCCTCTTATCAGTTCTATGCTAGATTGGATCTCTCCCACTCAATTTCTCTCATTTGATCTCTTTCTCACTCTATATATATATTGAGTTTTTTCACATGAAGGGATTTAGTTATGGTGCAAAATAATAAATCAACAAAGGAGGAGGGAGGTCTATTCTCTTAGTTAGGTATTTGATGAAATGCCTTTTAATTGTTTGTAGAAATGATTGAAAATGTTTTCTTTTTCTTTACTAGAAGTCCAAACCCTTTAAAATTGAAATTTCCTAAACAAATCAGACCTGCCAAAGACGTCCAGAGCTAGGTTCTAAAGACCAAAAAGAAACAAAGACATCAAGCCAGAGGAGAAAAGATCTAGAACAAACTCAGAAAGTTCCAAACTTTAAAGAAGACACTACCTTATCCATCATTCAAAGAGAGAGTTTAGTAAGTTGTTTGATAGGAGCACCAAGATGCTACTACTACTACTATGCAACTGTCCTTAGAAACTCAATTGCTTCAACAACTTTGGCTTTCAGAGCATCAGGGGATTTCAACAAGTGGAGAACTTTGGTCTGGTCCATCTCCAGGAGCATCCTAGTCAACTTGGCCTCCATGTCGTGCTCTAGTTGACAAACAAGTGGCTATAGACTTTCACCTAGCATAACTCATTACTGATCAGGGGGTGCATTTGCAAGATCATTAGCCAGGGAAGAAATAGGCATGGGATGTGGAATAACAGTCTATCTCACAAGGAACCCACCCATATTCCCCCACCTACTTCAGGCATAGGAACCCCACGCATGATTCTACCTGGAGGGAATCAATCTTGCAAGCATCTGTTGCTGAAGCATGCCTGTTGGCTACTGATTTTGTTGCATGAGTCCCCTCCCACCACATTTGGGGTGCGACCCATGCTAACCTATTGAACAAAAGGCACAGAGAAGAAGGGCATTAGAGCACCACCAGGCTACATGCTAGGGACAAGTGGTTGCTGGAAGCCAAATCCAAGCTGAGTAGAAATGAGAGCCAGAGGTGCTTGGCTATAAAATATTGTTGTCCAAGACTAGGACTACCAAGATGATACATAGGCATTCGAGGAGTAAGTGAGGGCTGCATGTTAACAGGATGCATCTAAGACAACTATGCCTACAACCTAGTTCTTCTTTCTTCTTGACATTGCGTAAGTGCCAAATAAAGGGGCTTGTTGACAACCATCTTCTCATTCATCTCAGCAATAGCTTGAGAGGCTTCCTCAACTGTCAAAAAATCGACAAAACCAGAACCTTTGCTATTACCATTAGCTTCCCACATAACCTTGCAAGAAGTAATGGTGCCAAAATCGAAAAACTTCTCTTTCAATTTATCATCACCAATGCTATCATCCAAGTTTTTCAGGCAGAGGTTCACTCCCTGATATTTGTTAGGAACATCTTTCATATTCTACTCAAACTTGCTTTTCAACTCTTTCTCCCTCCCAAATTTCTTTTGGGCTTTCCCAACATACCACTCCTTGTCGTCAAATTTTTTCCCATTAAGGGATTCAACTGCTTGTGTCATAGAATCAAGATTCTCAAACTTCACAAAACCAAAGCATTTGGATTCACCATCTTCTCCTTTCATAACTACAACACTAGTTTTTGTACCAAACTCACCAAAAATTTTCTGCAAATCCTCATCAATGGACTCTAACAAGTTCTTGACAAAAACATTATTGAACTTTGTATTATTTGTAGTTTTTTCCCTCTCTTGTTTATGAATAAATGGTCCCACAAAAACTTGTTTATCATTGAGAAGCATACCATTAAGCTTATCAATTGCAGTCTATGCAGCCTCCTCTTGTTCAAATTGAACAAACCCATAATCCTTAGACTAGCCACTAGTATCTATGCCAATCATGCAAGAGAGAATGTTCCCAAAAGATAAAAATGTATCATAGAGTGCTTTGTTATTGATTGCCTTGTCAAGATTCTTCATAAATATATTAGCAACACTGCTCTTATGAGTGTTGGGATTTCACTGAGGAGGTAGGCAAGGAATCTATTTGGGAGTGGCACCCCAACAATCATGATTGATAAATGGAGGTCACTTTAGTGGTAGATTATCCAATAGATAATAGATCTGATTATAGATTTGGGGTTGATTATAGCTAATAAATCATGATTGTAGATTTGGGGTTGATACCAAATTTTCAATAAACATTGTTCATTAATATTTTATATAATATGACAAAGTGAAATTTCTCTCTTCCTTGCCCTTAAGTGGCCTAATGTTATAGCCACTTGATTGTTCATATTTTAATTTTTCACTATAGAAAGCACCAGTAAATCTACCTATTGGAAAAAGAAGAGTACATTCTTATTGTTTCGATAAGGCAACAATAGATTCTTGATAGATGGAGGAAATAGTATGCTTTGGTGAAACTAAAGTGATCTTTTATCATTGTGTCATGTAAACTTCCTTCCTATTTTGGCAGCATGATTCTTGGAGTGATGTTGATGCTGCTTTCTAGACTACTTTTTGGCTTTCATTTAGGTAGAAGGGACCATGTAACATCGCCAAGAGATAATTTCTTGCCTTTCTGGACTACTTAATTTCTTTTCTTTTCTTTCATTTTCTTTCTAGGGACACTTCTAATGACTCCTGAGAGGAAAAGAGCAATTTGGGCAATCTATGGTACTTCCTGTCTCTATCTTTGTTGACTATTGCCAGTCAAAGATATGTTCTTTTATTACACCGAACATGCAAAATATGTCTCTCGATCAATCTTACAATCCTTCGAGGTTGCCTTTGATTGATCTCACTAGGTTTCTCTCGCCATGTGTATTTCGACAATCTCTACGTCGCCTCTTGATGAATTCATATTTTATCATATAATTCATGTCTAATTTATATTAGTTTGAGGGTGATTTAGGTTTAATTGCATTAGATTAGGTTAGATTAGTTACTCTGCTTTACTTTGTAAATATAGCATTTTTATGGGTTCTTGTATAATATATTTGCTACCTATATCAGGTGCCTTGATGGGTTTATCTATATGTTTGAAGGGGCCAGCTATGAGATTGCTTGGAGCACTATAGAGAGGAGAAACTAGTCGAAACTCCTTTATTCATGTTGAGGCCGAACTTATTCCTTGACTCTTAGCCCAATTTGAAGAGCCCAATCTAATTTCTTAAATAGACCAGCCTATTTAAGAGCCCAATATCCCTTATGCATTATTCCCTCAACATATCCACCGTATACACAACCCAAGTCCATGCAATTTCCACCTTATCCCCTACGTGACCTCCCCATGCAAAAACCCATCACACTCGAAAATCCCACAACACCTACGTAGCCCTTCAGTCCCATTCCCATGCATTTCAACCACCTCTCCTCAACACCCCTCTTGACCCATCCACCTCCACGTTAAAACCAAAACCCACCGTACACCTTTCTATCCCCATAACAAAACCCACCGGCCAAACACATGCAACAACCTACGTACACCACCTCTTCTATCCCCACCACCAAACAATCTCGACCCAATCCACCGCCAGAGGCCGATCACCCTCTCTAAAAAACCATGCACAGTTCTCTCCTCTCCGATTCTCTCTTAACTCACCATCGATCTCATCTCCAGTTCTCTCCGGTTCCAGGACGTCCTTCATCTCCACCAAATTAAATCCCCAACCCCACCTCCCGACTAATCAATTTCCTTGCCACCGGTCTCCCTCCCTCTCAACTCTTTATCTCACCTCTCGGCTCTCGGAATCCCGTTTGCATCTCTATTTCATAGACTCTAGCATCATGAAAGATAAACTAACAGGGCATCCCAGGAGGTTTGGGTTCATAACATATGTTGATCCTTCGATGGTTGACAAATTGATAGAAGACAACCATATGATCCTGGGAAAACCTGTAAGATTTTCATCTTCTTTTATTTTTTTTGGGATGTACATTTCTTTTCTCTTGAATTTTTATGTTTACACTAGTTCCTCAGTGGTTTCAAATAGTTAATGAATATATTATATATTGAAGACAAATTTTAGCATGTACTACAAGGTGGATTTATTTATGCCATACATACACCTAGAATATATTTGTTTAAGCTTGTGGTTTAGTCTTTTTGCAAGTCTCTTTTACCAGCTTATCCCTTGTACATCAACAACGAATGCAGATAGTAGGCATATCTCATATGCTGAGCATGCAATAATGGCCTTGGGCGTATGGATCAAAAAGGTAGTAAACGGGGCATTCTTTAGGGTTGCCATTGACTGGTGCCAGTGCAGTTTTATCCCTATTTGTTTGCAAAATATTTATCATCCCAAATGTCTTCTCTTCATGTTTGTATCTGTGTTTCTAGGCCTATGGCTAGTACTAGAAAATTTCAATAAGTAATTCTGATGTCCCTCGGAAGACATGACTTATTAAATAATTCTCTAGAAAAGCTTTATTTTTCTATCACTTGCACTATAGAAACTTGTGTGAAGAAAGTGTCTGAATATATATCCACCTAAAGTGAAAAATTACCTTCAGCTGTATTTCAAATGAGAAATGAAATCTACCCTATTTTGTTCAAGTTGTCTAAGCCTCCATATACAACACACACTCCAACGCCTATTCTATGGTCGGTTTACTGCTTATTCTTTACTTTGTGGTTGGTTTTGTGGATTGTTGGGCTTATCTTTTGCCTATTATTCATACTCGTGCTTACTTTTAAGAGGCTGGACAATCCAAGTCATTCGGTTGTTTTTCAATAGGATAATTAGGTGTGTTGGTACATATGACATTGGTGGTGATGTGGCACCTTAATGTGTGTTTATGAATTATTTGGTGCACACCACTTTTTGTTGTTTCCATTGATTGGGTGTCTTCCTATTAAAGCAAGGTGAATTTTGTTTGTAATAGTACTTCTATCTATTTGTTGCCATTTTATCTACTGTGATTTTGAAGAATATAGGTGAATTTTACTTTATTCAGAGCATGTAAATCAATTCATTTCCTGTGATTTTATGTTGTATTGTTTACATGTTTGCCTTTGAGTGAATTTTATTTCTAGTAGTACTTCCATCTATTTGTTGCCATTTTATCTACTATTTATTTTAATGAATATAGGTGCATTTTATTTTATTCAGGACATGTAAATTGATTAATTTCCTATAGTTTTAAGTTGCACTATTTCCATGCTTGTCTTTGACTAAGTTTTTTGGATTGTATCCTTGTATTAATGTTTCTAATGATGTTGTTGTAGGTATGATGCATCTCGTTCCACTTTTTTTTAAAATGCTTCCCACTGTTACTATGTTGGTTTTTACCATATCTTTCTTTGTATGTTTTCAAAATTGCATTTCCATTGATTAAGTTACATAGTTTGAGAATATTATTTTACTTTTTCTGTAGGTGGAAATCAAGAGAACCATACCTAAAGGTTCTGTCCACTCCAATGATGTGAAAACCAAGAAGATATTTGTCGGTGGAATTCCTACTACGTGATTGTGACTAAAGAAGCATCTAGAGGCCTCAACCAGGCACTACAATGCTATTTGCCCACAATCTTAAAACTGCATTTAATTAAGATTATTCATGCTTTTATTTGCCTACAATCTTAAAACTAATGAGTTTTTATCTATTTTTGTTTATTTGTTTGTATGCTACTAACCAGATGAGTTGAATGACTTCTTTTCCAAGTATGGCAAGTTGGTTGAGCATGAGATTACTTGTGACCATCAAATGAACAAATCTTGGCGATTTGGATTTATTGTCTTTGAGAATGAAGAAATGATAGATAATATATTATAAAAATGAAATATGATTGACCTAGCAAGAACTAAGGTGATTTTCCTTCAATGTCACCTTAACATCTAATGTAAAATAGAAATTCTATTTTCTATACTTCTCATTAACTTTATCTCAAATATTTGGCTTACATGCCAAAGAAGCATCTAGAGTTGTACTCTCCTTTTCCTCTTCACCAGGGAATTTTATATTGTGATTATTAGGGCTATCTGTATCATGTTTCTAGTTATTAACCAGTACCTACAATTTGCCACTGCTCAGTCCAACAACAGTTCTATTGGATCCAAAGCCACCAGAAGTAGAATAATTCAACTGTCAAGATTGATTATATATATATATATATTTAATTAATATTATTAAATCAAATCTTCTCTTAATTCGACTTTATGAGACTATATATTTATGCAGCAACTATTGCAGGCCAATGAAGTGCATGAATAGTCTTGGCTCCATAGGATTGGAGAAAGATAAGATGGGAAGAGGTAAAGGATCTTTGATCCTCTTCTTACTCTTTGCATTGGGTTCTCTTATTGGCATTGCACCTGCCTTCGACATTTCTCATGGTGGAAGAGCCATGATCATTGATGGGCAGACAAGGCTTCTTAAATCCAGCGCAATCCACTACCCATGCAGCACCCCTGAGGTATACTTTAATATGATATTTGTGAAGGTTTCATCCTACCAGGAGGGGGTGACGTAATAATTGCGGAAATAAATAATAAACAATCTTCACAAAATAACAATCACACAAAAGGCACAAAGTATTTTTAGGTGGAAACCCAAACCGGGTGAAAACCACCACCTAACCCTCTCGAGTTAGGATTTTCCGATCAACCAAGTTGATCAAAATCCACTAAATCGAATCACTTTAAACGAGGGTGATTCAACCTCAATACAACCATGCTACTTAAACGAGGGTAGCATACCTCAACCCCTTCTCTTCACGAGAAGGGTTTTGTCTCGCGAAGGAGACGGGAATTCACAAAGCGAATACCCAACCAAATAACAAAGATAAAATAAACAAGTAATCCTATAGAGCCAACAAAGTAATTTTAAACCTAGCTTCTATAGGAATAAGGAAACTCCCCTTTGCAAGGAGTGCGTCGAGTTGATGACGTGGTGCGTGAGCCACGCGATGGCGCAACGTTGCTCTCGTGAACAACGGTGGGAGAGCGGGTGCGCAACAGCTTGATGCTCTCAAGAGAATGGAGGTTGAGCTTGGAGAGAAGAGCTAGCTAGGACACAAGAGAGTGGAAAGTGTAATACAAATTGTTTCTTGTGTATCTTGGTGTCTCTAAGTGTGTGTTGGTGTGTAAAGGCTCCCCTCTATTTATATAGGCCTTAGGAAGGCTTTGGAAGGCTTAGAAAAGCTTCCATAGCTGTTGGGTGCAAAGGCCAAGTGAATCAGCCCGAAATCAAGAACAATCATTGTTCTGATAGGCTTATCAGACGTCTAATTCTAGCATCAGACATCTGGAAGATCACTTTAAGATGTCTGATTTCAAGGTCAGACGTCTGATTTTGGGCGGGTCTCTTCCTGACTTGGATCAGATCTAAACAGGGTTCTTGTGCAAGTCAATCAGACGACATATAGGACGTCTGGCACTATGTCTGGATGTCTGGAAACCTACTTTTTCTGTGGGAATGGATTTCCAAACGTTGCAATGGCTAGAAAATCTTTGAGAAGAGATTTTGGGTCAGCCGAGGTAAAACGGTCAATTATCAGACGTCTGGAAAGTCCTATGGATGTCTGATAAGGCTCTAACGGTCATATCCTTGACTGTTCACTAAGCCAGCCAACGGTCCATTAATTGGACGTCTGGCAACGTCATTAGACGTCTCCTAAGACGTCTGGTCTAAGATCTGGACGTCTGATTTCATCAGAAAGAACACTAAGTCCAGCCTAATAGTTATCAAACGTCTGAATCAACAGTCAGACGTCTTAAAACACATTATCAGGCGTCTGATTCTGGAATTAGACGTCTGGAAATGCTGTTTGAACCCTATATTGATTTTCTAAGTTCTCTACAGAAAACCTAAGTATCTTAAGGTTGTGCGGGTGTTCCTAGGACTACTGTTAGGATACTTTGAGGCTCTTTAACATAATTTTCTAAGGAAATAAAGAGCAAGAAAATAAAGACAAAAGTACATGAAAGGAATAAAAAGAATTCTATCCTATTCTTCTTGTCCTTCCATCTTCAATCTATCGCTCCTCACGAATCTCCTCTGTTCTCCATCAAGCTCCTCCAATCCGTCCTGGATGCGAGCTCGAATTCCATCTAAACACGTCTACATTTGCAATTGACCTGAAATCTAAGACTCCAAGTGCAAATGTTAAATAACACGTGTTTTGTTATTATCAAAACAAATGATCGTGGTGCTCTAGTACCAACAATATCCCCCTTTTTGATGATGACAAAACCATAAATAAAAATGCAAAAAAAATCCTCCCCCTTTTTGACATTATCAAAAAGGTTTAATTGATTTCCTATAACTCCCCCTTAAAACATGCTCTTCTATAAATTTCTTTTGAAAAGGTAATGCCTCCCCCTTTTTTATAACAACAAGATAGCTAATATTTTTCTCCCCCTTTCTAAAGGAAATTTAGCTACCTTATATCTCCCCCTTAAAAAATTGACAATTAGCTTATAATTTTTTAACTCCCCCTATCTAAATGCTTATGATAAAAAGATAGGGTAAAGGGTTTTACCTCACCTACCATGGCCAATAAAATGGGCCAAATGGTGGTGGAGGATGCCACATCGGATGGGGCTCCCATCCGTAGCTTGGAGGCCCGGGCATTGGCGCCGGTCTCCAATCTAGTGGTCGACGTGCGGCGGGTTCGTCACTTGTTCGCCGTCTCGTCGGTCTTCTTGTTCTCCTCCTTGGTCTACTCCTTGGTTCTTCCAACTTGAGTTGACCAGCTTTGAGTTTGTAGGTCCAGTCCTTTGTGTTGTAGTTATCCCTGAAACCTATAAAACATGATTCCAAATTTTTCTTCGGTATCCAAGTGAGCTTGGATCCGGATCTGTTAGCGGGTCTCCTCGATGGGGATCCTTTCTCAATCTTAGGGCTATATAAATCATCTACTTTGTTGATTAATTTGTTAGAGTTTTCCCTAAGACATGCAATTTCTTTTTCTATAATACTCATCTTAGTCTTTAAATCAGAAATTTCTATTTTTAGACTAACATTTTCCTCAATCAATTTATTATTTTCATTGATGAGGTTATGATTTTCTAATAATAGGTTATCATTTTTAGGACTAGCTTCTAGATCCTTAAGTTTATTTTCTAATCTTTCATTTTCACTTCTAAGAAAACTAAGATTCTTTTTAATATTTTTATTTTCTATCTTAAGTGCTTTACTAACTTCAAATAGTTCATTAAAAGCTTCTTGTAAATCGAGATTTACCTCATTGTCGGAGTCGCTTCCGCTGTCGCTGTCGCTATTGCTTCCTCTGGCCATGAAACCAAAGCAAGTGATTTCTTCTTCTTCTTCTTCTTCCTCCGAGCTCGAATCGTCCCAAGTGGCTTGGAACGCCTTCTTCTTAGATTTCTTCTCCTTTTACTTTTTCTTCTTTTTGAGAAGAGGGCATTCTGGTCACAGATGCCCTTTCTCGTTGCAATGGTAGCAACGTCTCGGGCTCTCCTTCTTCTCCTTCTTCTTTGATTCCCTACACAACTTGGAAAACTTTTTAAGTAAAATTTTAAAGTCTTCGTCGTCGGAACTTACCTCGCTATCCAACGCAGCTCTAAAGGCGAGAGTCTTCTTCGGTTTAGACTCCGGTGTATCCTTCTACTTCTGCTTCAACTTTGTCTCGTAGGCCATTATATTGCCTAGGAGATCTTCCATGTTGAGCTCCTCCACTTCGTTCTCCTACTCGATGGCGGTGACTTTCTGTTCCCACTCCGGTCCGAGGGAACAAAGAAGCTTCCCTTGAAGCTCCCCCTTGATGAAAGTCTTCCCTAATGCTTTCAAATTATTTATGATGAGAGTGAACCTAGTGTTCATCTCACTCAAAGATTCGTTAGACTTCATAGAAAAAGATTCAAATTCTTGAGAAAGTAAATTAATTTTAGAAGTTTCTACCTTAGAGGTACCTTCGTGAGTTACCTCAAGTGTGTACCAAATCTCGTATGCGGTGGCGCATTGCGAGATTCTGTTGAACTCCTCCGGGCTGAGCGCGCAATACAGCGCGTTCATTGTTTTCGCATTGAGCGAGAGTTCCCGAATCTGCTGCTGTGAGTATCCTGCATCGGGTAGCTCTGGGATCTCGTATGGGGCTTCGCAACGTCCCCATAGAGCGAAGTCCGTGGCTTGAAGCCACATCCTCATCCTCAGCTTCCAGTAGCTGTAGTTGTTCCCGTCGAAGTAGGGTGGTCGGACGGTGGACTGCCCCTCGGATATTTTGATCGCTGATGTGCTTCCCTCCATTTGATCTCTTGTCGGGTGTTACTCTGATCTCGCAAGAACCTGCTCTGATACCAAATGTAGGTTTCGACCCTACCAGGAGGGATGACGTAATAATTGCGGAAATAAAATATAAATAATCTCACAAATAAGCAATCACACAAGTACACAAGAATTTTTAGGTGGAAACCCAAACCGGGTGAAAACCACCACCTAACCCTCTCGAGTTAGGATTTTCCGATCAACCAAGTTGATCAAAATCCACTAAACCGAATCACTTTAAACGAGGGTGATTCAACCTCAATGCAACCACGCTACTTAAACGAGGGTAGCATACCTCAACCCCTTCTCTCCACGAGAAGGATTTTGTCTCGCGAAGGAGACGGGAATTCGCAAAGCGAATACCCAACCAAATAACAAAGATAAAATAAACAAGTAATCCTATAGAGCCAACAAAGTAATTTTAAACCTAGCTTCTATAGGAATTAGGAAACTCCCCTTTGCAAGGAGTGCATCGAGTTGATGACGCGGTGCGTAAGCCATGCGACGGGCGCAACTTCGCTCTCGTGAACTACGGCGGGAGAGCGGGTGCGCGAAGCTTGATGCTCTCAAGATGTAGAACTTGAGCTTAGAGAGCAAGAGAGACACAAAAAGGTTTGAAAGTATATTGCAAGGTGTGTCTTGGTATTTCTAGGTGTCTGTTTGTGTTGCAAAGGCTCCCCTCTATTTATAGAGGCCTTAGGAAGGCTTTGGAAGGCTTAGAAAAGCTTACATAGCTGTTGGGTGCAAAGCCCAAGTGAATCAGCCCGAAATCAGGAACAATCATTGTTCTGACAGGCTTATCAGACGTCTAATTCTAGCATCAGACGTCTGGAAGATCACTTTAAGATGTCTGATTTCAAGGTCAGACATCTGATTTTGGGCAGATCTCTTCCTGACTTGGATCAGATCTAAACAGGGTTCTTGTGCAAGTCCATCAGATGACATATAGGACGTCTGGCACTATGTCTAGACGTCTGGAAACCTACTTTTTCTGTGGGAATGGATTTCCAAACGTTGCAACGGCTGGAAAATCTCTGAGAAGAGATTTTGGGTCAACCGAGGCAAAACGGTCAATTATCAGACGTCTGGAAAGTCCTATAGACGTCTGATAAGGCTCTAACGGTCATATCCTTGACTGTTCACTAAGCCAGCCAACGGTCCACTAATTGGACGTCTGCAACGTCATCAGACGTCTCCTAAGACGTCTTGTCTAAGATCTAGACGTCTGATTTCATCAGAAAGAACACTAAGTCCAGCCTAATAGTTATCAGACGTCTGAATCAACAGTCAGATGTCTTAAAACACATTATCAGACGTCTGATTCTGGAATTAGACGTCTGGAAATGCTGTTTGAACCCTATATTGGTTTTCTAAGTTCTCTACAGAAAACGTAAGTATCCTAGGGTTGTGCGGGTGTTCCTAGGACTACTGTTAAGGTACTTTGAGGCTCTTTAACATAATTTTCTAAGAAAATAAAGAGCAAGAAAATAACGACAAAAGTACATGAAAGGAATAAAAAGAATTCTATCCTATTCTTCTTGTCCTTCCATCTTCAATCTATCGCTCCTCGTGAATCTCCTCTGTTCTCCATCAAGCTCCTCCAATTCGTCCTGGATGCGAGCTCGAATTCCGTCTAAACACGTCTACATTTGCAATTGACCTGAAATCTAAGACTACAAGTGCAAATGTTAAATAACACATGTTTTGTTATCATCAAAACAACTGATCGTGGTGCTCTAGCACCAACAATTTGAACTCAGTTAATGTGATTGAGTTGTTGATTAATACGATTTGGTTGTTATGTAGGTTTGGCCCAATTTGATTCAAAAGGCAAAAGATGGAGGCCTTAATGTAATTGAGACATACATATTTTGGAACACACATGAACCACGTAGAAGAAAGCTTTTTTCTCTGAGCTTTGATAGCATTTGTCTGAGCATTTTAGTTGTGAAGTTGATTGCAATGAAGAGGCTAATTAAATGCTTCAATTGGATTAAGAAGGAGATAAATATAAGAGATTTTGCTTCTTTTTTGTGATGATAGGATTGAATAAGTATTATTTCCTTTTTATGATAGTACAATTTTGAAGGAAATCTAGACATCATCAGATTTCTCAAGGAAGTCAAGAGTGCAGGACTTTAAGCCATCCGCAGAATTGGACCTCATGTTTGTGCTGAATGGAGCCATGGGTATATTTTTCATGTAATGAGTAGTTGTTTATGCTACAAATTATTAACTATCATCATTAATTTGGTAATGATTGCGATTACAGGAAAGTAATTTGTTACTGTTATGTTTTAGAGAATTGTCAATACATTTTTCTAGATTTTTCTTGAAAGAGGTAAAAGATGACTATGCATGGTTGGTAATTGCTTGCTTCATCAAATTCCAGCAAATTCTACATGGAGATAATTACAAAGCATCAACCTAACTTGATGCCAAATAAGTCACATGTTGTATCACATTTATTCAATTATTCTTTTGAGTGATCAACAAAAAACTAACTTAACAAAGCATCGGCCCAATGATGCTGCAATTGTGCTCACTTCCTCAAAAAATTTAGAAGATTTAGTAAATGAATCTGTGAGGTTGTTGGTATACTTATGTTTTCTTTTTCTTGATTTTGGTTGCTTGTAACATCAAAACACATTCAAATGCAAAACATGGAAATAATGCTTGCATCTACTGAGTGAATTATGAGCAGAACTTTTCAACTTCATTGTGTCAGATTTTTCAAGTAAGGAGCTAGATTTTCATGATGAATTATAGGTGGCCTGATTGTAGGCTGAAAGTTGCCTATTGGCTAGTGTATCATTTAAGATTGCCCATACATTCCTAGCACATGCAGAAGTGTTTGAAATTAATGAGAGGGGAAAGCATCCTGATGGATTTAGGATGATTGATCTGTGTTTTTTATAATTAAATAAAATTTTATTTTACACAAGGCTTTCAATTTTGTCAAATTAGCTTGTGATCATTACATCTAACATTAGTGTTCGGCTCACTTCGATAGTTTCAAAATACATCGCATCATAGTATAGTAATTAAAGCAAATCAAACATCTAAATTTAGCACTAATTCGCACAATTTATCACTAATAAAAAGGTAATATATGATGAGTAAATAAAGTGCTTCTTTATAGATAGATAAAAGAAATATAGCAAAAGTGATGGTTTAAACCACCAAGTTCAACACAACAATCAATTATCAACATTTATAACTAAACTCAGCACTTTACCCTCAGACGACAGAGAACATGCACAAATGCCTTAAGTCTTGAGGGCGAGGGTGTAGTGGTACTGTTCCATGCTGCAAAACCCTCCCCTACCTTGCGCTCTCTCTCTTTTTCTTTCCCTTCTCTTCCTCAATGTCCGATCAAACGCTTAGGTAGTTGGGTATCAAGGATCCACGTACCTGGGACCAGGGCTATCGGCGTGGGTAGTAGCTGAGGTGTGGGCTTAGGCAGGTTATCGGACCAGGCCCACGTGAAGCAGTGTCACGAGCGAGGCACGTGGGGTGTGCGGGGACCTCACCCCTAGTGTTACTTGAGGCGAACAGCTATGATGGAAAAATCAATTTATTCACTATCGCTACTGCTGCCACTCCCGATGTGGGACTAAAAGTTCCTGCTATCTTCACGTGTAGTAGCAACAGCAGGTGGCTCTGATTGAGGTCGGGGAAGCGGTCAATGCTCCCAATTGACCTACTGCGTGTGATGCTGAGAGGATTCTGCAGCACTTGGGACCGAAACCTAGAGCAATCGTCTGAAGAACGAGCTTCAAGTGAGTTCAAAGCTTCAACAGCAATGGCGGAATAACTCCTGTACTTGAAAACAAGAATAAGGCCTCTCAGCCACATTAAAGCAATTCAGAACCTTCACTTGACCACGGTGAATGTGTGGGTGGTGGTCTGGTGTCGTGATAGTGTGTGAGGTGGCTAGACGGTGAAGGATTTGGGTGGAGAATGGTGGGTTGGTTGACAGGTGACTGAGGTGGTCGAGTGGCCCAATAGTGTTAGAGATTTTGGTCGTGGGCGAACGGCGGAAGTTTTGGGCTTGTCGGTGAGGGGGATGGAGATGTGTAGTGGACAAAAACCCTAGCTAGAGTGGTTGACGGAGGTGGAGACGAAGGTAGCTCAGGCGGGTACCTGTGCACAGCAAAACGAAACTTTCGGTCCTAGATCAATCCAGGCGCTTCAGCGAAGATCCCCAAAGCTTTTCCCTATTTTATGTGCTATGTGAAGGGGCTCAATGATGTGGCGTAGATGCTCGCTGGAGCACATACAGATGATGGCTGGTGATGGCTTAAATGGGGTTGGAATTTAAAATTGAAGAGATGAGAAGGTGGAGGGAAGAAAGGGGAATAAAAACCCTAACCTAATTTGAAGGAAGGAGAGATGGAGACCGATGGCTTTGGCAGGCTATCGGTGAAGAATTAGAGAAGAAATTGAGGTTGATGAAGGAGATAGAGAGTTGGCTGCTGGGCTGAGAAGCTCAGCGAGAGAGAGAGACGAAGGCAACTACACCCTCGTTTGATGGCGAGACGCAGTGGAGCGAAGAAGCAGAGAAGACCTAAAGGTCTAGCAATGGCAGCGCACAGAGGAAGAAGAGAAGGTAGCAGTTACACTTGGGTTCCAAATGACTTGACTCAGAGGAGCATCGCAAGGCTCTATAGAGCCTCAGCCGTGCATGAATTCATTGCAAGAGGTAGTAAGAAGATCTCTAACAACTCGTATCTCCACATTTATTTTTGACCGGAGATCGCTGGTTGTTGCCATGTCGGCAGCTGATGAGAACACCATCATGAGCCCTAACTAGCTCATTTTGATCCAGAAAAGAGAACAAAAGCTCCTACATAACTAAAGGAGATCCTAACTTAGTGAATAACCCTTCTGAAAGAAAAGCAAGAAATAAGGGGTAGACTGTAATTTACCATTGCAGTGCAACAATAGGATTTCCCATGGGCTAAACACAAGTCAAATGATCTTAACAAGATAAAAAGTTGGTTGGTTCAAACAGAAAAGGGTTCATGTGAAATCTGGGAATTAAATGACTTCTGGTAACCCTAAAATAGACCCACTTAATTTAACAAGGTTCTAGTAAAGAATAAAATTCACATAAATCCTCTAAAATTCATGGAAAAATATTCTCTAGGGCTTAGAACCTTCAATTTGGCCTTTAAAATCTATTTTGACCTAAATTGGGTTTTTGTGTAAATTTCCTAGTCAAACGTGGTCAAAACTAAAATCCAACTTCACCATTGGATTTCTTAGGTCCAAATTAGGTTTGTACCAAAAATTGGACCTAAGGGGAATTCACCTTGACCTACTTTGCAAACAAGTCCAGCCCAATTACATTTCTACCCTTAACTTTTGCAAACTCTTGCAGACGCCTCCTACTTCCTTGTCGTTCTTTGCAATTAGGTCCCTCTGCCATTACAGCGGAGGAAATCCTACTCCAGCAAGGATTCGAGGGAAAGAACTCCCTGATTCCTCAGAGAATCCCTTTCAAATTTGAAAGGGAGATTCTCTGAGAAATCCCCTCTCATGTGAACCTAATTTGGAGCTTTAATTTCTACCTAATCTCTCATGTGAACGCATGAGAGGTTTGGGTCTTTTTGACCTTCCAACTCCGGTGAGGTTGCCGTGCTTGGAAGCTTGGCTTCCAAGCACAAGGCCCTCTGCCAGGGGCTATAAAAGGGTCCCCAGATCATACTGCTCCTCCCAAGCTTGAATTGGCCTGAGATACCCCCCAATTTCCTCTCTTCCCCTCCAACCAACCTCCCAGCAAGTTCCGACAACACTTATCTCCCTCTCTCATCACTCTACCACAATACTAGTGGCAGAGTTACCTTTATCTCTTTCATCCACGTCGTGCTGTACCAGCCGACGCTCCTGCCACCCTCTCATCGTCACCGTCCTATCACTAAGCTTTCAGCTCCGACGTCGACAGATACGAGCTGGCCGCCTCCTCCGCTTCCCCCTTCGTCTAACTACCCTTAGATAAGTCCCCTCTCTCTGCTCATCATTTCTCTCTCACTTATTTTTGCTATTACACCTCGACATTCGCAAACCACCTCCATCTTCTCCACCTCCAGTCAGACCACAGCGAGGTGCTCCCACCGCTCCATGCATCCACCCACCTCGACAACCATCTCATGAGCTCCACCATGCCTCACTGACCCTAAACCCTCTTTCCATTCATCGCCACATGCCCCCAACACTATTGCGAAGTTTGGCGTGATTTGTAAAAGCGATTTTTAAGTCGTTGTAACAAGTCAAATCGCATATGCTTTTAAATTTATATTCCTAGATAGGGGAGTATCTAGGGTCATCCAAGGAGGCGGGTTGCTTGCAAATTAACTCTCTTTCTTAGAAAATAAATCTCAACTTTCTTTTTGGTATTTTAAATATATATATTTTTTTAGTTTTGAAATAGTAAGGGCAAGGTGTGAATTGTGACAAAAAAGTGCTAACACCTAAAATGGCTAAGCTAAAACTTAAGAGATGAAAATATCCACTACCTAAGCTCACTCTAGGCAAGTGGAGGCCTAGAGTAATTAGGAAGTGGAAGTGAAATAAGTGCTAGAACAAAGACAACAATTGCAATAGGAATTAAAAAGAAGGCAATTCAATTAAGCAGAATTTGTGTTCTCTACAAAGACAAGTAAAGGAATGCTTCTACTAGAAATGGAAAATATAAAAGCAATGAAAGAAACACAAATCCTCTTTCAAAATCTAGTGAAGAAGGGAGTCTTCTTGCTCCAAGCCTACCTGCTCCTTGGCTTGAAAAGAGGGTCTCCTTCTTCTCCTTCCTTGAAAGCTCCTCCAACGTGGATGCTACCACCTTCAATGCTCTCCTTCAAGGGTGGGCGTGCACCACCCTCAAGCTCTCCTCCAAGGTGGTGTGGACCACCTTCAAGACCTCCTCCAAAGGTCTTCCTTGCCTGGCTCCTCCTTTGGCTGGAGTGGACACAAGAGAGAAGGGAAGAGGGGAAGGCACCAAAGGGACAGAATATCCCCTTAATCTTCTTCTTCTTCTTCTCTCTTAGGCGTGGGCTCTAGGTAGAGTATGCGAGGAAATTCACTAGCCAAGGATGGTTTGAATGGTGGTGGGTAGTGGTCTTTTTATAGGGTAGGATGAGGGGTTAAGGTGACTCTTAAAATGGAGGGCTAAGATGGGAAGATGGAGGTGGTTAGGTGATCCTATGGTTAAGGATGGTTGGCGCCACCTAAGGGGTGTAAGGGGGTAGTTATGGGTGGCCAAGGGACACCTAAAAGTGGTGCCAACCATGGAGAGGTGCCATGGGTTGGTGCCAACTTCTAGGCTTCTAGAAGGGGGGATTATGTGGATGGTGGAGATGGGTTTAAGGGAAGATGTGTGGTGTAGATGAAGGGGGTTTTTGGAGGTAAAAAGTGGCACCAATAAGGAGGTAGTTAGGGTGGTTTTGGCACCACTTTATGGTGTCTTTTGGAGGTAGTGGGTAGGCTAGGTTGGCACCAAGGTGAGGTGGAAGTAGGGTTAGCTTATGTGGAGCTTAGGTGGAGCTAGTTGGTGTAGTTGTTGGTAGGGTTTTTAGGTGGTAAAAGCCAAGGGAGCTGGAGCATAGCTAAGCTAAGCTAGCTTAGCTAATGGTGGAGTATAGGAGGAGGTGTTGGAGCTACGGTTTGGAGGGAGGAGCTGGATCTGAAGAATCTGAAGCTGAAGTGGAGCTGGCAGCTACTGAAGAGGTCAACATGGGGCTACTCTAGCTGGCTTAGCTTGCTAGTTCTTTGCTAGCTACTAAGCCAAGCTAAAGTGAGCTGGCTTCTATTGAATGGAGCTGAGGTGAGCTGGGCCTGGTGCTCCCAGGAGGATTGAGCTGGTTGAGACAGCTAAGGTAGCTTAGCTCAACGAAGTTGAGCTAAGTTGAGTCCCCGGGAGTTGGACTTGAGCTTTCTGAGCTAGGATGAGCTCTTCTTCAGCTGGCTGGAGTTGAGTGGAGCTGGATGTAGCTGGATATGAGTTGGGATGAACTCCAGTCAACTCAGCTGAGCTAGCAAGAGCTCCCTGTGGACTAGTGGGAGCTGAGATGAGCTAGACTTAACTAAGTTGAGCTGTATCTGAGCTGACCTGAGCTAGGGTAAGCTAAGATGAGCCCTCTTGAGCTGCCATTCAGCTGAGATTAGCTGAATGGAGTTAGTATGAGCTAACCCTAGTCCAAGTGAGCTAGATTCCAGCTATGATGAGTTGGATCAAGCTGAGTCCCACTAGTCTGAGCTCCTCCTTCACCATTTGCCTTCTTGAGTGCTAGGGTTTTAGGGATCTGTATATCTGTTCATCCCTAACACTCACAAAAACATATTAAAACAACAAGAAAAAATGCAATGCATGCCTATCCTAGTTAATGCCTAAATGCAGCCCAAAAACCCATTTGCGGAGAAAAATCCTAAGAGCTAGATTTGTTTTAATGCATACGAATGATGATAAACTGATGTTTATCAAACATGTCCCTCAAACACACCCACATCCGCACGCACAGGGTGACCTAGGTACTCACTCTCAGGCCACCCCGTGCCACACCGACCACTGTGCCACCTTCGTCGTGTCCATGCGAAGCTCCCTGCGTATTTTGACGAGGCTACAAGGCCGTTTGCTTGTGAACAGGGTATAGGTCCTCGGTGCCATTGATGGAGGATGAAGTTTGCTCACAAGCTTGTTCTAGGACTCCAGGTCCCAGGCTTCAGGTTCTAGGACGCACGGGTTTCGTTTGCACACACTCTCAACCCAAATATTGGAGTCAAAGTCCCACGTAGCTCTACAATTGGATGCAAACATCTGCTGTGTGGGTGCCTACGAAGAAGGTGGGACATTTAGTCCCACCTTGGAAGATCAAGAGCGGGTGCAGTGGTATAATGTGAAAAAGTTGTATGGGCTTATGGCCTCCTGACCACGAGGTGAGGTCCCACTTACCCGCCGCCTCGTCCATGACCCACTGCTTGCGGACCTGGCTCTGACCCGGATACCCGACAACCCGTGCACTCCTCACCCACCCCGCACATCGGTGGGCCTGGTCCCGGATGCACATACTCGACCCATTAACCCGAGAAGGCTCTGGGAGAGAGAGCCTAAGAGAAAAGAAAGAAGAGAGATCGCGAGGAGGGTAGGGGGTAGGTTTTGCTCTCAGAAGAAAAAGAGGAAGCCAAAGAAAGAAGGAGAAGGCAGAAGCCAGAGAAGCTAAGGAAGGTGAAGGCACGGTTGAAGAGGAGCAAGGCTGAAGAAGAGTTGAAGTTAGAGACAGAAGGAGAAGAGAAAGAAGAGAAAAAAGAAGCAAAGGCCACAGCATAGAGAAGAAGAAAAAGGCCAAAGAAATCAGAGAGGAAATCAAAGAAGGAAGAAGAAGAAGAAGCCAGGAAGAAAGAAGGATAGAGAACAGAAGAAAGAAGAAGAAAGAGATCAACCAGCACTGTAGCACTTGACATTTAAGACGTCAGATTTTCACATTAGACATCCATACTTTATTTTGTGCTTCTATATACATTGAGATTACATTTCTTGCATTATAACTTTGATTCTTCATTGCATAATATAAATTTGAAAGTTGTGTTCTTACTTTTTGAACCCTAATTTGCTCCCTTTGTTCAACCTCAGATTTACATTTTTTTCGAATAATAAAATTCATTGTTTTCCAAGCGATTTTGGCTATACTAGGATGCATTTATTTTAAAACCTGATTTCACTTAGACAAACATTTTGGCACCGTTGTCGGGGAGCAACGGGCGATTTAAAAATCTTCATCACAACTTCTGATTCAATACTAACTTGATCTATCTCTTTTGTTGTGATTGTTTCAGGGGAGAAAATTCAAATGAAGACAGCCGCACAAGAACCACACCCAGGACAGGTAATCTCTGATTATCCCTTTCTCTTAATCCCCTCATTTTGAAAAGGGAAAATAAAGAAAAAGTCAATTTAGGGCTACCTGCTTTCCATATTTAGCTAATCCACCAAAGTTTCCTGATTTGATTTCAATAAATTTTGAATTGTGCATCCATGTAAGGTAACTAGGGCTACCACCTTCTTGATTGAGCCCTAGATACCATATTTGTGGCAACTAAATTGGACCACAATTAGAGCCAAATTAAGGATTCCAATTTAGGGTTTTAGAGACACATCTTTTCTAAGCAAGAATCAATTTTCAAAAAAGAGGTGTGCCTAAGCCTTGGTTGAAAAGACTTGTTCAAGAGAAACCCTAAAAATTCAAGCTCTTAATTTCACTTGAACCCTAAAAGAAAGGACCTAAAGCTCTCAAAGGACAAATAGGTGAAGTTGACCTCTTGTTGGGTCAACCAACCTTGAAAGTAGGTCACTTTTGCACTCAAAACATCTAAAGTTCAAGTGGAACCCTAAGCACCTTTGATCTTAATTAAAAGTGGTAGACTTAAGAGGTCAAGGTCCCCATTCCGGTCTACCTGGAATCTCAGTGAGAAGAGAGGTCGAGTGGGGGAAACCCTGTAACTCGTGGGGACACTCTACCGTGTAGGGGTCTTTACGGGACTCTCCCTCTCTATTTCCTAGGTATTTCTCAGGTGGATGGCTTTTTCTAAGGGGTATCATCTGCCCCAAACCTCTATAGTCATCCAAATTTTTTGGGTGTCTCGATTGGGTCCAGCACATTCTAATCTCGTCTAATCCATCAGTGCATGTTTGGTAGGAGGTCCTTGAGACCATCTTTAAGACCTCCTTTAGAAATCCACTCCCGCTGAGGTCAAGCCTCGATGTTCGTGTTTGTGCAACAACCCCACCACATAGACCTTGATGTAAACACATTTACACTACTTAAAATGTCTATTTATGCATGTTCTTAAGCATAGGATTGCATTTCATGATATAAATATTGCATTACATGCATCATCTTGCATTTAGAGTAGTTTGAATAAAATGGAGGTTAATTGTCTCCTTTTATGTGCTTGGACAGGGCAAACATTTTATCGGGGCCTCAGATCAAAGATTCAACCGTATGGATGTGATCAGGGCAACGATTGGAGTTCAACGACTCCAAGATCACCCTAATCAGGCATTCGTAGCATCAGATAGTGACCCGGGAACCCTAGAAGATCAAGGGCCAGGATGGTGTAAATTTGCACTTCAGATGATAAATCTGACCGCACGAATGAATTCGGATCGACGATCGCAGCCCGACGACACAAAAATCGAGTCAATCTGACATCCGTGGCACCATCTACAACTTCCAGAAGATGGACGGCCAAGATAGCGCCACGTGGCACCATATCAGCCACCCAAACGGCCGCTTGCATCTTGTGAAGGCCCCACGCCCAATCGCTCTCCGCCGTTGGATCTTAATCCAACGGCTATGGTCGCTCGCGCTTAAAAGCATCCGCTCGACCATCCGCATCCCATAGCGTAGTGGTCAAGCGCGCTTTCGCAAGCGGCAAGCGCGGGATCGAGCCGTGGCGAGGAGCGGCAGGAGCGGGCGATTGGGTGCGGGTGGAGTGTCAGATGGAGATCGGACGGCCGCATGCACCTGATAGCGTCCACGCGCAATTGAACGCGCGGCGCGGACGCGCGATCGGACGGCTTAAGATGCGTCTTCGCCCGCTGCGTGCGCAAGCCGTTGAGCGCGCGAGCAGGCGAGGAGGCACACACGAGCTGCCCACGACGCCCACGTTAAGGGCTTTAGTGACGGATTTATCCTTCACTAAAGACCCCTCTTTTATTATTTTGAAGTTGTAATGTCCATTTTGCCCCCACTCCTTGCATCTATAAAAGGAGACCCCCTCCATACGAAATTCTCATCCCTTCCTTCTCCTCTCTACCCCTCCAAAGCTCAAGAGAAGCTTGTCCCACACCCGGGATGCTTCTTACGAGATAAAGTCCACACACGCGACGACGACGGCGTGCTGCTCTGTTCCCGTTCTTCTGCTTCGTCCTCCTTCGTCCTGCTTCGTTCTCCTTCGTCCAGGCGTCGTCCCGTCCAGCTCGTCCTCCAAGCAATCGTCGAGGAGGATAACTTCTCTCTCCCATTCTTATTTACAGCTTTTCTATTGTAGAATTTTCTTGCTTTATAGTGTAATTGATTTCCCGCTTTCTAGTGTAACTTTTATTTAGTTTGATTGTATAAATAGTTGAAACATTGAATGCATGTTCTCTTTCTCTCTCTCTCTCTGTCTCTCTCTCTCTTTTAGTCTGATAGCTCCATTGTAATTATATCGCCTTGCTTATCAAAAATCCTAAAAAAATGTAATTGCGAATATAGATCAACGTAGCCTTCCTGTGTTCGACCCGGAATTCATTTCGGTATAAATTTTATTTGTTGAACACGAATCCTTCACTTTCGAACTACAACGACAGGTTTTCCAAAACCGAACACGTTAGCGTAGCGATTCGAAAAACGGTTCAACATTTTGGCACCGTTGCCGGGGATGCAATGATTTCCGATCTTTCCTTCGCATTTCTTGCACTTTATTTGTTTTCTAACTAGCTTTCTCTTGTGTCTATTGTTTTGCAGAGACCTCCATCAAGGAATCAACAAGCGGTAGACTGGAGTAAAGTGCAGTTGAAGACAACTGTAAGTGCTCCCCCATTCTTTCCCCCTCCATAGATTTCATTCGCCACATTAAATCCAAATCCCAATTAACCTAGGTGTTTGCATAAATCCTAGGAATAGTTTGGTTGTTTGGATTTTCACTCACATTCATTCCACCCTCATCCATAAAGAAAAAATAACAAAAAGATAATCTTGTGGGGTAATTTGCAACAAACACACAACAAACACCCACATTCAAGGCACTTGATCAACTTGATTTGTTTTCTACTCAACCGGGTTCTGATCTGTGGAACCGGTACACACAAAGCAACACATAACAGAGTAGAAATCATTCTAGGTTAACCATCTTTGAGTGCTTAACTTAGTGGTGCAATTGTGGCCGATTGTTTGAGTTGTTTGGGCCGCACCACTTTATTTAAAACCAACTCAGCAAGTAGCTCCTCCTTAGGGTTTTCAATCTAGGCATATTCCAGGCACTCCACTTTCTTTCTGATTTTAAAGGAAAACAGTCTTCACCCATTTTTACAACTTGGTTTGCCTAGAAACTTGATTGCAATTTACCTAATTTGAAACCCTAAAAGCTACTTAAGCAAGATTTGAACATTAAAATTCACGCATTATCAATAATCTTGCTTGAAAACCCTGGTTGTGCATGCACTTACACAAATCTCAATCAATCATTAAGGGCACAACCCATTGTAAGGGCCCATCACATTCCATAAGCACCACAATCCCAAACCTTAATAAAATTGAGTAGACGTTGGCCTTAAGGTTTGATTCACTCTTCAGGGCCTAGTCTGAGATTATTTTTGATTAACCTACTTGTACTGATTAATCTGATGTCTAGCTAGGGGAGTAGCATCAAATGACCGCGGCTGGGGGGTACACTAGGAACCGGAGGCGAAAGCCAAAGGAAGAACCTTCTCCCCAGTCCCTCCTTCTAACTGGTTGGATTAAACAGATGCAAGTAGAGTAAATCACTTACAATCTTAAGGCTGGTTTTGGGAGTCAATAGATCCTTAGGCTACCCCATTTAAGGACAGCCTTGTTTTGTTGTACTGCAGGGTCCCTATCCCCAGTCCTTCCAACCTTCTCCTAGTTTATGCTGGGAAGACGGTCATTGAATCCCCGATTGGAAGGACCGTTAGAACATTCTAGGAGGCGCAAGTTAGATTTTGGTCAATTTGATCCCATGGCCAAACAACAGCCTCTGCTTCAAAATCCACAGGAAGAATTTCGAAGGCAGCTGGAACAAATGTAGAGATTGCAGGAATGGTTCCAAAGAATGCAGGGCGCTCAGCCTTTGAAGGATTTTTATGATCCTTCAAATTACGGGGAACGTCCCGGCGTCCAGATTCTAGCCGATGACATAGAAATCAAGCCCCAGGTGTTAAGCCTGATTAAACATTATCATGGGCTTGGCTCCGAAGATCCGTTTCAGCACTTAGAAGATTTGACCACTTTGGTCTAGACCACCAAGGCTTGAAACGTTAATGAGGAGCAAATGATCATGAGGCTCTTCCCCCACTCTCTTAGGGATAAAGCCATGCATTGGTATAGGACAATAGGAAGACCAATTACAACTTGGAATGAGTTGAAATCAGCCTTTCTGAAGAAATTCTTCCCAGTCGGTCGTACCAATCCTTTGAGACGGGCAATCACTACCTTTACCCAGCGGCCAGGGGAGCAGTTTCATGTGGCCTGGGAGCGATTCCAGGACTTATTGCGGAGGTGTCCACACCACGAGGTGCCGAAATGGCAACTCGTGCAGATCTTCTATCATGGGTTGAATGAGCAACTCAGAAACCATGTGGATGCTTCTTGCGGAGGCAATTTCCTCAATAAAGATGCAGATAGTGCACATGATTTATTTGAGGAAATGAGTGAGAATTCAATTAATCATGCCTCCAACCCAGATCAAATGTCAATGAAGTCCATGACTCTCATTCATTTGATATGGAATTGATTTGTAATAAACTTGATAAAGTGGACTTGGTTGCTAAAAGAATGGAAGAGTGGATGGCTGGCAATTCTATGAACAACTCTCAATCCACTCAATCCCAAAATTCGGGATTCCATTCCTCACGAGCTCCTTCTGGACGGGAGTTCGTGAATCAACTCGATGCAACTCAACCTATGAGTCAGCATTTCTCGGAACCCCATGGGTTCCCAACTGGGGCCTTTGATCCCAGTTTTTCTGATCCTTCCTTTTCTTTCTCTTCATCCTCAACCTATGAGGATGTCTGTGCTGTACAAGAGAATGTTAGATCCAACCCCTACACGAATGCCTATAATCCAGGTTGGAGAAACCACCCTAACTTCTCTTGGAAAAATCTGGGGCAACAGACCCAATTCCGACCCAGCAACGACCAATGGGTCAGGGTCAAGTATATACTCAGTTGCCTCCGAATCAGGTCAATCAGCCAGCTTGGAATGCCCATCAACCTGCAGGGCAGGCTGATTTAAACCATCAAATGGTAGAGATGCAAGGATCTATGCTCCAGCTCATGCAGCAAATGAAAAACTCGCTGGACAACTTGCAATCTGGGCTCATTGCTAACTCTCGTCAACCCGGATCTCTACCATCCCAACCCGTACCCAACCCGCGAAACATTATAAATTCGGGCAATCAAGTCCAAGGGTACAGAAATCAGAGGGACCTGCATGCACATGCTCAGGTGGTTGAGCAGGGTTCCTCGTCTTCTTCTTCTGCTAATCAACAATTCATGGTCAATCAAGCCCCTCCAATCTTTCCTAACCCTCCCCAAGACCCAAATTCTTACGCTTCTGCAAATTCTGTCACTTTGAGGAGTGGTAAGAAGACTCAGGATCCACAACCACACTATTCTGATCTTTTGAATCCTGAAGAATCTGAGGAGAGAGAGGAGAATTCTAGAGGAGAAATCAAGTCTCAGGAACCTGATTCCAAAGATCTGACTCATGTTCCTTTTCCTGAAGCCTTAGCCAAAGCAAAGAAGAAGAATTCTGTTGATAGCAATGAGGAGCTTCTGAATTTATTTAAGAATGTTGAGATCAATATTCCGCTCCTTGATGCTATCAAGCACATATCGGCTTACGCAAAATTTTTAAAGGAATTATGTACACAAAAGCGTAAGTCGAGAGAATTTGTTCCGAGGAAGGTGGTACTCTCCGAGTAGGCTAGCTCTGTTATCCTGCACTACCTCCCTCAGAAAAAGAGAGATCCTGGTGCTCCTTTGATTTCTTGCGTTATCGGAGATTACACATTTGATAGAGCACTTTTGGATCTCGGTGCATCCATCAACCTAATTCCGACTTCTCTTTATGAGAAGTTTGGGTTAGGTGAACTTCGGCCAACTTCAATAATGCTACAGTTAGCAGACTGTTTGGTCACAAACCCGCGAGGCGTTATTGAAGATGTTATAGTAAGGTCAAGGATTTCTATTTTCCTGTAGATTTCCTTGTCCTTGACATGGATGTACCATATAATCTGAGGAACACGCCCATCATTCTGGGGCGTCCGTTCCTGGCTACCGCAAAGGCCAACATTAATTATGAAAGCGGTAGCATGGAAATCGCCTTTGGGGACAAACGAATGAAATTGGATATTTTTAAGGCGATCAACAAATTTGAGGATTGTGGATTTATTGAGGAACTTGATGAGGATAATGTTAATATTGAAACTTGTTTGACAGTTTCTTCAATTGAAAGTTCCTCTTTGGATGATGAATTTGACCCGCAACCCTCTGACCTGACATCTTTGGAAGAGGTTACTGATTTTGTTCACTCAAAACCTCTTCCTCTTGTTGAATCTTTAGCATCCACCTTACCATCAATCATTACCCCACCCCAGCTTGAATTGAAACCATTGCCTGAGAATTTAAAATATCAATTTTTAGGACCACAGAATACGCTCCCTGTGATTATTAGTGCTAAATTGACAAAGGAGCAAGAGATTAAATTAATTAAGGTCCTAAAGGAACATAAGGAGGCAATTGGTTGGACCATTCATGACCTCAAGGGGATCGAGCCATCTTACTGTAATCATAGAATATTTTTGGAAGATGGATCCCGCCCTTCTCGCCAGATGCAAAGGAGATTGAATCCAAATATGTGAGAAGTGGTCAAAAAGGAAATCATCAAGTGGCTCGATGCAGGAATTATTTATCCAATCTCTGACAGTCCCTGGGTAAGTCCCGTTCAGATTGTTCCAAAGAAAGTTGGGATTACTGTTGTGACTAATGAGAGAGGTTAATCTGTCCCAACTCATTCAGCTTCCTCATAGAGAGTTTGTATTGATTATAGGAAGCTGAACACAGCCACTAAAAAGGATCATTTTCCCCTACCCTTCATTGATCAAATCTTGGAAAAATTAGCCAGGCAGAAGTACTTCTGTTTTCTTGATGGCTACTCGGGATACAACCAAGTTCCTATCCATCCTGAGGATCAGGAAAAAACTACTTTCACCTGTCCCTACGGAACCTTTGCTTTTCGTAGGATGCCTTTTGGGTTATGCAATGTGAAGTTTCCGGCCCTACTAGGAGGGGGTCACGTAATAAAATGTGGAAATAAAATATAAATAATCTCACAAATAAGCAATCACACAAGTACACAAGAATTTTTAGGTGGAAACCCAAACCAAGTGAAAACCACCACCTAACCCTCTCGAGTTAGGATTTTCCGATCAACCAAGTTGATCAAAATCCACTAAACCGAATCACTTTAAACGAGGGTGATTCAACCTCAATACAACCACGCTACTTAGACGAGGGTAGCGTACCTCAACCCCTTCTCTTCACGAGAAGGATTTTGTCTCGCGAAGGAGACGGGAATTCGCAAAGCGAATACCCAACCAAATAACAAAGATAAAATAAATAAGTAATCCTATAGAGCCAACAAAGTAATTTAAACCAAGCTTCTATAGGAATTAGGAAACTCCCCTTTGCAAGGAGTGCGTCGAGTTGATGACACGGTGCGTGAGCCACGCGATGGTGCAACTTCGCTCTCGTGAACAACGGCGGGAGAGCGGGTGGGCAACAGCTTGATGCTCTCAAGAGAAAGGAACTTGAGCTTGGAGAGCAAGAGCTAGCTAGGACACAAGAGAGTGGAAAGTGTATTACAAAGTGTTTCTTGTGTATCTTGGTCTCTCTAGGTGTGTTTTTGTGTTGCAAAGGTTCCCCTCTATTTATAGAGGCCTTAGGAAGGCTTTGGAAGGCTTAGGAAAGGTTCTATAGCCGTTGGGAACAAAGCCCAAGAGAATCAGCCCGAAATCAGGAACAATCATTGCTCTGACAGGCTTATCAGACGTCTAATTCTGGCATCAGACGTCTGGAAGTTCACTTTAAGACGTCTGATTTCAAGGTCAGACATCTGATTTTGGGCGGGTCTCTTCCTGACTTGGATCAGATCTAAACAGGGTTCTAGTGCAAGTCCATCAGACGACATACAGGATGTCTGGCACTATGTCTGGACGTCTGGAAACCTACTTTTTCTGTGGGAATGGATTTCCAAACGTTGCAACGACTAGAAAATCTCTGAGAAGAGATTTTGGGTCAGCCGAGGGAAAACGATCAATTATCAGACGTCTGGACAGTCCTATGGACGTCTGATAAGACTCTAACGGTCATATCCTTGTGTGTTTGCTAAGCTAGCCAACGGTCCACTAATTTGACGTCTGGCAATGTCATCAGACGTCTCCTAAGATGTCTGGTCTAAGGTCTGGATGTCTGATTTCATCAGACAGAACTAACTATGTCCAGCCTAACAATTATCAGACGTCTGAAACAACAGTTAGACGTCTTAAAATACTTTATCTGATGTCTGATTTGGGAATTAGACGTCTGGAAACTCTGTTTGAACCCTATATTGGTTTTCTAAGTATTCTACAGAAAACCTAAGTATCCTAGGGTTGTGCAGGTGTTCCTAGGACTACTGTTAGGGTACTTTGAGGCTCTTTAACAGAAATCTAAGTAACAAAAATAAAGAGCAACAGAAATAACGAAAAATACAAGGAGTATAAGAGAAGGAAATCTATCCTATTCTTCATCTCCTTCCTTCTTCAATCTATCACTCCTCGCGAATCTCCTCTATTTTCCATCAAGCTCGTCCAATCCGTCCTGGATGCGAGCTCGAACTTCGTCTAATCACGTATCCATTTGCGATTGACCTGAAATCTAGGACTCAAAGTGCAAATATTAAATGACACGTGTTTTGTTATCATCAAAACAAATGATCGTGGTGCTCTAGCACCAACACAATGCACCTGCGACTTTTCAAAGGTGTATGCTAGCCATATTTTCTGACATGGTGGGAGAGTTTATGGAAGTCTTCATGGATGACTTCTCTATTTTCGGAGAATCATTTGACTCTTGTTTGGCTAATTTAGAAATGATTCTTCAGCGATGTATCAAGACACGACTGGTCCTTAGCTGGGAAAAGAGTCATTTCATGACCCAAGAGGGCATCGTTTTGGGTCATGTAATCTCTGAACGGGGAATTGAAGTGGACAAAGCTAAGGTTGATGCTATCGCTAAACTTCCTCATCCCACATCTGTTAAACAAATCAGATCATTTCTTGGCCATGTGGGATTTTATCAAAGATTCATCAAGTATTTCTCAAAGGTTGCTCGTCCTTTGAGCAATCTTCTTACCAAAGAAACGCCGTTTGTTTTTGACGAATCATGCCAAAAGGCATTTATTTTCTGAAAATGGCAGTCACCTGTGCTCGAATTTTGCAACCACCAATTTGGACAACCCCTTTTGAGATCATGACCGACGCTTCTGATTATGCAGTCAGGGCTGTTCTGGGTCAGAAAATTGACCGAAAGCCCTCTGTCATTTACTACGCTAGTAAAACTCTGGATGAAGCCCAGAGGAATTACACTGTTACTGAAAAAGAATTACTAGCTGTAGTATTTGCATTGGAAAAATTCAGGGCTTATCTCTTGGGGTCTCATGTTATTGTTTATACCGACCACTCGGCCTTGAGACATCTCTTGGCTAAAAAGGATGCTAAACCCAGGCTTATTCGTTGGATTCTTCTTCTTCAAGAATTTGATCTTGAAATCAAGGATAAAGCCGGGGTGCAAAATGTGGTAGCGGATCATTTGTCGAGACTCCTAGGTGATTCTTCTTGTCCGGACATTCCGATTGCTGACACTTTTCCGGACGAAACCATTCTTACAGTTTTAGGTGTCCACTCCCCATGGTTTGCTGACATTGTTAACTATTTGGCCGTTGGTCAAATCCCCCAGGATTGGACCAAGCAACAACGAGATAGACTCAAATCTGAGGCCAAATACTACTTTTGGGAGGACCCTGAACTGTATCGCATCGGCTCTGATCAGATTATTCGCCGATGCATACCGGAGAATGAATTCAACAGTATACTCGAGTTCTGCCATGCATCTGGGTGTGGTGGACATTTCTCCAGGAGAAAGATGGCTGCAAAAATCTTGCAATCTGGCTTCTATTGGCTGTCTTTATTCAAGGATGCCCAGGACTTCTCAAGGTCATGTTCTCGATGTCAGTCACTCGGGAACATAACTAAGAGAGACATGATGCCCTTAAACCCTATTCTTCTTGTAGAAATTTTCAATGTTTGGGGCATCGATTTCATGGGACCCTTTATCCCTTCATTTGGACATCAGTACATTCTTGTTGCTGTTGATTATGTGTCCAAATGGATTGAGGCAATTCCCATCCGAACCAATGACCACAAGGTGGTCATCAATTTTGTCAAGAAAAATATCTCCAGTAGGTTCGGGATTCCGAGGGCTATCATCAGTGATGGTGGCACTCATTTTACTAATGCCCAATTCTGGAATTTATTGGCCAAATACGGGGTTAACCATTGAATTTCCACACCTTACCATCCCCAAACGAATGGACAAGCTGAGATCTCCAATCGAGAGATCAAGAACATTCTGCAAAAAATGGTTAGGCCTGATCGCAAGGATTGGACTCAAAAGCTTGAGGACGCTCTTTGGGCCTACCGTACGGCATATAAAATGCCCATCAGCATGTCTCCATTCCGTTTGGTGTATGGAAAGGCATGCCATCTACCCATAGAGATTGAACACAGGACATTCTGGGCAATCAAACAATGCAATTTAGATCTGAATCTAGCTGGAAAGACCAGGAAACTCCAACTATCTGAGTTGGAGGAGCTTAGAAATGATGCTTATGAGAATGCCAAGATCTACAAGGCTCAGACCAAAGCTCTACATGATCAATTGATTTCCCGCAAGAGCTTTGAGCCAAACCAAAAGGTCTGGTTATTTGATTCTAAACTTAAGCTCTTTCTTGGTAAACTTAGATCTAAATGGAATGGCCCATTCATAATTGATCAGATTTTTCCTAATGGTGCCGTTCAGATTTTTGACCTAAAGATGGGTAACACCTTTAAAGTCAACGGTCAACGTTTGAAGCCTGTTGTTGATCGTAATCTTCCAGAACCCGTCTCAGACTCTGTTGCTCTAGCCATTCTGTGACTTCTTTGGCTAGACTTCGCCAAGCTGACGGCATTAAACTCAGCAGTTATACATATGACACAAGGCTGATACGAGCTTCATATCCAGGTGACATCTTTCATATTCTACCCTTTCTTTCATGGCTCTTTTTTCAATGAGGACATTGCATCAGCTAGGCATGGGGGGGTGGATTCATTCTTGAATTATTTGTTCAGCTTTGTGAAATCCATATAAATTGTCTCTCTTCTTATTGAAAAAAAAAAAGGAAGGATTAGTTGGACATTAGGACTTTTCAATCCTAAGAAATTTTACATTAGGATCTGAACATAAAGACCCTCAGGTCTTTGGACTTAATTAGCCTGTGTATCCACTAAAATGTGGACTTGTTTTTGAGTCCTCGCCATCTTAATTCTATTATAATTGGAATAAATAAGTTTGGGTGATAAGTACACGACTTATCAAACCGCCCTCTGATTTGAGGAAATTTTGAGTTTTAAACATCTACACACTTTCTTTGCACTGACTCGTTGTTTGGCGATTCTAATAGAAATTGGGTAGCTAATGAACCTTCTAGGGTGATATGGCTGGCAAGTTATCGTGGGTAACAGCCCATAGGTAGGTTGTCCAGAGCCCAGTCACTGGACTTTTTTCTATTTGCTGCCTTTAGGTAAATCTTAGACCAGGGATGCCACCTACTTAAAAAAAAAAAAATCAAAAAGAAAAGGAGAAAAGAACAAAAAGAAATAAGCCACACTTCACTGCACGAGTATGGCTGGCAAGTTGTTGGTGGTAACAGCTCATCGACCGGTTGTCCAGAACCCAGCTCAGAAAATGCACTAAAAATTCCCAAAACACTTAGGAAGAAGCGGAGAAATAGAATAAATCGGGGAGATATACACTAGATTCACCCTTGTGTTGAACCCGTAAAAAATAAAAAATAAAAAAATAAAAGTATGGAGAAAGCTACCAGTTGTAAAGATACACCTTTAAGCAGAATTCTTGTTAGGTCACCTAAAGGCGTAGAAATCTGAAGTCCATTCTAATTGTCGGTCAATGAGTCTATCACAATTACAATAAGATGCTTAAAGCTTAGGGTTCTCATCAAATTTTGGGTGAGTTGAATGGTCGTAGAAAGCCACTCTTAAACCCGAAAATTTGAAAATCCAAAAAATTAGAAAAGAGAAAAAGAGAAAAAGAAATTTTTCTTTTAATAAGGCGAGGGCTTGAGGCGGTCTGCATTTTGGTTGATACCTGGGCACTGTTGTGTCTTTGAAAGTTCAGTTCCTAAGTAGACAATTTCTTAATGATTGAAAAATAACTCAAGTCCAAATAATCCAACCTAGTTCTTTTATAAATAGCATATAGTTTTTGCTAGGGACTACCAAAAGATAGGCATGGGGGTATGATGTAAACACATTTACACTACTTAAAATGTCTATTTATGCATGTTCTTAAGCATAAGATTGCATTTCATGATATAAATATTGCATTTAGAGTAGTTTGAATAAAATGGAGGTTAATTGTCTCATTTTATGCGCTTGGATAGGGCAAACATTTTATTGGGGCCTCAGATCGAAGATCCAACCATATGGATGTGATCAGGGCGACGATTGGAGTTCAACGACTCCAAGATCGCCCTAATCAGGCATCCGTAGCATCAGATAGTGACCCGAGAACCCTAGAAGATCAAGGGCCATGATGGTGTAAATCCTCACTTCAGATGATAAATCCAACTGCACGGATGAATTTGGATTGACGATCGTAGCCCAATGACACAAAAATCGAGTCAATCCGACATCCGTGGCACCATCTACAACTTCCAAAAGATGGACAGCCAAGATAGCGCCACGTGGCACCATCTCAGTCGCCCAAACGGCCTCTTGCATCTTGTGAAGGCCCCACGCCCGATCGCTCTTCGCCGTTGGATCTTAATCCAACGGCTGTGGTCGCTCACGCTTAAAAGCATCCGCTCGACCATCCGCACCCCATAGTGCAGTGGTCAAGCGCGCTTTCGCGAGCGGCAAGCGCGGGATCGAGCCGTGGCGAGGAGCGGCAGGAGCGGGCGATTGGGTGCGGGTGGAGTGTCAGATGGAGATCGGACGGCCGCATGCACCCGATAGCGTCCACGCGCAATTGAACGCGCGGCGCGGACGCGCGATCGCACGCGGGCGGGTGCGCAACGCAGCGGGCGAAGACGCATCTTAAGTCGTCCGATCTCGCGATCGGACGGCTGAAAAGAGACGAACGTGTGCAAGCCGTTGAGCGCGTGAGCAGGCGAGGAGGCACACACGAGCTGCCCACGACGCCCATGTTAAGGGCTTTAGTGACGGATTTATCCTTCACTAAAGACCCCTCTTTTATTATTTTGAAGTTGTAATGTCCATTTTGCCCCCACTCCTTGCATCTATAAAAGGAGACCCCCTCCATACGAAATTCTCATCCCTTCCTTCTCCTCTCTACCCCTCCAAAGCTCAAGAGAAGCTTGTCCCACACCCGGGATGCTTCTTGCGAGATAAAGTCCACACACGCGACGACGACGGCGTGCTGCTCCGTTCCCGTTCTTCTGCTTTGTCCTCCTTCGTCCTGCTTCATTCTCCTTCGTCCAGGCGTCGTCCCGTCCAGCTCGTCCTCCAAGCAATCGTCGAGGAGGATAACTTCTCTCTCCCATTCTTATTTACAGCTTTTCTAGTGTAGAATTTTCCTGCTTTATAGTGTAATTGATTTCCCGCTTTCTAGTGTAACTTTTATTTAGTTTGATTGTATAAATAGTTGAAACATTGAATGCATGTTCTCTTTCTCTCTCTCTCTCTTTCAGTCTGATAGCTCCATTGTAATTATATCGCCTTGCTTATCAAAAATCCTAAAAAAATATAATTGCGAATATAGATCAACGTAGCCTCCCTATGTTCGACCCGGAATTCATTTTGGTATAAATTTTATTTGTTGAACATGAATCCTTCGCTTTCGAACTACAACGACAGGTTTTCCAAAACCGAACACGTTAGCGTAGCAATTCGCAAAACGGTTCAACAGACCTCTCCTCTAATTCATCAGAACCGAATTCTCCTTCTTCCATCAAATCATGGCACAACTAATTGAAGAAGAGAACAACCTTGAACGCCAACTCCAGTGCTTGAATGATCTATTTCAAAACTTTGTAAACCCGTTGCAGTGTCCTATGATGCGAGATCACTATAATCCCACTACGGTGGCGATCGAACCTCGAGTCCAAATCCCGATTGGAGGTCCTGATTCTAAACTCAAGCCCAACATGATTCATGCTATTCCAAAGTTTCATGGGCTTAACTCTGAGGATCCCTTCCAGCACGTCAAGCAACTCAAACATCTGGCCTAGACCTTCGGGTCAGATGTACAAAATCGGGATATTTTTCTCATGAAGATGTTTTCCTTCTCTCTCATGGACAAGGCAGCTCATTGGTATCAGACTCAGACGCGTCCAATCAACACATGGATTGAACTCCAGTCTGAATTTTTGAAAAAGTTCTTCCCCGTTGGTCGGACGAATGCCTTGCACCACCGTCCACACACTTCACTCAGCAATCTGGAGAACCTCTTCATGAGGCATGGGACCGATTCCTGGATCTCATGTGAAAGTGCCCCCATCACAGAGTTCCTAAATAGGAACAAGTCCAGTCTTTTTACCAAGGACTCCGTGAAGACATTCGCTTATTCGTTAATGTAACATGCGGAGGAAATATCATGGGTCAACATAAAGACACTGTGTGGGAGATTCTTGAGAATATATGTGAGAACTTCATCAATAATGACTCCATGGGCTTATTCAACCAGACAAATGCCCACGCATCGATGAATCCAAGGGGAGCACATGAGACGCAGGGCCTGTCCGCATCCGTCGACTTGGAACTGATGGCTAGTCGGTTGGAGAAGGTCTCTATCATAGAGAAGAAGGTGGACAAGCTAACTCGACATCTGCAGCAAGCCACCTCTACGCAAAACCCATTTGCACATCCACCTCTTGGGAGGGAAACTGTGCAGAACATCTATCACCGATCTTCTCAGGGGATGGACCCGTATAAACCCCCGTCTGACTCCAAGATCAAAGGAAACTCCAATCTAATCTACTCTAGTTGGGGGAACTTTGAACCCTCGTACTCTAATTTTCCTGAGGTTCCTTAGACCTACGAGGATCTCAACGCCATCCAGAATGACCCATTCTCCAACACCTATAACCCTAGATGGCAAAATCATCCCAACTTCCTTTGGGTAGGAAATACTCAGAATCAAAGACCACCTTATCAACCCCGTCTTCAAGCTCCTCGTCCATATCAGCCACCTCAGCCTCGGCCTAACCCCACTTATCAATCTAGGCCAACCCAAGCAAATCAAATGACTCTCATCCTTCAGACTCTGGCTGACATTCAGAAGAAGAATGTGGCAATACGAAAACAGCACAAGGATGAGATCACAGAGGTTCGCAACCAACTCGCCCAGATGGCGAATTCCAGCCAACTTGGCACACTCCCTTCGCAACCTCTGCCAAATCCAAATAACGTGCCAAACCAGAGGCACATTATGAACCTAAATCCGAGCCATGCCCACATGATTTATTAGGCCCCTTCTGTTCCATCACCCGACGGGATGGAAGCTTCAACATCTTATGAGGGATTTCAACAGCAGCCACCTATTTTACCAACCCTAAACCAAAACCAGGCAGGACTGAATTCCGTAACAACCCGTAGTGGTAAAGCAACTCAAGACCCACCTTATCCAAGCCACTCTAAGTCAGGTAGTTACCCAAGCCCTAGGATAGTTATCCAGGACACCCCTATCCCAAATCAAGAACCTAGACCTATTCTAAAGGAACCAACCAAGGTTCCATTTCCTGAGGCCTTGACCAAGGGAAAGAGGATAAACAAACCCATGGCTCCTGAGGAGGATCTGGTCAAGCTCTTTGAACAGGTCCATATAAACATCCCCTTGATGGATGCAATCCACCACGTACTAGCTTACGGACGATTTCTAAAGGAAGTATGTATACCCAAGCGTAAGCCGCGAACCAAAAGTGGGAGTCCGATCGTACTGTCAGAGTAAGTTAGCTCTATAATTTTGAGCAAACTCCCACCTAAGGCTAAAGACCCAGGTACTCCCTTGATTTCATGTACTATTGGTGCTACCCAATTCGGCAGAGCCTTATTAGATTTATGTGCCTCCATAAACCTAATACCTACACCCCTCCTTGACCACCTTGAGGAATCTAAGCTTAAACCGACAGAGGTGACATTGCAGTTAGCTGATCGCTCCATTAAGTCAACTAAAGGAGTACTCGAGGATGTCATCATTAGGGTATGAGATTTCTATTTCCTGGTGGATTTTATAGTCTTGGATATGGATGCACCTGAAAACCCAAGGGATACATCGATTATACTAGGGAGACCCTTTCTGGCCACTGCTAGGACCAATATAAACTATGAGGAGGGCCAAATTGAACTAAAATTCAGGAACCAAACATTGAAAATTGACATCTTTAAGGCCCAACAAGGGGTTAATTGCTGCATTATAGAACAAATATGTGATATTAAGGCCATGGTTGATGAACCGTATATCGAGGACAATCTGATTACTCTCGATCAACCACGAGGAGATCAAAACCCACAATCAGAGGAGTCTGACCCTAATCTAGATACACCCATAACTCCTTCCCTTGCTCCTGACACACACCCTAAACCGCCCGCTGCTGCTGATAACCCCATTCTGGAACTCAATCCTCTTCCTGACCATCTGAAGTACGTCTTTTTGGGTTCCAATCAGACGTTTCCTGTGATTATAAACTCCAGACTCACACCTGACCAGGAATCCCATCTGATTACTATTCTCTAGCAACATCATAGAGTTATTGGATGGACTCTCGATGATTTGACTGGTATTAGCCCCTCGTATTGCACACACCGTATCTACACCAAAGAGGGCACATGACCTTCCTATGAAATGCAGAGATGTTTGAATCCTAATCTACAAGAGGTTGTTGAAAAGGAGATCATTAAGTGGTTAGATGTAGGGATCATCTACTCGATCTCCGACAGTCGGTGGGTGAGTCCAATCTAGTTTGTGCCTAAGAAGGCAGGACTTACTGTTATTATGACTGAGATCGGAGAAGTCATATCAACTCGTGTGGCTAACTCGTGGAGAGTCTACATTGATTACAGAAGACTCAATTCCTCCACGAAGAAGGATCATTTCCCACTCTCGTTTATTGATCAGATCCTCGAGAAACTAGTGGGAAATAGGTTCTTCTGCTTTTTGGACAGGTACTCCAGTTATAACCAGGTGGAAATCCATCTTGAGTACCAAGAAAAGGCCACTTTCACCTGCCCCTTTGGGACTTACACGTTCTAAAGGATGCCATTTGGTCTCTGTAATGCACCTGCTACTTTTCAGTCGTGCATGCTTGTCATATTCTCAGATATGGTAGGTGATTATCTGGAAGTCTTCATGGATGTCTTTTCAGTATTTGGAGAATCATTTGACAATTGTCTCCTACATTTGGTCCAAATCCTCAGGTGGTGCATTGAAGTGAATATGGTTCTTTCCTGGGAAAAGAGCCATTTCATGGTACCTGAAGGAATTGTCTTGGGACATCTTATTTCAGAAAAAGGCATCCAAGTCGATCGAGCCAAGGTGAACTTGGTTTCCAAACTCCCTATGCCTAGCTCGATCAAGGACATCCGATCCTTTCTAGGGCACGTTGGTTTTTACCGTCGATTTATTCCTGATTTCTCGAAAATCACACCCCCTGACCTCTCTACTCTCTAAGAATGTACCTTTCAAAATCTCCAAGGAATGCACTCAAGCATTTGAAGTCCTCCGTGATCGAGTTACCCAAGCCCTAATCCTACAGTCCCCTGATTCGTCTCAACCCTTTGAGATCATGTGCGATGCATCTGATTTTGCTGTAGGAGCGGTACTAGGGCAGAAAATTGACTGGAAACCCGTGGTCATCTACTACGCTAGCAAGACACTTGATGAGGCTCAGCGTAACTACACAGTTACTGAGAAAGAGCTGCTAGCCGTAGTATTTACCCTGGAAAAATTTAGAACTTATCTCCTGGGTTCCCATGTTATCATTTACTCAGATCACACAGCTGTGAGGCATCTCCTTGCAAAGAAGGATGCGAAACCTCGATTAATCCACTGGATCTTGCTATTGCAAGAATTTGACCTCGAGATTCATGACAAAGTAGAAAAACAGAATGTGGTAGCTGATCACTTGTCCTGCCATCCTCCTAAGAGCATCGACCATTCTAGACCCATCACGGAACATTTCCCTAATGAGCACCTTCTGACTATCAATACAGGGCTTCCATGGTTTACTAATATAGTAAACTACCTAGCATCACATCAGATCCCATCCGATTGGCCAAAGGCCAAGAAGGACAAATTGCTTTCTGATGCTAGGTATTACTTCTAGGAAGACCCATATCTTTTCCGCATCGGTGTTGATCAGATAATTCGACGATGTGTCACGGAAGTGGAAATTCAAAGCATATTGTCTTTCTAGCATGACCAGGCATGCGGTGGACATTTTTTAGGTCATAAAACAGTAGCGAAAGTCCTCCAATGTGGCTTCTATTGGCCCACAATTTTCAAAGACGCGTACACTCACTGTAAGGCATGTACTCGTTGCTAGACCTTGCGCAACATGAGCCATCGTGATATGATGCCTTTACAACCGATTCTGGTATGCGAAATCTTCGACATATGGGGGATTGATTTCATGGGACCCTTCCCTGTCTCAGACGGCTTCGAGTACATTTTACTCGCTATTGAGTACATGTTCAAATGGATCGAAGCCATTCCGACCCAAACCAATGATCATAAAGTTGTTATCAAATTCATTCATCAAAACATCTTCTCACAGTTTGGGATTCCATGTCGATGGGAACACCATCATGAATCCTAACTAGCTCATTTTGACCTAGAGAAGAGAACAAAAGCTCCTACATAACCTAGAGAAGGGCCTAATTCAAGGAATAACTGTTCTGAGAAGAAAATAAGAAACAAATGGTAAAACTTCAATTTACCATTACAGTACATCAACGGAATTTCCTAGGGGCTAAACAAAGGTCAATTAGTCATAATAAGATGAAAAGTGGGACGGTTCAATCAGAAAAGGGTTAATATAAGATCTGAGAATTAAATGACATCGTATAACCCTAAAACAAATCCACTTAATACAACAAGGTTCTAGTTTGGATGAAGTTCAAGTAAACCCTTTAAAATTCATGGAAAAATATCCCCTAAGGTTTAGAACCTTCAATTTATCCTTTGGAACCAATTTTGACCTAAATAGGGGTCCTCACTAATTATTTGCCCTAATTTGAGTTTTTGTGTAAAATGCCCATTCAAACATAGTCAAACCTAAAATCCAACTTCACCATTGGATTCCTTGGGTCCAAATTAGGTTTGTACCAAAATTTGGACCTAAGGGGAGGTCACCTTGACCTGTTTTTCAAAATAGTCCACCCAATTACATTTAAACCCATAGCTTTTGAAAACCATTGCAAAGACCCCCCTAGCTTCCCGTCATTCTTGGCAATTAGGTCCCTCTACCATTACAGCAGAGGAATCCTACTCCGGTGAGGATTCAAGAGGGAAGTTTTCCCTGATTCCTCAGAGAATCCCTCTCAGATTTGAAACGGAGATTCTCTAAGGAATTCCTGACCATGTGAACTCAATCATGTGCCCTGATTCTCACCTAATCTCTCGTGCGAAAGCACGAGAGATATGGGTATCTCTCGAATTTCCTACTCTGGCAAGGATACTTGTGCTCGAAAGCTTGCCTTCTGATGTCAATAGACTAGATGATTGCAATGATGACTTTATGAATGATTATTATGATCATGTCGTTGCAGTATAGTGTGTATAATATAACATTTAGAATGTCATATAGTGGTGAGTATGGGTGAGTACCAGTCATTACAACCATTATTATCATTTGCTTATTTATCTAATTTTTACTGGTTTTGTTCCAGGTCGTTCACTGGGAGGCAATTTATTGAATTACATCAATCACTCTTTGATCTCAAAATTATCCTCTAATTCCAAAAAGAAACTTTACATCTTATTAAATAATGAATGAATATAAAAATGGTTTGCCTACTTACTAAAAGTTAATTGTAATGCTTGTAAAAATTAACTAACTAAAAACAAGCACCAAACAATTTATTACTATACTAAAAACTATGTATTTACATGTTATAGTATTGATACTAACATGATAGTACCTAATACACTAGGATGCCATAGTGTAAAAACTTATATTACTAGTCTATTATCTACAGTAACATATACAGGAGTTTTAATAACAGACATAAGCGTCGCTAAATCTCAGAAAACACTATATACAACCTAAGGAGGGAAAACTGAGGTCTTTAGCGACGTTTATGGTGTCATTTTATTATGTTAGTAATTATATAAGTTTACTTATACAAATAATAGGGCTATATTACGTGTACATATGTATATCTTTTTCTGTTATATACACTTAAGTTGTCATTAGCTTTTATTAAGCAAATTCAAAATGTGTTTAATTTGCAAGCACGCCATTCGAGGGATACACAGCACCCAGAGGGTGGGACCAAACCTCTACTAAGCACGCCCTAAGCTTAATTAGGCAGCTTACTTACACTTTCAGACTCGACGCAGGATCTTAGCCATATACCACAAACAATCGTGCTCGGGCCCCTGGCCCTACAGAACAATTCATGCTCAGATTACATGTTTGGAAAGAATGCTCAATCGGTAACCAAGGAAGATTTTTCAGGCGCCCTGCGCCATGACGACTGGAAAGCCTTATGCACAAATTCTTATTATAGCGCTGCACTCGATTTGCAACGCACGATGCGGCGCTATTCCACATCTATGCTGGAAATCGAGTGCCGCTGTGCCTGGAAGCACATTTGGCCCTCGATTTAAGGGCCATAAATTATTAAAAAAAAATAAAATAAAATATGGACATTAAAGTATTTACATAATACTACATAATTGGTTAATTAATTTTGAATTTTAATTAGGTTTACTATACAAATAAATTCATTAAAGTAGGCTGTTTGTACAGGCTGATTTAGATGCTTAATTGGTTAATTACTTATAAATTAGTTAGTAAATGGTCTAATTGACCTTATACATATTTAAATTGCATACTTAAGTATTTTATACATATTTTTATTATATTTTCATGAATTAATTTATGTTTTATTTATATTAGAGTAGCAGCTTGTGGCTGTTTAACTTATAAAGTAAATAACAGTAATCTAAAATAGGTAAAAATATACTTTACTAGCTTAAATTACTTAATATATATTAACCTAAGTCTACATATTCAATTAACTTAATTATACCCCTAAATTACTAATTTATCTAATTTATATGTATATATACAGTTTAAGAGGTGATTAATTATGTACAGTTACATTTCAGTAGATATATACATACTTTACACAGTTATTATGTACATTATAGTTATAGTTAGTTGTATATGTATATATACAGTATTAGATTTAAGTATATACAATTAGATTTCAGTAGGAGGTTAGGAATGAAGGATTGATTAAGTTTAATTTCATTTTGTTTTCAACAGCAGCTCCAGCCACTGTCAGAGAAGGTGAAGAAGAGGAGAACATGTTGGAATTCAGTACTTCTTTAGTAGTGGCTTAAGCCGCTGTCAAATGGGCTAACTGCTGCTGCAGTTAGTCCATTTGAAGAGGAGGATGAGTTCTACAGATGAAAAGGAGGGAATTTAGAGAAGAGGGGAATAATGTAGCTGCCAGATGCAGCACTTTACTGAGTAACTGGGATTAAAAACAATCAAAACCAACTAAAAAAATAGCTAGGTGAATCCCAAATCTGACAAGGGTTTAAATCTCACGAAAATCACACAATATCTCAATTCAAATACCCAAAAAGAAGCCCTCATCAAAAACATCATTTCAGATTAAAACCAAAAATAACACTGAATTAGCTCTTCCTAATGCTATAGACAGCATGAAGGAAGACTTAATTCAATCACTTAAAACCATTAAATCCAATCCCAGTTTCTTGCAACCTTAAGGAGTATGGAGAACTCCTTAGGTTAGGAAATCACCATACAAAATAATTATCAAAACAAATGGTGTATGGCAATTCTAAAGTAGCAAATCAGAACTAAGAATGCATTAAGGGAATTCATAATAGCTTGCAAATGCATTCAAATCAAAGCAAAAAAAGATTCATGAATGGCTCTTTTGAGTTGTTTTCTGTCACCAGAGAACTTCTCAGAGTCCTTGCCAATAAGAAAACCCAATTCTATTCAATCTGTCAGATCTGGCAAGGCATTTCAGAAAGCAAAAATTCTTCAAAATCCATGTTAAAAATGAATCTGACAAACTGAAGCATTCAATCTAAAATCAAGGGGCTTTTGTGAACAAATATGGGGTGAGTGAGAAGCCCCAAAGGTGCTTGTGATGCCAATTTCAGATCTGAGGTAGTAAACCATCAGATCTAAAATTGGGTTAGGGTGTGTGGGTGAATGATGAGAAAAATCGTTGTTAAAAAAAAACAAAAATCAGAATTGGATTGTGGAAAACAAAACATGAAGAGGGAGATAATTTGAACAATGAGTAGATGATTCTTCCCCTCTGATCTAGACTGATCAGAGGAGGTGAGGGAGGGGAATTAATGCTAATTCTACTCCTAAGACTACTCTAAACTACAGCGAAAATTAAACACTAACAATTAAAGCTAATTCTATTCTAAGCTACTGTAAACTACAGCTAACACTAATTGTGCAGAATTAAAAACCTAAACTAAAAGGAAGAATGGGACCTATGGGTCCTTAGCCGGCGGCTAAGGAGGAAGAAAGGAGGAAGGTGACTCCAGCGGAGGGAAGAGTCTGCTAGTGAAGCTCCAGGGTCGTCCTCAGGTGCTACAAAGTCCTTAGAGACGAGGTGTCGAGAGCAGGCTCTGATTTCACAGCTGGTGGCTGTGAAATCAGAGGTTGGATGGGGAGGAGAGACTGGAGTGGATGAATTGATCACTAAGAGATGTAGGAGGGAGCGATCCCTTGCGTGCGACACCACTGAGGTGCTTAAGTAGCAGCTCAGTGGCTGAGATCACCGTGCAGGTGAGAATAAACAAGATGCAACCGGCGGCGAGGATGTGAGGGGCAGAGCGCGCGGTGAGCTGAGCACAAGATCTGACCGTCAGATGAGATCTGGGGAGAGAGGTGAAAGCACGCACCGAATTGCGCGAAAGTTCCAATCGAATCCAACCGCAGATCAAGATCTAAAGAGCGACGGACGGCTGAGATTGGCCGTGTTCTTCGTGCACTACAGTGCGCGTGAAGAGCAGCAAGCTTCTCTCTAAAATGAGGGAAAAATTATAGGAAGACCCTTGAACGAAGGGGTAGAAGAATAGCGTGCAGGCCCATAAGTGAAAACAACTATAATTGGAAGGGCCCTGCAGGTTTTCAAAAGGGTCCTTACAGCTTACAAGCAGGTCCAAAGAGGAGTTTTTAAGGGTAGGAATGTAATGCATGAAGGACCTAAATGTAAACTATCTATTTCCAAACCTAATTGATGCCCAATTGCCTTCAAATTTTTACATGTGCTTAATTGAACATTTAAGACATTGATTTTACTTCTGATTTGGCCTTTCAAACTTGTTTATGTGTTCAATTGATGTATGGATCATCATTTGTTCTTTTACTTTCAGAATATCTCATTTTTGTGACCTAATTAGGAGGTTTTAACACAAAGTAAAAGTTTTAGGTCTTTTTCTTTAATTCCCACACTTAACCCTTTTTATCTGTTAATTTGATATTGTTTTGCTTAGTGTCTAGCTTAATTTCAGCTTTTTAGCCATGATGAGTAGCCACTCATCACCTTCCAAGCACAAGGACCTCTGCCAGTGCTTATAAAAGAAGCCCTAGATCCGGCTACTCATTTTCAGCTTGGTTTGGCTGGAGAACAACCTCCAATTTCTTCTCTTCTCCACCGGCCAAGCATCTAGCGAGCTCTGGCTACATCTCCTCCCTCTTCTCGTCGCTCTGCCACAATACCAGTGGCAGAGACATCTCCACCTCCTTGCTCCGCGTCACGCCGTACCTATGCATGCGCCAAACACCTCTTGTCGTCACCATCACCCCTCTACTGGACCCTTTGTCTCCGGCGGCGGCAGGTACACGCTAGCCACCCTCCTACCTCCCTTAATTAGGTTAAATCTCTTCCCCTCTCTCCTCTCCTCATTTCCCCTTTTTTTATTTTCTATTTTCGACCCTCGACCACCGCAGACCACCACCATCTTCCTCATCTTTCACAGACCACCAGCAAGGTGTCTTCGTTGCCTCCACACACCCATCCACCTTGCCAGACCCCTCAGAAGCACCGCTACCATCCACTGATCACTTTCCCCATCTCCATCGACTGCCATACCCTCCACAAGCTCCCCCCGACCACACCCATCACAATGGCCACAGACCGACCTAGGCACGCAGCCTAGGCTACCCTGTAGGCAGCCACCTACCGTAGCACCTACGTCGTGTCACGGCGAAGCTTCTTGTGCAGCTTAATGAGGCTGCAAGGCCGTATTGCTTGTTAGCAGGAACGGACCTCCACCGCCATTAGCGTCGGCATGAAGCTTGCTCACGAGCTTCAACCCAGGTGTCAGGCTCCAAGCATACAGGTCCAGGTGATGCGGAATCACCTTGCGCATACATTTAGCCAGTGAGTGGCTTTGTAAGGCATCACAGCCTCGGCAATTGAGCAGAGCATCTCCTGCGGGTGCGCGAGAAGCGAGTGGGACTTTTAGTCCCACCTTGGAAAGTTTGGAGCTCGCTGAGCGGAATAAAGTGTTCTTGTGTTTTAAGCTCTTTGCCTCAGAACACGAGGTGAGGTCCCCTCACCCACGTACCCACCTCATCCGCGACCCACGCTCCACAGACCTAGTTTGCCTAACCCTTTTACCCTACACTCCTCGTGCACCACCCACGTCGGTGCGCCTGGACCCAGGTGTGCTTTAGCCGACCCAAATACCCGATTGGCTCTGGGAGAGCAGACCTAAGAGAGAAAAGAGAGAGAGTGTACGCAGGGGAGGGTAGGGGTAGGTTTTGCACTTGTGTGCAGGGAAAGGAAGAAGGAAGAGGAAGCTGCAGTCGCAGAGAAGAAAGAAAGGCAAAGGGCTAAAGGAAGGAGAAGGCACTGTAGTAGAGAATGAAAAGTTGTGGCTGAAGAAGAAAGAGATCAGAAGCCAAGAAAGCTA